>CM054057.1:151553298-152257962 GCA_028641055.1 Alopecurus myosuroides
GGGTAGATATAGGACCTCGAGCGTGTACGGCGTGCCATCGGAAGGGGGAGGAGGCGATCCTGCGGTGATGGATGTGTTCGTACAGAGCTGACCTCAGCCAGAGGTAGGTGACAGCGACAGGAAGAGGTACTGGGCTTCAAGGAGGTGGGCTTGGGGTAGGAGAGAAAAGGAGATGGGCTGGCTGGTTATGGGCTGCTCCCTCTCCTGTGTTCCTTTTCTTTTTATTTTGCTTTCTCCTTTTTTTTTGTAGCAAGTTAGAAAAAGAAGAAAAACATGAGGTTTTGGGTAGTAAAAATTCTAGGAAAAATTTAGGTTAGTTAATTAGGTTAAAAGGAAACAATTTCCAAGATTTGTTTGCAGAAAGGTGACATTTTAAAATAGTGTTTGCATTTGAAACCCAATTTGAAAGAATTTTTCAATATTAAATAAACCTTATTTAAAACAACATTTTTAATAGGGTTACCCCTAAGATTAATTTGACTAAAATTAGTTGAGTGGCTTGTTAATGTTTATAAATTCAAAAATGGTTCTGTTTGAAACACATTTGGTTTGAATTTGAGCAATTTAGAAATTAATAGATTAATATTGAAAACAAGGATTTTAATAGGGTGAACCCTATTGATTAAAGTGAGTAAAATGAGTTTGATTGTTTTGGAAATTTGTTATAAACTCAAGTGGATTGATGTTTTGAAGATTTGATTTGAATTGGAATATTTTGTTAATTAATAGAAACAACCATTTAATAGGGTGAACCATATTATTAGTTGGATTAGACACATTGGAAAGGTTTGATATTTGATAATTCCAAATGAGGTGTTGATGATTTTGCTTTGAATTTGAAAACCAATTTGGAATTAATTAATTGAAATAAAAGCACCATTTTATTAGTTGATCAACATGAAATAAAATGGAACAATTTGGTTGTTTTCACTTGTTATTTTTATTCCAAAAATTGTAACAGAACAAGTATGAAAACATTGTTTGAATAAGGTTTGAATTTGAGTTGTGAAAACAGTGGAAAACAAATGCAACAATTTAGAAACAAATGCAAACAACATGGAAACAATATGATGACATGATGCAAAACTTAAATAAACATGCAACAAACATTCTAAGGGGATGGTTTTCATACTTGGGCTGTTACAAAACGCCCCCCCTTGAAGGAATCGCGCCCCGAGATTCCTACTGAGAAAAGAAAAGGTCCGGAAACTTCTTGTGACACGTGAAACACATCGTGCACCTTGGATAGTTTTTCTGGAATTTCAAAATGTCAGGGAATTCTTATGGAAAGATGTCAGGGAATTTGGAAACCACCGGAACAATTTCAAGTAAAGGGATAGGTTTTGTATTGAGGGTGTATAGCTAGATAGAATTTGATTCATTTGGAGAATAGACTATCTGGAATGTGGTTATTCAGGAATGCTTCCTCGAAACAACCCCAGGTGATAGGAATGCCAGCTCTCATAGCCTGGAGTCAACAACAACAACAACAACAACAACAACAACACCCTTTCTGGCCAGATAGACTTGATATTTGGGAAGTTTTGATTAGACGCCGGTAGAAGAATTGGAATGGAAAGCAACAACAAGATTTCAACGGACGAAAAGGATGTTGAGAAGAACAGGATATCAACATCGGGGAAAACGAGAACAAAACTCCTGAGGTACTACGGAAAACCCATCCGGGCTTCTAAAGGATCAATATCTACTGCTTAAGGAATAGAGGATCTGCTTCCGGGGCTTACACGCCTCCGTTCTCAATCGTGAGTAGGCAACATGATAAATCATGTCACAACCACCTCCATTCCTATGGTCTAGTAGATATAACCATCCTAGAGAAACCAGAATTCGTGAAATCCTATCTTGAAAGTTTAGATGAGAAGGGAAAACAACGTTACACTTCCTTACCAGAAAAGGGTGGGTGGGTGGGGAAAGAAGAAAAAGAACAGAATTCCTACTCTCACGTTTCATTTTTCCTATATAGCTACAAAATAGTTTCTAGACTCAACTGCGACTAGTAAAAAGGGATCCTACAGGCAGACAGGCTCTGATACCATTTGTCGCACCCAGACTTCTAGGGGATACTCACAGTCCGTTAAACAGTAGATAAATGGCTTACGGGGCATACCGGCACCCGCATCTCAATATGAGCAGGCCAACACGTAAACGTGTGACAACCATTATCTTACTATTCATCATCTGCGCAAACCATCCCATAGAAATCCAGATACTTCCATTGACGTACTTCAAAACATACACACATGGTACGTCAACGGCATTGGAAGAAGTGATATCACAACAGATCTCTACGACACAAAAGACGGAAATAAGTTGCAAATAGCTCTCATTAGAGCAGAGATAGCAAATACAATCATCCAGAGGACACATGTCCCAACAATTCATCATTACATCACAGCGGAAGCATTCAACATGTCTGAGTACAGACAAGATCCAAATAGGCCTAAGAGGCCGGAAACGAAAAGACGGAGCCCATCCACGAAGTCTCGGATCCTGCCCGGGTCCGCTATCTACTCGTCAGCAGTCTCGTCATACTCCACGTAGTTGCCATCATGTAGATCCTCGGAAACGTAGGTCTGCGGAAACCACAGCCCCAAAGGGGTCAGTACATAAACGTACTGGCAAGCAAGACTCACAGTTCACCAAAGTGTAACCCGTCAACACCAAGCACAGATGCCTTGGGTTCAACGGAAGAGAGGGGATATAAAAGATGCTGCAACTGGCTGCACTAACCAACTACAGAGATTCTACCACTTCCGGCTAACAGAAAGGAGATAAGATCGAGTATTGTAACCAACTGAAAGATAACTTCAAACAAACCCATCCTGGATCTCGCCCCTTATCCAAAGAAGCAATCCGAGGATAACTCACACAGTGAGTTAATGATGGTTCATATTATTGTGTCAATAAGTCTATTCTAGTCAAGTTGTTAATCATTGGGTGTAAGGTTGTTAATCATTAGGTTTAAGTTGTCCTGAGTACTTGTTAGCCAGTACTTTCACCAAGTAATCCATAACCGCGGAAAACACGGCTTCTCGAGAAGATTTATCCCTGCAGGGTTGCACCAATTTGGCCGTACACGCAAGAATATCCCGCCAGACGGGAATCAAACCCACCAAGCGAGGCACTCTACACAACTCAACTCTTCTTCGCATCAAGCCCAAAGCACCACGTGCTGTGCGTGCGCGGCTAATCGAGCCCCACGAAGAAAAGGGGACCCTCATAGCACTGGAAGACCACGCCGCCCTAAATGCCGACTACAAAAGTTCCACCCTGGCCTGGGCTCGCAAGATCATGCATGCAGCAAATGGAAAGCCCGAACTACGTGTGGCGATTTGGACGAGATGTGAATCGAATCAAATTGAGGGGGGCGCCCATACTCGCTTCCCACATGCGGTTAGTGCGCTCATCATGGATCAGTAGACAAGACCCTTTTCCTATTAGGGTCGACACTAGCAGGCCTCAAAACCACACAGGGCCTCCTGCCGGTGCCTTATCATCAAATTATTATTTTAACAATAACATTAGCATGATTGATTGATTAAACATCGAGCCCCCACAACGTAATAGATATAGTAACAGAAAGTAACGGATAACAGACTCGAGCAAAAGCAACCTAAGCATGCTAGTAAGACACTGGCTCAACCAAAAGGGTGATAGGAGGGGAGGTGAGGCAATATCAAGGTTAAGGGATTCATGTGATGGGTTCGTAACAGAAACAACTACTACTAAGGCTAGCAGAAAAGGACAACGGAAAGTATCGGTAATCAATGTTGAAAGGAACACAGTGGTTCATGTGAGTGATAACTTGCCTGCAAACCCAGTAGCCTGGTACTGAGCTAACTCCTTAGAAGGGGTGTCGTAAGTATCGTCGGTCTCAACGTCGTCGTATATCCGGGAAGAAGCAAACAAACAAGGCAGAAAGATATACAATCAATATCATGGCATAGGTGCACAAACATGGGATGATGCATGTCATGTTAATAGATGCATCAAAATAAACTACTTGACAAGGTAACACAATTTAATTGGACCCATATGCAATTGGATTGCATATGAAAGCCCATGAATTATGGTTGAATTAATTGTTTTACAACTATTCAACTTGTGTAAGTGAATTAGCATGATTCATGGATGAGGAAAACAGCAAAATAACAACAATAGAACCAAATGGAAATAAGGCTTAACAAGTTTAGAAATTCATTTATTAAGTTTTGGAATTTTGGTTACTTAAAGGTGTTGCTCAAGCAATTGTTGTTTTCACCAATTTTAATTGTTCAAAATAGATAACAAAGTTCATATTTGAAAAGAAAACAAGATTTTAGTTGGGATAGATGTTTCACTTATTGAAAAAGGATTTCAAATAAATCATTTAGGAATTAAACAAGTTTAAGCAAGAATTAAATGAATTTAATGCAAACATGAACTTATTTGAATTTTTATTTGTTCAAAACATTAAGTGAAGTTCATATTTGAAAGGTTATGCTTTGATGGTTTGAAAACATATTTTATATGTCCCAAAAGAATTTGTTTTGATCAAGTTATGAAGTTAACAATATTAAATGAATTAAACAAGGTTTAAATTATTTAACCAATTTTAATTATTCAAAACATGAAACAAATTTTATATTTGGAAAGGTGGTTTAATTTTGCATGGAAAACATATTTCATTTATGGAAATTGGATTTAAAATGAGCAAGTTATTATTTTGGCAATTTTAAATGCAATAAACAAGAAACAGTTGTTTTCAGCAATTTAAATTATTCAAAACAGCAAACAAAATTTATATTTGGAAAGTACATGAAAAATTGATTGGAAAACATATTTAGTTTGTGGAATTTCGAATTTTTATGAACAAGTTATGAATTTTGCAAGTTTAAGTGAATTTGACAAGAATTCAAATGTTTCACCAATTTAAAATATTCAAAACATTAAACAAATTTTATATTTGGGTAGAGCATTTAATTTTGGACAGAAAACATATTTAAAAAGTGAAAATTGGAGTTAAAATGAAATAGTTATGCAATTTACAATTTTAGGGTGCAATCTGCCATTTTTTTTAGTGAAACAGGGACTTAGAAATAATATTTCAGGGGTCTAGAAGTAATTGCCAGGGGCCTAGGTGTGATTCTGTGAAAGTTCTGTGGCTAGACAAAAGAAACAAAAAAATGTTTGGTTTATTGGGGAGAGGGGGAACTCGAACCTCTGCCCTAGGGCGTGTGCACAAGGGAACAACACCACTGGGGTGCTGTGCTGCTGGTGAAAGGAAGGGGATCTGTGGGGGGTTGAGGTACAGGAACCCGCACGGAATAAATCGGAAAAAGGAGACAAAAGGTGGGGTGCGGGGATTTGATCCCGGGACCTCTCGCTGCGCGCGTTCGGCTCGCTACCACTGCGGTGGTGTGTGCTGTTGTTGGTAGAGAAGCAGCGGGGGGGGAGGTTAACGTGTTGCCCGCGCGCTGTACTTAACTGACGAACTGAATCGTGGTACAGGCATCGGGCGCAGATCGATCGCTGCTGTGGTTTGATCGCGGTGACCTGCGGTCGCTTCTCGTGCGTGCGCTTGTGGTGCGGCCGGTGTGCCCGTGCGTTGTGCGTGCTAAAGCAGAGAAGAGGGAGAGGGCAGGGAGCAGTGGCGATCACCTGCTGCTCGCTGTCGCTGTTCGTCGTCGAGGCAGAAACGGCGGAGGTTGCCGGCGATGGCGCGGCGTCCACGGCCGCTCCCAGCGAGCGGAGAGGGGACGAGAAGATGCGGGCAGGCGCCACGGTTCCATTCCCATCGCCGGTGGCTCCTCGAGGTGAACAGATCGTGGCCACGATGAGGAGGCAGGTGGTCTCGGTGGTTGTTCAGTTGGGTGTTGAAGTTCAGAAGAATAGAAAGAACAGAGGGGGCTCGGGGAAGAGGAAGAAGGGATCGGCGGCGCAGGGAGAGGGGCTCTAGGGTTTCTAGGTCTTGCAGGGCTCGGGGTAGGGTAGATATAGGACCTCGAGCGTGTACGGCGTGCCATCGGAAGGGGGAGGAGGCGATCCTGCGGTGATGGATGTGTTCGTACAGAGCTGACCTCAGCCAGAGGTAGGTGACAGCGACAGGAAGAGGTACTGGGCTTCAAGGAGGTGGGCTTGGGGTAGGAGAGAAAAGGAGATGGGCTGGCTGGTTATGGGCTGCTCCCTCTCCTGTGTTCCTTTTCTTTTTATTTTGCTTTCTCCTTTTTTTTTGTAGCAAGTTAGAAAAAGAAGAAAAACATGAGGTTTTGGGTAGTAAAAATTCTAGGAAAAATTTAGGTTAGTTAATTAGGTTAAAAGGAAACAATTTCCAAGATTTGTTTGCAGAAAGGTGACATTTTAAAATAGTGTTTGCATTTGAAACCCAATTTGAAAGAATTTTTCAATATTAAATAAACCTTATTTAAAACAACATTTTTAATAGGGTTACCCCTAAGATTAATTTGACTAAAATTAGTTGAGTGGCTTGTTAATGTTTATAAATTCAAAAATGGTTCTGTTTGAAACACATTTGGTTTGAATTTGAGCAATTTAGAAATTAATAGATTAATATTGAAAACAAGGATTTTAATAGGGTGAACCCTATTGATTAAACTGAGTAAAATGAGTTTGATTGTTTTGGAAATTTGTTATAAACTCAAGTGGATTGATGTTTTGAAGATTTGATTTGAATTGGAATATTTTGTTAATTAATAGAAACAACCATTTAATAGGGTGAACCATATTATTAGTTGGATTAGACACATTGGAAAGGTTTGATATTTGATAATTTCCAAATGAGGTGTTGATGATTTTGCTTTGAATTTGAAAACCAATTTGGAATTAATTAATTGAAATAAAAGCACCATTTTATTAGTTGATCAACATGAAATAAAATGGAACAATTTGGTTGTTTTCACTTGTTATTTTTATTCCAAAAATTGTAACAGAACAAGTATGAAAACATTGTTTGAATAAGGTTTGAATTTGAGTTGTGAAAACAGTGGAAAACAAATGCAACAATTTAGAAACAAATGCAAACAACATGGAAACAATATGATGACATGATGCAAAACTTAAATAAACATGCAACAAACATTCTAAGGGGATGGTTTTCATACTTGGGCTGTTATAAAACGCCCCCCTTGAAGGAATCGCGCCCCGAGATTCCTACTGAGAAAAGAAAAGGTCCGGAAACTTCTTGTGACACGTGAAACACATCGTGCACCTTGGATAGTTTTTCTGGAATTTCAAAATGTCAGGGAATTCTTCTGGAAAGATGTCAGGGAATTTGGAAACCACCGGAACAATTTCAAGTAAAGGGATAGGTTTTGTATTGAGGGTGTATAGCTGGATAGAATTTGATTCATTTGGAGAATAGACTATCTGGAATGTGGTTATTCAGGAATGCTTCCTCGAAACAACCCCAGGTGATAGGAATGCCAGCTCTCATAGCCTGGAGTCAACAACAACAACAACAACAACAACAACAACAACAACAACAACAACAACAACAACAACAACAACAACACCCTTTCTGGCCAGATAGACTTGATATTTGGGAAGTTTTGATTAGACGCCGGTAGAAGAATTGGAATGGAAAGCAACAACAAGATTTCAACGGACGAAAAGGATGTTGAGAAGAACAGGATATCAACATCGGGGAAAACGAGAACAAAACTCCTGAGGTACTACGGAAAACCCATCCGGGCTTCTAAAGGATCAATATCTACTGCTTAAGGAATAGAGGATCTGCTTCCGGGGCTTACACGCCTCCGTTCTCAATCGTGAGTAGGCAACATGATAAATCATGTCACAACCACCTCCATTCCTATGGTCTAGTAGATATAACTATCCTAGAGAAACCAGAATTCGTGAAATCCTATCTTGAAAGTTTAGATGAGAAGGGAAAACAACGTTACACTTCCTTACCAGAAAAGGGTGGGTGGGTGGGGAAAGAAGAAAAAGAACAGAATTCCTACTCTCACGTTTCATTTTTCCTATATAGCTACAAAATAGTTTCTAGACTCAACTGCGACTAGTAAAAAGGGATCCTACAGGCAGACAGGCTCTGATACCATTTGTCGCACCCGGACTTCTAGGGGATACTCACAGTCCGTTAAACAGTAGATAAATGGCTTACGGGGCATACCGGCACCTGCATCTCAATATGAGCAGGCCAACACGTAAACGTGTGACAACCATTATCTTACTATTCATCATCTGCGCAAACCATCCCATAGAAATCCAGATACTTCCATTGACGTACTTCAAAACATACACACATGGTACGTCAACGGCATTGGAACAAGTGATATCACAACAGATCTCTACGACACAAAAGACGGAAATAAGTTGCAAATAGCTCTCATTAGAGCAGAGATAGCAAATACAATCATCCAGAGGACACATGTCCCAACAATTCATCATTACATCACAGCGGAAGCATTCAACATGTCTGAGTACAGACAAGATCCAAATAGGCCTAAGAGGCCGGAAACGAAAAGACGGAGCCCATCCACGAAGTCTCGGATCCTGCCCGGGTCCGCTATCTACTCGTCAGCAGTCTCGTCATACTCCACGTAGTTGCCATCATGTAGATCCTCGGAAACGTAGGTCTGCGGAAACCACAGCCCCAAAGGGGTCAGTACATAAACGTACTGGCAAGCAAGACTCACAGTTCACCAAAGTGTAACCCGTCAACACCAAGCACAGATGCCTTGGGTTCAACGGAAGAGAGGGGATATAAAAGATGCTGCAACTGGCTGCACTAACCAACTACAGAGATTCTACCACTTCCGGCTAACAGAAAGGAGATAAGATCGAGTATTGTAACCAACTGAAAGATAACTTCAAACAAACCCATCCTGGATCTCGCCCCTTATCCAAAGAAGCAATCCGAGGATAACTCACACAGTGAGTTAGTGATGGTTCATATTATTGTGTCAATAAGTCTATTACTAGTCAAGTTGTTAATCATTGGGTGTAAGGTTGTTAATCATTAGGTTTAAGTTGTCCTGAGTACTTGTTAGCCAGTACTTTCACCAAGTAATCCATAACCGCGGAAAACACGGCTTCTCGAGAAGATTTATCCCTGCAGGGTTGCACCAATTTGGCCGTACACGCAAGAATATCCCGCCAGACGGGAATCAAACCCACCAAGCGAGGCACTCTACACAACTCAACTCTTCTTCGCATTAAGCCCAAAGCACCACGTGCTGTGCGTGCGCGGCTAATCGAGCCCCACGAAGAAAAGGGGACCCTCATAGCACTGGAAGACCACGCCGCCCTAAATGCCGACTACAAAAGTTCCACCCTGGCCTGGGCTCGCAAGATCATGCATGCAGCAAATGGAAAGCCCGAACTACGTGTGGCGATTTGGACGAGATGCGAATCGAATCAAATTGAGGGGGGATCCCATACTCGCTTCCCACATGCGGTTAGTGCGCTCATCATGGATCAGTAGACAAGACCCTTTTCCTATTAGGGTCGACACTAGCAGGCCTCAAAACCACACAGGGCCTCCTGCCGGTGCCTTATCATCAAATTATTATTTTAACAATAACATTAGCATGATTGATTGATTAAACATCGAGCCCCCACAACGTAATAGATATAGTAACAGAAAGTAACGGATAACAGACTCGAGCAAAAGCAACCTAAGCATGCTAGTAAGACACTGGCTCAACCAAAAGGGTGATAGGAGGGGAGGTGAGGCAATATCAAGGTTAAGGGATTCATGTGATGGGTTCGTAACAGAAACAACTACTACTAAGGCTAGCAGGAAAGGACAACGGAAAGTATCGGTAATCAATGTTGAAAGGAACATAGTGGTTCATGTGAGTGATAACTTGCCTGCAAACCCAGTAGCCTGGTACTGAGCTAACTCCTTAGAAGGGGTGTCGTAAGTATCGTCGGTCTCAACATCGTCGTATATCCGGGAAGAAGCAAACAAACAAGGCAGAAAGATATACAATCAATATCATGGCATAGGTGCACAAACATGGGATGATGCATGTCATGTTAATAGATGCATCAAAATAAACTACTTGACAAGGTAACACAATTTAATTGGACCCATATGCAATTGGATTGCATATGAAAGCCCATGAATTATGGTTGAATTAATTGTTTTACAACTATTCAACTTGTGTAAGTGAATTAGCATGATGCATGGATGAGGAAAACAGCAAAATAACAACAATAGAACCAAATGGAAATAAGGCTTAACAAGTTTAGAAATTCATTTATTAAGTTTTGGAATTTTGGTTACTTAAAGGTGTTGCTCAAGCAATTGTTGTTTTCACCAATTTTAATTGTTCAAAATAGATAACAAAGTTCATATTTGAAAAGAAAACAAGATTTTAGTTGGGATACATGTTTCACTTATTGAAAAAGGATTTCAAATAAATCATTTAGGAATTAAACAAGTTTAAGCAAGAATTAAATGAATTTAATGCAAACATGAACTTATTTGAATTTTTATTTGTTCAAAACATTAAGTGAAGTTCATATTTGAAAGGTTATGCTTTGATGGTTTGAAAACATATTTTATATGTCCCAAAAGAATTTGTTTTGATCAAGTTATGAAGTTAACAATATTAAATGAATTAAACAAGGTTTAAATTATTTAACCAATTTTAATTATTCAAAACATGAAACAAATTTTATATTTGGAAAGGTGGTTTAATTTTGCATGGAAAACATATTTCATTTATGGAAATTGGATTTAAAATGAGCAAGTTATTATTTTGGCAATTTTAAATGCAATAAACAAGAAACAGTTGTTTTCAGCAATTTAAATTATTCAAAACAGCAAACAAAATTTATATTTGGAAAGTACATGAAAAATTGATTGGAAAACATATTTAGTTTGTGGAATTTCGAATTTTTATGAACAAGTTATGAATTTTGCAAGTTTAAGTGAATTTGACAAGAATTCAAATGT
This sequence comes from Alopecurus myosuroides, assembly GCA_028641055.1. NCBI lineage: Eukaryota > Viridiplantae > Streptophyta > Magnoliopsida > Poales > Poaceae > Alopecurus > Alopecurus myosuroides. The sequence continues at coordinate 151,564,247 of CM054057.1, forward strand.
TTCACCAATTTAAAATATTCAAAACATTAAACAAATTTTATATTTGGGTAGAGCATTTAATTTGGGACAGAAAACATATTTAAAAAGTGAAAATTGGAGTTAAAATGAAATAGTTATGCAATTTACAATTTTAGGGTGCAATCTGCCATTTTTTTAGTGAAACAGGGACTTAGAAATAATATTTCAGGGGTCTAGAAGTAATTGCCAGGGGCCTAGGTGTGATTCTGTGAAAGTTCTGTGGCTAGACAAAAGAAACAAAAAAATGTTTGGTTTATTGGGGAGAGGGGGAACTCGAACCTCTGCCCTAGGGCGTGTGCACAAGGGAACAACACCACTGGGGTGCTGTGCTGCTGGTGAAAGGAAGGGGATCTGTGGGGGGTTGAGGTACAGGAACCCGCACGGAATAAATCGGAAAAAAGGAGACAAAAGGTGGGGTGCGGGGATTTGATCCCGGGACCTCCCGCTGCGCGCGTTCGGCTCGCTACCACTGCGGTGGTGTGTGCTGTTGTTGGTAGAGAAGCAGCGGGGGGGAGGTTAACGTGTTGCCCGCGCGCTGTACTTAACTGACGAACTGAATCGTGGTACAGGCATCGGGCGCAGATCGATCGCTGCTGTGGTTTGATCGCGGTGACCTGCGGTCGCTGCTCGTGCGTGCGCTTGTGGTGCGGCCGGTGTGCCCGTGCGTTGTGCGTGCTAAAGCAGAGAAGAGGGAGAGGGCAGGGAGCAGTGGCGATCACCTGCTGCTCGCTGTCGCTGTTCGTCGTCGAGGCAGAAACGGCGGAGGTTGCCGGCGATGGCGCGGCGTCCACGGCCGCTCCCAGCGAGCGGAGAGGGGACGAGAAGATGCGGGCAGGCGCCACGGTTCCATTCCCATCGCCAGTGGCTCCTCGAGGTGAACAGATCGTGGCCGCGATGAGGAGGCAGGTGGTCTCGGTGGTTGTTCAGTTGGGTGTTGAAGTTCAGAAGAATAGAAAGAACAGAGGGGGCTCGGGGAAGAGGAAGAAGGGATCGGCGGCGCAGGGAGAGGGGCTCTAGGGTTTCTAGGTCTTGCAGGGCTCGGGGTAGGGTAGATATAGGACCTCGAGCGTGTACGGCGTGCCATCGGAAGGGGGAGGAGGCGATCCTGCGGTGATGGATGTGTTCGTACAGAGCTGACCTCAGCCAGAGGTAGGTGACAGCGACAGGAAGAGGTACTGGGCTTCAAGGAGGTGGGCTTGGGGTAGGAGAGAAAAGGAGATGGGCTGGCTGGTTATGGGCTGCTCCCTCTCCTGTGTTCCTTTTCTTTTTATTTTGCTTTCTCCTTTTTTTTTGTAGCAAGTTAGAAAAAGAAGAAAAACATGAGGTTTTGGGTAGTAAAAATTCTAGGAAAAATTTAGGTTAGTTAATTAGGTTAAAAGGAAACAATTTCCAAGATTTGTTTGCAGAAAGGTGACATTTTAAAATAGTGTTTGCATTTGAAACCCAATTTGAAAGAATTTTTCAATATTAAATAAACCTTATTTAAAACAACATTTTTAATAGGGTTACCCCTAAGATTAATTTGACTAAAATTAGTTGAGTGGCTTGTTAATGTTTATAAATTCAAAAATGGTTCTGTTTGAAACACATTTGGTTTGAATTTGAGCAATTTAGAAATTAATAGATTAATATTGAAAACAAGGATTTTAATAGGGTGAACCCTATTGATTAAAGTGAGTAAAATGAGTTTGATTGTTTTGGAAATTTGTTATAAACTCAAGTGGATTGATGTTTTGAAGATTTGATTTGAATTGGAATATTTTGTTAATTAATAGAAACAACCATTTAATAGGGTGAACCATATTATTAGTTGGATTAGACACATTGGAAAGGTTTGATATTTGATAATTTCCAAATGAGGTGTTGATGATTTTTCTTTGAATTTGAAAACCAATTTGGAATTAATTAATTGAAATAAAAGCACCATTTTATTAGTTGATCAACATGAAATAAAATGGAACAATTTGGTTGTTTTCACTTGTTATTTTTATTCCAAAAATTGTAACAGAACAAGTATGAAAACATTGTTTGAATAAGGTTTGAATTTGAGTTGTGAAAACAGTGGAAAACAAATGCAACAATTTAGAAACAAATGCAAACAACATGGAAACAATATGATGACATGATGCAAAACTTAAATAAACATGCAACAAACATTCTAAGGGGATGGTTTTCATACTTGGGCTGTTACAAAACGCCCCCCCTTGAAGGAATCGCGCCCCGAGATTCCTACTGAGAAAAGAAAAGGTCCGGAAACTTCTTGTGACACGTGAAACACATCGTGCACCTTGGATAGTTTTTCTGGAATTTCAAAATGTCAGGGAATTCTTCTGGAAAGATGTCAGGGAATTTGGAAACCACCGGAACAATTTCAAGTAAAGGGATAGGTTTTGTATTGAGGGTGTATAGCTGGCGAGGTATCCGACGACCTTTTGGTCCACCTGCGCCACCCCTAAGTTCCCCTCGAGCTCCTCTTCGTCTTGGAATAGTTTGATCCTTAGATAACGCGCGAAATCGCCGGATTTCAATCACATCTGTGAAGATCAGAGTCGGGTGATGTCACCATTGCATCCCGATGGCGTCATAATCTCCTTTTTATTAATTTCAGAAATTACAGAGAATTGTTAATCTCGTAAAATGAATATCTCCTGAAATATTAATCATAAAAATAAAATGAAAACATGGAGTTGTTCAGAAAAATGTACTCTTCCCAAATATGTTATTTTCATGTATGTTTGACAAAGTTCAAAAATGGCCATTATTTAATGTTGTTTAATTCATTTAAAAATAGAAAATTAAGTTTTTATTCATTAAAATTAGAAAATTAAAAGTTATCTATCAAATTGCTCAAAATGAAAAATGCAATCCATTTATGACATTTTCAAACCCATTTGAGCTTTTAAAATTGTACTCACTTCTAGATTTCCCCCGAAACCCCCTCCGGGGCCTATTTCGGGCTAATTTCAGTAAAATTGAATAATTGCCATACGAACCCTAGCAACCCATAGAACATGTTTAGGGCTTCTTTCAGTGCATTAAATTGCTCATGCATACATGTCGCGCATTGCATTGACGCCATGGTTGATTGTTCTTCTTGTTTCGGTGTTTGTTTCCCCCTCGGTAGAACGTGACTCCGAAGAGAAGGCCAGCAATCCAATGACGAATACTTGATCCTAACCGACAAGTCAAGCAATTATCCCTGAAGACTTTCCTTGGTTTTCTTGAAGCAAGGCAAGCATAACCTCTTATCTGCCCATATATGATTTCGAAAGACTTTTGATTCTCGTACATTGCATTCGATTCCAATGTATCTTGTGTCAGTAGTTAGAGTTCCCTATACCATGCATAGCCTACTTATTCCTGATCCACTACTCCTAGCCGCCGTAGGTTTGATTGTGTTCATCGCCAAAGCCTTAAATATGCTATGCTTAGTCATACATGCTTGTTATCTCTGCTCCATCCGGTTGATGAATCAGAGTTGCGAATGAATCTAGTATGGCACGAAGTAGTGGTAAGATAAGAGATATTTGTTTAACATGACTTAAAGGTGTGGATGACGAGACCACAGAGGGTCTGTGGTGGTTGTCTCGTTCATGCCCCTAGGAGCGAGTTCTAGTCTTCGAGCCAAGACTGAGCATGCATCCACACGGGGCTTAGATTCCCCTCGGTCTCAACTTGCCTAGTTTGTTCCATGAGTTGCCTAGTTCGGGCTTTACTTTTGGATTTGCGGGGATATTAAAACACTTTCAAAACTAGGATGTGGGGATGTATCGGCGCTCTGCGGGTAGGTAACCGTCGAGCATTGCGCACAACGATAGAGACCCGGCAGGAGATGGCCACTCCCTATTGGCGGTCCATCTATACTCGGAGCGACTCATGGAATAGGCGAAGTAAGGGAAAGGTCGTGGTCAACCTCCATCTGTCGGCACTTCCCGGAATAGTGCTAATGATCTGGCATTAAGAGTTGGTTGGTACGTGTGGTTAAAGTTGTACACCCTTGCAGGGTTAAATCTTTTCGAAAAGCCATGTCCGCGGTTAAGGACGACTTGGTGACGGATTCTGTGATCATAGACAACTTAAACAGAATGATTAAAACTTGCTGATAACGAATGAAGGATGCCTCCTCGGAGATGCCGAGAGGGGTTACCTTGTAGCATGAGTTACCGGAACAACTTGAGGTGGTGATCTTTGAAGCACGAGGTGCTGAAATGTTTTGGTGGATTAAAAAGATGATGATTTCAGTAGTTGAATAGCTTTCTCATCTGTTTTCAAAATACTCCATGAGACGTGCTATTCCTCCCTCAACTTGGAAAACAAAGATGGCTTTACGCAAAAATAACCTTCATAACTCTTTCTAAATGAAGCAGATATATAATAGATTAACTAAGTCTTGTTGAGTACCTCCCGTACTCATGTTTGCTTCAACTTGGTTCAGGTGGAGTTCCTCACTTCGGAGGTGTTTAAACATGGACATTCGAGGAGTAGTTTGGGGTTCCTAGGTAGCAGCCTGGAATCTATGGGCTGGGACGTCGCCTTATGTTGCGGCCTCTTAGGCCTTTTTGGTTCTTGTTGTTTAGCGACATAATTTGCCTTCCGTTGTCTGATGTAATGTTGGGTCATGTGACCTCTGTTTGTAAAGCTATACTCTAGTAACACCTGTTTAATAAAACTTCATGTCTAGAGTACTGCTTTGATCGGTTGTTGGTTTCGAGCTCATTGTTATACAGTTTTGGCTATGCCTGCATAGTTGTCGCAGTCGAGGGGTTGTGGAGCCGATGATCCATGTCCGAGCCCGCCTGTCGATGTGATCGGCCTGGGGCGAGGTAACCCCAGTAACCCTCGATTGTTGTTGCACTTTCTGGACACATAGCCGCTGTGTATAACTTTGGTCCGGTTCCTTCAGTTTCATCCGACTCGTGGACGCTTGGGTATGCGTAATTGGTTATGACTAGCATGGATACAAGGAGTAGTAGACCGGGGATCCGGACTACGTGCCGATGAATCCGGTTCGCCTGCCGTTGTTTGTTGCGGTCGGGGCTGGTAACCCTGAAGCCCTTGTGAGTCCATGGCTAGGAGCACATAACAGTATGTATATCTCTGGGTCCGGGGTCTGACAAGAGTTGGTATCAGAGCAGGACTGCGTGTAGGAAAACCTTATTGCTTGGTCGATGTTGAGTCTAGAGTTTATGAAAACTATTTTGAAACTCCAAATGGTTTGTGAAAATCTTCTTAGGATTCTTTTTACTCCGTATCTGGTATCGCTCTAACTCTGGGTCACCTTACCAGTTTTGATTTGAAAAGGTTTTGCTATCTCTTCTAGTCATTCAAAACCTAGGTGCCTTCTTTGGCAAGGATGTCTTCTACCAAGTTGCCCTAGTGTTTAGTTTCTAGAGTCGTGTGTGTTTCCTGTTCCGTTATCTCTTAAACTGGGAGATTTCCTTTCCATCCTAATCTCTCAAAGTTGTACGGATTCCACATTCTTACATGTTTCAAAGTTCTAAATCCTGAACCTCAAGATCTGCTTTCCACCTCGAATGTATCCGTTATCCTCTGCTCAAGTTCTTCCCGAGCTATTGTTGTCTTTTGAAAAATACTTCGTGATTGCTATTCATAGTGTCCTTTAAGACACTAAGAGAGTAGTTTCTCCTTCCTTTGAGTTTTCAACTTTGGACTTGAACCGAAGGTCCCGGAATGTGCTGAACTGCGGTGGGTTGAATCATGAGGTTTTATAACCATGTGATGCTCACTCTATCGGTACAGGATGCTGACCTTTAACCCAAGTTATGTTTCTTTGGATCCTGAGGAATCTGTTTTACCTCGGGGTGGCTAGGCAATTTCAACTCTCATAGCCACAGGCTTTCTCCTGAAACCAAAAGGGATCACAACAAGAGTGATCATTATGGCTTCCACACCTTTCTTCTTGATTCAGCTATACTTCTCTTCTTGGCATGGGTTTTACAAATGAGTATGGCCCTGTGCATCATCTTGATCTTAGGATCTCCCCTGAGCATGTTTCCACCCTTTAGTTGCTCTCAAGTCTCCATCCGTTGTTTTGAAACCAAGTTGCATATGTGTGTTGGATTCTTTCGGTGCATTTGCTCTTGTTTTCCGTCATAACGTTCCACCTTGGAATGCCAGGAGAAACAAACTCCAGTACCTCGTTCATCTCTAGGACCAGGTCAAATTTTTGTAATTCACAGAATAAAGAAGTTTCATTAGCTTCTGTTCTGTTCCACCTACGAGTATCGCATTCTTTTGTATCAAGAGGTTGTGTTGACTTTCATGGCTCTATTGATGAAGTGATGCTCTTATACATCCTCACCCCTTCCTCCAAGCTTGAATGCTTGAGTATGATGGGTATGTGATTTGAGGTGTGTATCAGATGTTCTTAGAAATTCTTATTTCTTGGAAAATCTAAGAAAACATATGTATCCTTCTTAGCACTATTGTTCACCCGGTCTCTGTTTGAAGTTGACCGTGTTACTAAATCCGTTCATTCCGGTGTACCCTTTTGTCCAGAGAGTTAGGTACATGCCGAAGCTCTCAAAATCATATCAGTTGCTCTGAAAATCAAGATTCCTTCTCGAACTCCAAGACATACCGGTGGGTTGTGATATTCTGGTTGCCTTTCCAGAAGTATCACCAGGTTTTCACCTGGCCGTGATGTCTAAACGAAGAGTAGTTTGAACTACTCTTCTCTCCAAGAAACTACGCTAGACACCTTGGACTAGTGGTTGAGCTTAAACAACAACTTGGAGAGTTGAAAGGCAAAAGCTCCGCCTAACTTGATCCTCCGTTAAGGGATGTCTAGTTCTTTTGCGTTGAAGCAAGATAGTATCTCCTTAATGGACATGATATAATTTCCACCTTGGTTTGAGTTGGGCTATCGTCAGGTCAATTCCAGCTCTAAGGACTATCTAGAGGGTGTTCCCACTCATGGTGTTTGCCCGATTACACCTTCGTGTCCTTTACTCTAACCAGTATTTTGCCGTGTTCATATATCCTATGAATCCATCTTCTTGGAGTATCCTGATAAGCGTGTTGTCGAGCCCATCGATGACATTCCTATTTTCTCCAAGTTGCAAGAGGTTCATGTTGAACACTTGGCACTAATGTTGGAAACTTTTGAGAACCATCTTTGTGTTATCACGAAGTTGTGCTCTCGATGTTCGAAGTGACTTACTCCGGTCCATGTGCTCTTGGTGAAAGTTGTCGCCGTGGATTCGAGTATAGTTTTCTTGTTCCTTCGGGAATAATCCCAAGTCAGTCATGCTTGTTTGGACTATTCTTGAGATGGTAGGTTGTTACCTCCGTTTATTTGAAGAAGTTTGCGTCCACACTAAGCCCTGACTGTTTATCCGTGAAAGAGAAGAAGTCCAAGAACTTCGTTATCTTTGTATCGTCTCCCAACAAGGACTCCGATGTGTTCCCTGACAAGTAATTCATGTAGGTGCAACCGTCTTTCATAAGTTGCTAATACATGAGTTCTGCAATCCTGCTCATCTTTTTGAGCTTGGCATCGTAGTCCATATCTTGAGAATCTAGTAACTGTACCTCAATTGTAACCGGTGCAATCTCTTTGATCAAACATACCGAGTCCGAGTTATCAATCCACTAGCCAGAGCTGAGTCTCAAGCAGCAATGATGGTTGGTGTTTCCTCAAGAGTATTGAATTAGGTCCATTTGGAAATCCGTCATGGTTGATGTTGTGGTTGACACAATTAGCCGGAAGGCCTAATGTCATATATCTTTGAGTCTGTAAGAACAACCACTCCCCATGAGAATTCTGGTGTGGCTCATTCCAACCAGTTCTCCTCACCGTCCTTCCGAACCAAAGTTTCACTTTTCACTTGATGACCTATAGAAGGCTTGTCGTGAGCTTGCTGTTGGTATCTAGAACATCAAGGAAAAGTTGGAAGTTGATCTTTCCAAATACCTCTCAGTTGAATCTCCAAACCTTTGTTTCAGTGGAAACAAGTTCATCATGAGAACATCTCTTGGTGCTTCGTAACCGCCATTGAGCAGTTCCCTTTTTCAAGTTGTTTGTACTTGAAGTTCTGTTTTTCTCACACATTGTGTGAATTTGTCAGTCACTTCAGCCATGGGATCTTAACCATGTGGGAGATGTATTGCTACGTCCAAACCACAATGGGAAAGAGACTCTCTATTCTCTTCAGGTGTTTCAATCCCCGTTGGTTACTCATCTTTATGGTGTGACCAAGAATTTCTCCTTCGTTACGGTGTTCCAACATTCGGTGGTTACTCATATTTTGCGGTGAAGTAACATCCCGATCCCTAATAAGGATTTCAAGAAAGTTGTTACGGAATGGTCGAAAGTTCCTTCATGTTCCGTGTCCACTCCGAAGAGTGAACATGATCGTGTGTCAAATTCTCTCTGACGCACGATTACAGTGTTTTCTCGTCTTTTCCCTCGTCTGTGGATATTATGTTTTGGTATCCAAGACAATCCTTTCTATCTTGGTAATCTATTTTGAAGAAACCTTGATGTCATCATTTGTCCAACCTTCTTCTTCCAAAAGGATTTAAAGTCTTGCGAAAAGCTCATATTCTAAATCCTTTCAAGACCAATCGTCCGCAAACCTGAAACCTTCTCATATTTCCTCCGTTACTTTGATATGTTTCATGATTGTTAACTCAACAGTTCTTTACGAACATTCCTATCATGAGTTACCCATGAGATACTCGATCTTCATGAAGATCAAATCCTAGGAGTTTCCCTCTTACCTAAGGTGTATCTGTTCAATACTTCAAGATGCTACGGATCAACCACTTTGAGAAAAGAACCGTAAGGTTTGAGAAGATCGTTCAAAACCGGTGTTCCTTCTTTCTTCTCCTTCGAGAATCTCGGGACGAGATTCTTGTAAGGGGGTAGATTTGTAACATCCATGTTTTGCTACGATAGGGTTTGTTGTGTTGTGCTCATGTCATTCATGCATGGAAAATTTTAACCAAGTTTTAAATTGAATTTAAATAAAACTTGCATAAAAATCACTTAAAGTGATCACCCAAAATTTGTTTCCAAAACAATTTCAAAATTGGAAAGCAAAGACATGGTGAGTTTGCAAATTTCACAAGCTTTCCAAAAGTTATTTATGCCAAATTTTCTGTTCACAAAAAGGTCCCCAAAACTCTGATTTTTGTTCTGTTTTTAAATAGAAAGGGGCTCTTTTGTAATTTTTCCAAAGTCCAGGGGTTTTTCGCAATTCTCCTTTTCTTTTTGCTTTCTTCTACCTTGGGACAGAAAGCAGTAGCTGTGTGGACAAGCTTCCATCACCGTGTGCCACCTCCTGCTACCCTCCCTCGCCACGGATAACACTCAGGGACGTCCCGATCGACGCCTCCTCCTCTCACACCCCCTTCTCGCACTCCCTCCTCTTCTCTGTACCTTCCTCCCGAGAACCAAACCCTAGCTCCCTTGGCCGCCACGGCGCCGTTGCTGTGGGCCGCCCCGAGCTCAACGGAAAGGCTCTGAAGCTCCGCCGGGACCTCCTCTCTCCCCTGGTTACAACAAGCAAGGCGGGAGCACCCTAGTCGCAGGAATCGGCGTTTTCTTCCCCGCCTCCGGCCGTCGGCCCGGCCGCCGATTCGCCGCCGCCCGGCCCTCTCCGGCCTCCTAGACCCTTCCACGACGCTCCCGGTGAGCTCCTGATCCTCATGGTCCTCCTCCCGTCCTTCCCCGTATCTCGTAGCTCGTTGCCGCCGTGCACCTTTTCCGGCCGCCACGGTTTTGCACGCCGGCGAGGTATCCGGCGACCTTTTGGTCCACCTGCGCCACCCCTAAGTTCCCCTCGAGCTCCTCTCCGTCTTGGAATAGTTTGATTCCTAGATAACGCGCGAAATCGCCGGATTTCAATCACATCTGTGAAGATCAGAGTCGGGTGATGTCACCATTGCATCCCGATGGCGTCATAATCTCCTTTTTATTAATTTCAGAAATTACATAGAATGGTTAATCTTGTAAAATGAATATCTCCTGAAATATTAATCATAAAAATAAAATCAAAACATGGAGTTGTTCATAAAAATGTACTCTTCCCAAATATGTCATTTTCATGTATGTTTGACAAAGTTCAAAAATGGCCATTATTTAATGTTGTTTAATTCATTTAAAAATAGAAAATTAAGTTTTTATTCATTAAAATTAGAAAATTAAAAGTTATATATCAAATTGCTCAAAATGACAAATGCAATCCATTTATGATGTTTTCAAACCCATTTGAGCTTTTAAAATTGTACTCACTTCCAGATTTCCCCCGAAACCCCCTCCGGGGCCTATTTCGGGCTAATTTCAGTAAAATTGAATAATTGTCATACGAACCCCAGCAACCCATAGAACATGTTTAGGGCTTCTTTCAGTGCATTAACTTGCTCATGCATACATGTTGCGCATTGCATCGATGCCATGGTTGATTGTTCTTCTTGTTTCGGTGTTTGTTTCCCCCTCGGTAGAACGTGACTCCGAAGAGAAGGCCAGCAATCCAATGACGAATACTTGATCCTAACCGACAAGTCAAGCACTTATCCCTGAAGACTTTCCCTGGTTTTCTTGAAGCAAGGCAAGCATAACCTCTTATCTTCCCATATATGATTTCGAAAGACTTTTGATTCTCGTACATTGCATTCGATTCCAATGTATCTTGTGTCAGTAGTTAGAGTTCCCTATACCATGCATAGCCTACTTATTCCTGATCCACTACTCCTAGCAGCCGTATGTTTGATTGTGTTCATCGCCAAAGCCTTAAATATGCTATGCTTAGTCATACATGCTTGTTATCTCTGCTCCATCCGGTTGATGAATCAGAGTTGCGAATGAATCTAGTATGGCAGGAAGTAGTGGTAAGATAAGAGATATGTGTTTAACATGACTTAAAGGTGTGGATGACGAGACCACAGAGGTTCTGTGGTGGTTGTCTCATTCATGCCCCTAGGAGCGAGTTCGAGTCTTCGAGTCAAGACTGAGCGTGCATCCACACGGGGCTTAGATTCCCCTCGGTCTCAACTTGCCTAGTTTGTTCCATGAGTTGCCTAGTTCGGGCTTTCCTTTTGGATTTGCGGGGATATTAAAACACTTTCAAAACTAGGATGTGGGGATGTATCGGCGCTCTGCGGGTAGGTAACCGTCGAGCATTGAGCACAACGATAGAGACCCGGCAGGAGATGGCCACTCCCTATTGGCGGTCCATCTCTACTCGGAGCGACTCATGGAATAGGCAAAGTAAGGGAAAGGTCGTGGTCAACCTCCATCTGCCGGCACTTCCCGGAATAGTGCTAATGATCTGGCATTAAGAGTTGGTTGGTACGTGTGGTTAAAGTTGTACACCCCTGCAGGGTTAAATCTTTTCGAAAAGTCGTGTCCGGTTAAGGACGACTTGGTGACGGATTCTGTGATCATAGACAACTTAAACAGAATGATTAAAACTTGCTGATAACAAATGAAGGATGCCTCCTCGGAGATGCCGAGAGGGGTTACCTTGTAGCATGAGTTACCGGAACAACTTGAGGTGGTGATCTTTGAAGCACGAGGTGCTGAAATGGTTTGGTGGATTAAAAAAATGATGATTTCAGTAGTTGAATAGCTTTCTCATCCGTTTTCAAAATACTCCATGAGACGTGCTATTCCTCCCTCAACTTGGAAAACAAAGATGGCTTTACGCAAAAATAACCTTCATAACTCTTTCTAAAAGAAGCAGATATATAATAGGTTAACTAAGTCTTGTTGAGTACCTCATGTACTCATGTTTGCTTCAACTTGGTTCAGGTGGAGTTCCTCAGTTCGGAGGTGTTTCAACATGGACATTCGAGGAGTTGTTTGGGGTTCCCAGGTAGCAGCCTAGAATCTATGGGCTGGGACGTCGCCTTATGTTGCGGCCTCTTAGGCCTTTTTGGTTCTTGTTGTTTAGCAACATAATTTGCCTTCCGTTGTCTGGTGTAATGTTGGGTCATGTGACCTCTGTTTGTAAAGCAATACTCTAGTAACACCTGTTTAATAAAACTTCATGTCTAGAGTACTGCTTTGATCGGTTGTTGGTTTCGAGCTCATTGTTATACAGTTTTGTCTATGCCTGCATAGTTGTCGTAGTCGAGGGGTTGTGGAGCCGATGATCCATGTCCGAGCCCGCCTGTCCATGTGATCTGAAGGGGTCGTTCCATAGAAAACAAAAAATTTTCTACACGATAGACACCCGAAAGGCCAAGATCTAATCTAGGAGACGAAGTGCAACGGGCAACAAGAGGGTTAAGGAGAACACATACCCTCGAAGACTCAAAGTGGTACGAGATCAAATCTCGTTGTTGGCGTAGTCGTACTCACACCGATCCCGATAGCGAGAAGATGGGCACCGCAATCCGGCGGTGCATCCGTGATCGGTCACACGTACGGTTGATGACGACCTCCGTTCCCTCGTTCCAGCGGGGCGCGGAAGTAGAGGATCCCTCGGAACTCCAGCAGCACGACGGCGTGGTGGTGAAGAAGAATCCCACAGTCAGGGCTTCGCCAAGCCGGAGACCATGGAATGGAGCAGCGGGTGGAGGGAAATGATGGAGGGATGATAACCCGGTAGGCCAACGTCAAGGTGTAACCCGGCCCAACGGACGCTGCGCAAGATCCGGCTAAAGATAAGGGAGCCTCTGGAAGGCCCGAGTTCATAGGCCTAGTAATCCGGATTGTGGGTTACGATAAGGAAAGCTAGGGTTTGTATGCAGTGTCCGGGTAGGATTCAGGGGGCGCCTTGGGAGGCAAGCCGGGGGTCCAGGTGCTTTATAAACCGGCCTCTAGGACTAGTTGAGAGAGATCTAAGAGTTCTAGCAATACCGCTTGATATCGAGCATCCAGTGTAACCCGAGAGTTGAGCTAATATATCGAGATCGGAGACTCGGCGACTTGATTGCCGGCTTCCAGATCGAATACCATCATGTTTTCCTCTGAGCTAAACCCTCTCCCAAACGCCTGTGTCGTCTTGCCCCAAGATCAGTTACCCCAGGTAACATCTGCCGTGATTATCCCACGACAGTTGGCGCCCACCGTGGGGCCTACGTCCAAAGGTGTTTACATCACGGGAGAAGCTCGGAAGAATATGGAGAATCTAGTCATCGGCGAGATCTACATCGACCACGAAGGAGAGAAGATGGTGGACGATTCCGGCTGGGGGCCAGAGTCGGATCACCTCGAATCCGGATCTATCGTGACAATCAGCCAGATCAGCATCTTCATCGGTATGGTACGTACATCTGGTTTTAAAGGACAATATCATGTGCACACTACAGGAACTTCTAATAGGGACAAGAAGATACTGAAGCAAGCGGTAAATTCGGTTTCCTCGGCTGTCCCGGGATACCTGAGATGGTCAGAACAAGATGTAACTTGGAGCAGAAGAGATCACCCGGAAAGAATAGAACACCCGGGAGTCTTAGCATTGGTAGTCGCACCACAGGTCAATGGTTACGAGTTGAAAAAGGTCCTGATGGATGGTGGAAGCAGCATCAATATTCTGTATTGGGAAACCTTTTTACGCATGGATCTCAAGGAGTCTCAGCTACAAAAAAGCTCAACAATTTTTCATGGGATAGTGCCGGGTCACTCAGCATGCCCCGAGGGAAAAATCGCATTGGAAGTAGCTTTTGGAGAATCAAAGGATAATTATCGAGTCGAGTGGCTCACTTTCGAGGTGGTTAAATTGCGTAGTCCTTATCACGCGCTGTTCGGAAGGCCGGCTTATGCTAAATTCATGGCTAGGCCGTGTTATGTATATTTACAGCTAAAAATCCCGGATCCTAAACAAACCATCACCATACATGGAAGCCTGGATATAGCAGCTGAGTGCGATGAAGGAGATTCGGTAATGGCGGAGCAGGCTTGCAGAAAAGAGGAACTCAAGTATTACCGGTCTCAAGTAGATCCGGATGACAGAACAGCATTGAAAATGCCGAATACTGAAGACGAGAGAGCAAAATTCAAGGCAGCACAGGACACTAAGATGATAGCTTTTGTTGATGGTGATCCCACTAAGCAATTTACTATAGGGTCTGACCTGGACAGCAAGCAGGAGAAGGCACTTGTGGAGTTTATTCGTTCAAATGCGGACGTGTTCGCCTGGACGCCTAGCGACATGCCGGGTATCCCTACAGAATTGGCAGAGCACAGTTTGCATGTAGACCCCAAGTCCAGGCCTGTGAAGCAGGGCCTGCGGAAGATGAATGAGGAAAGAAGGAAAGCTATAGGAGAAGAAATCGCGCGGCTGCTGACAGCCGGCTTCATCATGGAAGTATTCCACCCGGATTGGTTAGCAAATCCGGTTCTCGTGATGAAAAAGACCAATGAGTGTAGGATGTGCATTGATTCTACGAGTCTCAACAAGCATTGCCCAAAGGATCCGTTTGCGTTACCAAGGATAGATCAGATCATAGACGCGGTAGCTGGAAGTGACCTATTATGTTTTCTGGACGCATATTCCGGGTATCATCAGATTAATCTCAAGAGGGAGGATTGGGAGAAAACATCATTTATAACCCCTTTTGGGGCCTTTTGTTACAAAACTATGACGTTTGGATTGAAGAACGCTGGCGCAACTTATCAACAGTGTATACAGAAGTGCTTTGAGGACCAAATTGGACGCAATGTCCATGCTTATGTGGATGATGTGGTTATCAAGACCAGGAAGGCAGAGACATTTATCGACGATCTAAAGGAGACGTTCAAGAACTTGAGGAGGTATCAGATGAAGCTTAACCGAACGAACTGTGTATTCGGAGTTCCAGCTGGGAAGTTACTCGGGTTTATCGTTTCCGAGAGAGGAATTGAGGCAAACCCAGATAAAATAAAAGCTATCCAGAATCTGAAAAAGCCGGAAAATTTGAAGCATGTTCAAAAGCTCACAGGCTGCGTAGCAGCCTTGAGCCGATTTATATCCAGACTCGGAGAAAACGCAATACCCTTGTACCGGCTCTTGAGGAAATCTGATAAATTCGTGTGGGATCAAGAGGCGGATGAGGCGTTCGAGGCACTAAAGAAGCAGTTGTCCGAAGCACCAGTCCTAGCGGCCCCGGGTCCTAAAGAGCCCATGTTGCTATACGTAGCAGCGGGCCCCCGAGCCGTTAGTGCAGTAGTTGTTGTGGAGCGTAATGAGGATGGGAAAAGTTACCCGGTCCAGAGACCGGTTTATTACGTCAGCGAGGTATTATCAGAGGGAAAGCAGCGCTATCCGCACTGGCAAAAGCTGGTCTTCGGGGTCTTTATGGCCAGACGGAAGCTGAAGCCGAATTTTCAGGAGCACCCCATAACAGTGGTAAGTTCGATACCAATGTCGGATATAATCAGAAACTCAGATGCAACAGGAAGAATAGCCAAGTGGGCGATAGAGATGGGGGATTATCACATCAACTACGAGCCCAGGTCAGCAATCAAATCTCAGGCTTTGGTCGATTTCGTTAATGACTGGACACACACAGGCATGACCACCATGGTTCCAAACTCCGACTCTTGGATTATGCACTTCGATGGATCCAAGCAATACGAGGGATCAGGAGCTGGAGTGGTGCTAACATCACCCAAAGGAGACAAACTGAGTTACGTGCTACATATTCATTTTGATTGTTCCAACAACGTGGCCGAGTATGAGGCCCTATTGCACGGCTTAAAGGTAGCCAAGGAGATGAACATTAAGAGGATACGATGCTTTGGAGATTCGGACCTTGTAGTACAGCAGGTATCAGGAACTTGGGATAGAAAGGACGCAACTATGGCAGCATACCGCAGAGAGGTTGATAGGGTCGCAGGATGTTTCTCCGGATATGAGGTGGAGCACATAGACAGAAGAAAGAATGAGGCAGCAGACGCCCTCGCTAGACTCGGCTCGCGCAGAGAGCCGGTTCCACCTAACGTCTTCCTGGATGAATTATGGCGACCATCATTTAAAACCGAGTCTGAGGAAGAACTGGCAAATCAAGACCCGGATTTGGAGCTCGTGGCCACGGTACGCGCTGTTCCCGAGTGGACAGAACCATTTTTGGCCTACCTATCACGAGGCGAGTTACCACAGCAGGAGGTGTTAGCAAGGCAAATTTTGAGGAGAGCAAAGGGATATTCTATCATCAATGGGGATTATACAAGAGAAGTGCAGCAGGAGTCTTTTTGCGCTGTGTAGCACCAAAAGAAGGCCGACAGATTCTTAAGGAAATCCATGAAGGTGATTGTGGGCATCATGCATCCACAAGATCCCTTGTGGCCAAAGCTTATCGACACGGATTTTTCTGGCTCACGGCTCTAGCGGATGCGGAGCGCTTAGTGGCAAGGTGTGACGGATGTCAAAGGTACGCTCGCCAAACCCACGTGCCGGCTATGGAATTACGGACTATTCCGTTAACTTGGCCTTTCGCTGTTTGGGGTATGGACATGGTTGGTCCCTTTCACATGTCACCTTGCAAGAAGACACATCTTTTGGTGGCTATTGATAAGTTTACCAAGTGGGTTGAGGTTATGCCAGTCACCAATTGTGAAGCAGTTACAGCAGTCAAGTTCCTGAAAAGAATTATCTATCGGTTCGGGTATCCCCACAGTATAATTACCGACAATGGAACCAACATGTCCCTTGGCGCAATGGAGAAGTTTTGTGGTAACAATGGAATCCGGCTTGACGTAGCATCAGTGGCTCATCCGCAGGCCAATGGACAAGTGGAGAGGGCAAACCAAGAATTACTTCGTGGACTAAAACCACGACTGCGAGTCCCTTGCATTAGGGCTGCGGGTGCATGGGTCGAAGAACTACCTTCCGTGGTCTGGGGTATCAACACTACACCTAACAGATCTACTCAGATGACACCATTCTTCATGGTTTATGGTGCGGAAGCAGTGCTTCCGAGTGATATTATTCATGATTCACCTCGAGTATCAGCTTACGTCGAGGTAGAGAACGAGAAGACCCGGCAGGATGCCGTAGATATGTTAGAAGAACAAAGGGAACAAGCCCTGGAAAGATCAACCATATATCAGCAAGATTTACGGAGGTATCATAGCCGTCGCGTGAAAACCCGGGTATTCCAGGAAGGAGACTTGGTTCTGCGCCTGGTACAGTCAAACGAAGGAAAACACAAGTTATCACCACCATGGGAAGGGCCGTTTATCATAAGCCGGAATCTGCACAACGGATCGTATTACCTGATAGATGCAAGGGAAGAGTCGGCTACAGTTAATGACACCGCTCATTCCACTTCGTCTATGCAGGAAAGAGACGGACCATGGAACGTGGCTCAGCTACGTCCCTACTATACTTAGTATAGACTATATTGGCAAGTGGAGTTGCACGATGTAACAGGCGGCAGGTTTCAGACGCACTCTTTTCCTATCCAGGGCACCCTTCGGGACTGGGTGGGTTTTTAATGAGGCGGCTTGCTGACCTAACGTTCTCATATCAAGAAAAGAAGTGGTTATTCTCATGTTCTTTAATCTCAGTATGTTGCATATATATAGGTCTTGGGGGCTGATTGCTTGAATAGCACAGTTGGAAACTCAATGACCCGGCCTTGATGCCTATGAGTTATAAGGGCCGATTACTCGCAAACGAGTACGGCTGCAATCTTATAACCGGACAAAGGAGCCAAACTTTCTTGACTTTTCTTACTTAAGCTCGATGTGACTCGCAATAAAAGTGGCATGATTTGCTCGCTTACGATTACAATCAGCCATGAAGCCCAATGGGACTTGCCTGACCCTGTTTTCGTATAGATGTAGCAACATGGTATCCACGCGAAAGCCGGCTTATAGTACAAGATAGTCAAAAGGGTCATCTAAACCACAAGTTATGCAGAGTACAAAGCTAATAGCCGGAAACTCAACGTTTATCAAGCATAACTTCATTACCTATGTGAAACGGCTCCGGGTTTGGGCTTAGCAAACAACAAACTCGTTCTCTTCGAAAAGACCACATATCCCAGACTCGGAAATTCGGGTCTTGGCGATTCGGGATTTTGGAAAAGAAAAAGTTGCTTAGTTGCTAAGGCTAAAAAAAAACCCAAACATCCGAGTCTTGGGGACTTGGGGACTTAGAAGCAAGTCCGCTCGTCAACACCCATGAAACTCGGAAACCGAGTCTCACAAAAGGAATCGTAAAGAAAGTCGGATATCAAGAACAAGTTGACTCAAAAGTGGATAAATTTAAACGATCAGAAGAAGCACAAAGTGTATCAAGAACTTAGAGTGCATTACAAACTTCGGTAAATAGTATCAAAGGTGCACAGGCGCACCATCCAAAAATATTTGTTTTAACGACACATCGGCCGACTGACGCATATGAAGTAGCATCAGGTATCAGGTATCACTCGGCGTTCTAGGCCGCGGCGTCCATCTTCGCCTTGCCCTTGCCATCACTTGGGGTAGCAGCAGCACCCGGATCAGCAGTACCGGCTCGCGCAGGAGGAGGAACGACTGGTGTGGAGGTAGCGGGCGCAGAATCGGCTTCAGCCTTCTTTTTGGCAGCCTCCTCCCTCAACTTAGCAGCTTCCTCCTTCCATCGGGCCAGCATGTCATACGGCTCGGGAAGGTCCGACTTAACCGCTTCACCAGCAGCATCATATGCAGGAACGATGGAATCGACATCCAAGCCGTCAGCAATCACGCTGGCCGGGTAACGGACCTCCTTCTGGACGGCCTGGAAATCCTTCACGGAGAACTTGGACCCATCAAGCTTGAATTCCGGGAAACCGCCCATAAGCTTGGCTAGCTCAAGCTTAGGGAAGTAAGCCTTAGCAAGCGCAAGCCCCCGGGTTACTCCAACCCGGCAGGACGAGCGTTTCCAGTGCCAAATCCACTCGGGGATAGTGGAGCAGGCGTCCAGCATTCTCTTCAGGTCGACATGCCCTTTACCCGGCCACCGTATTTCTTGAAGGATTCATTTGGTTCCGGCGCATAGCTGCCGGATAACGCTCTTGATAGTTTTCAGCCTGGCAATATCATCCTCGTCCGGCATCACTTCATCCGGACCTGCAGAAATGGAAACATGAGTAAGGAAACTCCGGCTATTTATCAGAAGGATAACCCGGATGAAGAATCGTACCAAGCAAAGCACGATACGTATCAGCAATTTGAACAGAAAGGCTCGTTAGATCATCTTCTGCTGTGTGAGCCCTCCTCCTATACTTCTTCATTATCGTCCCACTCCTCCTGGCCTCAGCCTCGGCCGCCTCACGCAGAGCCACCTCCTTTTCAATGAGCTTGGTGGCCTTTGCCAGTTTCTCCTAAAATTGAGTCACGAAGGACTGCACGGATGCAAGGAAGGGTTAGCCGGATAAAGGGGCAAGCTATCAGTCGGTTATACCGTAAAGTTCCAAGCAAATTGTGAATCAATTCACTCGGAACTTGGGGACTAGATAAGGACACAAGCAATATTATTCGGGTTTACCTCGTGTTTGGCTATTAAAGCCTCCAAGATATTTTCTTCATCAGCCCTCAAAGTGCGCAGGGCTTCGAGCATCTGGGCAAACGTCAGGTCTTCGGGTCGGACACCAGAAGAGCCGGTAGCCTGGTCGCCTGGTTGGGGAGTTTTCCCCGCTCTTGGGGTCGAGACCCGGACAGTCTGGGTATCCGGGTTGGGAGAACCCATCCTTGTGTCCGGAACCTCGATCTCCTCGTCCACTGGTTCGGATGACTCAGGAGACCCGGCGGCTTGGTGAAGTGGATCGCCCAAGGGGCCTTGTTCCTGGTTGTTCTCAGTATCACCGCCAGTCGCGGCGTCTACGTTCTCAGTCGGCTCCTCCGTCTGACGGTTATCCGCCTCCCGGTTATCCATCTCCACATTCTCCGGGTCACTAACTGTGACTTGAGCGCTAAAGAAAGATGAGAAGAGGCAGTTAGCGATAGTGATTGAAAGTTGACAGGTATCAAAGGATGTCATATAGCAAAGACTTACCCGGTATTTACGGTGTAATCCGGCGGGAGCTCGCTGCTGGATGCAGACGAAGTTGTCAAAGGGACCGATAGCGGAACCCGGAATTGCCCGGCACGTGGATGGTTAGGAGAAGGGTGGCGCCGAGGAGAATTGGAAGGGCGAGGCGGAGGAGCACTGGCACGATGGACGGGGGAGGTGGAGATGCCCGGGTTAAGGGGATCCTCACCCGGGGAACTCCGAGTTACTCTGCGCTTGGCTGGAAGAGAATCCTTCAAGTATGACGAGTTCGATAATTGATGGTTAAGTTGTCGCATGGTATCGAAGGAGTAAGGTTCAGAGGATATAGAAGAGAAAGGAACCTTGGACACTACCCCTCTGGCCTTCCTCTTGGCCCCAACTGTTGCTTCTTGATCAGATTCGGTAGCCTCCGGGTCATCCTCGTCCTTCTCATCTTCGTCCTCCAGCCCTGCGAACCGAGTATGTATCCGTGGAAAAAGTTAAATGGGAGGAAAATGATGCAAGTAAAGATAATACAAGATCCGGGCAAATACCTTCATCACCGTCAGCCGGCTCATCTTCTTCTTCCGGGTCTCTGGAAGGGGGGAGGTTTCAACTGTCCAGAAAGGATCATCGGCCTGAGACAGAAAGATGAAAATAAGAACTAGGAGCAGTATCGAGTCAAGATGAGGAAATAAACTTATGAGTATCGGGTCTTACCGCTGGGGCCGGGTTTTCCCGAGTAAACGGAGGTAACCCGGCGATGTTCTTTATCACCTCTAGCTTCTCCGTCAAGAAACCCTTGATGGTTTTGTTGGTATCCCCGGTTGCAAAGCTCTTGGTGGAATATCGGAGTGCGTCTGTGGTGTGCCCCGAGTATTCGCACATCAATTTGGTGCGGATAGAATTGGGTTGGATCCGGAAGTCAACCCAAGTTTTCACTAAGTTGAGCCCAAGAAGGCCTTGGGCTGAGAGAACGGCTATCTTAGCTAGCAAAGGTATGATTGCCTCCCTGTCCGAGTCAGGGGCGAAAGCGTTGAAATTCTCGGAAGTATTGAGGAGGCCCTCCGAGTAATCCGGCAGTCTCTTCTCGCCGGGTGGAGAGGTATCGTGGCAGTAGAAGAAGGATAATTGCCAGTGTTTAACATGGGAGTTCAGATTAAGGGTTGGCATTGGGGAGTTTTTGCGGCGTTGGATGGATACCCCGCCGCAAGTGAGAAGTGCTCCGTCACCGCTTTCGCGGCACGGCTTGCACTGGAAAAGTTCAGTAAAAAGAGCCAAACTTGGCGGAGTGCACAAGTACGACTCGGATAGGACTATGAAGTGAGTAATATTCAACATAGAGTTAGGCCCTATGTCAAATGTCCTGAGGCCATAATGGTTAAGGACCTCACGAAAGAAGGGGTGACCCAGAGGACGGAATCCCCGGGTCACGTGCTCTATGAAATAGATTACCTCGCCGTCGGCGCGTGTGGGCCGGGTCTCGTCACCCGGCGCCCTCCAGTGAATGTCCTTCTGAGGGGGGAGAACCCCCAACTCGGCCAGCTCTTCCAGCTTGGCCTTTGTGACTGTAGATCGCCCCCAATTGGCGGATATGGATTGGGTTGTCTTCGCCTGGGCCGGCTGTTTCCCTTGCCTTTTGGGAGCCATGGGATCAACCTGCAAAACACAAGGAAAAAAGATGCAGGAAATGAAACTCGGAAATATTGGGATACCCGAATATATGCACGAAGTATCGAGAAGATTTGAAAACTAAGAATTATCCGGGTATCACGCCATGAGGTGAAGATTACAAGGTATCCGGGTATCAAGTGCAATTATAGAAACTATTGGATACTTACGCATTGAAAGGTGTTTGAGGAAGACGGATGATTGCCCATGTATCTATTGCAAGCAAAAGAACCGGAAGAGAAGGATTTTCCGGGTATCAATGACATGCGCGGAAAATTGGGATGAAATGGATCTACATTGGAAAACTTGTGGATGATTCTATGATGAAATTGGTGACTAATGATGATAGGGGAATGGTGTGTAGTCACTAATCAGGCTACTGGAGGAGTTAGCAAGCATCTGAGCAATTCTAACCGGCGCGACAAGAAAAATTTCCCGCGGGTTGACCTAGATCCAATCTAGAGGAAATCGGAAAATTGCGGGAGTAAATTAGTGAATGCGAAGAACTTACTGGATAAGATGGGAGCGGCGCGCGGTGGCGGAAGACCGCGTGGTTTGAATATCTCTTCAAAGCTCCCGGCGGGCAAAGTGAGGGCGTGGCGGCGGAGCTCAGCGGCGGCGCGGGGTGGTTTGAAGACGAACACAGCCGGCGGTGGTCTTGCTCCGACGACGAGCATGGGATTCCCTTGGTAGTGTTGCGTGAGCGCGAGATATGGGGAAGGAGAAGGGGTTGAAGTGAGCCGTTGGGATTAGGGTTACCCCTAAGTGCCTGTTTATAAGGGTGTGAGCGGATAAACCCAGTTCAACGGGCGGGAGCCGGGGATTTCGGGATAACGGCTACCTGCACGGATTTCGTCCTATATGCTTTAAGTGCTGACCGAGATATCCGGACAGAGATAAGAAGGAGATCTTCTCCACAATACTAGGGACAATTATCGAGTAAAGTGAATCAGGTCTTTAAACATTCTTATCAGGGTGTTGACCCAGAAAAGCTGAGCAAAGAACTTGGAGAAAGCCGGGTTATTATATGGCCACCTTGGAGTTAGGCCTAGATGTTTATTAAAGCAATTTAACCCGG
This sequence comes from Alopecurus myosuroides, assembly GCA_028641055.1. Lineage (NCBI taxonomy): Eukaryota > Viridiplantae > Streptophyta > Magnoliopsida > Poales > Poaceae > Alopecurus > Alopecurus myosuroides. The sequence goes on from CM054057.1 coordinate 151,586,906, forward strand.
CCCCCATTGAATTTGTAAGTTTGATAATTTTGCAGGGAATAGCGTGCGCTTCAAAGAGAATCTCGTGAAGCCCAAGCTATTCTGGGGACTACTGATGGAGGGATGATAACCCGGTAGGCCAACGTCAAGGTGTAACCCGGCCCAACGGACGCTGCGCAAGATCCGGCTAAAGATAAAGGAGCCTCTGGAAGGCCCGAGTTCATAGGCCTAGTAATCCGGATTGTGGGTTACGATAAGGAAAGCTAGGGTTTGTATGCAGTGTCCGGGTAGGATTCAGGGGGCGCCTTGGGAGGCAAGCCGGGGGTCCAGGTGCTTTATAAACCGGCCTCTAGGACTAGTTGAGAGAGATCTAAGAGTTCTAGCAATACCGCTTGATATCGAGCATCCAGTGTAACCCGAGAGTTGAGCTAATATATCGAGATCGGAGACTCGGCGACTTGATTGCCGGCTTCCAGATCGAATACCATCATGTTTTCCTCTGAGCTAAACCCTCTCCCAAACGCCTGTGTCGTCTTTCCCCAAGATCAGTTACCCCAGGTAACATCTGTCGTGATTATCCCACGACAGGAAAAGGAAGTGGCAAGTGTGTGTATGAGGAGGATCCCTCACCCTCCTTTTATAGGGAGAGGAAGGCAGCCCAAAGGTGGGGTGCGGCCAGCCATGGTGGTGCCCCCACCTCTTCCCTCTTCATGTGAGTGGAAGCTCCACTCACACCCACTCATGCTCCCATAATTTCCCACTTGGAAAATCCAAAGGTTTTTCTTTTAATAAATAAATAAAACCTTTTTATTTCTTTATTTCAGCATTTGTTAATTCTATTAACAAACTTTTGCATATAGCACCTCGAATCATTTGTTAATTCTATTAACAACCATTCGACGAAAAACCCCTTGAACTATTTCAATTTTCCCCGAAACAATTTCGGTGCTGCCCAAAATATTCTTCGATATTCCGTATCCTCTCAAACGCGTCATCGAACCTTAAGTGTGTCACCCTACGGTTCGCGAATAAGATAGACATGATCGAGACTCCTCTCCGATCAATAATCAACAGCGGGATCTGCAGATCCGTGATGACTCCTATATATTCAACGATGACTCTCGTGATCGTGTGAACCAACAACGCCGTGAACTATTCCCTTTGTCTCGCGATATTTTACTTGTCCGAGATTCGATCATTGGTATCAACCATACCTTGTTCAATCTCGTTACCGACAAGTACTCTTTTCTCGTTCCCGTGATATAACATCCTTGTGATCATATCACGTGCTTGCAAGCGGTTTCGATGTGATATCACCGAGAGGGCCCAGAGTATATCTCTCCGTCATTTGGATGGACAAATCCTACTCTTGATCCATGATCCTCAACTAATACTTTCCGAATACTTAACGACACCTTTATAGTCACCCTGTTACGGTGTGACGTTTGATGCCATCAAAGCACTCTTCCGGTATCAGCGATTGACATGATCTCATGGTCTAAGGAATAAGTTACTTCGTATGTTTGATATAACAATGTAAACTAAATGACTTGATCGCATTGCTATATTCTCTTTGGGTATATGTTCATCACATCATTCTTCTAATGACATGACCCCGTTATTAATAACATCCAATCTTCATGATCAGGAAACCTTGATCATCTATTAATCAACGAGCTAGTTAAAAGAGAGGCTTTACTAGGAACCATTGTTTGTTTATTAAGCACACATGTATCAACGTTTCCGGTTAATACAATTCTAGCATGAGAAATAAACATTCATCATAAACAAGGAATAAGATAATAACCATTTTATTATTGCCTCTCGGGCATATTCCCTTCAGTCTCCCACTTGCACTAGAGTCAATAATCTAGTCTGTAAGCACTTTAACACATATGGCGTACCAGTGTTATTACCATGCTTCGCATGCGGTAAACATCATCAAAAATATCTGAACTGTTCAGGTCCTATTGTATTTGCATGTTCTTTGCGTCTACACGCATCACTCATTCTCTAATGAGATGGCTTTGTATATATATGGTCAGCTTAAACTGATGTCACTAACATTGTGAAAATGTAGCTTCATAGTGTTAGCATTCTTGGAAACTCACCAAGTTCCGGTGATACCTTAATTCCTCAACTTAAACTGATGTTACTAACATTGTGAAAATGTAGCTTCATAGTTTCAGCATTCTTGGAAATTCACCAAGTTCAATAAAGAACTCCTTGACACAAAATACGCTTATAATCAGTTGTTAACACAACGATATACTTTAGCCTTTGTTGTAGTAGCTGTCACAATATTTTAATTTTGAAACTCTTTCAAAACCAGCATGGAACTTTTTTCCATCCTATTGTGCTACCCTTCATCACATATTTTAATTGAGATAAAATTACTTGAATAAATGACAAGACTATTAGTGTAACATATTACTACTAATATTTTATCATTACTATAGAGGAAAACATATCCTTAGCATTTCTAAAATGACACAAGGATCTCTCCCACTGTTTTCTAATCATCATATGAATTATCCTACTATAACATTTTATAGCATAGGACTCATCTGGTTGTGTACATAGCATGGAAACATGACTTAGAAATCTCAATTTCAATGATGCTCATCATGTGTCAAAACACATGAATCTTGCTTAATTATTTTCCATGTGACAAGAACTCCTTCTTATCATTTTTATATTGACTTACTTCAATATTTCATCTAAGTAATTTGGCTTCAATCATATCAGGCGCTTCAATCCATCTTTTATAGATATCGAAGCCCAATATCTTCTAAGCCTTTCATCAATATGAAATCGAAAATCTTAACCGTGTTAATTTAAAATACATATTTTCCAATCAACCATATGTCATCTACATAAAGTATTGGAAATATGTCATAGCGCTCCCACTTAATTTCTTGTAACTCTACAAGAATCTTTATCATTCATGATGGAATCAAACTCTTTTGATAACTTCATTAAGCTAAAGATTTCAACTTCGCTATGCTCACTTCAACCATTGAAGTGTGCATACCTTTATAGCAACCTTTTGAATTTTACAAAACTCTCAGACTGTGTCAAGTACACATCCTTGATCAAACTTCCTCGAGAGGAGAGTTGGTTTTGTTATTCAACTGCCATATCATAATATGTAACTTTTTGCTAGAACTATCCGCAAAGAGTAAAGCATCACTACGGAAGATCGAAATCTTGTAGTAGTCAACTCATTGATCTTCGTCGAAAACAACTTTTCGATAAGTATCCATGTCTTTGTCGCTATATAGACCCTTTTGCTATCGTTAGGCATCATGCCTATTGAAAGGACTACCAAGTCACATACTTGATATTCATACAAGGATACTATGGCGGATATAATGACTCATAGTCAATTTCACGAAGTCAGGGCCCATCATTTGCTTCCTTTATAAGGTCCAGGTCCTTTTGTTGTCAAAACAACACTTTACACTTAAACCACAAGTTGTTCTAAGTACAAAGTTTTTGGACTTTTCTGGTACAGTTCGCAAACTCATTTGAAGTATCTACAACATTTGTAGTGTCTTCTACTTAGTCAAAATAGTAAACCCCGGAACAACTTCCAGTGCTGCGCTACTCTTGACATGATAACGAAGATTCTCTAATCTTGTTGAGTTTGTACTGTGCTCCCACTCACTTGTTTCGCAAGAACTACTTTCTCGAGAAATCAACCATTTCTGACAAACAACATTTGTCTTTTGGTTCGGTGATAGGAGAAATACCCAATGTTTTATTTGGGATAACCTTATAAACATATATTTATCCTATTTTGGTTGTAAACATTTTACACATGCTATGCATACCAAAACTTAAGAAAAATTACAATTCGGGTCACTACCCAAACCATATCTTATATGTTGTCAATTTCACGGATCATGATGGTGCTCTTTTCAGTGTAAAAGCGGTTGTCCTTAATGTATAAACTACAAAATTATAATGACAATTTTATTAATCTTACCATGTCAAACAGGGTTTGATTTTGTCTTTTGAATACTCCAATCTAATGTGGGGTATCTGAGAAGTATAAGTTGTAGAACAATTCTGCAACTTCTCAGATGTTTTACTAAACTTGTAACTCAAACTTTATCCTTTATGATCCAATCATAAATACTTGATTATCTTGTTACATTGATTTTAACTTCATATTAACAACCTTGTGAACCAATTCAAAATGTCAAACTCTATTCCCTTTAAATAGATATACTCACATATCTACTTAAATCATCGACATAATTTTATGAAGGAAAAATTAATCCACCATACATGACTACACATAATGGACTATATACATCAATATGTATAATCTCCACTAAATTAGTCGTCCATTCTACTTTGGCCTATGAACGGAATTCTAGTCATCTTTTGGAAGAGGTCTCACAAGCGTCAATTTATTCAAAACAAAATGACTCCGGAAGTCCATCTATATGGAGTTCCTTCATGTTTTCCTTTCCGATATGAACTAAAATGGTGGTGTCACAATTTAAGTGAAAATCTTTTAAGTCTTGCAACGTTTAGCATTCAGTCTTATAGATGTTTACTTTACCAACATGATTTATATTAACATATCCATCAATTATGGAATATGGTCATTGTTTGAACAATCTCATTTGTTCTCACAAAAGACTAGAACAAAATAACAACTTATTAAGTTCTTAAAATAAATCTTGAATGTTTGGTTCGATACTACAATGAACACAATAACACTTTATTTATGTTCTTGTCATAATCGATTCCACATCTATTACTAGTTCCTTTTAGGCCCTTGTATTTCTTGCATTGCGTTGCTTTGTATGACAACTCATACCAACCAATGTGGTATCAAAATACCCAAAAATACTTTGTTAACTAGTAATACATCTATAACTTGTATATCAAGCATATACTCCTGAGCTGGACTTTTCCAGTTATCTTCTTTTCTGCCATATATCTATTTGCAATTCTATTTTCAATATTCCCTTTCCTTTATAGAAGAATCATTCAACATCAAACAATGCTAGCCGTACTAGCTCATTTTCTTTGGCGTGTTAGTCATATACTATCACCCATTGAGTCATACTTTGAGTTTGATTGTTCTACTAATATCACCATATTAATAGAATTCTTCTATATTCCACTCTTAGCAATCTCCAAGTAAGGTAAACGACTTTACACATACTTTTAATCCATCCCATCATAACAATTTTATGATTAAGCTACTATAGCTCGAAGGAAGGAATTTAGAGGATATTTTTAGCATCCAATATCTTGGAATATTCAAGCGCCTAGCGTCTTCAATCATTGCATATATTCAGATAATATAAGCAAACATTGTCACGCTAAATTTGCATATATTCAGATAATATAAGCAAACATTGTCACGCTAAATTATACTCAGTCATGTTGCTACAAATAAGTTTCTAGATATCAATATATCTTCCACTTGATTGTTTCTGAAAACAACTCTTTTCAGTTCCAAAATCACCTTGATCAACAAAACATTCTTTTGAAGATAAAGTAATACGAAAGCAACCATGACTCTGGATTCTAAGTAGGAATTATTTGCTCTCTGGATTAATCAATCATTAACCATATGGAGCTAGGTAGGAAATACCAAAAATGTACAATAGGACTCAATTTTAAATTTCACTAATACGGTACCATTCTTAAATGGTATTTACCAGATCATAACAGTTATATCTCAATTAACAATCTAAGTGTAAGGTAGTTATGTGGATGCCAATGAATACTATAATCTGTGCAAATTCACTTTGATTTGTTGTTCATGATAAATAAGTTCAAGTTAATTCAAAAATTAAACCATGAACTCCCACTCAAAAACAACATCCCTCTTAGTCGTCTTTAGTGATTACATGAACCAAATCACTACACCAAAACCGATCATCACGTGAGATGATGTAGTTTCAAAGGCGAACATCGACATGTTCATCATATCATCCATATGACTCATGCTTTACCTTTCGGTTACGTGTTCCGAGGCCATGTTTGTACATGCTAGGCTCGCCAAGTAGAACCGTAGTATTGCATGTGTTTCAAGGCCATGTCTGTACATGCTAGGCTTGAAAACACCCGTTGTATGCGAACGTTGAGTCTATCACACCCGATCATCACGTGGTGTCTCGAAACGACGGACTTTCTTAACGGTGCATACTTAAGGAAGAACACATTATTATCTTGATATTAAGTGAGAGGGATCATCTTATAATGCTACCGTCGCTATCTAAGCAAAACAAGATGCATAAAAGGATTAACATCACAAACATCACATGTAAGGATAACGTGATATGATATGGTCCTCCTTGCACTTGATCTCCATCATGTGCATTATGGTATGATCTCAATCATTCCACCGGCGTGGTACCAAGTACCACGGTACCCCAAACTTGATTGTCCATCAATAAGAAGACAACCATATGGATACCTTCCGGTATATCAATAATTTACAAAATAGATCATCTCATAATCAAATTTGTAATATTGACCATATCACATCACATGCCCAGCAAAAACTAGTTAGACGCTTCTAATTTATTTTTGCATATTTTACGTGGCTTAGGGCTTTCGAGGATAGAACCGTTCATACCTACGAACATCAACCACAACGTTGATAAACATATTTTTAGCAACCCTTCGTAGATTAGATCTTAACTATAGTAGGAGAAACGGACACCCCCTTAGCCACAAGTGAGACAACTCTCGCGTACATAGTACACGTAAACTTAGTCTGGGGCAGCTTCATCCTACTATGCCACTAAGATCATAAAATACTCAAGGAGGCAATAACATGATCATCAACGCCCACATACACCTATGTGTTCTACCCGTACAAAACATCTACGCATAGATCCGGCTCTGATACCACTGAAGGGGTCGTTGCATAGAAAACAAAAATTTTCCTACACGATAGACACCCGAAAGGCCAAGATCTAATCTAGAAGACGAAGTGCAACGGGCAACAAGAGGGTTAAGGAGAACACATACCCTCGAAGACTCAAAGTGGTACGAGATCAAATCTCGTTGTTGGCGTAGTCGTACTCACACCGGTCCCGATAGCGAGAAGATGGGCACCGCAATCCGGCGGTGCATCCGTGATCGGTCACACGTACGGTTGATGACGACCTCCGTTCCCTCGTTCCAGCGGGGCGTGGAAGTAGAGGATCCCTCGGAACTCCAGCAGCACGACGGCGTGGTGGTGAAGAAGAATCCCACGGTCAGGGCTTCGCCAAGCCGGAGACCATGGAATGGAGCAGCGGGTGGAGGGAAAAGGAAGTGGCAAGTGTGTGTATGAGGAGGAGCCCTCACCCTCCTTTTATAGGGAGAGGAAGGCAGCCCAAAGGTGGGGTGCGGCCAGCCATGGTGGTGCCCCCACCTCTTCCCTCTTCATGTGAGTGGAAGCTCCACTCACACCCACTCATGCTCCCATAATTTCCCACTTGGAAAATCCAAAGGTTTTCTTTTAATAAATAAATAAAACATTTTTATTTCTTTATTTCAGCATTTGTTAATTCTATTCACAAACTTTTGCATATAGCACCTCGAATCATTTGTTAATTCTATTAACAACCATTCGACGAAAAACCCCTTGAACTATTTCAATTTTCCCCGAAACAATTTCGGTGCTGCCCAAAATATTCTTCGATATTCCGTATCCTCTCAAACGCGTCATCGAACCTTAAGTGTGTCACCCTACGGTTCGCGAATAAGATAGACATGATCGAGACTCCTCTCCGATCAATAATCAACAGCGGGATCTGGAGATCCGTGATGACTCCTATATATTCAACGATGACTCTCGTGATCGTGTGAACCAACAACGCCGTGAACTATTCCCTTTGTCTCGCGATATTTTACTTGTCTGAGATTCGATCATTGGTATCAACCATACCTTGTTCAATCTCGTTACCGACAAGTACTCTTTTCTCGTTCCCGTGATAAAACATCCTTGTGATCATATCACGTGCTTGCAAGCGGTTTCGATGTGATATCACCGAGAGGGCCCAGAGTATATTTCTCCATCATTTGGATGGACAAATCCCACTCTTGATCCATGATCCTCAACTAATACTTTCCGAATACTTAACGACACCTTTATAGTCACCCTGTTACGGTGTGACGTTTGATGCCATCAAAGCACTCTTCCGGTATCAGCGATTGACATGATCTCATGGTCTAAGGAATAAGTTACTTCGTATGTTTGATATAACAATGTAAACTAAATGACTAGATCGCATTGCTATATTCTCTTTGGGTATATGTTCATCACATCATTCTTCTAATGACATGACCCCGTTATTAATAACATCCAATCTTCATGATCAGGAAACCTTGATCATCTATTAATCAACGAGCTAGTTAAAAGAGAGGCTTTACTAGGAACCATTGTTTGTTTATTAAGCACACATGTATCAACGTTTCCGGTTAATACAATTCTAGCATGAGAAATAAACATTCATCATAAACAAGGAATAAGATAATAACCATTTTATTATTGCCTCTCGGGCATATTCCCTTCATGATCGGCCTGGGGCGAGGTAACCCCAGTAACCCTCGATTGTTGTTGCACTTTCTGGACACATAGCAGCTCTGTATAACTTTGGTCCCGTTCCTTCAGTTTCATCCGACTCGTGGACGCTTGGGTATGCGTAATTGGTTATGACTAGCATGGATACAAGGAGTAGTAGACCGGGGATCCGGACTACGTGCCGATAAATCCGGTCCGCCTGCTGTTGTTTGTTGCGGCCGGGGCTGGTAACCCTGAAGCCCTTGTGAGTCCATGGCTAGGAGCACATAACAGTATGTATATCTCTGGGTCCGGGGTCTGACAAGAGTTGGTATGAGAGCAGTACTGCCTGTAGGAAAACCTTATTGCTTGGTCGATGTTGAGTCTAGAGTTTATGAAAACTATTTTGAAACTCCAAATGGTTTGTGAAAGCCTTCTTAGGATTCTTTTTACTCCGTATATGGTATCGCTCTAACTCTGGGTCACCTTACCTGTTTTGATTTGAAAAGGTTTTGCTATCTCTTCTAGTCATTCAAAACCTAGGTGCCTTCTTTGGCAAGGACGTCTTCTACCAAGTTGCCCTAGTGTTTAGTTTCTACAGTCGTGTGTGTTTCCTGTTCCCTTATCTCTTAAACTGGGAGATTTCCTTTCCATCCTAATCTCTCAAAGTTGTACGGATTCCACATTCTTACATGTTTCAAAGTTCTAAATCCTGAACCTCGAGATCTGCTTTCCACCTCGAATGTATCCGTTATCCTCTGCTCAAGTTCTTCCCGAGCTATTATTGTCTTTTGAAAAATACTTCGTGATTGCTATTCATAGTGTCCTTTAGGACACTAAGAGAGTAGTTTCTCCTTCCTTTGAGTTTTCAACTTTGGACTTGAACCGAAGGTCCCGGAATGTGATGAACTGCGGTGGGTTGAATCATGTGGTTTTATAACCATGTGATGCTCACTCTATCAGTACAGGATGCTGACCTTTAAACCAAGTTATGTTTCTTTGGATCCTGAGGAATCTGTTTTACCTCGGGGTGGCTAGGCAATTTCAACTCTCATAGCCACAGGCTTTCTCCTGAAACCAAAAGGGATCACAACAAGAGTGATCATTATGGATTCCACACCTTTCTTCTTGATTCAGCTATACTTCTCTTCTTAGCATGGGTTTTACAAATGAGTATGGCCCTGTGCATCATCTTGATCTTAGGATCTCCCCTGAGCATGTTTCCACCCTTTAGTTGCTCTCAAGTCTCCATCCGTTGTTTTGAGACCAAGTTGCATATGTGTGTTGGATTCTTCCGGTGCATTTGCTCTTGTTTTCTGTCATAACGTTCCACCTTGGAATGTCAGGAGAAACAAACTCCAGTACCTCGTTCATCTCTAGGACCAGGTCAAATTTTTGTAATTCACAGAATAAAGAAGTTTCATTAGCTTCTGTTCTGTTCCACCTACGAGTATCGCATTCTTTTGTATCAAGAGGTTGTGTTGAATTTCATGGCTCTATTGATGAAGTGATGCTCTTATACATCCTCACCCCCTTCCTCCAAGCTTGAATGCTTGAGTATGATGGGTATGTGATTTGAGGTGTGTATCAGATGTTCTTAGAAATTCTTACTACTTGGAAAATCTAAGAAAACATATGTATCCTTCTTAGCACTATTGGTCACCCGGTCTCTGTTTGAAGTTGACCGTGTTACCAAATCCGTTCATTCCGGTGTACCCTTTTGGCCAGAGAGTTAGGTTCATGCCGAAGCTCTCAAAATCATATCAGTTGCTCTGAAAAGCAAGATTCCTTCTCGAACTCCAAGACATACCGGTGGGTTGTGATATTCTGGTTGCCTTTCCAGAAGTATCACCAGGTTGTCACCTGGCCGTGATGTCTAAACGAAAGGTAGTTTGAACTACTCTTCTCTCCAAGAAACTACGCTAGACACCTTGGACTAGTGGTTGAGCTTAAACAACAACTTGGAGAGTTGAAAGGCAAAAGCTCCGCCTAACTTGATCCTCCGTTAAGGGATGTCTAGTTCTTTTGCGTTGAAGCAAGATAGTATCTCCTTAATGGACATGCTATAATTTCCACCTTGGTTTGAATTGGGCTATCGTCAGATCAAGTCCAGCTCTAAGGATTATCTAGAGGGTGTTCCCACTCATGGTGTTTGCCCGATTACACCTTGTGTCCTTTACTCTGACCAGTATTTTTCCGTGTTCATATATCCTATGAATCGATCTTCTTGGAGTATCATGATAAGCGTGTTGTCGAGCCCATCGATGAAATTCCTATTTTCTCCAAGTTGCAAGAGGTTCATGTTGAACACTTGGCACTAATGTTGGAAACTTTTGAGAACCATCTTTGTGTTATCACGAAGTTGTGCTCTCGATGTTCGAAGTGACTTACTCCGGTCCATGTGCTCTTGGTGAAAGTTGTCGCCGTGGATTCGAGTATAGTTTTCTTGTTCCTTCGGGAATAATCCCAAGTCAGTCATGCTTGTCTGGACTATCCTTGAGATGGTAGGTTGTTACCTCCGTTTATTTGAAGAAGTTTGCATCCACACTAAGCCCTGACTGTTTATCCGTGAAAGAGAAGAAGTCCAAGAACTTCGTTATCTTTGTATCGTCTCCCAACAAGGACTCCGATGTGTTCCCTGACAAGTAATTCATGTAGGTGCAACCGTCTTTCATAAGTTGCTAATACATGAGTTCTGCAATCCTGCTCATCTTTTTGAGCTTGGCATCGTAGTCCATATCTTGAGAATCTAGTAACTGTACCTCAATTGTAATCGGTGCAATCTCTTTGATCAAACATACCGAGTCCGAGTTATCAATCCACTAGCCAGAGCTGAGTCTCAAGCAGCAACGATGGTTGGTGTTTCCTCAAGAGTATTGAATTAGGTCCATTTGGAAATCCGGCATGGTTGATGTTGTGGTTGACACAATTAGCCGGAAGGCCTAATGTCATATATCTTTGAGTCTGTAAGAACAACCACTCCCCATGAGAATTCTGGTGTGGCTCATTCCAACCAGTTCTCCTCACCGTCCTTCCGAATCAAAGTTTCACTTTTCACTTGATGACCTATAGAAGGCTTGTCGTGAGCTTGCTGTTGGTATCTAGAACATCAAGGAAAAGTTGGAAGTTGATCTTTCCAAATACCTCTCAGTTGAATCTCCAAACCTTTGTTTCAGCGGAAACAAGTTCATCATGAGAACATCTCTTGGTGCTTCGTAACCGCCATTGAGCAGTTCCCTTTTTCAAGTTGTTTGTACTTGAAGTTCTGTTTTTCTCACACATTGTGTGAATTTGTCAGTCACTTCAGCCATGGGATCTTAACCATGTGGTAGATGTATTGCTACGTCCAAACCACAATGGGAAAGAGACTCTCTATTCTCTTCCGGTGTTTCAATCCCCGTTGGTTACTCATCTTTATGGTGTGACCAAGAATTTCTCCTTCGTTACGGTGTTCCAACATTCAGTGGTTACTCATATTTTGCGGTGAAGTAACATCCCGATCCCTAATAAGGATTTCAAGAAAGTTGTTACGGAATGGTCGAAAGTTCCTTCATCTTCTGTGTCCACTCCGAAGAGTGAACATGATCGTGTATCAAATTCTCTCTGACGCACGATTACAGTGTTTTCTCGTCTTTTCCCTCGTCTGTGGATATTATGTTTTGGTATCCAAGACAATCCTTTCTATCTTGGTAATCTATTTTGAAGAAACCTTGATGTCATCAGTTGTCCAACCTTCTTCTTCCAAAAGGATTTAAAGTCTCGCGAAAAGCTCATATTCTAAATCCTTTCAAGACCAATCGTCCGCAAACCTGAAACCTTCTCATATTTCCTCCGTTACCTTGATATGTTTCATGATTGTTAACTCAACAGTTCTTTACGAACATTCCTATCATGAGTGACCCATGATATACTCGATCTTCGTGAAGATCAAATCCTAGGAGTTTCCCTCTTACCTAAGGTGTATCCGTTCAATACTTCAAGATGCTACGGATCAACCACTTCGAGAAAAGAACCGTAAGGTTCGAGAAGATCGTTCAAAACCGGTGTTCCTTCTTTCTTCTCCTTCGAGAATCTCGGGACGAGATTTTTGTAAGGGGGGTAGATTTGTAACATCCATGTTTTGCTACGATAGGGTTTGTTGTGTTGTGCTCATGTCATTCATGCATGGAAAATTTGAACCAAGTTTTAAATTGAATTTAAATGAAACTTGCATAAAAATCACTTAAAGTGATCACCCAAAATTTGTTTCCAAATCAATTTCAAAATTGGAAAGCAAAGACATGGTGAGTTTGTAAATTTCACAAGATTTCCAAAAGTTATTTATGCCAAATTTTCTGTTCACAAAAAGGTCCCCAAAACTCTGATTTTTGTTCTGTTTTTAAATAGAAAGGGGTTCTTTTGTAATTTTTCCAAAGTCCAGGGGGTTTTCGCAATTCTCCTTTTCTTTTTGCTTTCTTCTACCTTGGGACAGAAAGCAGTAGCTGCGTGGACAAGCTTCCATCACCGTGTGCCACCTCCTGCTACCCTCCCTCGCCATGGATAACACTCAGGGACGTCCCGATCGACGCCTCCTCCTCTCACACCCCCCTCCTCGCACTCCCTCCTCTTCTCTGTACCTTCCTCCCGAGAACCAAACCCTAGCTCCCTTGGCCGCCACGGCGCCGTCGCTGTGGGCCGCCCCGACCTCAACGGAAAGGCTCTGAAGCTCCGCCGGGACCTCCTCTCTCCTCTGGTTACAGCTAGCAAGGCGGGAGCACCCTAGTCGCAGGAATCGCCGTTTTCTTCCCCGCCTCCGGCCGTCGGCCCCGCCGCCGATTTGCCGCCGCCCGGCCCTCTCCGGCCTCCTAGACCCTTCCACGACGCTCCCGGTGAGCTCCTGGTCCTCATGGGCCTCCTCCCGTCCTTCCCCGTATCTCGTAGCTCGTTGCCGCCGTGCACCTTTTCCAGCCGCCACGGTTTTGCACGCCGGCGAGGTATCCGGCGACCTTTTGGTCCACCTGCGCCACCCCTAAGTTCCCCTCGAGCTCCTCTCCGTCTTGGAATAGTTTGATTCCTAGATAACGCGCGAAATCGCCGAATTTCAATCACATCTGTGAAGATCAGAGTCGGGTGATGTCACCATTGCATCCCGATGGCGTCATAATCTCCTTTTTATTAATTTCAGAAATTACATAGAATGGTTAATCTTGTAAAATGAATATCTCCTGAAATATTAATCATAAAAATAAAATGAAAACATGGAGTTGTTCAGAAAAATGTACTCTTCCCAAATATGTCATTTTCATGTATGTTTGACAAAGTTCAAAAATGGCCATTATTTAATGTTGTTTAATTCATTTAAAAATAGAAAAATAAGTTTTTATTCATTAAAATTAGAAAATTAAAAGTTATATATCAAATTGCTCAAAATGACAAATGCAATCCATTTATGATGTTTTCAAACCCATTTGAGCTTTTAAATTGTACTCACTTCCAGATTTCCCCCGAAACCCCCTCCGGGGCCTATTTCGGGCTAATTTCAGTAAAATTGAATAATTGCCATACGAACCCTAGCAACCCATAGAACATGTTTAGGGCTTCTTTCAGTGCATTAACTTGCTCATGCATACATGTTGCGCATTGCATCGATGCCATGGTTGATTGTTCTTCTTGTTTCGGTGTTTGTTTCCCCCTCGGTAGAACGTGACTCCGAAGAGAAGGCCAGCAATCCAATGACCAATACTTGATCCTAACCGACAAGTCAAGCACTTATCCCTGAAGACTTTCCCTGGATTTATTGAAGCAAGGCAAGCATAACCTCTTATCTGCCCATATATGATTTCGAAAGACTTTTGATTCTCGTACATTGCATTCGATTCCAATGTATCTTGTGTCAGTAGTTAGAGTTCCCTATACCATGCATAGCCTACTTATTCCTGATCCACTACTCCTAGCAGCCGTAGGTTTGATTGTGTTCATCGCCAAAGCCTTAAATATGCTATGCTTAGTCATACATGATTGTTATCTCTTCTCCATCCGGTTGATGAATCAGAGTTGCGAATGAATCTAGTATGGCAGGAAGTAGTGGTAAGATAAGAGATATTTGTTTAACATGACTTCAAGGTGTGGATGATGAGACCACAGAGGGTCTGTGGTGGTTGTCTCGTTCATGCCCCTAGGAGCGAGTTCTAGTCTTCGAGCCAAGACTGAGCATGCATCCACACGGGGCTTAGATTCCCCTCGGTCTCAACTTGCCTAGTTTGTTCCATGAGTTGCCTAGTTCGGGCTTTCCTTTTGGATTTGCGGGGATATTAAAACACTTTCAAAACTAGGATGTGGTGATGTATCGGTGCTCTGCGGGTAGGTAACCGTCGAGCATTGCGCACAACGATAGAGACCCGGCAGGAGATGGCCACTCCCTATTGGCGGTCCATCTCTACTCGGAGCGACTCATGGAATAGGCGAAGTAAGGGAAAGGTCGTGGTCAACCTCCATCTGCCGGCACTTCCCGGAATAGTGCTAATGATCTGACATTAAGAGTTGGTTGGTACGTGTGGTTAAAGTTGTACAACCCTGCAGGGTTAAATCTTTTCGAAAAGCCGTGTCCGCGGTTAAGGACGACTTGGTGACGGATTCTGTGATCATAGACAACTTAAACGGAATGATTAAAACTTGCTGATAACGAATGAAGGATGCCTCCTCGGAGATGCCGAGAGGGGTTACCTTGTAGCATGGGTTACCGGAACAACTTGAGGTGGTGATCTTTGAAGCACGAGGTGCTGAAATGTTTTGGTGGATTAAAAAGATGATGATTTCAGTAGTTGAATAGCTTTCTCATCTGTTTTCGAAATACTCCATGAGACGTGCTATTCCTCCCTCAACTTGGAAAACAAAGATGGCTTTACGCAAAAATAACCTTCATAACTCTTTCTAAAAGAAGCAGATATATAATAGGTTAACTAAGTCTTGTTGAGTACCTCCCGTACTCATGTTTGCTTCAACTTGGTTCAGGTGGAGTTCCTCAGTTCGGAGGTGTTTCAACATGGAAATTCGACGAGTAGTTTGGGGTTCCCAGGTAGCAGCCTGGAATCTATGGGCTGGGACATCGCCTTATGTTGCGGCCTCTTAGGCCTTTTTGGTTCTTGTTGTTTAGCAACATAATTTGCTTTCCGTTGTCTGATGTAATGTTGGGTCATGTGACCTCTGTTTGTAAAGCTATACTCTAGTAACACCTGTTTAATAAAACTTCATGTCTAGAGTAGATCGGTTGTTTGTTTCGAGCTCATTGTTATACAGTTTTGGCTATGCCTGCATAGTTGTCGCAGTCGAGGGGTTGTGGAGCCAATGATCATGTCCGAGCCCGCCTGTCGATGTGATCGGCCTAGGGCGAGGTAACCCCAGTAACCCTCGATTGTTGTTACACTTTCTGGACACATAGCAGCTCTGTATAACTTTGGTCCCGTTCCTTCAGTTTCATCCGACTCGTGGACGCTTGGGTATGCGTAATTGGTTATGACTAGCATGGATACAAGGAGTAGTAGACCGGGGATCCGGACTACGTGCCGATGAATCCGGTCCGCCTGCCGTTGTTTGTTGCGGCCGGGGCTGGTAACCCTGAAGCCCTTGCGAGTCCATGGCTAGGAGCACATAACAGTTTGTATATCTCTGGGTCCGGGGTCTGGCAATTGATCAAATGCTAGAGAGGTTGTCTAAGAAAACTCATTTTTGCTTTCTTGATGGTTATTTTGGGTTTTCTCAAATTGCTGTTAGGAAGCAAGATCAAGAGAAAACAATCTTTAGTTGTCCTTATGGTACTTATGCTTATAGACGTATGCCTTTTGGTTTGTGTAATGCTCCTGCTAATTTTCAAAGATGCATGTCTGCTATTTTTCATGGTTTTTGTGAAGAAATTGTGAAAGTATTCATGGACGATTTCTCCGTCTATGGAACTTCTTTTCATAATTGTTTGCGCAACCTTGATAAATTTTTGTAGAGATGTGAGGAAACTAATTTTGTTCTTAATTTGGATAAATGCCACTTTATGGTTAATGAAGGAATTGTTCTTGGACATAAAATTTCTGAAAGAGGTACTGAAGCTGACAGAGTTAAAGTGGAAGCCATAGATAAAATGCCTTTTCCTAGGGATGTTAAAGGTATTCGTAGTGTTCTTGGTCATGCTGGTTTTATAGGAGGTTTATTAAAGATTTCTCTAAAATATCAAAGCCTCTTAGTAATATTCTTCAAAAAGATGTACCATTTGTTTTTGATGATGATTGTAAGGAAGCTTTTGAAACTTAAAGAAGGCTTTAACCACTGCTCCTATTGTTCAGCCACCTGATTGGAATTTACCTTTTGAAATCATGTGTGATGCTAGTGATTTTGTTGTAGGTGTTGTTCATGGACAGCGCATAGATAAGAAGTTGAATGTTATTCATTATGCTAGTAAGACTCTTGATGCTGCTCAAAAGAATTATGCTACTACTGAAAAAGAGTTATTAGCTGTAGTTTTAGCATGTGATAAGTTTAGACCTTATATTGTTGACTCAAAGGTTACTATTCATACTGATCATGCTGCTATTAGATACCTTATGGAAAAGAAAGATGCTAAGCCTAGGCTTATTAGATGGGTGTTGCTTTTACAGGAGTTTGATTTGCATATTGTGGATAGAAAGGGTGCTGAAAATCATGTTGTTGATAACTTGTCTAGATTGGAAAACATTACTTTTATCCCATTCCTGTTAATGATAGTTTTCCAAATGAACAGTTGGCTGCAATAAAGGTAAAATCCCAAGATAGCCCATGGTATGCTGATTATGCTAACTTTATTGTTTCAAAGTATTTGCCTCAAACATTTACAACTCAACAAAGAAGAAAATTCTTCTATGATTTGAGGCATTATTTTTGGGATGACCCACATTTATATAAAGAAGGAGTAGATGGTATTATGAGAAGATGTGTACTAGATCATGAACAACACGAAATATTGAAGAAGTGCCATAGTAGTGCTTATGGAGTACATCACGCTGGAGATAGATCCGCACAAAAGTTTCTACAATCAGGTTTCTATTAGCTTACCCTCTTTAAAGATGCACGTAAATTTATTTTATCTTGTGATGAATGTCAAAGAGTAGGAAATATTTCTAGACGTAATGAAATGCCTATGACTTATTATCTCGTTATTGAACCTTTTGATTGTTGGGGATTTGACTTTATGGGTCATTTTCCTCCTTCGAATGGTTACACTTATATTCTTGTTGCTGTTGAATATGTTACTAAGTGGGTAGAAGCTATACCTACTAAAAGTGATGATGGTGAGACCCCTATAAAAATGCTTAAAGATGTTATTTTCCCTAGGTTTGGTGTGCCTAGATATCTTATGACTGATGGAGGTTCTCATTTTATTCATGGTGGTTTTAGAAAGACCCTTGCTAAATATGATGTTAATGATAGAATTGCCTCAGCTTATGATCCTCAAACCAGTGGGCAAGTAGAATTATCAAATAGAGAAATTAAATGTATCTTGCAAAAGACTGTTAATAAATCTGGGAAGAATTGGTCAGATAAGTTGAATGATGCTTTATGGGCTTATAGAATTGCTTATAAAAATCCTATGGGTATGTCTCCCTAAAAAATGGTTTAGGGAAAAGCTTGTAACTTGCCTTTAGAATTAGAACACAAAGCTTATTGGGCAGTGAAGGAATTAAATAAAGATTTTTAACTTGCTGGTAAGAAAAGAATGCTTGATTTGAATCATCTAGATGAATGGAGATGTTAAGCTTATGAAAATGCCAAGATCTTTAAAGAGAAAGTTAAACAACGGCATGATAAAAGAATCCTTAAAAGAGAGTTTCATTTTGGTGAGGAAGTTCTATTGTATCGGTTTCGTCTCAGATTTTTTGCAGGAAAATTACTCTCCCGATGGGAAGGACCTTATATTATTGAAGAAGTGTATCGTTCGGGTGCAATCAAAATTGCTTCCCTCAAAGATAACACTACACAAGTGGTAAATGGACAAATACTCAAACATTATATTTTTGGGGATTCCTATAATGAAGATGTTGATGTTATTCAAGTAATGACTCCGGAGAAGTTCATTAGAGGGAAGATTCCATAATCTACCGAGTCTGTTTTGGAATAGGTAACAGTTCTGTTAAGAAATTTTTTGCGAAATACCTTTTCATTTATAAATCATTAGTTTTTGGAAAATATGAAAAATACCGAGCCGAAGAGGAGTTGGAGAAGGTGCCCAGAGGCACCACACCATGAGGGGGCACGGGCCCACCCTTGGCCGGGCCACCCTGTGGTGTGGGCGCCTCGGAGCCCCTCTCCGACCCGTTTTCAACCTGTACTTTCCTTTCGTTACGTATATTTTTGCTATATGACCCCCCGGACCTCCGAGGTCCGTATATCGTTTTCTCGTCGTGTTTGTGTTTCGAGCTGTTTTTGCCAGGATCTGTTTTCAGTTTTAGAAGCATCATGGTCTCCGCCAACAACAACAAAGGGAAGGGACCGAAGGAAGATGATCTCCAAGACCGGAAGCCGGAGGAGGAGATCGAGAGTGGAGCTCAAGGAGATGTCGAAGAAAACCCACGATTGCATCCACGTGCCACCATCGCAAGCATTGGAGTGGTTGCAAAACCTCGCAAGCAAACAACAAGGATGAGCACCGGAGGGAAGGCCCCACGTCACTGTTTAGCTTCAAGGACACCCCTTTCAGGCATGAAGAAAATTTTTTGTACTTTAATTCATGAGTATCAATCTAGGAGGGTGCCCGAGGCAGATGTGCCTTCTTGCGAGGATATGGATCGTTCTAACCGTGCAGATAAAGAAATCTCTAAACCTAAGGAAGTGTGGGGGAAGAATCTTGATGGCTTGAATTCACCGTCTGACAAACATGCAGACCATATTGAGCGCAATACGGAGGTGATGCGTATGCTTATGTTCGCAATTGAAGATATGAAGAAATAAATTGATAAGCTCATCGAGAAGGATTCACCACCACCACCAAAGAATTTATTCGTCATTAGTATTGGCATCCCCTTGGCTTGTTCCAAGCTTGGGGGAGTGTCGCGGTATCACCTTTATCTTTCACCATTTTTACCTTTTAGTAGAGTCATATCGTGAGTAGAGGAAATATCATATATGATGGTTTGAAGTATGGAAGTGTTGCTCCTTAGTTGGTTATCGTTGTATCCCTTGGTTTGAGTTGCCATAATGAAATAGTAATGAGAAGTTTCATCATCTACTTGTTTCACTTTATTTTAGTTTGCAATTTTTGTTATGTGATTGATCTTTTTATTAGTATTGGTATCAATTCTGGAGTTTCTAGATAATCTAGTTGGTTTTGGCAAACTTAGCATTGGTTAGTAGCAACAATTCATTGAGACTTAAGTAGAAAAGAGGGAGTTGCATGTAGATATATTATTCCATGATCTTTCTTTCTTGTTAGCCCATAAGCTTAGTATTCTCAAATAAGTTTGTTTGCACCTTCAAGGAAGATTGCATGATTGGCTTTATCATATATGTTTTTGTTTGTTTTACTTTGATTCTTATGCTTTCTACCCAACCTTGCTAGCCAAAAACCTGTACTGAGAGGGAATGCTTCTCGTGCATCCAAACCTTGAGCCCCAAAACCTTTCCATTTGTGTCCACCGTACCTACCTATATGTGGTATTTCACCGCCACTGCATGTAAATTGCTTGTGCGCTACCTTTAAACCTTCAAAATTAAAAATGTTTTGTGCTCCTGTTTTAGCTCATGAGGACGCAAATAGATAATCTTTATCTCACTTGTTGATTGGATTTCACACCCTGAACTAGTGGCTTCATCCTCTTATCCAAATGCTAGAAGAGCTGGCAGCGGGGTTCCTAGCGCCAAATAATAATACAAATTCTCTTCACTCGTTTTGCCCCTGATTTACCAGTCAAAGCATACTTGTGTAAACAAAAGAAGAAGAGGGGTGACCTTCTATACTAGTTGTGTCCTTCTATGGGAGCCGCTCTTGTGAAGTCTAGTTGGCTTGTGACATACTGTATTTTCTATTTGCCATTCATTGACACAAAGATACACCTCTCAAAATTTAAGCACTCCTCCACGGTATGTGATTGTTGGCAGGCACCCGAGGATTCAGTTAGCCATGGTTTTTATAAGAAAGGTTGGGAGGAGTAGATACGTCTCCAACGTATCTATAATTTCTTATGCTCCATGATCATATTTTGCCAATTGCTACTTGTTTTATCCCTTATTTATAGCATTTTTATATGTTTCCCGAGACTAACCTATTAACAAGATGCCAAGTGTCAGTTCCTTGTTTTCTGTTGTTTTTGGTTTCAGAAAAATTGTTCTGCAAACATTCTCGGAATTGGACCCCACAAAGCCCTAAGTTCCTATTTTCCCCAGAAGCATCCAGAACACCGAAGAGGAGTCGAAGAGGGGCAACAGGGGGGCACACCATAGGGTGGCGTGGGTCCCCCTGGCCGCACCACCTATGGGTGTGGCGCCCCTGGAGCTCCACCGCCTCTTCCTTTCGCCTATTTAGTCCCCCGGATGGAAAACCCTAAGCACCTGATCAAAAATCCCCGAAAAGTTTCGCAATCGTCGTCACTATCAACCCTAGATCAGGGGGGTTCTGAAGCTGTTTCCGGCACCCTGCCGGAGAGGATATCATCACGGGAGGCTCCTACATCACCTTGTTTGCCTCCGGAGTGATGCGTGAATAGTTCATCCTTGGACTACGGGTTCGTAGCTGTAGCTAGATGGTTGTCTTCTCCTCATATGCCTCCATGTTTAGATCTCGTGAGTTGCCTATCATGATCGAGATTGATCTTATGTAATTCTATATGCTATGTTTGCTGGGATCCGATGAATATTGAACTTATGCCAAGTTGATTATAGTATTTATTTGCGTGTGCTATTTGTGATCTTGCATGCTTTCTGTTGCTAGTGGTTACTCTCGCCAAGTAGTTGCTAGTGACTCCAAGAGGGAGCATTTATGCTCGATAGTGGGTTCATGCCTCCTTTTCGCCTTGCTCGAGTGATAGAAACGTGAAGGGGGAGGATGTGATGTTGCCATTAGGGAGAAAACAACGGTGAGAGTGCCCGCGTGCATAATCATTGCTTACATTACACACTTTGTTTAATGCAATTATCTGTTGCTTGCAACTTAATACCAAGGGGGTTCGGATGATAACCTGAGGGTGGATTATTAGTCATAGATGCAGATGAATGTCGGTCTATGTATCTTTTTGTAATGCCCGCACTAAATATCATAGTAATCTTCATGTCATATTGTGCACTACGGTGCAACCTCTATTTGTCAATTTCCCAGTTGTAATTTGTTCACCCAGCATGCTATCTTTTATGGAGAGACACCACTAGTGAAACTATGAACCCCGGTCCATTTTCCACACTGTTAAACAAACCACAAGAATTTCCTGCTTTCTTTACTTACTGCAAGCATACATTGTTTTCCACACTATACATCTAATCTTTGTTTTCAGCAAGACCAGTGAGATTGACAACCTCACTGTACCGTTGGGGCAAAGTATTTTGGTTGTGTTGTGTGCAGGTTTCACGTTGTTGATGACACCGGTGAAGCGCCAGCACCACCGTCAGTGGCATCAACCTTCCGAAGGTCCTCTTTCTCCTACTGGATTGATCACCCTGGTTCTTAACTGTCGGATATATACCAATTAGGGGTATATCAGATGGTAGTCTAAAGTGCCGGATTACCAGGGTGGCCTGAATGGTAATGGGCTACGGTCCATTGGGCGGCCCAGTGAGCTTATGCAAAGAAGCCGGATTCTAGAAGAACACGGATCACGACCCACGTGATCCGGCTTGGAGTAGAAGGCGATTTCCTTACTTTCCAAGATAGCGCGTACCATAGTCTTCTAGGTTTCCTTCTCTGTAAGCCCTAACCCGGCTATTATATAAAGCCGGACGGGAGATAAGAAAGATAGATTAGAAGCTAAAGGCTAACTCGCCGAGAGGTGTATCCTTGACGAGTAGCTAACCAAACCTCACATTGTATTCGGTATACTCCAGGCTTTAGTCCTGAATAGTGAGATTGCAGGAGTAGGAACGCTGCATTACTGCGTCGTACCGAACCTGGGTAAAACCCTCTGTCATTGTTCATCACACGATCACGTCCCCCCACTTCTCTATCGGTAGTCTCATGGCACCCCCGTCTATGAAATCTACTACGATGTCTCGACAGTTGGCGCCCACCATGGGGCCAGCGATGTCAGGCGTTATGTTTCGATCTGGGATACTCGGCGGAATCGGCAGTAGCATAACTGTTGTAAGCTTGGAATTCGACAACGACGTCGGGCGCTTCATCGATAACGGATCGTACATGCCAGCGCGGAATCATATGGTAAGTGCTTGCGTTCTACCGATTGGATCTGCAAACATCTTTATCGGATTAACTGCAGAAGCAATGGGGTTCCGTGGTGGAAGCAAATTTATCCCACCCGCCCTATACCCAGTCGAAGATGACTATGACGCCGTATTTTGCTCAGATCGCCGATACACTGTTGAATCGCACTTTATCGGCATGGTGCAATCCGAGATCGCCAAAAACACGGATGAAAATAATCCCGTGGAAAAGGTAGAAAACAACAATCCCACAACAGAGGTGGAAGATACGACATCTGTCAATATAACGACAATCTCGGAAGCTGATTATGTGCTAGCCGCCATCGAGGCGAGATTAGAGTCGGAACTCGGATCGGATCACTTCGATACCGAAGACGAAGATGAAGACGCTTTCGAGAGAAAGGTCAAATCCTTCCAAGAGGGATTCCACGAAGTACTGATGGAAAAACCGGCTGAAAACACGGATGCTGACAGTCAGGAAAGCCCTAGAACGCCTCCGCCAGAGGAAGAGAGAGAAGAAGGAGAAACCTCTCCAAAATACCCTGATGTCAAGGAATTGACATAGGACGAACCTGGTAAAAAACCTCCCTCTTCCAAGAAAAGGCACAAAGCTTCCAAAAAACTCCAGTACAAGCTCCGGAAGAAGAAATTGGCCGATCCAGCCAATGAAAACCTGGAATAAGGAGGAGGAAGCGGAGGTAAACCCGCGGAGAAGAAAACGAAGGAAATCTCTGTTCCGCCTATGACAGAACAGGACGAACAAGATTTACTTCAAACACCAGTGGGACTACACGAGCCACCTGAAGTGTTTCAAGAACGGAGACAAGCTCTCCAAAGGCAACAGCAACATCTATTCCGAACTCGAGAACACCTCCAAAAAACCCAGGCTGATATTAAGTTAAAGCAGGAAAAAATTGAGGAATACGAATAGATCTGGCATTAAACCTACACGGTTACCCGGAATCGCAAGACCGGAAGTATTGCTGCAAAAAGGAAAGGTTTCACAACCCATCTTGGCAAAAGCAAGTAAACGGCAAAGATGCCAGAGGCGAGCCAATATACAAAACCGCAGCAGAAAATGCGGAAGTAGCGTTCGCCATCCTCAACAACGATTTGTACTCCAATGGTGAAAAACTTCAAGGGGTGTATGCTTTCCTAGGAAAAGCATTCCAACAACAACATCGAGGGCAAGAGAGATCAGGGAAGTTGCACGACGACTCCGCCCTATGCAAAACAGCTACATGCGCCGCTGGAGCACCTGGACCGGAAGAACCTGGAGATTCAAACAATTCGAAAGAGAAGAAATCAGATCCGAGAAAGGACAAGAAAAACCTTGACAACAAGGATGCAGCATCCAGAACCGGATCCCATCTCCCGAAAGATGGAATTAATCCCCGTGATCGCGAAGAGAAAAACCGGAAGGACAGAAAAGCAATGCCGCCTCCGAGACGCCCCGCTGAAAATGCTGGAAGACAGGATATACCTCACAGGCACGAGAGATCCCGGACGCCCCCAGGAATAAGGAAAGGAACAGGAGTAAAACTCCACCTTATCTCAAAGGGCACGATCACGGAAGAAATAGAGACAATCCCGGAAAAGCGCGTTCGTGCCATAATGGAAAAGAAAGGAGTAGATCCCCTTCTGTCCATTCAGCCGGCAGATACTCCACCCACATGGACAAAGCGGAAAGAGATGATTTATACTTTGGACCTAAGTGCTTCACTGATAGGATCCGAAGAATAACTCTGTATTCGGGCTTTGCCAAAGTTGGTCCAACGTACCAAAAATACACCGGTAGCAAATACCCGGATACCTGGCTCTCAGACTATTACACAGCCGTCCAAATTAACAATGGGACAGACCTGGAGGCAGTAAAATTCCTCCCCCTAATGTTACTGGATGGAGCAAGAGATTGGATCAACGGGTTACCATCAAGAACTGTCGACAGCTGGGATGATATGGCTAGAGTGTTTAGTCAGCATTTCCGGGGAACCTATAAGCGCCCGAACATCATCAACCAGCTAAACCGTTGCACCCAATTTGAAGATGAGCCATACGTGGATTTCATCTCAAGATGGACGACAATGAAGAATAGTTGCTCTGGAGTAACTGACGTTCAAGCAATGCATGCTTTCGTCAATGTTTTAAACCCCTGACCCGTACCGTTCATGATTGGTTCCAAAAAGCACAAAGATCTCGGATCTATGCTTACGACCGCCAATGAGCATGGAGCGGCCGAAGACGACATCAGAGCGAGAGGCGGCAATATCTACACTTTGATCCAAGCCAAAAAGACCCCTCGCCCTGAGAAAAAAGCAACTCCTGATGCAACACAAAAACCCAAAGAAGTTAACATAGCCTTTGGAAGGGAAAATGGGAACAGGTGGAAAGGACGAAGTACAGAACCGATAAACTACACCAAGGAAGAGTGGGAAAAAATAAAGTCGCAAAACTGCGTCCACCACTCGCAATTTGGGAAACCCACCCATACTAACGCACAATGCCGGCTGAATAAGCATATGAAAGGCAGCGCATGATCCGAAAGCAAAGGGAAGAACTCCAAGAGGAAATTCTCCAAGCAAAAGCCAGAAGCTGAAAAACAAGACAGTGAATCGGACACTGACGAAAAAATCCCGGAACAACAGCGAAAAGGCGAGCCTAAGTTTCCGAGAGTTGACGGAGAATGCAACCTAACCTTCCTGGCAACTCCCTCAGCAAAGGTGGCAAAGAGAACACTTCGATAAATAAACGCGCTTGTCCCTGCAACCCCAAAATTCTTGAAGTACTCAAATACACCAATTACCTGGGATCAGTCTGATCATCCCGGAAATATCCCAGAACCCGGCACGTAAGCTATAATTGTAAGTACTATTGTTCAAAACACTAGGCTAAAAAGAGTGCTGATGGATGGAGGATCCAGCATTAACATAATGTACCTGGATACACTGAAGCATCTGTGAATCTCCGAGACCCACCTCAATCACAGCAACATACGTTTTCACGGCATCGTCCCTGGCAGACAAGCACGATCCCTAGGAGAAATTTCCCTAGATGTAACCTTCGGAGAGAAAGATCACTTCCGTCAGGAAAAAGTATCCTTCGAGGTTGTGCCGTTCGAAAGCGTGTATCACGCAATACTCGGATGTCCAGCTTTCGCCAAATTTACGGCAAGGTCATGTTATATTTATAACAAGCTGAAGATGCCGGGGCCAAAAGGAGGAGTAATCACGATAATTGGAGACTTCAAATTGGCAAACGAGCTGGAGAAAGAAAACGTCCTTTGCGCAGAAAAAGTGATAGCAAAGGAAGAACTGAAAGAGCTGTCCAAAGAAGTATCGCCGACAGAAATGCCGGCAGGAAAAGAAAGCCGGAAGCCAGCAGACAGCTTCAAAGCTTCCGAGAATACAATACAGGTAATCCTAGATCCTAAAGATCCAACAAAGTTTGTCGTAGTAGGAACTGGGATGACCGACAAATAGGAAAGCTAGCTCATCAAGTTCCTCCGTGAGAACTGGGAAATTTTTGCATGGTGTCCAGCGGACATGCCAGGCGTACCCAGGGAACTTGCTGAACATCAACTTAAGGTGATTCCAGGATCCAAACCCGTCAAACAAGGTCTCCGTCGATTTGATGGAAGAAGACGGAAGGCTATCGGCAAGGAGATTATCCGGCTTTTGGCAGCAGATTTTATCCGAGAAGTTATACATACTGAATGGTCTGCAAACCCAGTATTAGTCCTGAAGAAAGACAACACCGTCCTTAGGATGTGTATAGATTATACTGGCTTGAACAAATTGTGTCCAAAAGATAGATTTTCGTTACCGCGAATCGACCAAATAATAGATGCCACTGCTGGCTCTGAGCTTTTATGCTTTTTGGATGCATATTCCGGGTATCACCAAATACGCATGAAGGAAGAAGATCAAATCAAAACTTCCTTCATAACCCCATATGGGACGTACTATTACATAACCATGTCATTTGGCCTGAAGAAGGCAGGTGCAACCTACCAGCGTTGCATGCAACGATGTTTGCATAGTCAGATTGGCAAAAACGTCCATGTTTACATGGACGATATTGCCGTCGTTTCCAAGGAAAAGGACACACTCCTTGAAGATTTGCGAGAAACCTTCGAAAATTTGCGCACTTATAAGATGAAGTTGAATCCACTAAAGTGCGTATTCGGGGTTCCCTCGGGAAAACCTCTGGGTTTCATCGTTTCTCATAGAGGAATAGAAGTAAACCCGGAAAAGATCAAAGAAATGTTAAACATCTCCAAGCCCACGTACGTAAAAGATGTACAAAGATTGACGGGTTCTGCAGCAGCCGTTAGCAGGTTCATTAGCCGGCTAGGGGACAAAGCTCTGCCACTATACAAATTGTTGAAGAAATCCGACAAGTTTGAGTGGACAGAAGAAGCAGATGCAGCATTAACCCAGTTGAAAGAAATTTTGATGAAAGCTCCGATTTTGGCGTCCCCAAAAGACAAAGAACCCATGTTATTGTACCTCACGGCTACAAACCGGGTTATTAGTGCAGTAATAGTTGTGGAAAGGCGGAAAGACGAACAAAGCATACCAGATCAGCATCCGGTATACTATGTAAGTGAAGTTTTCTCCGAGTCTAAACAAAGGTACCCACACTATCAAAAACTGGCATATGGCGTGTTTTTCGCATCTCGGAAACTTTGCCATTACTTCCAAGGACATTCCATAACAGTGGTATGTAAAGCACCACTAGGGGATATAATAAACAATGCGGACGCAACTGGCCGAGTAGCCAAGTGGGGCATCGAGCTAGCAGCGTTCGACATTAAGTACCAACCCCGGACGGCAATAAAATCCCAGGTGTTGGCAGATTTCGTCGCCGATTGGACAGAAGCAATGGAAAACACACCAATACCGGAGTCAGAATACTGAATCATGCACTTTGACGGATCCAAGATGAAGGAAGGCGCGGGAACTGGTGTAGTTCTGAAATCCCCTAAAGGAGACACAATGGAGTATGTATTACAAATACACTTCAATGCCAGTAATAACGTGGCGGAATACGAAGCTCTGCTTCATGGCTTGCATATTGCAACAGAAATAGGTGTTAAACGCATCCTATGCTATGGCGACTCTGATTTGGTACAACACCATCTCAACCAAACTTGGGACACCAAAAGTCCCATCATGGCCGAATATCGGAGAACGGTGGACGAGTTTGCAATATGTTTCCTAGGATTTGAAGTGCTTCACGTCAAAAGGTACGAAATGTGGAACACGGACGCATTAGCCCGCATGGGATAAGAAAGGGTGAAATCCTACCACCAGGTGTGTTTGTCCAGCATTCATACGAAGCATCAATAAAAGGTGGAGATGTCGACTATCCTCTGGTTTCCGAGTCAATCGAAGTCATGCTCGTTAACCCGGAATGGACAATTCCATATTTAAACTTCTTAGTTGATCAGAAGTACCCGGATGGAGCAGACGAAGTCTTGCAAAGACAAATACAGCGTCGATGCAAAGGATACACGGTAATCAATGATTGCTTGTATAAACGCAGTACTACCGGAATTTTTCTGCGATGTATTTCGCCAGAAGAAGGACGAGAAATCCTGCAAGAAATCCATGCTGGAGATTGCGGACATCATACTCAATCAAAAAGCATAGTCAAAAAAGCATTCTGTGCAGGGTTTTTCTGGCTAACAGCCAAGAAAGATGCTGAGCACATAGTGAATACATGTGCTGGATGTCAGTATTACGCCAAGCAGACAAATATGCCAGCCCAAGCACTCAAAACTATCCCTATTACATGGTCGTTCGCGGTCTGGGGCTAGATATGATGGGACCATTCAAAACTGCAAGAGGCGTACTTACACATCTACTCGTTGCAGTGGATAAATATACCAAGTGGGTGGAGGCTAAACCCATCAAAAAACTTGACGGTGTAACTGCCAAAAATTTCATTATTGAGAGTTGGCAAAATATTGCCGACAAACGGGAATTCGCCTAGATCTAGCATCTGTGGCACACCCGCAATCCAATGGACAGGTTGAAAGAATGAATAGCTCAATCCTGCAAGGAATACGCCCAAGACTCGAATCTCCTCTTCATAGAGCAGCTGGAGCATGGGTGGAAGAGTTACCCTCCGTGCTTTGGAGCATTCGAACGACGCCAAATAGGTCAACAGGGCAAACCCCGTTTTTCCTAGTTTATGGTGCGGAAGCAATTCTCCCAACGGACATGATCCATGACAGCCCGAGAGTGCAGGATTTCGATGACTTAGATGCCGAAAGTGCACGACAGGATGCCGTCGATCTATTAGAAGAGGAACGAGAGCTTGTGCTTCAAAGATCCACAATTTATCAGCAAGGTTTAGGACGTTATCATAGTCGGAAAATCAGGCATTGTTCTTTTAAAGAAGGTGACCTAGTGCTAAGATTGGTACAACAAAGAAAGCACAAATTGGCCCCAGTATGGGAAGGACCATTCGTCATCAGCAAAGCTATGAAAAATGGATTGTACTATCTTGTAGACATTCGAGACACGGAAGATCATCCCGAGAAGCCGAATCGCAAAAGAAAGAGAAAGATAGATGATGAACTAGGAGAGACAAAGAGGCCCTGGAGTATCCAGCAGTTACGTCCCTTCTATACTTAGTTCAATTTCTATGTAAACATCTTTGAGATCATGAAATAAAGTTGTCGGAATCCATAGTCATATGTTTTTACATGTTTATTATAGTATAAAGCATATATTCCGCCTTATCTATTTCCCAATGATCTTTCAAAATACTCAATGTTAACCCGAATTGTGCCTGCGTGCTCGGTGTTAAAAACTGAACGATTTTCAGCCTAGAAAAGGCTTAAGGAAACCCAGATTGTGCCTGCGTGCCCGAGTTTCATACAAAAATTCCTTAACTATTCTCTAAATATTATCTGATTGTTTTTGTGTTGGGTCACTGGAGCTAGTAAGCAAAAATGTCTTTAGTATGATCCATGTTTCCGTGTTTTAGACTGATCGGTCATACCCAGTCACTCGGCATGAAGATTAAAACGCTATCGAGCCATTTCAAGCACTAAGGACAGTTAAAACATACAAAACCAGAGATTTTAGAAGATAAAGGAATAACCACCCGAAAAAACTTGCAAAATAGTTATATAACATTAACTGCAAATGGCGGAGTACTTGTTCATTCAAAAGAATAGAAGCATTACAATGATGTTTACAACATAAGTTCGGTAATGCTCCTATTTTCTATCTACCCAGGACCCGGAGTTTCCTTCAAGCATCCGAGTCATCTTCGCTGGAGGATTCTTCTGGAGTTTCCGGAATTGCCTCCTCCGGGTAGAAGATCGAGACATTGACCATGGAAGCGATCTTGCTTGCGTGACCTTTGATCTCGTCAAAGATATTGGTCCACTGGGCTTCCGTATACCCTTGCGGGATGCCGAACGCCACGCGCCAAGATTTGGCAGAGGGGTAGTGCATACGCATGAGCCCTAGAGCCATGCGTGCACCACCCGTGTCGCGGAGCGCAAGGTGGATTCCTTGGACTCCGCCACCTCCACGATAGCTACCGGAAGTTTCTCAACTTCCAAGAACTCCCCAGTCCTTGCGGGAAGGAACTTGTTGATGAGCAATATCCCCGCAGCCTTGAGCGCGGTGAAGAACTTCCCGAAGGCTCAGATTTTCTCGATCCGAGTAAGAGCTGGGTTGTCTCCTGTTTTTTAGACAAATAACCAAAGGGTTATGAAGAAAGCAGGGAAAGATTGTAAAGCATTGAAAACCCGGTAAAAGTAGAAAACTTACCGAGGATCTTATCCATCTTGGAGCCTTCCTCCAGACGAAGGTTCAAAGCATTCTCCAGGTCTCGGATAGTTGCTTTGTCCTTCTCAGCTTGGTTGGAGGCATTGGATTGAGCAATGCCGACAGCCAGCTGGCTGGCCTCCAGTTCTTTCTGAACCCTCATAAGGTCCTTATGAAGGTCCAGATTCTCCCGGCGAAGGTTCTCGGCATTGCCGGCATCTTCAGCAATTTTCTTGGCTTTCGCCAAAGCAGCTGAAAAGCAAGTAAAAATACCGAGTTAGAGGCATAAAAATGAAACCACGGAGAAATAAAATACCTGTCGTTTCCTCCAGCTGATGCTGAGATGATGCCAGCTCCGCTTCCTTAACGTCAAGAATGGAAAGAAGGCTTCTAACCTCCTTATTCTTGACGGTAAGTTTGCCAAAAACTTCCAGGTTTATACTTTTAGCGGTTTGCTGAAACACGGAAATGAAACAAAAATGCTTAAGTCAGCAGCAAGCATAATAAGGATGAAAGCATTAAGTTAAAAGCATGCATTTGACTTATTGCTTGGGGGCTAGAGATATTACCTGGCTCATCCACTGTAAACCAGACAAAGTTTCGGTGAACTCTTTTGCAAAATCTGCAAACAGAGTCCCGGCAGCGCTAAGACCCTCGTTGATATTCTTGAAATCTTTATGGAAGGTGGGAATGGTTTCCTCCTCAGTTGCCCGAGAAGAACCTCCCACTTCCGGGACCGCTCTTTCCCTCGTGTCCGTTTTCGGCACAATAGGCTGGCTGGTCTGCTGGGTTTCGGCGTTGGGGGTAGCAGCATGCTCTTCTGTAATTACTACTGGGGTATTCGGGGCAGTAACAGGAGAAGGCTGTGGACCTCTGCTAACCACAGATTTAAGCCTTTTTAGCTTCTTAGGCTTCAGAGTTGAGGGGGCCAAGCTAAAAGAGAGAAATGGCGGAAAGTTAAAACTCCGAGGCAAAGGAAACTACTCTGATAAATCGAGTAAACCCAGACGAACAAACCTGGAAGTAGCAACGGGAACACCGTCAAGATCGATAATTTCCTGCGAGGTGGATATCTTCTTGCGCTTGCGCCCACCAGTGAAGTTGGCGCGCAACGCGTCCAGCTCGACGCAGTAGCAAGATCCGACTCGGGAAGTTCAAAGTTCTGTCAAAGAGGCAAAGGCCGGGTTAAAACAAAATCCGAGAAAATAGAAATAATACAAACTCAAGGGGCGAAAAGCGTACCTTGGGGGCCGGGTTAGACGCTGTATACATCGGCCGACTTTCTTCATATTGGTCGCGCGAGGCAACCAATTGGTTTACGCGCTTTCGCAAGTCTTTTGCCGACAAAGACTTTCTCGTCGTCCGCATAGCGTCAGCATCTCCCGTGTAATTACACAGAAGGCGAGAGCCATGGTCAGCCAAAGGCTGAATTCGCCTATTTAACCAGCATAGGACTATGTCCATGCCGGTTAAAGGTGGATCGGAGGCGACGAGTTTTGCGATGTGCCGCTTGATCTTGAGGAGATTTGGCGGCAAAGATTGCACTGCTTCTGTTCCCCAGTTTTCTTGAGGAGTGGCAGCGGTATTGGCGAAAGGTGGAACCCCGGTGGTTTTTCCGGGAAAGGGAACGTTGGGATGGTAGAAGAAGGAACCCGTCCAAAATTTGACGGATTCCGAGGTTTTGATCTTGGGGAACCAATCCTCCCTGAATCTACGCAGGGTGAAGGATATGGTCCCGCAAGTCGTGAGTGCACCCTCGGGAGGGTTCCGCTTAACCCCAAAGCAATACTGCTAGAAGTCTAACCTAGGATGATGGAGGGGTGATAACCCGGTATGCTAACACCAAGGTGTAATTCGGCCCAAAGGACGCTGCACAAGACCCGGCTTAGGGAAAAGGAGCTTCTAGAAGGCCCAGGAGTGTAGGCCTCGTAACCCGGATTGTGGGTTCCGATAAGGAAGTTTAGGGTTTGTAAGTAGTGTCCGGGTAGGACTCCAAACACGCCTTGGATAGTAAGCCAGGGGATCCGGGTACTATATAAGCCGGTCCCTAGGGTTAGGTTAGACAAGCTTACGAGATAGAGGTTACGAGATATCGAGTATCCCTTGTAACACCAGAGTTGAGATAATATATTCAGATCGGAGACTCGGTGACTTGATTGCCGGCTACCAGATCGCATATCACCATGGTTTCCCTTGAGCTAAACCCTCTCCCAAACACCAGAGTCGATTTGCCCCAAGACAAGTTACCCCCGGTAACGTCTGCCGTGATTATCCCACGACAGTTGGCGCCCACCGTGGGGCCTACGTCCAAGGGTGTTTACATCACGGGAGAAGCTCGGGAGAACATGAAGAATCTCGTCGTCGGCGAGATCTACACCAACCCTGAAGGAGAGAAGATGGTGGACGATTTTGGCTGGGGGCCAGAGTCGGATCTGCTCGAATCCGGATCCGTCGTCACAATCGGCCGGGTCAACGTCTTCGTCGGCATGGTACGTGCGTTCGGTTCAATCCCTGACGATTTTGGATTTGATTCTGTGTCAGGAGAGGCCACCCACGTTCAGTCGGACGGAGAAGAATCGGTTGGGACTGTGGATCCGACAGAGGAGCTCACCACGAAGAGGGAACAGCCGGAGGAGCCGGCATGGACCCCGCGTGGCCGGGTCATAAGAGAGGATGATACCGAGTCTATCTTGCACCTGCTGGAGGACCGGTACGAGGAAGATAGCTGCGATGAGGAGGAGTATGAGTCTTCGCCAAGCATTGCGCGCCAGGTCGCGGTCTACACGGCCCCTGCAACCAATCTCAATCAGGGGAACGTGACTACGGCCGCGGTCGGAGCGGCGCAAGCATTGGCCCAGCAGCAAAATCCGGCTGACGGAAATCCGGTCTTGACCCGGGTTGATGGAGAGTCGGCTTCTGTCACTAGCCGAGCGGCGGATAGCGAGCTGCAGGCAAATATGTTCGGCTTCCTGGCTAACAGGACGTCAGGGGCGGGTCCTTCGAGTCCGCAGCACCCGACCCTGTTCAGTAACAATATTGTCTTGGACCCAACAGTGTTAGCTACTGTGATAACCCCAGAAAACGCCGCGGCACGTGTCAGGGACTTGGAGGTAGCACGCCGCGCGCTAGAGCAACAAAGAAGAGATGTAGAAGCAGAAAAGTAAGGGGTAGCCACGCGCCAACGTGAACTGGACGCGCTGGAGAACCGGCTCCGAGCTGAGACAAGCAGGGTGCATCAGAGATACCAAACAAGATTACCGGCGATGGGTGGAGTCATAAACCCTAACGCACTATTCATCACACCCCAGGATCAGCCGATTCCTGCCGTGAATCAGGAAACTGTGCATCAACCAACGACTGGAGCAGGACAGCCGGCCAACGTGCAGGCCGGGTTACCCACACTACAGACTGGGGTCACTGTCGGCAACACAGCACCACCACCACCACCATCACGATTTCGTACGCCGCCAGGTCACTTCAATAACCCCATGGATAACGTATATGCCGCAACGTTAGCATTGAATCAGATCCCCGTAAGAGAGTCACCCCATGCGGAGCAGACCCGACGGGCGATCGATTTGTTGCATACGGCAGTGGCTCAGCAGGTTAATTACCCGGATAATAGGAGTGGAATGCATGGAACACCTTATATCAGCCAGCAACATGGTAATGTCGGCAATATGCAAACAAGTTCAGCGCGACGGAGGGCGAGCAGCAGCAAATGCCGCCTCCTCCCCGCGTGCAAGCAGCACCAGCAGTATCAGTAGCACAAGCTATTGTGGATAGCTCCAGAGCTAGGAGAGCCGCGACCGGGTCTGCGGTGCACGGACCAGCAGTAGCGCCACGTCCAGCCGTACCCCCCACAGGACCGCATGTTTCACGGGTGAGGCCAGTACCGACTAATCTCGCTGGGCCCAAGTGTCTGACGGATAACATCAGGGCTGAGCCTTACCCGGATAAATTCAAGGAACCGGGTAAAGTAGTGAACTATGAGCCGACTATGGATCCAGAAACATGGTTGAGCAGTTATGAGATGGCTATGTCGATTCGCAACGCGTCTGAAAACCTTCAAGCCAAGTTCATGTATTTAATGATGTCGGAAGGAGCAGCAAAGTTGTGGTTCAACAATTTACCGGAAGGATCTATCAAGTCGTGGGGTGAGTTGAAAACTGTGTTTATCAAGCACTTTCACGGAACATGCAGGAAGTTGTTTACTATCGACGATCTAGAACGGTGTGTGCAAAAGAAGGGAGAATCGGCGCGCAGCTGGGTGCGCCGGGTTATGGAGATATTGCATTCGTCTACAGATATTCAGCCAAAGGACGCGTTGCAGGCTATCGCCAAGACATGCAAGTATACGCCTTTAGTGCAGAAATTAACTCGCATGAAAACCAGTCGGAATGCTTCAGAGGTTACAATGGGAGAACTAATGGATGCGTGCAACAAACATGCTGCAACGGATACCACGGAAGAGGACGTTGATGACAAGAAAGCAAAAGCAAATACAGGCAATAATGGAAGAATCGGCAATGGATCTACGCCGGGTAACCATGGAGGTAACAATGGGAACAACCAGAACAAGCACCCGTTCGAGGGGAATTCCGAGTTTGTCGCCAGCACAGAAGCCGGGTCTTCAAGGCCCAGGGCAGAAGGAAATTTCAACGCAGGAAATCATAACGGAGGAAATTATCAAGGGCCACCAAGGCCGGGTAACAACTGGGATATCTTCAGAATGGCGTGCCCGAAACACAGCAGGAACGGAAGGCAGGCTAACCACTCATTGGAGCAATGTGCGGACTTACAGAGATGGAAGAACGAGGAAGTGAACAAGGCTATGCGAGGTGCAGGCCGGGGAGGAGGACCGGGTCCGGGTGGAAACCCGGGCAACGGCGCACCCCCAGCAGGCAACCCGGGAGTTGGGAATCCGGGTAATAACCAGGGAGGAGCTGGAGGCTTCCAAGCCAACCCCAAGCAATTGGGCCAATACCATGTTCACACCACAGGAATTTCTAACAAGGATAGAAAGATACTAAAGAAGGCAGTAAACTCGGTTTCCTCGGCTGTCCCGAGATACCTGAGGTGGTCCGAGCAAGATGTAACGTGGAGCAGAAGAGATCACCCGGAAAGAATAGAACACCCAGGAGTCCTAGCATTGGTGGTCGCGCCACAGGTTAATGGTTATGAGCTGAAAAAGGTCTTAATGGACGGTGGAAGCAGCATCAACATCCTATATTGGGAAACTTTCTTACGCATGGGTCTCAAGGAGTCTCAACTACAGAAAATTTCAACAGTTTTTCACGGGATCGTGCCAGGTCATTCAGCGTGCTCTGAAGGAAAGATCACTTTGGAGGTTGCCTTTGGAGAATCGAAGGACAATTTCCGGGTTGAGTGGCTCATGTTCGAAGTGGTGAAGTTGCGCAGTCCTTATCACGCGCTATTTGGGAGGCCGGCCTACGCCAAGTTCATGGCGAGGCCGTGTTATGTGTACCTACAGCTAAAAATCCCGGGTCCTAAGCAGACCATCACCATACATGGGAGCCGGAATATAGCGGCTGAGTGTGACGAAGGAGATGCGGCAATGGCAGAACAAGCCTGTAGAAAGGAGGATCTTAAGTATTACCGGTCTCAAGTAGACCCGGATGACAGGACAGCGCTGAAGAGGCCAAACACCGAGGACGAGAGAGCAAAATTCAAAGCAGCGCAAGATACCAAGATGGTGGCCTTCGTCGAAGGTGATCCCTCCAAGCAATTTGCCATAGGATCTAACTTGGACGATGAGCAGGAAAAAGCACTTGTGGAGTTTATTCGTTCAAATCAGGATGTGTTTGCTTGGACGCCTAGCGATATGCCGGGTATCTCTACAGAGCTGGTAGAGCACAGTTTGCACGTTGATCCCAAATCCAGACCCGTGAAACAGAGAATGAGAAAGATGAATGAGAAAAGAAGAAGGGCTATCGGCGAAGAAATTGCTCGGCTGTTGACAGCTGGCTTTATCATGGAAGTATTTCACCCGGAGTGGTTGGCAAATCCGGTTCTCGTGATGAAAAAGACCAATGAGTGGAGGATGGGCATTTATTATACGAGTATCAACAAGCATTGCCCAAAGGATCCGTTTGCACATCCAAGGATAGATCAGATCACAGACGCAGTGGCTGGAAGTGACCTACTATGCTTCCTGGATGCATATTCCGGGTATCATCAGATCAAGCTCAAGAAGGAAGACTGGGAGAAAACATCGTTCATAACCCCTCTTGGGGCCTTTTGTTACAAAACCATGACTTTTGGATTGAAGAACGACGGCGCAACCTATTAGCGGTGCATTCAGAAGTGCTTTGAGGACCAAATTGGACGCAACGTTCATGCTTACGTGGATGATGTGGTGATCAAGACCAGGAAAGCGGAGACATTTATTGATGATCTGAAGGAAACATTCAAGAACCTGAGAAGATACCAGATGAAACTTAACCCTACAAAGTGTGTATTTGGAGTCCCAGCAGGGAAGTTACTCGGTTTCATTGTTTCAGAGAAAGGGATTGAAGCAAACCCGGATAAAATCAAAGCTATCCAGAGTCTGAAAAGGCCGAAAAACCTGAAGCATGTTCAGAAGCTTACGGGGTGCGTAGCAGCGCTAAGCCGACTTATATCAAGACACGGAGAGAAGGCAATACCCTTGTACCGGCTCTTGAGGAAATCTGATAAATTCGTTTGGGACCAAGAGGCGGATGAGGCGTTCGAGGCACTAAAGAAGCAGCTATCTGAGGCACCATTCCTAGCTGCCCCGGGTCCTAAAGAGACCATGTTACTATACGTTGCAGCGGGGCCCCGGGCGGTTAGTGCAGTGGTTGTCGTTGAGCGCAAGGAAGATGGAAAGGATCACCCGGTTCAGAGGCCGGTCTATTATGTCAGCGAGGTGTTATCAGAAGCAAAGCAGCGCTACCCACATTGGCAGAAGTTGGTTTTCGGGGTCTTCATGGCCAGCCGGAAATTGAAGCCGTATTTTCAGGAACACCCCATAACAGTGGTTAGCTCTATACCAATGTCGGATATCATCAGAAACTCGGATGCAACAGGTAGAATAGCCAAGTGGGCGATCGAGATGGGAGATTATCACATCAACTACGAGCCCAGGTCAGCAATCAAATCTCAAGCTCTAGTTGATTTCATTAATGATTGGACTCACACAGGCATGCCCACAATGACTCCAAGTTCCGAGTCTTGGATAATCCACTTTGATGGTTCCAAGCAATACGAGGGATCAGGAGCTGGAGTGGTGCTCACATCACCCAAAGGAGACAAATTGAGCTACGTATTACAGATTCACTTTGATTGTTCCAACAACGTGGCCGAGTATGAGGCATTATTGCATGGATTGAAGATAGCCAAGGAGATGAACATTAAGAGGATACGATGCTATGGGGACTCGGATCTTGTGGTACAACAGGTCTCGGGAACTTGGGATAGAAAAGATGCAACCATGGCAGCATACCGCAGAGAGGTGGACCGGGTTGCCGGGTGTTTTTCCGGGTATGAGGTGGAGCATGTAGATAGAAGAAAAAACGAGGCAGCAGATACACTCGCCAGACTCGGCTCGCGCAGAGAGCCGGTTCCACCCAATGTGTTACTGGCCGAGCTATGGCGGCCGTCAGTTAAAACCGAGTCTAAGGAAGAACTGGCTAACAAAGACCCGGATTTGGAGCTCGTGGCCACAATACGCACTGTTCCCGAGTGGACAGAGCCGTTTCTGGCTTACCTATCACGGGGAGAGTTACCACAGCAAGAGGTACTAGCAAGGTAAATTCTGAGGCGTGCAAAAGGGTATTCCATCATCAATGGGGAGTTATACAAAAGGAGTGCCGCAGGAGTATTTTTGCGCTGTGTAGCACCAGAAGAAGGCCGGCAAATCCTGAAAGAGATCCACGAAGGCGACTATGGGCATCAGACATCCACAAGGTCCCTTGTGGCCGAAGCATATAGGCACGGTTTCTTTTGGCTCACAGCCTTAGCAGATGCGGAACGCTTGGTGGCAAGGTGCGACGGATGCCAAAGGTACGCCCGCCAAATCCATGTGCCGGCTATGGAGTTGCAAACAATTCCTTTGACCTGGCCTTTTGCCGTTTGGGGTATGGACATGGTTGGCCCCTTTCACATGTCACCTTGCAAAAAGACACATCTCTTGGTGGCTATCGATAAATTTACCAAGTGGGTTCAAGTTATGCCAGTTACCAATTGTGAAGCGATTACAGCAGTTAAGTTCCTGAAAAGGATTATCTACCGGTTCGGGTATCCTCACAGTATAGTTACCGACAATGGAACCAACATGTCCCTCGGCGAGATGGAGAAATTTTGTGGCAACAACGGAATACGGCTTGACATAGCTTCCGTAGCTCATCCACAAGCCAATGGACAAGTGGAGAGGGCGAATCAGGAGTTACTTCGTGGATTAAAGCCACGATTGCGAGTCCCATGTGTCAGAGCTGCTGGAGCATGGGTTGAAGAGTTACCCTCAGTGGTTTGGGGTATCAACACTACACCTAACAGATCTACTCAGATGACACAGTTTCTCATGGTTTATGGTGCAGAAGCGATGCTGCCGAGTGATATCATCCATGACTCGCCTCCAGTATCGGCTTACATTGAGGTGGAGAACGAGAAGACCCGGCAGGACGCCGTGGATATGTTAGAAGAACACAGGGAACAAGCCTTGGAGATATCAGCCATATACCAGCAGGATCTGAGGAGATATCATAGCCGGAGAGTCAAAACCCGGGTCTTCCAGGAAGGAGACCTGGTTCTGCGCCTAGTACAGTCAAAGGAAGGAAAACACAAGTTATCCCCACCATGGGAGGGACCGTTCATCATAAGCCGGAATCTGCACAATGGATCATATTACTTGATAGATGCAAGGGAAGAGTCGGCTACGGTTAACGACACCGCTCATACCACTTCATCTACGCAGGAAAGAGAAAGACCATAGAACGTGGCTCAGCTGTGTCCCTACTATACCTAGTTTAGGATAGATTCACAAGTGGAGTTACACGATGTAACAGGCAGCAGGTTTCAGACGCACTCTTTTCCTATCCAGGGTACCTAAGGGGACTGGAGGGTTTTTAATGAGGCGGCTTGCTGACCTAACTTTCCTCATATCAATAAAGAGATGGTTAAACAATATATTGTTTCCTTTTTCATGTGTTTTTTATCAAGTTTTTATTTCTGTTGTGTTCTTATTTTTCTTCCAGGTAAGTATTATTTACTGTTCTTAGTACATTAGTTTCCTTAGTAAATTGCATATATTTAGGTCTTGGGGGCTGATTGCTTGAATAGCACAGTCACAAACTCAAAGACTCGGCCACGATGCCTATGAGTTATAAGGGCTGATTACTTGCAAACAAGTACGGCTGCAAGCTTATAACCGGACAAAGGAGCCAAACTTTCTTGACTTTTCTTACTTAAGCTCGATGTGACTCGCACTAAAGTGGCATGCTTCGCTAGCGTATGATTACAATCAGTCATGATGCCCAATGGGACTTGCCTGACCCTGTCTTCATACAGCTGTAGCAACATGATTATCCACGCGAAAGCCGGCTTACAGTACAAGAGAGTCAAAAGGGTCATCTAAACCACAAGTTATGCATAGTACAAGGTTAATAACCGGAAACTCAAAGTTTATTAAGCATAACTTCAAAACCTATGTGAAACGGCTCTAGGTTTTGGGCGCAGCATGTAACAATTTGTTCCTTTTGAAAGACCCAACACCCCAGACTCGGAATTTCGGGCCTTGGGGACTTGGGAATTTGAAAACAGAAACAAATTATCCATCTATTCAACTCAAAAACCCAAAAATCCGAGTTTGGGGACTAGGGGACTTAGAAAAAAGTCTACTAGTCAAAACCCACGAGACCCGAAAACCGAGTCTCACAATAGGAACCACAGCAGTAAGTCGGAAAATCAGGGATGAAAAAGCCCAAAGTCAAGAAATATCAAATTCAAGCAAAAGGCCAGAAGGGCCACGAAATATATTAAGGTATCAAAGTGTATTACAAGCCACGATAGTAGTATCACAAAGCGCACAAGCGCGCTATCAAAAGAATAATTATTTTACAGGATCACCGGCCGAATGGGGTATTGAGACGGCATCGGATAAGAGTTTACTCGGCCTCCTGGGTTGGGTCTACAGCCTTGCCCTTGTCTTCCGGGTCTTGGTCTTGGGTTTTCTCCTCGGAGGCCTTCCTAGCATTGTCACCCGGATTGGCAGTATCAGGACGAACAGGCGGGCGGCCAGCCGGCGTAGAGGAGGAGGACGCTGACTCAAACTCGGCTTCCCTCTTCGCGGCTTCCTCCCTCCTCCTGGCCGACTCAGCATTCCACTTCTCCAAGATATTGAAGGGTAAAGGCATATCTTCCTTCACAGGTTTATCCTCGGCGTCGTATGGAGTTACAAATCTATTCAGGTCCAGAGAATCGGCAAGAATAGTTGCCGAGTGACGCACCTCGGTCTGTACAGCTTTGAAGTCCTTGGCGGCGAACCTGGAGCCATCGGCCTTGAATTCTGGAAACCAGGCCACCAGCTTTGCCGGCTCAAGCTTTGGAAAATAAGCTTTGGCCAGCATAAGACCCCGGGTCATCCCAACCCGGCATGCCGAGCGTTTCCAGAGCTCAATCCATGCGGGGACAGTAGAGCACGCATGGATCAGGGTTTCCATGCCCGGATATCCCTCAGTCGGCCACTGTATGGTGTCTAGGATCCATTTAGTGCCGGCGCAGAATCTCCGGAGCACAGTCCTTAAATTTTTTACCTTCTGGATGTCATCTTCATCTGGGGGCGCAAGGTTAGCGCCTGCAATATAAAACAACAAAGGTTACATCAAAACATTCCGGGTATCATGGATCAAGAAAGAACCGAGTCACGAACCAGCAAGTAACAATATCTCACCAAGTAGGACACGATAAGTGTCGGCAACTTGCGCTGATAATTCCTTCAGCGCAGCCTGAACAGTGGTGTACTTCTTCTTGTACTTCGCGACATCCTTGTTAAGTGTTTCCACCTCAGCCTCAAGCGCCTCTCGCAGCTTTACCTTAGTCTCGAGGAGTTGATTGGTCTTGGCCAAAATTTCCTCGGACCGGGCCATTTGTGCC
Source organism: Alopecurus myosuroides (assembly GCA_028641055.1). Taxonomy (NCBI): domain Eukaryota; kingdom Viridiplantae; phylum Streptophyta; class Magnoliopsida; order Poales; family Poaceae; genus Alopecurus; species Alopecurus myosuroides. Next base: position 151,628,699 of record CM054057.1, read on the forward strand.
TATAAGGGACGAAAAGATAAAGGTTAGTCGGATATCATAATAACCCAAGTATTAAAGAGGTAGTACCAAGTACAACTTTGACAAGTTATACTGGGAACTTGGGGACTAGATGGATACTATGAAATACCAGTTAGTATTACCTGATGTTCAGCAGCCATGCGCTCCAACATATTGTTCTCTGTGGCCTTCAGGGCGAGGAGGGTGCTCATCATCTGGTCGAAGGAATGATTACCCAGGTTGGAAGACCCGGGATCCTAGTTACTCGGAGACCGAGTTCTTGCCTTGGCAGGGGAAGGCACCCGAGTCGCTCGAGTGTCGGAGTTCAGCTCGCCTCCCCTTGTGCCCAGGATTGTGACCTCTTCGTCCTCATGCGTGTGCGAGGCTATCGGATACTCGGCTTCTCGATCAGCCGGGTTCTTCGGTGGCACTTGCTGCTCTTCCTCGCCGCCAGCCGCAGCCATCGCGTCATCAACCGGATTCTCTTTGCCCGGGTCATCAGTTTCCATGTCATCCTGGTCACTGGTAGTGACCTTGGCCCTGAGAATGGTACGAGTAAGCAGTTAGTATGTAACTAGAGAAAATTATGGATGAGTATTAGAACAGCAAGAGAAGAACCTTACCCGGAGTTCACCATGAAGTCTGAGGGGAATTCGCTGCTAGATCCGGAAGAAGCTGATAAAGATTGAGAAAGTGAGACGCGGAGTCGTCCCACTAAGGGGTGATTGGGAGAAGGAAATCTCTGATACTCGGGATGAGGTTGAGAAGTACCGGCGCGCTGAGCCGGAGATGGTGGGATACCCGGGTTAGGCGTGGCGTCACCCGGAGTGTTCCGGGTCACCCTGCGCTTGATCATGGGTGGTTCCTTCAAGTATGGCCAGTCGGATAATTTACGGTTTAGCTCGCACATATTAGTGAAGGAGTATGGTTTGGAGGCAAGGGAGCGATATGGAACCTTAAAGACAACCCCTCGGGGTTTTCTCTTAGCTCCGACCTCGATGACCGGTTCAGCCTCACTCTCGTCACTCTGTGTTTCCACCCCGTCTTCCGGGTCTTCTTTTTCTTCCTTATCCTCCAGCCCTGAGAGTCACCAATGAATACAGTCAAAAAAACAGGAAGTGTGGAGAAACAAGTTAGCAGAAATTGGGTTGGGTAAAACCCGGAATGTACCTTCCTCCGAGTCAGCTGCCTCTTCATCTTCTTCCGGGTCTCCGGAGGAAGGGGAGGTCTCGATATTCCAGAAAGCATTATCGGCCTGAGGTAAAGGCATAAAGGTAAGAGTTAGTGATTGTATCAAGTGTAAGTGCAAGAATGAAAGTGAAAGTACAAGTGCCGGATCTTACCGCGGGAGCTGGATTCTCGCGTGTATATGGATCTAATCCGGCTATGTTCCGGATCACGTCCAACTTCTCCGTCAAGAAACCCTTGATGGTCTTGTTAGTGTCACCGGCTGGGTAATTCTTTGAGGAATAACGGAGCGCGTCCGTGACGTGCCCCGAGTAGTCGCACATAAGCTTTGTGCGAATGGAGTTGGGCTGGATCCGGAAGTTCACCCATGTCTTAACCAAGTTAAGCTCAAGGAGGCCTTGGGCAGAAAGAACGGCTATTTTGGCTAGAAGGGGCTGGATGGCTTCCCTGTCCGATTCAGGGGGAAAGCATTGAAAGTGTCGGAAAGATCTAAGAGACCCTCCGAGTAACCCGGCAGTTTCCTTTCGCCGGGTAGGGAGGTGTCCCGGTAATAAAAGAAAGTTTGTTGCCAATGCTTAACGTGAGAATTAAGACTGAGAGTCGGCATGGGTGAATTCTTACGGCGCTGGATAGAAACCCCGCCGCAGGCCAAGAGGGCCCCGTCACCGCTTTCGCGGCACGGTTTGCATTGGAAAAGTTTGATAAACAAAGCGAGATTGGGCGGGATGCACAAGTACGATTCGCAAAGGACTATGAAATGGGTTATATTCAACATAGAGTTAGGCCCTATGTCGAATACCCGGAGGCCGTAATGGCTGAGGACCTCACGGAAAAAAGAGTGACCCGGGGGGTGAAACCCCCGGACCACGTGCTCAACAAAGAAGATTACCTCGTTGGGGTTGGGGGTAGGCCGGGTCTCGTCACCCGGTACTCTCCAATGGATCTCCTTCTGAGGAGGGAGAACGCCAGACTCGGCGAGTTCTTCTAGCTTGGCCTGGGTCACGGAAGACCGTGCCCAGTTGGCGGAGATAGATTGGGTTGACCTTGTTTTTGCCGGCTGTTTTCCCTTGTGCTTTGGAGCCATTTGTTCGGTCTGCAAAATACAAGGCAAAGAGTGGGAAGCATTAAGACTCGGGAATTATGAGTTATCCGAGTATTCACAAGCAGTGTCAGTAAGAGGCATGGAAACTATGAGTTATCCGAGTATCAATATGAGTACGGAAGCTATGAGTTATACAAATATCAGTGAGCAGTTATGAAAAGAGGTAGATTGCCTGTTTATCTAGAGTATGAATAAAAGAACCGGAAATAGAGGATTGTCCGGGTATCGAAGAACAGCTGCGGAAATTTTGACAGACTACATCTAGATTGAATTTTTTTCCAGAGAAACTCGAGAAGAGATTAAGGATCGCAAGTGATGGGAGATTGAAGTTGAGTCTATCATTGAGCGATTGAACAAGTAAGTATGGTACAAAGCGATCTAAATCTGCGCAAGAAAGTAGCCGGCGGACAGACCTAGATCCAATCTGGACCGGCCGGAGAAATTGGAAGTCAAAATTAATGGGGAAAAGAAGCTCACCGGAGTAGATTGAAGGAGAGCACGACGGCAGCAAATGGCGCAGCTGTGGTGCCCCTCTGGGACTTCCGGCGGGCAGCTCGGTTACGCGGCGGCGGAGACAGGCGGCAGCGCGAGGTGAACCGTGGATGAGCGCAGCTGACGGCGGCTCGGCTCCGGCGGCGTGCCCGAGGTCTCCGTGGCGGCGTTGTGCAAGCTCGGGTGAGAGATTGCCGGTGAGGAAGAGGATGATGGAAGAAATGGGACGTTGGGGTCTGTTACCCCCCTAGGGCACCTATTTATAGGTGCGGGTGGGGAAACTAGGTCAAGGTGAGCGGGAGCCAAAATTTTCGGAAAAGATACCCGTCCAGGAATTTTGGGATATGCGTTAAGTGCCCGCGCACGATATCCAGAAAGGATAGGAAGGAAATTCCTTCCGCGATAAACAAGCCGGGTCTTCTCTATCTTCCTCGGAACATTGACCCGGAAAAGTAAAGATGGATTCAGAGAAAACCGGGTTATTATATGGACCACCAATGGAGTTAGGACTAGCTGTTTATTAAAGCAACCTAACCCGGCCTCTATGAACTTGTATGTTTGTTATTTTTGCAGGGAATAGCGTGCGCTTCAAGGAGGATTCCGTGAAGCCCAAGCTATTCTGGGGACTACTGATGGAGGGGTGATAACCCGGTATGCTAACACCAAGGTGTAATTCGGCCCAAAGGACGCTGCACAAGACCCGGCTTAGGGAAAAGGAGCTTCTAGAAGGCCCAGGAGTGTAGGCCTCGTAACCCGGATTGTGGGTTCCGATAAGGAAGTTTAGGGTTTGTAAGTAGTGTCCGGGTAGGACTCCGAACACGCCTTGGATAGTAAGCCAGGGGATCCGGGTACTATATAAGCCGGTCCCTAGGGTTAGGTTAGACAAGATTACGAGATAGAGATTACAAGATATCGAGTATCCCTTGTAACACCAGAGTTGAGATAATATATTCAGATCGGAGACTCGGCGACTTGATTGTCGGCTACCAGATCGCATATCACCATGGTTTCCCTTGAGCTAAACCCTCTCCCAAACACCAGAGTCGGTTTTCCCGAAGACAAGTTACCCCCGGTAACGTCTGCCGTGATTATCCCACGACATAGGAGCTAAACCTAGATACCCTTCGAAAAGAGCTTGAAATCCGGCTAAGTAGAGGATGGAGTTGGGAGGCAGGTTATGGGGTTGAATGTGGTAGTGGTCCAAAATCTGAAGGAAAAAGGCGGACGGCGGAAAACCCATACCTCTGGCAATATGGGAGGTAAGGAGAACGCGTTTCCCGTCTTTGGGCAACGGCTCGGACTCGTATTCCGTGCTCCGCCATTTGCCTTTCACCAATAGCCCCTCCTTCTCCATTGTCGGAAGAAGGGAGGGAGGAATGCTGCTCTAGCTCCAGTTGCCGGCATTTTCCCCTTCGTCTTCCGCCCCGGCAACGGCGGACGCAGCGGAAGACGCGGCCGCGAGCTCTTGTCCGACGAGAAGTATCTTTTCCTCGCTGTCTCGGGCGCGAACGGCGGAGACGGCGCGTAGGAGGGCGCGGCCAGATTCGTGGCAGCGAGAGGTGGATCCTCGCTGGCTTGGCCGCCGGTAGTTTTCTCCGGCTCGTCGCCGGTGGCACGGAGAGGCGAATCCACCATGGGGTCCATGGTGTTGATGATGTCGTCTATCTATGCCGCGACGGAGCGAGACGGGGAAGCGTTCGGAGATGCCATTCTTGGGCGGCGCGATGAAGGATCCGTGCACTCTGGCGAGGTTGCGAACGGCGCAGTGCGAGCGCGCGTTTAGGTCTTGCTCTGCTCACAGTGCTTGGGCGCTGAGTGCGTGAGGCGATGAGAACTGGGAAGCGGAAGGTTTGCCGGAGGGGATGGAGACGGCTATTTATAGCCGGAAATCCATCGTGATACGTGCTAACGGCTCTATTGGCCGTTGGATGATCAACGCGTGTCACTCGCCGGAAATTCCGGGAAATGAAACGACGGGTGATTATTGCTATCTCCTCGTTTCCCACGAGAATCTGTCAGAGATACATTCCAGCGTGATTAAAGCGCTGACGTAGGAAGTTCCTTCTCCACGAAGGCTCGTGGAAGGAAAGCCGGACTTTCCGAAATCCGAGTTTTGCATTATGGCATTGCTTAAAGAAAAGAAGAATCAAGACAGAAAGCCAGTATTTCTCGGAAAGAATGTACGTTTGACGAAAGACGGCGAATCGAAGTCTTAATCCTTCTTGGGGGCTACTGTCGGATATATACCAATTAGGGGTATATCAGATGGTAGTCTAAAGTGCCGAATTACCAGGGTGGCCTGAATGGTTATGGGCTACGGTCCATTGGGCGCCCAGTGAGCTGATGCACAGAAGCCGGATTCTAGAAGAACCCGGATCACGGCCCACGTGATCCGGCTTGGAGTAGAAGGCGGTTTCCTTACTTTCCAATATAGCGCGTACCGTAGTCTTCTAGGTTTCCTTCTCTGTAAGCCCTAACCCGGCTATTATATAAAGCCGGACGGGAGATAAGAAAGATAGATTAGAAGCTAAAGGCTAACTCGCCGAGAGGTGTATCCTTGACGAGTGGCTAACCTAACCTCACATTGTATTCGGTATACTCCAGGCTTTAGTCCTGAATAGTGAGATTGCAGGAGTAGGAACGCCGCATTACTGCGTCGTACTGAACCTGGGTAAAACCCTGTGTCATTGTTCATCACACGATCACGTCCCCCCACTTCTCTATCGGTAGTCTCATGGCACCCCCGTCTATGAAATCTACTACGATGTCTCGACATTAACTAAGGGGAAAACTCCTACCGCTGTGCTCATCATACCCTCCTCTTGGGGTTCCCAACAAAGTGCATCAAGGATTTTTCTAGCGCCGTTGCCGGGGAGGAAGAAGTCTTCTGCAAGGGGAGTCTCTCACTCTCAACCTCTTTATTTTGTTTATCGTCTTGTTTCTATTTTTGTCTTGTTTTGCTTCTCTTTATCAAAAACACAAAAAAAATTACTCCATAGTTGTTATTTATTTGCTTGCTTTTATTCTGTTAAAATGAGTTCCTGTGAGAATACTAAGTTGTGTGACTTCACTAGCACAAACAACAATGATTTTATTTGTACACCTATTGCTCCACCTGCTCCTACTGCTGCTTTCTATGAGATTAAACCTTCTTTACTAAATCTTGTGATGAAAGAGCAATTTTCTAGTATTAGTACTGATGATGTTGCTGCCCACCTTAATAATTTTGTTGAACTATGTGAGATGCAAAAATATAAAGATGTGGATGGAGATATTATTAAACTGAAATTATTTCCTTTCTCTTTGAGAGGAAGAGCTAAAGAATGGTTGCTATCTTTGCCTAGAAATAGTATTGATTCATGGACTAAGTGTTAAGATGCTTTGATTGGAAAATATTATCCTCCTGCTAAGATTATATCCCTGAGAAGTGACATAATGAATTTTAAACAATTTGATAATGAACATGTTGCTAAAGATTGCGAAAGAACGAAAACTATGGTGAAGAATTGTCCCACTCATGGACTGACTACTTGGATGATTATACAAACCTTTTATGCAGGACTGAATTTCTCCTCAAGGAACCTATTGGATTCAGCTGCTGGAGGTACCTTTATGTCCATCACTTTGGGCAATGCAACAAAGCTTCTTGATGATATGATGATAAATTATTTAGAGTGGCACACTGAGAGAGCTCCACAAGGTAAGAAGGTAAATTCTGTTGAGGAAGCATCCTCTTTAAGTGAAAGGCTTGATGCTATTATGTCTATGCTTGTTAATGGTAAAGATCAAGTTGATCCTAATAATGTTCCTTTAGCCTCTTTGGTTGCTCAAGAAGAGAATGTTGATGTAAACTTTATTAGAAATAATAATTTTAACAACAACTAGAAAAGTGGCCCGCGCATATGCGCGGGCAACATCTTTGTTTTTTCTGATCACATATTATGCGCTAGTGAATGTGGTTCCGTATAATACACAATATGTAATCTATGGTGCCCTTAACGATTTAATAGGTCCACCTATTTTAAGATATATTGAACACATAAATATTGCTACCGCTGAATGATATGGGATGAATCAGGATCATCTTCTCCGTCTTTATTATCGTGATTTTCAAATTACGTTTTTCTGGCCACATTATCATACATTTAAATCATACTGTGTCATCATATGTATATCATAAATATTAACAAATTTTGAAAATTCAAGTAAATATTGGATTGATTATTTTACCCCGCACATCCTAAAAATTGTGAAATGTAGCGTCGTTCAAATTACTGATATCTTAACATTGAAATTTATTCAATTTTTACTTTGACTATTATAGTTTTGTATGTGAAGTTTTATATGTAAGTAATATATTTTTATTCATGTTGTCTTCACTTATTCAAATATTTATTATTATTTTATGGATTGTTACTAATTGAATTATTTCATGATCAACTCCATCAAGCTATCCATGTTTGTATCATATTTGGTTTCTTTAGGATGTGGCTTGGATATTTTATTTATGCAATGGATGCATACGCACTATAAATAGGAATCCTACATGGCACACGTTTATCCATTCCAAAATTATTTGCTGTCCTTGCAATAAATATGTCATCTCAATTATCAAGTAATTATAGATACTCTTCTAGTTTAAAAGCAAAATACTAAGAAAAAGGTGAAGAGGAAGACATATCACGATTAGTGGATGGTGTTGAAATATAGGTTGGTACATACAGTAATATGATCTATGAATATAGGAATGGCTTAAATAAACTTGAAGTTTGAAAACATCACATGGCTTTGGTATTGTCTATTGTACACCGAAAGATAATTACACTATAGATGATTTGTAATAACATTGTAATATTATCAGTTTGAAACTATCATACAATATAGATAACATAATAGACCGTACGCATAGAAAATATCATTATAATTGAATGAAAAAGCATTTAGATATTTCATGAGACCATACCTAGTCGGCCATCGAGTGCATAATTATTTAGCAAGTATTCTATTTTTTTTTATATGATAGATTATTTGTGTTGAAATGGAAAAAAAATCTCTATGTGTTGATGATTATTTCAAACATGGGTAACATCATCTATGAAAGAAGCATCGTAGAAAAAGATATATTTTTTGTATACGTTTTGATATTCTATTTTTACACCATATGTTATTCACATCGTTGTTATCTTTGTAGAATTGTTGTTGGCGCCCCCTCTCCTAATGCTTACACATGCCTCCTTCGAACAGCCATGGTCTGTGATTTTTACTACACTCTTCGTTATTAGATCACATATCCTTAGGTTAGTTGAATCACATATTGTACACAATATTTTAAGAACAAATTTAGCAAGAGAAATAGAAGAAAAAAGTGGCTACAACTTATTACCCAATTAGAAAATTCTCAAAAATTAATTTATCTTGCTAGAATATATTCATTTAGAAAGAGATCCACTCACGTATTTCGCTGGCTATGCCCTATTAACTCTAATGTAATACTTGCGTGCATGTTATATAAAATATCATATATAGAGGACATAGTACACTAACCTCTTGAAGTGTTGTCGTGAAGGAAACCAAGTACATACTTCAAATAATTTTGAACAAAAATACAGAACACTGATACATGATGCCCTTTTCATGTTATGAAATTTCAGGACAAAATTAAATTACCAGGTCTAGAAAAGAACGACACATCTTTAACTACAATCCGTGCAGAATTCAAAATATCACATGAATGAGACACGTTAGGTAGTATTATTCACTATAATAATATTTCTTTTTTGTTTGACTTTCACGCCTTGATCCGGCACCTGACATTAATATATTTTTAAATGATTGACAGACTTATTTTTATTGTTTCTTTTATAGGTATTTCTTTTCCCGGTGTGTAGTAAAGATATTGTTTCCAAAAAAAATTATAGGTACTTCTAGCCGTAAGAAGCTCTACTAATATATATACGTAGTATCTTAGATACTGTTTCCCAAGTTTTTTGTGTAAACGCCTACGATTGGAGTACTATTGTACTTGTACTGCATGTCAACCATTTTCTATCGTGTGTTGTTAATTAAAAAAATAAAATAACATCTATATATGCAAGGATCAACTTACGGAGATAATCAAAATCAGCCTTCCTATGCTGCAAATTGCTCTGACGATGTTTAGGTTCACCGGCAAGCCACCTGCGAGTTGCGGACAGTACCTCCAGCCCCGTTAGACTAGTCACAATGGGGAGTATCATATACTAGTATCATGCATATGATACTAGTCTATGTTACCACTCCCACAATGCATAGTAACATATTTGCGGTATCATATTTATTAGCTTATAGACCCATCTTATCTTGGAAAGCGTTATGTTACGGTATCTACCTATGATACCACTAACACATCTCTCCTCATTAAATGAGTGCCACATCATCCTTTTTGCCTATGTGGCACTTATGATACCACCTATGTTACTCCCATTGTGGCTAGTCTTAGCTTGGAATCTATACTTGCCTTCGGTAAATATCTTGTTATTTTCATCTCAGGGCAGCATGTGGTGACAAAAAAAACGCTGGGAGACCACCATGCGATCGAAAGGCTTACCGGTTGCACCTGGATCTCATGCGTGCATCTGCCCTTTTCCATTGTACTTACATATGTCGGGTTGAGAACTTGCTTGATGTATACATCGGGATCCATGCGCAAGTGAATAATATACAGGTCGATAGATCAGCATCATCTCCACACGATCGAAATTCTCGGCGTCGGCCGTGCGCCCGCAGGGAAGTGGACCTAGTAATATGCAATTACCTGGCTAGCTCGAGGTTGTATGGATGTGATGTGTGCATCACCCAAGTCCACAATTAATGGATTGATCAATCTTTCTCACGTTTGCATGGCACATGTATAAGGTAAACTCCCCAATGCCTGATCGATCCATGTTTTGCATGTCAACATGCGACATGCGTGACGTAATTCCTCAACCATCGACAGTTGAGTCAGGTCCTTGACGTGATCTATTTTAGATGGAGAATTACCATTCCCTTCTTAGGATCGAGGATGTATAGAGTTAGTATGTAAGCTGTCCTTCTTTTGAGTGTTGCTGAAATCTGTAGACATATAGATATAAGTGACAACACTAATGATGAAGGTCTCAAGTGCACAAATTACTATATTCTGGCAATGTCCAGTTAATACTCGTATGCATCTTCTTTTCATGCCATCTGGCAATGGAAGCATCTCTTATCACCTCTTATATTTACAGATATGACAAAGCTTTCTGTTTTAAAGCATGCAAAAATTTGCAAAGAGGGCACCATAACCTGAATAAACGACTATTGAGAACAAACTACAAACCTCATCGGAGCTCCTAGTGAGCACTTCCTTCATAATTTTCATAGCTCAGGTCAATATCATCCATGGAGAAATCTTGATATATGTTGTCCATGGAGAAACCATAAGCAATACATGCTGACTACACACTTCAGACAAAATTCATCAACTGAGTTCAGATATGAACTCCTATATCCTGTGATCAGACTGGGACAGACACCAAAGAAGGATCCACTGGTTCACGTTATATTCATCTAGAACTTGATCCACCAAAAAAAAAATCATGAAATAAAGGAAGAAATAGGAGAGTTTTTTGTTGAGTGACATTTTTCTGTTGCAAACTTTGAAAACTTTCAGGTCGCCTTGAGGAGCCTTCCAGGTGACCACACACATGCTGCAAAGTGAGTAAATAAGGATTCAGTGCCTATTTACACATCGACGGACAATTGAAACTTGATAATGGTATGCATGCACGCATACACGGGGAGAAGAATCGGATGGAAAACCTGAGAATTACGGCGGCGGCGGTGACCGCAGCAGGGTATGCGAGGAGATGGAATATGCCGGCTGCCGTGGGCGTGCATACACCCTAGTTTCATAGGGATTTTTTTAACGTGCACGCAGCTTGTTGTGTTTTGGGTGAAGACGTGCAAGGGGTATGTGTAAAATTACTTAAGGGCATTGGTGGGTAATTTATCTGAACTTTGAAGTCAAGAGGCCAGTTCTACGGTCCTGATCTTATAATTAGACTAATGAATGGCCAGATGTATCTGATTTTTGTGGGATTTTCTAAACTAATTCTCTCAATTCTGGTAGCCCGTCATATACTTTTAATATATAATAGATTCTTATAGAAATAATTTTGGTGGAAACAATTATAAACCCTAGCCTCCTAATAGTGGTAGTAGTTATTCTTATGGTAGATCTAGAATGCCTAGTGAGGAAAGGATTGTAGAAGTTGAAAAAGCAACTAAGAACTTTATGCAAATGCAATATGAACAAAATAAGTTGTTTACTAAAACTATGGAAAAACAATATGCTATGTTGAGAACTATTAGTCAACAAATTGGAAATTTGAATAGAGAAATCTCTGGTTTGCAAGGTAAAATTTCTAGTGCTGAGATTAGTATTTCGGCCCTGTCAGAGGCACAATTTTCTTTGATAAATAAAATGGCTGCTAAAACTAAAACCATTGAAGATAATCCTTTTGCCGCAACCAATGCCATCCAAGTTCAAATTGATGATAATGTTAGGTTGATGACTGAATTACGTGGTAGGTGGGAAAGAGAAGATGAATTGGCTAAAAAGAATAATATTGCTAGAGTTTGCACTATCACAACCACTAGTAAAACTGAAGTTCCAAGTTCTACTAAACCTCCTACTATCAATGGTAAAGTAGTTGGTGTTAATAAAGTCCATACTCCTTTGGTGAAACGTGCTAAATTGCCTCAAATTGTTGAAATTGCTTCTGATAAAAGTGCTGAATTTTTTTAGAGATGTGGGAGATAATGGTTCTATTACTTTTGATGATAATAATATTGATTTTGATGATTGCAATATCTCTGAAGTTATTATGTTTCTACAAAAGCTTGCTAGAAGTCCCAATGCTAGTGCCATGAATATGGCATTTACTAAACATATTACCACTGCTTTCATGAAAGTTAGGGAAGAAAAGTTAAAACTTGAGACATCTATCCCTAGAAAATTAGATGATGGTTGGGATCCTATCATTAAGATAAAAGTAAATGATTTTTATTGCAATGCTTTGTGTGATCTTGGTGCTATTATTTCTGTTATGCCTCAAAAGCTTTATAATATGCTTGATTTACCACTGTTGGAACACTGTTATTTGGATGTTCATCTTGCTGATAATGCTAAGAAGAAACCTCTTGGTAGAATTGATGATGTTCTTATCATGGTTAATAATAACCTTGCCCCTGTTGATTTTGTTGTTATGAACATTGAATGCAATGCTTCTTGTCCTATTGTTTTGGGAAGACCTTTTCTTAGAACTGTTGGTGCTATTATTGATATGATAGAGGGGAGTATTAAATATCAATTCCCCCTCAAGGAAGGTTTGGAACACTTTCCTAGAAAGAAGATGAATCTACCCGACTCTATTATTAGAGAAAAATATGATGTTGATGCTTATTTACTTGAAATACTTGAGTTTCCCTTTTATGCCTAGTTGAAAGGCGTTAAAGAAAAGCGCTACCGGGAGACAACCTGTTTCATTTCGCTGTTTTTAACCTGTTTTCTTTCGTTTTCTTTGGTGTGCTTTGCACCTGGGTGTTGTCTATTTCCTTAGAAACCCTGCTGTATCTTTTCTTTTGAGTTTTTGTTGAGCCAAGTAAAGCCTCTATTGGAAAGTTGATCCTATATTTCGGATTTCTGCGTAGGAAACAGATTTGTGTTGTCCACTGTTAATTCGGTTAAAAATCACAAAAAATCAAAATGACCTGAACTTTTTGTGCTTAGTCCTGAGTTATGTACACAACTTTTATTAGAATACCACTTTTTGATTTGAGCAACAAAAGATTTTTGAAAAAATCGATCTTTACCTGTCGTTCTGTATTGACAGATTTCTGCCATTTATTGCATTTGCATCTTAATCTCTTTCTTTTGGTGTTTTTTTTTTGAGAAAAAGAGTTTTGAAAGAATTTGTGACAGTAGCTAATGTGTTTTTAGTGTTAGACTTGTGTTGAAACTGAACCATGTGAATTTATTATTTCAATTGCACTAACGTTGCTAATGAAGATTGTGAGAATTTTGATGTGAAGGAAGTTTTCAAGGGTCAAGAGAAGAGGATGATATGATGTGATCAAGAAGAGTGAAAAACCTAAGCTTGGGGATGCCCCGGTGGTACATCCAAGAAAATTCCAAGAAGACTCAAGCGTCTAAGCTTGGGGATGCCCAAGGCTTCCCCTTCTTCATCAACAAATTATCATGTCACTTCTAGTGAAACTATATTTTTATTCGGTCGCATCTTATGTGATTTACTTGGAGCGTCTTTTATTTTTGTTTTCAGTTTGCTTTTGCTTTTGATTTCATTTTGTTTTTACTTTTTCAATAAGCTTGTTTGGACCCCAGAATTCTTTTATTGGAGAGTGACACGCTCCGCTTTTTCATGAGAATACATTGTATTCTTAATCTCTGTCTAGTTGCTGCATTTATTTAGCTCCTGTTTTGCATGCATCTCTTATTAGAGTTTTTAGTTTTAGTAGTGTTATGTGAGTACTATCATGTTTGCTTGCTGTATCATAAAGAGTATTTTTGTTAAAGCATGTTTTGTATGGTGCTTGTTGGGAAAAAGAAAACTGCTGCTTGAAGTAGAATTTATAACAGTACTAGTAGAAGCTTGTATAGACTGCGGCTAGAACCTTTTCATGCCATGCTAAATGTTATTTAAGTTTTAAATCCTTGTGGTTATTGAGTAGAATGATTAGCCTCAAATATCTTAGAGTTTTTAATATGTATTGAAAGATTCATGAGTTGTTCTTGTCATAGTAAAGCATCAATATATGGTATTCTCTTTCAAATGTTTTATTTGGTTGACTTGGTGCATGCTCAAACCATGTTTATGACTACAAACCAGTCACGAATAGCCTCCATGACCACTTAGTCTTTGAACTTGTGATACTGCTTATGTTTTAATTAATGATGCTTATGTCGCTATGCATGATTGTGGCTCTTATGCTCTCTTGATTTGTCGCTCCCAGTCTTTTGCTAGCCTCCACATGTACTGAGTATGAGCTCTACTCGTGCATCCAAACTCCCTTAAACCAAAGTTTTTCCCAGTGGACACACATACCTACCTACATGTGGTATTTAACTTCCATTCCAAAGTCTCATGTGTTACCTTTAAAACTTTCAAAATTACTCCTGCTTTATGTTCCTGCTTTTGCTCATGAGGACGTAAATAGAGAATCTTTATCTCACTTGTTGATTGGATTTCACACCCTGGACTAGTGTCTTCATCCACTTATCCAAATGATAGAAGAGTTGGCAGCAGGGTGCCCAACCCCAAATTAATGCAAACAAATTCTCTTCACTATTTTTGCCCCTGATTTATCAGTCAAAGCATAATTGTGTAAACAAAAGAGAAAGAGGGATGACCTTCTACACCAGTTGCGTCCTTCACCATGGGAGCCTCTCTTGTGAATCCAGTTGGCTTGTGACGTACGATATTTTCTGTTTACCATTCGTTGACATTAGCATACATCTCCCAAAATATAGACACTCCTCCACGGTTTGTGATTGTTGGAAGGAACCCGAGGATTCGGTTAGCCATGGTTTGTGAAAGATGGATGGGAGGAGAGTCAAACTTTTAATACCTCTGTTTAATAAAATAAAATCTCTAGCACATGAGTGATCCATGCTTCCCTCTGCGAAGGGCCTTTCTTTTACTTTTATGTTGAGTCTCCATCTTCTAACTTATGCACAGTTGAGGGAGCATTTTTTCCATTCTGAGTTCTATGTGCATTTGTCCCATAAACATCAATAATTACTTCATGATGTGATATTTAGTGTTCTTAAATTATTTGTTCCAGTCTTCCTCATGAACTTTGAAGGTGTCCTGGCATTTATGTTTTGCCCCACTCTTAAGGACTATCGAAATATCACTTTGTCATGCTTTCTCTATACCTGAAACAATCGTTTACCTTTCTTTGCATTATTATTCATGATCCTTTATTTGATTTCTCTTCGTGATGCAAAGTAATTGCTATGCTTTATTATTAAAGTTTTATTTATCATGTCCATGTTTAAAGTTTTATGATCTCATCGTTCATATGCTTTTACATTAGATTGATCAAGTTTATGTTAGTAGCATGTCACCTCAGAAATTATTGTTTTATCGTTTACCTACTCGAGGACGAGTAGGAACTAAGCTTGGGGATTCTTGATACGTCTCCAACGTATCTATAATTTCTGATGCTCCATGATCATATTTTTCCAATTGCCACTTGTTTTCTCCCTTATTTATAACATTTTTATACGTTTTCCGGGACTAACCTATTAACAAGATGCCAAGTGTCAGTTCCCTATTTTCTGCTGTTTTTGGTTTCAGAAAAGTTGTTCTTCAAACATTCTCGGAATTGGACCCCACAAAACCCGAAGTTCCTATTTTCCCCGGAAGCATCTAGAACACCGAAGAGGAGTCGAAGAGGGGCAATAGGGGGACCACACCATAGGGTGGCGCGGGTCCCCCTGGCTGTGCCACCTATGGGTGTGGGGCCCATGGAGCTCCACTGCCTCTGCCATTTCGCCTATTTAATCCCCCCGGATGGAAAAACCTAACCACCTGATCAAAAATCCCCGAAAAGTTCCACAGCCGCCGTCACCGTCAACCCTATATTATGGGGGTTCTGAAGCTATTTCTGGCACCCTGCCGGAGAGGAGATCGTCACCGGAGGCTTCTACATCACCATGCCTGCCTCCGGAGTGATGCATGAGTAGTTCATCCTTGGACTACGGGTTCGTAGCTGTAGCTAGATGGTTGTCTTCTCCTCATATGCCTCCATGTTTAGATCTCGTGAGCTGCCTATCATGATCGAGATTGATCTTATGTAATTATATATGCTGTGTTTGCTGGGATCCGATGAATATTGAACTTACGCCAAGTTAATTATAGTCTTTATTTGCATGTGGTATTTGTGATCTTGCATGCTTTCCGTTGCTAGTAGTTACTCTAGAAAAGTAGTTGCTACTGACTCCAAGAGGGAGTATTTATGCTCGATAGTGGGTTCATGCCTCCTTTTTGCCTTGCTCGAGTGACAGAAACGTGAAGGGGGAGGATGTGTTGTTGCCATTAGGGAGAAAACATCGGTGAGAGTGCCCGCGTGCATAATCATTGCTTACATTACACACTTTGTTTAATGCAATTATCTGCTGATTGCAACTTAATTCCTAATGGGGTTCGGATGATAACTTGAGGGTGGATTATTAGTCATAGATGTTGATGGATGTCGGTCTATGTATCTTGTTGTAATGCCCGCACTAAATATCATAGTAATCGTCATGTCATATTGTGCACTACGGTGCAACCTCTATTTGTCAATTGCCCAGCTGTAATTTGTTCACCCAGCAGGCTATCTTTTATGGAGAGACACCACTAGTGAAACTATGAACCCTGGTCCATTTTCCACACTGTTAAACAAACCACAACAATTTCCTGCTTTCTTTACTTACTGCAAGCATTCACTGTTTTCCACACTATACGTCTAATCTTTGTTTTCAGCAAGACCAGTGAGATTGACAACCTCACTATACCGTTGGGGCAAAGTATTTTGGTTGTGTTGTGTGCAGTTTCCACGTTGTTGCTGACACCGGTGAAGTGCCAGCACCACCGTCAGTGGCATCAACCTTTCGAAGGTCCTCTTTCTCCTACTGGATTGATAACCCTGGTTCTTAACTAAGGGGAAAACTACTACCACTGTGCTCATCATACCCTCCTCTTGGGGTTCCGAACAAAGTGCATCAGGAGTGTCAAACTTTTATACTTCCGTTTTACAAAATAAAAGCTCTAGCACGTGAGTGATCAATGCTTCCCTCTGCGAAAGGCCTATTTTACATTTATGTTGAGTTAGTAAATCCATTTCTTTCTGTCTAAGCAAGCATTTGAGTTGTTGTGATTCATCCAGCTACATGTTGATTTACTCAACCATTTTCTCTATTCTTCCATGTTTCTTCAAATGCTTTTATCTGTTTGAATACCACTTAGAAAGTTATCAATGTTTGCAAAGAGACCGTTATAATTGAGCCTGATAAACTCTACAATATAGCGCTAGTATAAAATATTCTGATCGAAAGATAAGTACACTGTTAATTTTCTCTGACCAAGAACGAAGTTTTCCGTTACCAATTGTGATTTACTTTTTGCACCTTTGTTGTTCCTCTACTTGTTTCAAGTTTAATTATATGAGAGAAAGTTGCTGTCTAAAATGACTTGTTCTTTGTTAGATGTGATACCTCCTATCCGTACTTCATTTATCGACACCTCACTCCATAAACCTGTGGTCATGTTTACTGAGTTCAGTTTCGCTTGGGGACAAGCGAGGTCTAAGCTTGGGGGGAGTTGATACGTCCATTTTGCATCATCGTTTTATGTTGTTATTTTCTGTTATTCATCGATATATTTCATGTTATGATGCATCCCTTATGTTATTTTATCTTATTTTGCATGTTTCATAATTTTTGGAGAATAAACACCGGGACCAGAAATCTGATGGAAAAAAGCACCGTCAGGATACCCTATTTCAGAAGATCAGAAGAAGAGGGGGGGGACACCGGAGGTATCTTAGAAGTCCATAAGAGGGAGTCAGCCACGAGGAGAGCCGGAGGGGGGCCACTAGGGGGCCCACGCCATGGGGTGGCGTACCCCCCTTGGCCGCGCCGCCACGTGGTGTGGCCACCCTTGCCCACCTCAAGTCGATATTTTTCGCATACTTGACCCCGAGGGAACCCTAAGCACCATACCATCATCGAATAATTATTCCACCACCGCCTCGGGGCGGAAAACACCCGAGAGAAAAAAGCTCTCTCACAGGGAGAAATCTGCCGGGGAAATTCCTCTCCGGAGAGGGGAAATCATCGCCATCGTCACCGTCATCGCTCCGGGCATCATCAAGATCGTCACCGTCATCATCATAACCACCAGCACCATCACCCTCATCATCCACCGTCATCCCGCTGTAACAATTAGGGGCCACTATCGTTGTTTTACATTAGATCTCTCTCCCGGTGTGGATTACTTGTTAGTAGTTGATGCTTGTGAGATTTATCGGTGTTAGCACTTTATGACCAGATTGTTATAATCCATTATATCACCTCTGATTATGATCCATATGATGTCTTGTGAGTAGTTCGTTCAGTTCTTGAGGACATGGGAGAAGTCATGATGTTAGTAGTGAAGTTATATTGAAGTAATATCGCGTGGTTCGGTATTTAAGTTGTGGTGCTATTCTTCTAGTGTTGTCATGTGAATGTCGACTACATGATACTTCACCTTTATGGTCCTAGGAGGATGCATTGCGTATTTGGCTACTAATTGTGGGGTTGCCGGAGTGACAGAAACCTAAACCTAGTTAGGAAACCAATGCACGAGGGAGCGTAGAATCCCGGAGTTTAAGTCTGTGGTTAGTTTTATCTTAATTACTTTCTTGTATTTGAGGATTCTTACGAGGGGTATAATCATACGTATGTATTAGTCCTAGTTGGACGGTGCATTAGCATAGGTTCACCCACACAACACTTCACGAACCAATGGATATTAATCAACCGTAACGAAGCGAAAGCACTTGACGAAATTCCCATGTGTCCTAGAGAACGTTTGGTAGTCATAAGTAATACAACCGTCTTGTCCTTTGCTCTCAAAAGGATTGGGCCACTCGCTGCAATATTATTTACCGCACTTTATTTACTCGCACTTTATTTATCTTCTATATCAAAAACCTCCAAAAACCCGTTTGCTAGTGTTTATAGTGAATCCTCTATCCAACCTGCTTGTCAACACCTTCTGCTCCTCATTGGGTTCGACACTCTTATTTATCGAAAGTACTACGATACACCCCCTATACTTGTGGGTCATCAACATGCTACCAACATAAACACAGTAATGTAAAGCATGTAAACTAGGATCAAATGAATGAAGGCAGTAGGTAAACAATAAAAACAAATAATTTTTGAGGTGACATGCTACCAACATAAACTTGATCAACATAGTAATGCAAAGCATGTAAACTAGGATCAAATGAATGAAGGTTTTTGTTTATAGTTGATATCAAATAGAATAATGTATAAACCATTAGGAAGAACAAAGTAAAACTTTTCAATGAATCAATTATTAAAAGACAATCAACCGTGCAATGGTTTATTAAAGATGATTTAAGCTTCAAGAACAACAATATAATCATCCAAGGCATCAAACTCTCACAACAACTCGTGTTAGGATCAAGTCAAGTGACAACAATATGCACGTAGGAAAATCATTAAAATATTTGTGCACTCAAAACAAGCAAGCGTTCTGTATTGGTCCCTGGCACCAGGATGTTATGGCTAAAATAACATTATGGGGTGTTTGGATGGTTAATGGAAGAAAGTCTCACACAACTGAAAGTGCTCATTAGACAAGAGGAAGTCTTATAATCGAAGTTATGCAAGGAGTAGTGATTTCCACACAACGGATGCACATAGAGCTATAACTGTATGAAAGATCTCCAATGGAACTAGTGTGGGTGCATCCAACTTGTTTGCTCACGAAGACCTAGAGCTCTTTTGAGGAGGCTCATTGGAATATACAAGCCAAGTTCTATAATGTAAGTTCCCCACATAGTTATGTAAGTCATAATATGAAAAGTCTCTCCAAACTGAAGTAATGATGCTAACCAAGAACAAGTGTGGAAAAAAATGATAGTAATGCTACCCCCTCTCTCTTTATTATCTCTCTTTGGCCCTTTTTTTCCTTTCTGGGCCTTTTCTCTTTTTATATATATAACCTCACTGGTAGGGGCAACACTCTATTTTACAATGAATCATCACACTTTTAGTACTCATAACTCATACTGAAATATCTCTGATATATATAAAACTAAATGCTCCTGCCAGTGTAGCAGTATACAAAATAACAATGAAGCGTGACAAGTAACATGATGATGGATGTTATATGGCAATATATCTCGGAATGGCCATGGAAATTCCATGGTAGGTAGGCATGGTGGCTGCTTTGAGGAAGATAAGTTTTGTCTTATGTGTAGAAGAATAAGGTTCTCCCACGGGGTTTGGATGCACTGGTGAAGTTTGCACCAACTCTCAATGTGAGAATGAGCAATGCATAGTACCGAAGAGGCTAGAAAATATGGATGGTGGAAGTGCCAGAAAACCGTAACATAGAACTCACAAGTTAAAAGATTACAACTAAAATCATGATCTTACAAGGCAAAATGAAAATCGCTCCAAGAGGGTCCGTGGCAGTGACAAGTCACTGTTAGCTACCCCGACCGTAGCGCGTAACAAAAGGCCATTATGATTGCTATCAGCAAAGGAAGTCATATACCATTATCCCATCAACTAGTTATTTGAGTGTAACACAGTTTTAACCTTTTAGACCAACCATTAATTATTTTTACTCTACTACACCATCAAGTTTACCATTAAGCATATTGATATCTCAAAAAAAACAACAAATAATCAAGTGAAACAGTTTAGTGATCTACAAGAGTATGCAAGCTTTTTCGTTATACCATCTACCACATGTAGCATTTGCTCTTTCCATCAAGCACCATTCAATATATATTTTAACAGAAACTCTCCAAAATATATAGCAATGAAACAAGAGAGTACTAACATAAATCTAATAGAACTAACAACTCTGAAAAAGAGATGCATGGAAAACAGGAGCTAAAAGGAATTGCAGCTGATAGAAGAAAAACTAAGAAATACGAGCATAACGAGTATTCATATGAAAAATCGGAGCGTGTCTCTCTCCCACAAAAAGAATGCTAGGTTCCAACAATATTATTGCAACAAGGAAAACAAAAGAAAACAAACATACGCTCCAAGTAAAATTCATATGATGTGACCGAATAAAAATATAGTTTCACTAGAAGTGACATGATAAATTGTTGATGAAGAAGGGGATGCCTTGGGCATCCCCAAGCTTAGACGCTTGAGTCTTCTTAGAATTTGCCGGGATGAACCACGGGGGCATCCCCAAGCTTTGGCCTTGCACTCTTCTTGATCACATTATATCACCCTCTTCTCTTGATCCTTGAAAACTTCCTTCACACCACACTCAATGTAATTCTCATTAGAGGGTTAGTGCACAATCAAAAATTCACATGTTCCACATGGACACAAGCATTATTTATACTTTTAAACGGTTAGCTACATCCGCTGATGTTTTGTGAAGCAAAGAAATCCACTTGACATAGTAAAAGAGAGAATGCAACTAAAAAAGGCAGAATCTGTCAAAACCCGAACAGTCTGTAAAGACGATTTTTTTTGGACACTTACGTTGCTCAGATCGAAAAACGTAAAGAACAAAAACGTTTCGGAATTATCTGAGGAATAAGCACAAAACTTTTCAGGTCATTTTGATCTTTATGTGAATTATGCGATTTTCTACAGTGGACAACAGAAATATGTTTTCTGCGCAGAAATCCAAAACCAACTGCAACTTCCGCTAGAAACTTTACTTGGTACAAATAATACATGAAAATAAAGATACAAATTAGTTGCTACATAAGTACACAACACCCTGACTCAAAGAAAACAGAAAAAAACAAAGCAAAAAATAAAACCATGAGTTATCTCCCAAGAAGTGCTTTTCTTTAACGCCTTTTAGCTAAGCCCAAAAAAATAGAATCAAGCATTTTCAAATGAAGAAGCATCAAGAAGTAAGTATAAAACAAATTTAAGTCTAATACACTTCCTATGCATAGGAATCTTGTAAAGAAATAAATTAAATAAGCTCAAACTAGAAGTCATGGGAAGGTAGAACAAGAGCAATTTCAAAACTTCCAACGAAAAGGAAGGTGTTTTAGTAAAATGAAAATTCCTACAACCATATTTTCCTCTCCCATAATAATTTACAGTAGCATCATAAACAAAATCAACAACATAATTATTACATAAAGCATGTTTGTCATGGTCTAAAAGCACACAATTCATATCTAGCTCAAAAATAGTGGGATCAAAGTTAAAAATAAAGACCTCTTCTTTCCCACTTTTAGCAACAGAAAAACAAGATGATTGGTCACCCTTAAAAGGTATGGGACATATTATAGAAATCCTATTTTTAGTAGCATTATAGTTTATAACATCGAGTAACATAGGACAAACATCTAAAGCATTATCATATAAATTTTCTAAACAAACTTCCTCATTAACATGCATATCAGTAGTTGGAATAATTAGAGGATTATCATAAGATTTATAAAAGTAGCATGGATTGCAAGAGAACAAGGTATGAATTAAAGAGTTACTATCATTAGGAGGTAGACATGGATAGCTCCATTCTTCCTCCTCTTTATCATCACTCTCCTCCTCTTTTTCATCCAATGAGCTTTCAGATTCATCAATTTCTTCCTCCATAGGCTCATGCAAAGCATTAGTTTCCTTTGGTTGAGAGCATTTATAAAGATATTTAAGAATATAGCCATTTCCTTCCTTGTAATTATCAAATAAACATACAAGTATATCATAACTCTCATATTTTTAAACAAATAAGCAATTTCGAATGCACCCTTCCAAGAAATAAATTCTTCAATTTATTCCACATCATAAAGTTCATAATTTCCCTTAACATAAGAAGACATGGTAACATTATCATTACACTCACATTGAGAATGGAGGTGTTTATACCTCCTAAAGAAACAAGATTCATCAAAGCAATAAGTAACATTATAAGTCGAGCACAAGATTTTAGCATAGTTATGCAATTTATTAATTTGCTCTCATAAGTGTATACCTTTTTATGACAAGCGGTATTCCTTATAAATTTTTTGTTGTTCTTCTGTGAACCCATCTTGCCAATAAGATCTAGTTTCAAAGACATCAAACATTTATAACAAGCATGATAAAGCAAGATTAAAACAGGATAACAAAAATAAAAAACTAGAATAGGAACTATTTTTTTTTGTATTTTCGATATAGAGAAGCAAACAAGACAAAATAAAATAAACTAAGCAAAACTAAAACAAAGTAAAGAGATTGGAGGTGAGAGAATCCCCTTGCATAAATCGTCTTTCTCCCCGGCAACGGCGCCAAAAATATGCTTGATGGTGCAGATCTTGCACTCGTTGGGAGACCCCAAGAGGAAGGTATGAAGAGCACAATAGCAAGTTTTCCCTCGGAAAGAAACCAAGGTTGAATCGACTAGTAGGAGAAAGAAATCACTTCCGAAGGTTGATGCAGCTGAGGTGGCAGGGCGCACTATCAGTTTAGAAGCAACGTGGAACCTACACAACACAATCAAATCACTTTGCCCCAACGAAGCAGTGATGTTGTCAATCTCACTGGTTTTGCTAAAAACAAAGAGGTTAAACGTACGGTGTGGAAAACGGTAGGAGAACAGTAGTAACGGTACGAAAACAGTGATGGCGATGGTTGTATTATCAGTATGAGAAAAATGGACCGTGGTCCACAGTTCACTAGAGGTGTCTCTCCTAAGACAGATAAATAGCATGTGTGGTAAACAAATTACAGCTGGACAATTGACAGATATAAAGGCTGCACCGTAGTGCATATGCATGACATGACGATTACTATGTGATTCATGCGGGCATTACAACAAGATACATAGACCGTTATCCAAATACATCTATGACTAATAATCCACCCTTAGAATGTCATCCGAGCAAACCTTGGGTATTAAGTTGCAAGCAACAGATAATCGCAGTAAGCAAAGTGTGTAATGTAAACAATAACATCATCCTTAGACAAAGCATTGTTGTTTTCTCCCTAATGGCAACAACACATCCCACACGCCGTTTACGTTTCTGTCACTCGAGCATGAGTGAAAGGGAGGCATGAACCCACTATCGAGCATAAATACTCCCTCTTGGAGTTACTAGCATCTACTTGGCCAGAGCATCTACTAATAACAGAGAGCATGCAAGATCATAAATAACATACACACGAAAAGAACATGATAGATTGATAATCATTGGACATAGCATTCAATATTCATCGGATCCCAGCAAACGCAACATGTAGCATTACAATAAGATGATCTTGATCATGTAGGGAAGCTCACAAGATCTAAACATGAGGCATAAAGAGGAGAGAACAACCATCTAGCTACTGCTATGAACCCATAGTCCAAGGATGAACTACTCACGCATCATTCCGGAGGCGGGCATGGTGGTGTAGAGCTCTCCGGTGATGATTCCCCCTCCCGACAGTGTGCCGGGGAGAGCTCCCGAACCCTCTCGAACTAGGGTTGACGACGACGGCGGCTGCGGATGTTTTTGGTGGAAACGGATCGGGTGTTTGGGGTTAACCCTTCGAGGAGACTATATAGGCGCGAGGGCAACATCGGTGGGCAGCCAAGGGGGCCACACCACCCCTGGACGGGGCTAGGGGGGCACCCATGGTGTGGCCCCCCTGTGGCACCCCTCCGGGTCCCCTCCGGACTCCGTGTGCGTGGCGACTTTCTAAGACTTCCGGGTTTCAAATTGTCTAGTTCCGAGAATATTTTCAGAAGAACTTTTCTGAAACAAAAAACAGCAGAAAACAGGAACTGGCTCTGTGGCATCTTGTCAATAGGTTAGTCCCAGGAAATCGATAAAAATGGCATAAAGTGTAAAGGAAACATGTAGCATATGGCATGAAAACAACATGGTACATCATAAATTATGGATACGTTTATGACATATCAACCGTGGATTTGGGATCCCGCCCAAATTTGTCGTCGACTCGTCTTCGACGGTTTAGCCGAGCGTTGGTGCACGCTGCTGCTAGGATTGGTGCGCGGTGGAGGTGGTGGTGGTCCGCTTGTGTGGTGGAACAGCTGGAGAGTGGAGATCGAGGGACAAGACCGAGCGAAAGATTGCTCGTACCTTTGGCCAGAGCCATGAGTGACTGCGCCCGCGGACATCGCCTCCTTCATGAAGGCATAGTCGTGGTTGTCTACCCATCTCCCCCGTTCCATTCTCCGTAGGAAACCCTAGACCCGGGTACTTCGGATTGGGCAATGTTGGCGGCTTGTTGCCAACTTCCTCGTGAAGGCATCGAATCAACTGGAGGGTGGTAGTGGAGAGCTCGAGATTCTACGGAGGGCTGGAGGCTCTCCTTCGAAGACGGTTAACGACTTGGGCTAGTGCCGATGAACCTTCTCGGGTCTCGACTCGACGGCGCATAGCTCTTCGTCCGGGTGTGGAATCAGCGATGTGTTGCCCTTCGGCTGCTCCATCACCATCTTGACTGGTCTCGACTAATTGAAGCCATTCGTCTACGGTGGTGAAGATTCTTGTGCTCTAGCGTTCAACGGCAGTCGGAAGATGACGAGTGTTGAAGGCCTCGTTGCGGGGTTCGGCTTGTGTCTTGTTCTTCTCCATCTTTTTGTTGTTTCTATCTTTGCTAGCTTTTACCTTTTCTCCATGTAATTTCAGCAACATTTGACCTAGTTCCCTCTTAATGAAAATGGAGCAGTGCTTGTTAACTTTCGTCAAAGGAAAACGCTTAGGATCATCTGGGGGATCGCTCCCTCGCGTCCTCCGGTTCGCCCTTGCAGTACGTGACTAGGCCGGGTATGCCCAACCTTATCTTCTCCTCCTGTTGCCTTTCTCTTCCCTTTCCCCATGTGCGTCTTTGACTTTTTTATCCGCTCCATACTCTCTTCCAATCTCACGGCATGGCTCTCCGTCCCTGTCTACCGGAGAAGAAAAGTGAGCTCCGGTGAGCGGTGAGCTCCAGCGCCTCCAGCGGGGGGCCGCACCCATCGAGGTCCAACACCTCTGGCGGTGGTCGCACCCGTCAAGCTTCGACGCGCCGCGAGATCGCCCCCAATCGCCATGGTTGGGTCCTCTAGCCCGTCCTCCGGCGAGCACGCCACGTTCCCGCCGGCCCTCATCTCCGCGAGGACGCTCGTGCCCCACTGGACGCCATGGCCAAGGCCTCAAGCCCGTCCTCGCCGTCGTCCTCAGGCGACATGCCATGCTCCCGTCGTCACCTCTCTGCGCCGCCGGCCCTCGTCTCCGCGAGGACACCCGTGCCCCTACCAGGCCATAGGTTCTCCGGTGCCCCACCATCGCCGCAGATGGAGGCCACATTGGGAGAATTTTGTTTGCTACAGTCCAGCGTGGATCGGGTCCTCCTGTAGCTCCAGCGGCTCGTGGTCTATGTCCAGTCCACCTTCATGTCCGTGTAACAGATTTGCTCCCGAACGCCGGCAGCATGCTTCAATGGGCGGACAGGGGCGCTCCCGACCAGTGCTCCAAAAATTACATCGGCGAAAATTTGCTAGATACAACTTTTTTTTTTGCTTTTTTTGTACAATTTTTTTGCTATGAGAACTCTGGCAATATCTCCGGCGAGGTCAAGTATTTGCTACAATACAACAATTTTTTTGCTATAATTATTCTAAAATTTTGCTATTGCAGTACAATTTTTTTGCTATGAGATTTTCCGGCGATGTCTCCGGCGAGAGACTGCCGGCCCCGTCTTCGGCGAAATTGCTTTTTGCTACAATAGCACTATTTTAATTGCTACGGTGTCTCCGGCGAGATCTCCGGTGAGGTCTCCGGCGAGGTTTGACTTTTTCCTTTTATTTTCTGGAGTGAACTTTTTTTTGCTGCATAGGAGAAAAACGGTTTTTTTTTTTTGCTATACATAGGGATGTAAATGGCGCAGTAAAAGGTGCCACATAGTCCCGTTTAATTAGCTAGTTAGTTCATTTAGCTTGAAAAAAGGAAACGTGCTAAACCTATTGATCAACATGTAGTGGGTTTAAATGGGTTTAAACGGGATCCGCTTTTCATCACTAGCTACACAGTGCAAATACGAGATTTAGACAAAAAATGAACACGTGTGAGTCAGGGGACCGGGGATGGAAAATTTTGTTCCCCGGGAACGCCTAACGCTATCCTTCGTCAAAGGATATACGTGCAAGCTAGCTTGTGCTTTACCATTACCAAAAGTCCATCATACGAGCAAAACTGGAAGCCAAACGCACAGCTAGCTGGAATCCACCGCACCACCGAACCTAAATTCGAGCGTCGCGTCGGGAGTTTTTGTTCCCGTTTGATGGATGGCCTCATTCTGCTCCACATGAATCCATGAACTCGACCTGTGTCCTATAGGGAGGCTCCACCTATCAACAGATGACGAATTCTCGCAAAGGAATTTCCCGATTTAAACCTACAAGGAATGCATGGTGTGTTCCAGTTCGGCATCTTCTTTTATTTGATGCGGATGCCAGCCAGCGCGACACCGGCCGGAACCACTTGCTTCTTTACTCTAAAATGGATCGAGTAGTATTTACCCACAGCCACCATGGATCTGGATTCCAGCTTAGCTGCCGATTAGTCTGATCACGATGTCCCGATCTCGGCCTAAACATAGAAAATGGCAAATAAGTGACTTGAGACACTTCTCTTACTCGTGTCTAGATCAGATCATCAGATCTTTGCAGTGCTGTCCCCGTTTACCAGATCTGTTTGCTACGCACTCTCACAAGCAAGCTGGGCTATAAACGAGAACAGTACAAACCGAAAGGCCGTGTTGTGTGATCGCCTAGCATAAGCAATCCTGTCAGCGTATAAAAGTGGTTGTTTTACAGGTCATTTGGTGCAAACAGGGCATTAATCGATCACGTGCACGTGCAAGCTTCTGCATGCTAAGATCTCCACAGACAACATCCTGCATTCCAGCTAGCCGGTGGGGCCAGCCAAAAGCGACTCCTACGGTGCGACTTCTCCTCCACGGGTTCTTGATCTAGAGCCCACGTGGGATCTACGGTGCAAATTGCGTGAGTGAGTCTATCCAACAGCTGTGATGCTCCTCATGCTGCTGCCTCTTTGTCAGCACCTGTGTTTTCCTCATTTTCGCTTTGCTCACTCATGTATCTACACGAAAAAGAATATCGTGTATATCTAAGAAAAGGAATATTATGTAAGGACCACCTAAAATTCCCATTCCACGCTGCTAGGTGCGCATATGCTTTCGTTCCTCCTGGCCGGGCTTTCGCAGCCTCACTTGTCTCTTGATACCATTCGTAACGTCATAATCACTCGCTTTCGATTCTACGTGTCGATCGGAGTTATGGAAGCTGAACTTCGTGGGCACAAAAATCCACCGAACACAATTTTGATTGTTCAACTTAGTTTCCTCGAAAGGAAAGGCTTACTTATCAATGAAACCATCCACATCAATTTTTCTCACCTCCTTTGATTTGACAACCAATGTTTTCGTTCATCTACCGATAGCTCAAAGTCTTCCATTAGTAGCTCATCATACCATTTCTGGAAGCGCACCGCTTCTATATCAATAAAAGCTATTTGGAAGGACGATTATATGTATCCTCTTGATCCATAACTTCTACGTAGATGTCAGTGGTTGTTACACTCCACTTATCACCTACTATATTCCTACAAGCGTTTTGAGATGGTGGTTTTGCTTGCTGCTATAGAATAGCAGACAGTGTCAGATTGTTAGTCACGAAGGTTTTGCATCAACAATTGCTATGGCTCGATATGAGCATGTGTTTTATTTTCGCTTTTCTCACCTGTAAATATACACCACAAAAAATATTACATAAGGACCACCTAAAATCTCATTCCACGCTACTAGGTGCGCATATGCTTTCATATGAATCGAGCGCTCCACAAACCGAGAGTTATTTTTTTTGGGGGGGGCAACATTCGATGTCTAGCACGCCACCTTCTAAGTTCCTCCCATGCTAAAACTAATTTCGACCGACCTCCTTGCGGCTAGGTGCTCATAGTCTCACTCGCTCTGTTCTCCATACATGTCGTCATTATCACCCGTGGCTTGCCTTATGTGTTGATTAGAGCAATTCACGTCGAATTTTATCAATTTATTTGATTTGAAAAACCAATGTTTTGTTGGTTTTCTACCAATAAACCAAAGTATTTCATTAATAGCACGCCATATCAGTTTGAAACCGCACTACTCCTATGCCATTAAAACTTTCGCTTGAATAGATGGAGTCAGAAAGAGCATGGGTGGGTTTAGGGCATTCATGCAATAATGACGATTGCATATGGACTCATCGCCAAGTTTTGGCATTCAGCATAGCTTGACGTCCTAATGCCAAAATATACAACGCCTTCGATCATCTCCATCTCCAAGCTTAGAAATATTACGGTGAAGAAGACGCTCAACCAAGACTTCTGGACAATGAATATAAACACCAACAATGGCATTTCAGTTCACCACCACCACAATAACAACAACAACAAAGTTCCATCCGAGCAAGATTGAATATGTTATTCTCCTTGAAGGTGTCACGAACACCATCGCTTGGAAGCTCGCCCTCTCTAGAAAATACACTATGGCTTCGATGTATATGGCCCAACTTGAGGTGACCACCACATGAGACGGTTTGGAAATTGGAATAATCCCCTCAATACAAGTTATTTGCTTGGCTAAATTTTTGAAACCGTTTTTCGACAACCGACATGCTTAATCGACGGGTTGGCCCAATTACGGAGTAAGATCCGGAGCACACGACATATCATTTGTTCAAATGTAGATGCTCTCGACGATTTGTTGACATGGTCAATGATTGGCGGTGCTACAGTACCGGGGTTTCTGGTCATAGGCACAAGGGTCTCAGTGTCAATCATCCTTCTCACCTTTTGAGAGTTTTGGCGCGAGCGGGAATATTTCTTCCGTACCTTCTATTGTTTTGTCGGTCGTTAAGAACACCGCCTTTTGGGTGCGGCGGGGCCAAAGCAGTTGAGCTCTATCATGCCGCAAGAGTAGACTTTTATTCGAGCGTTTTGGCGGTTTGTATTCAAAACTCTCCTTAATAACTAGGCAAATGTTTTATCTCCGTTTCCGAAAAAAAGGGTGTTAAGCTAGGTCTTGTCTCAGTTTTGGACCCGCTAGTGTTTCATCCCAAAATTGGCAAATTATCAGGAATTTATTTTGCCAATCCTAAGAAACCCTAAGTTATCCACATGTCACCCAACACGATACAATCAAATCCGCCTCGTGCGCATACTAGTGGTGAGCGCGCGTGTGGGCCGGAGGAAAAATCCGGCCACCCGTTATCCACCACACCCTCATTATTGCCTCGCGTCCCCAGGCTTGGCGCGACCGTCCGTCCACGGCCAAAGGAGCCCCAGCCGCACCCACCCCGCCGCTCCTCCCCCAGTCCCTCCGTCGATCGCTGGCTTCCAACTCACGCGGCATCCGAATCCGCACACGATCCCCGCGCCACTTGTCCCGCGGGCATCCGCCTCGGTCCCCGTCCCGTCCCTCCCTCCCGCCGGCCAATGCCCGGCCCCCGGTGAGGTGGCGCCGCCGCGCGGCCGTGTTGCTTCCCTCCACCATCTCGGGTTCCCCCAGCCCCCGCATTTATTCCACCCCCACGCCAGCAGCGTCCCGTCCGCACTCGCGTCCCTAGCTCCTCGCCTATTTAAGGGAGCGCGATATGCTCTCCAGGAGGCCGCTCGCCGCCGCGCTACGCCTCGCGCCTCTCTCGCCTCCCCTGCTCCTCTTCCTCGCCTCCTCCTCATCCTCCTCCACGTCGTCGAGCTCCCCCGCCGCTTCGTCGAGCCCTAGAGGTGCGCCTTCCTGACCTGAGCATTCGGGATTCCAGGCGTTTATGTTGTGTGAATTCCCCGATAAAATGCTCAATTCTGCGATTCTCTGGAGTGGCCGTGCTGTTCCTCTTTAATTAATTTTGGTGGTACGAGAATGGCAGTTTTCATCCTAGACTAGACTAGAGGCCACACAATTCAATTTCCCGTCCATGGGGCGAACGGTGAAGTTTACCGTGTGCGCGTTATTTTGTTCTGCTCAGAGTTCGTGCTTGGTATAACGAATTTCGTGCCACGTATCCGTTTACTGTGATGTTTGTTTTGGGCTTGATCAGAGCTTTTTGATGAATCGACCATGACGGGCATAGACTGAATTTCATTTGAATTTGGCGCATCTTGTTTTCTGACTGTATAGATGTGGTAGTCCAAACATGCATTTTCGATGAACTTGTGGTCAGTTATTCACTTATTCTTTGTTTTATGCCATCGATGAGACAGGCTGTGGTGCTTTAAGGATGGATACTGGTGCTGCGGAACCAGCATCCACTGGGGCGATATGGTCAACTCCGTCTGTGGAGCCGAGAAGCATTTCGATTGGGAAGCAGATATTCTGTAACAGGTCACTCAACATGAGGAACATCACCGCTGTAGGATTTGATATGGACTACACTCTTGCGCAGTATAAGCCTGAGACTTTTGAGGCCCTTGCTTACCATGGTACCATCGAGAAGCTTGTGAAGGATCTCAACTACCCTGAGGAGGTTAGTTGCACTGCTACCTGCAAATCTTTTGATGTGTAAACAGCAAGTAACTAAGTAACTGGATTATGTGATTTAGTACTACTAGATTGACTGTTTTAGAGTTTAGGAGGAACTGTATCAGGACTTTGATTGTCAACTGCATACAACAATAGAAGAGGCTTGATGGAAAATTGGCAATAGTTCTCCTGTTAGGTGTCATTTCAGATTCTGTGCAGGGACTTATGGTTTGCACCTGTATTTGTCCATGCTTTGGAGTTGTGCATAAATCCATGATTTTTTTTCCGATGATATACAGCCATGAATTGCTGCTCTTTACTAAAGCATGTTGTACGAGTTATTTCTGTTAAGCTGCTTAGGGAGGATACCGGCTGCTGCATTAATGTAGTAGCAAAAGGATCATAGTATCAAAAATCAACGCCTGATTGTATAGCAAAAGTGGGAACTAATTGCTAGGCAGGACTTTTAGTTTGTTCGCAGAAATACATTGCGATTGGTTTATGAACCTACTATTGTTCTGCTTTGCTAGTTTTTGTTCTGAATTTCATTTAACTCTGTTTCATCCTGCAGCTGTTAACATGGCAGTTTGACTGGAAATATATGGTCAGGGGACTAGTCCTTGATAAAAAGAGAGGAAATATCTTGAAGGTCAGCTACAGTTGCTTGAACTCACTGCACTTTGTTTGACAGGAAATGAAATTACAACTCTTACTTAGAAACAACATGACACCAACAGTTAATTCAGGATGTTCTGAATTGATCAAAGCGATAATAGGATGCAAGAAACTAATGGGGGATGACACATAATATTTTTCTGTATTTAGGAGCAACAAAAAGGTCATGCACCAACTTTTTTATAAAATCAGAATTCTTCGTGTTTACATTGATATCTGGAATTTTTGTTTGTGCTTGAGTTCTTGTAACCTTTAAGATAAAGGTATCTAGTGCCGACTTAACATCTAGCTTTTCTGTAAGATGACACGTTCTAGTTAAACAATAATCATCATTTTTTACATTCTGAGCTAACACATCAACACTACCTGACAGTTGAAAATATTAAATGGTTCACCTCGAGCTTCTCGTCATGTTGAAAATATCAACTGGTTTCTGTCGATACAAAAAGAACTTGCTTGATAAGAGGCAACAACGCAAATTGGCCTTGCATAAATTCAATTTCGACTGTATTCGCCACTATTTTCTCTTTTACTGATATGCTTTATGGTGTGAGATTTACATGTATACTGCTAGTGTTGGTTCAATTTGTTGTAATATTCGCTAGATCAGATTAACTGCCATTTAAAGCATTTTGTATGCAATACCAGATGGATCGGCACAAGTATGTAAAAGTTGCATACCATGGATTTAGTGAGATGACAAAGGAAGAAAAAGTTGCTGCCTACGGGAGTACATTGATAAGGGATTCCTTTGATGAACCTGATTATGCCCTTATAGACACTCTATTCTCACTGGGTGAAGCCTATCTGTTTGCTCAGCTTGTTGATTTCATGGACGACAATCCTGGAAAAGTTCCTTCAGGCACTGAGTATGATCATTCTGATTGATACATGTTTATGATACCGAATGCATTTGATTTTCTCACCTTTTTTTAACATGACTGGACTGAGATAAACGAGTTTGTAGAATGGAAACCCTATTTACTATCTGAATAGATTTTGGTTCATACTCTGTCCATGAAAGTTATTAGGCTCTGCATGGAAATATTAGCTACGAAGGCAAGGAGTGCATAAAAAATAAAGGCGAAGACCACATATTTTGGAGATGTTTTTTTTTTTCATTTTGGCTTATAGATTTGGAACCCCTGAGACTTGTAATTAATACGTATATGGAATGGTAGGCATGCATTGGTAGCAGTTAATTCAGATTTGGAACCTGAGTCTTGAACTTGACTGAGATGTGGTTTAATGGAAAGGCGGTGGGAAATGGCCTTATAATCACGGAAAATCAAACAGTCACCTAATAAACTTGGATGAATAGAATAATTTTTTGAATTACAAAGTTAAGTAAGATATGCTCTCAGAAACTTAATAACCAATATGCAGCCACTTCATAATATTCTCAAAACCAGCAGTGCCTAGTATTAGAGCACAGATTGTGCTTCAAGTCCTTGTTTTCCTTTACCAAAATCCAAAGCCCTTGTCTACTGGTGAGTTAAAATTATCCATTAAGTCCTGGACTTATTTGTAAACTGTTCCATGGGCAACTCTTTTCAAATCTAAGACTTGTTTCATAACCTGCTATTTTCTGTAGGCTCTAATGCTTCTAATGTTATTTACGACTCTAGTTTCCTAACCTTTTTCTTTTCGGATATGAGGCCAAAAAATTTAAAAAGTGTGCACATGTTCAATGTCTTCCACCATCACACATCAGCATTAGTATGTGAACAAGTGGGCGACGTTGACTTATTTTAGCATGTGTTATTTCATGTAACCGAACTGAAATCGCCTTTCTGACTGATATATATATATATATATTAAATACACAAGCTTTTAACCATATATACTATTTTGTAGCTATATTTGGCTTGTACTGAGATTGCTAGTATACTAACTAGCTTGGATTGTTTTATTGTTACAGTTATGCACTTATGTATAAAGATGTGAGGTCTGCGGTGGACCTGTGCCATCGTGATGGAACTTTAAAACGAATGGTTGCAAAGGAACCTAGCAGGTATATCAGGTTTCCTTTTATTGGTAATCTTACTCGACGATATACTGGTTGTTCTGCAACATAGTGATCTGGTTTTGTCTTCTTCTTTTCATTTGTTCATGTGTGCACATGCACTTCTTCCAATGTTTATGATATATGCGATGGTATACTTATATTCTTACTGGCACTTCTAAATTGTATATTCGAACTTGCAGGTATATCAACGAGGACTTGGCAATTGTACCAATGCTTGAAATGCTAAGAAAATCTGGGCGGTCAACATTCTTGGTAACAAATAGGTATGTCCCTTGTATCATTTCAGGCTTCTTGAGAGACAAATCTAGTGTTTCTTTATAGTATATTTTCTATCGTAGCAGTTCAGTAAACTATCTAATGAGGTTATTTTCTCATGTTACTGCACTCCACATTTATGAGCGTTCAGTTTCTCTCTCTTACTATCTGGAGATATGCATATGCTTGTTTATGCAGTTTGTGGGACTACACTGATGTTGTCATGAACTACCTATGTGGGCCATATATGTCGGATTTGGGATCGACTCACAAGCACAACTGGCTTCAGTATTTTGATGTTGTTATAACAGGCAGGTTGGCATCTCCTGTTGCCTTTTCTTTTCATTAATCTATGATTAAGTATCTTCTTTCCCAGATCAAACATTTCCTTTCTTAACTTTTCAGTTCAAAGCCAAGTTTTTTTCATGATGATAATCGAACAGGATTATTTCGAAGTTGAGCCTGCTTCTGGAAAACTTCTAAATGCAGATCTTCAGGTCAGTAAAGGGGTTTTAATGTCTAATCTATCTCTATGATCCATATTTTATAATGTGTTGTGCTCTATGAAGATTGGAAGCCCGAGACCAGGTCAACATCAGACGAAACCAGTTCACAAAGTTTACCAGGTACTTGTTTTCCTGACATGGTGTAGGTAGGAATAGTGAGCATAAACTGTCTTTTCTTCTTGGGAAGGTATATACTGTCTTTCTAGATGTGGGTAAAATTCTAGAAGTAAAAAATACCATCAGTCTTATTACTTTTTAATAGTGCGAATGACTACTTGCCAATTAACAGAATCATTTCCATTAGCCTTCCTTCTGTGCATTTAGGTGTAATCAGTGCTATGCATGATGTATCTCACTCTAATAAGTGAATAAATTGTTTTACAGGGAGGCAATGTTGGTCATCTTCATAGATTACTTTCTATTGCTTCTAGTTCACAGGTATCTTTCTGTACTTACTATACAATCAATTGTAGTCTTATGCATGTTAACTTTCTGTTATGTATTTGTGGTTGATTGCAAGGAGTTTCCCTATTTAGTTGGAATGCTATTTTATATGACACATTAATCAAATCAAATAAACATCTTACCATAATGCAGATCCTCTATGTTGGCGATCACATATACGGAGATATTCTGCGCAGCAAGAAAGTCCTGGGTATGTGTTCTTCATTCTCTAATGTAAAGCGTGCTTAAAATCAACACCTGCTGTAAAATTGATTCAGTTTGGTACTTTTGACTGTGTGGATGATTTAATGATGTCTAGTGTTGTGCTAGATAGCTATACATGTGAATTAACTTGCATGCTGGATCTAATGAAGTAACTATATTTGTACTGTTCAATGAGCCATATGTGCTTTATTTCTCTTTGTTTTCATGCTTCTTTAATTCATGTTGCATGTCTTATTCATGTCCTCTGAGTTGCAACTGATGATTCACTTCAGCATTTTAGTTTTCCATTTCTCAAGAGGTTGCATGATGTGATTATTTAAAGGTTGGCGAACTATGCTTGTAATACCTGAGCTGGAACAAGAAGTGAACCTTCTTTCTGGATCAAAGTCTACCCGGAAGGTATGCAGTTATTGTTCTATTGCTGAACCCTTTTAATAAAATTGTAGGGGAGACCCCAAAATTAAATATTCCCTTGTTGATCCTGAAAATTACTCTTAGCAATGAAAATTGTTAACTGGCCGCAAGCTAAAACTGACCTAAGTTCGCATTGCTCGTAAATAGCAGTCTGAGATTTTCAATGGTTCATAAGAACTTGGTGTTGCACCAGAACTCTTGCCGTTAGAATGGCAGTGTTTAACAAGAAAAGGTAAAAGAATGGCAGTGTTGGGAGAACAGCTCCCTAATGGTGGTGAATAACCCAACTTTGACGACCAACAGTTACAAGTGGCTGCCTAGAATTACATGTTAAATGCTTATAATTTTGACCAAGAAAGGGTCTTCTGAGATTTTTTTCTCAGATTTGAATAGTCTAATTATGTGGGTGTCATAGGAAGGAGTTTGCGAGGAATGACTAGAGAAATAAAACCTGGCGTATATTTAGTAAAAGAAAAGAACAAATATTTTGAGATGTACATCATGTCACATAAGCATTCCATCTTTAGAATTTAGATGATTTCTTGCTTTACTTTTGCCTCAGGCCATGTTAGTTATTTGAATAAGAATCATTAGTTGATTCACTCCTAGATCAATCTGTTACCAGGCAATAATCCCTATTTGATCATCAAGAAAATGAACTAAGAAAAGGGCGGTTCTCATCTGTATACCTAATCATCTCTATTTGAATTGGTGGCACGACACCGAAGTTACCTCATCACCTACCTACCACCCTACAGTTATGACCTTAGAATTTTTGGGTGGAATATCTGGCCTGAAAACTCTGCACCTTAGAAGTTTCACATAGGCAAAGTGTCTGAGGGTGCTTGCACTTCACGGGAGCTATAAGGAATTGCAGCAAATAAGATTGTTTCTGTGTTAATGTGAGAAAATTATGGTGGAAAATGCCCTTGTTGGCCCATTATGTTGTAATCTATTCATACTCCTTCCGTCTCGAATTAATTGTCGTGGATTTGCTAAAATATGGATGTATCTACATGTTTTAGTGTATTGATACATCCATATATTGACAAGTGCAAGACAATTAATTTGAGACGGGGGGGAGTACATCATTAAGGGAAAATGTAGGCAAAGTAGACATGTGAACTACTCCCTCCGTTCTATATTAGATGACTTTCAAATGAATGTATCTAGAACTAAATTATGTCCAGATACATCCATCTAAAAGTCATCTAATATGGAATGGAGGGAGTAAAATATTTAATTTGCTAATAATATGCATTTTAGTTAATTACTTTTAATTGTTTTTTCTATGCTTAGCTTCCATGTTGGCAATCTTTTTGATGGCTCTTCTTGTTGCACCGCCCTACTCAGGAGCTTAGACAACTTAGGATGGAGCGTGATTCAATTGAGGACAAAATCCATCGCCTTGAATGGTCTCTTCAGTAAGTAAATGAAGCCTCTCACTCGATCTTCCTCAGCTTCAGTGTTGTTATGACTTTAAATGAAGCCTCTCACTCGATCTTCCTCAGCTTTGGTGTTGTTATGACTTTTGAGTCAACGAAATTCGTATAATCTTGATTCAGCATTTAAGGGTGAAGATTTTTCGTGAAAAGGCAAAAGCTTTGCGTTTCGATGCATTGATAGATAGAGTTATTTA
Source organism: Alopecurus myosuroides (assembly GCA_028641055.1). Taxonomy (NCBI): domain Eukaryota; kingdom Viridiplantae; phylum Streptophyta; class Magnoliopsida; order Poales; family Poaceae; genus Alopecurus; species Alopecurus myosuroides. The sequence continues at coordinate 151,665,965 of CM054057.1, forward strand.
CAAGTTAGGCCTGGAGCCAGGCAACCCCATAACATACAACTCAACCCAGGACCTAAACTAGGGGAGTAGAAGAGCGAGACCGCTTGCTCCCGCGCTCACCCACAGACGGGCCTCAGTCTTGATGGTTTCCAGTGAAAAGAGACAACGTAATACAGCCTTATACAAATATCTATAGGAAATAATGCATCTTAACAAAAGAGACATTGTAAATTCTTACTTTGGATGAATAGGCACAAATATGTATGGCTTCTGAAACATGCTTGTGCCTTCTGATGCAATCTTAGTTTTTTTTACATTGTGAATTCATGCTTGTGGCTTCTGAAACATGCTTGTAAATTCATAGTAATTCTCTTAGTTTTTTTTTTCCGGTTGTGAATCACTATGTCTAACCTCTTCGTGTTGTACAGATTTGAAAATCTTGCCGAAAATGAGAAGGAGAAGTTGGTGTCTGAGCATGACAATCTACTGGTAAGTCCTTGTTTTGAGTTAGTCGTGTTGGTTCATGGGTATCTGAGAGTGGTTAGTGGTACCAGAGGGAAAATATTCCCTCATTAAAATACGCCTACAACAAGAAACGTAGGGAGTGGTCTTCCCGCATGAAGCAAAATGGTAACACCTTTTTTGTAGAAAAATGGTAGCATGTACTACTGTGCCATTTAATGGCTGACCAACGGAACATTACCTCTTGTCTGGAAAAAGCTTAGGATTAGTGTACTCCCACCGTCTCATATTAATTGTCTCAAAGTTGGACAAAAGTGGACGTATTTAGACATATTTTAGTGTTAGATACATCCATTTTTGTCTAACTTTGAGACGATTAATATGAGACGGAGGGAGTACATTTTTTTGAGACGCAATTGTTTTGCGTCTAGATGCATTGATAGAAGGAAAAAAATCACAAGAATGCAGTATCAACTCCTAGATGGGTTGTTTTCATCAGTAAAAGCATATTTTAGGGCTTTGCAACTCATGATTGTTTTTTCCTCTGATTGCAGCAAAAGCTGAAGGGTATCCGCTGCCTTCTCCGAGATGCTCAGATGCAACATCATCAGAAGGTATCTCATAACTATGTGAGGCCATGAATATGTCGTACTTAATTCATCATAACTACTCCCCAAGAAAAATAATTATATCATAACTGTGTATATCTATAGCTTCCTCTTCTAATTGAGTATTATTTGTTTGCATCCAGTTTCACAAGGTGTGGGGGCAGCTTATGAAGACTGGATACCAAAATTCCCGTTTTGCCCATCAGGTGCTGAACTGTTTTACCTGTAAAGAGAATTATGGACAGACATGACAGTCATGTTTTGCAGCCAAATTAAATGTTCTGCCTCTGCTTTTCCACAGGTCGAGAGGTTTGCGTGCTTATACTGCAGCCAAGTTACAAACTTTGGTTTATATTCTCCCAACAAGTATTACCGCCCAAGCGAAGATTACATGCCCCATGAGTTCGATGTGCTTGGCCTGTAGGGACTAATTTATGATCATGTTAAATCGAAGTTCTCCTTGGAAGTCTCCGCAGCAAGATTTTAGCGTGACACTGAATAACAATTAGTACCCCATATTACCACCTTAAAGAAAGGATGAGGTTACCTGGTGTAACTTCACCCATTTTACATGTTTATATGTAGTGACTTTAGTTGCTCATAGAAAATTTACATGTTTGCCTTCTTGTACATAACATGTTTTACCAGAGGGTGAATGGAAGTAATGTTGAATGGTTATCATATCTGAGTTTGAAGTGAATGATTTATAGTGATTACACCATCTGCCAATTATCATCTGGATTGGTTGTGGAATCAATTGCATTGAGGTGGTTTGTAACAGTTGATAAATATTCTGACAATACACACGCCACGAGTTTCTCCTGATGCTGTGTACCGGTTCATTCAATCAGCAGGAAACGCAATACTTATAGGCTGTCATGCTATATATGAATTTGCCAGAGGTGCCCACCAGAACTAGACAACGCTTTTTTTGTACTGAACTACGGCAGGCAATTGCCAGCCTGAACCTTTTCATTACTGGAGGCATAGCACTGTAGAAGGAGAATAATTACAGGAGGAAGAGTACTGTAGAAGGAGAATAATCTTACTGAAGCGCACTCGAGCGTTTGAAAAGTGTATCAGTATAATGCCAACGATTCTGCACGAAACTAATTCAGTTTCTCGTGCAACTCTGAGGGTGAAATGCGATCTCTCCCTCCGTTCCATATTACTCCCTCCATTCAACATTACTTTGACTTTCATTTGTGCAAATATGAACGTATCTATATACTAAAACAAGTCTAGATACATTTATATTTGGACAAATAGGTGTCAAGTATTGTTGAACGGAGGGAGTAGATGACTTTCCATTTGTTAAACTATAGATGTATCTAGACATGTTTTAGTCTATAGGTACATCCATATTTGGACAAATGGAAATTAAGTATTTTGGAATGGAGGTAGTACAAATTTTGATCCTCCATAATTAGACAGACGCTTATTAAGTATGTACTAATTAATTTTTTTAGGGACATAAAGTACAACTTAGATGCACCCCTACATGGACCATATGTTGACGCTAGAAGAATAATATTCCTCCGTCCCAAATTAATTGTCTTAACTTTGGACAAAAGATTAATTTGGGACGGAGGGAGTAGTAAAAGACACAACAAACTTGGGTTTGAACAACTAGTTGCATAGCCGAGAGGAATTTTATCAAGTATTCTTATATGGAATTTTATCAGTTAGTCTTAAATGTAGAGATTTGTATCCACAATTTTCTGCTTTTTTAAGTCTCATCTTTAGTTGTTTTAAGCAAAGTTACAACTTTTTTTTCTGAGAGTTGTCACATCTTTAGCTTATTTTTTTTAGCACAATCGCATCTTTACCTTTTTTAAAATACTACCTCCTATCCATAAAAAATATCGCTCATTTTGTATTAAATTAGTATAAATTTTATACTAAGTGAGCGGTATTTTTTTTTTTGGAGGGAAGGGAGTAATTTATCACATTTTTTAATTTTTTTTTTAGCTGAGGCAGAGTGGGCGAACCGGCGAACCGACCCCAACAAGGGAAAGATGTGGGCGAACCGCCTTGTCGCTCTGTCTGGAGTCTGGACTCAGTGCATCCCAGCCCGGCCCACTGGCAAGTTCCTCTTCCTCACCCGGCCATTCCCCAGCCACTGACTAGAGACGACAGCCCACCTCAACCCCATTCCGATCCGAACCCACCGTCTCCTCCGTCTCCGTCGACGCCATGGCGGCGCTCCTAGCCCGACAGGCAGCGCTGGCCCTCCGCGCGAGGCAGACGGTGACCACCTCTTCCTCCGCTCCCCCTGTCTGCCCCCACGGCTTCCTTCTAGATCTCCGCCCTCTGCCCACCGACCTTCAGATCGAGCCACGCTGCTCAGTCCTTCGTTTTGTTGTGGCCTGCGTCTGATTATGTGTTTGCCGCTGTTGCAGGCGCATCTCGGCCCGTCCGCGACGGCGATGCAGGGGCACATCCGGACCTACATGGACGCGGGGGCGCCCAAGCGGTTCAAAGGTCGCCACGTTTCCCCCTTCCTGTTGTTCTGTTTGGCACCATGGTTACGTATGAAAAATGTGGTTCGCGACACGTCGGGTGTGTCGTATCATTTCTAGCCATTGTGCGTGTTCGAATTGTTGATCCATAGCTGTAGTGCATACGGTAGTGTGTGAACGAGGGATTAGGGTTGTATGTGAAACTCTCTGAAATGGGTCTCTGATTATCAATTACCTGCACAATATTGCCTGATACCTAGTATGAAATGCTAAAAAAAATCTGCCATAAGGCCTCTTAGTTTTAGGATAACCTGTTCTTTCGAACTTAAAGTCAATTGCTGGTGATGGAGTGTTGTGCTGAATTCTACATGGCCTTATTGTTTCAAGCACTAATTCCATGCTATATTTCCATTTTGTATAATATAAATCCGTGCGATGCTACTGTGCTCTGAAAGTATTGTCCTCTTTAATAACCAGAGGACGAGGACAAAGAACAGCTCGCGAAAGAGCTCGCCAAAGATTGGAATGCTGGTGAGTGTCTATCTATATGTTCCTTCTGTGTGTACAATTGTATGATCTTAGGAAATAATCTCGTTGCTGTTTAGATACTGGTTGTTTTCTCATTTTTAATTTTTTGCTTTAGTGTTTGAAAGGAGCATCAATACATTGTTCTTGACTGAGATGGTCCGTGGTTTGAGTCTGACGCTCAAGTACTTCTTTGAGAGGAAAGTTACAGTTAAGTGGTGAATTTACTTGTGCTGTTAGTCTTCATGTAGTTGCTTGCTTCTGTTTAACATTTTTTGTGTGTGTTGTATCCTTGTAGATTAACTATCCATTTGAGAAGGGCCCTCTGAGCCCCCGCTTCCGAGGGGAGCATGCTCTCAGACGTTACGATTCTGGGGAAGAGCGTTGCATTGCATGCAAACTATGTGAAGCTGTAAGTTGCGTTCTCTTAAGTCTTGCATTCTAAGTGGGGTGATACTAAACCTAGTTAGCAATAGTAGTACATTACTTAGCAAACCATGTGAATTTTATCTACCGCCGAAATAAATTGAGTTTTCCATGCCATAGCAATAGCTGACCATGCTCATATGAAAATTTTGATGTTTGCGCAAATAATACTACTCGAAGGAATGTTATGACTGATACCTCTTCGCCATATTAAATTTGTTCTTAGGGTCATCTTACATTTTTTTCCATTTTGCACAATTGATTTCCTTTCAAGTACATCTGATTGAAATGATTAGAATTTTAAGAGAAGTTTGATCCCTTAATTGCATGGAGTTAAGTGCAATACATGATTTTTTTTTCTTGTTGTCGGTAGACCTTGTAGTTGTTAGTGTTCGTGTAGTAAAGCATTAATATTGATGCTTCTGAGTATTTCCAATAGACTGGCTGCTGTATGTAGGGTTTCAAATCCTGGCATTGATCACTTTTTCCGGAGGGTACAAGGACATTAAATCCTGGCTTGGAAAAAATTAAGTTGAAATCTAAATTAAAATCAGTACAATTGATGAAAGTAATCATGGCCACGGATCAAACAGACGTTGATCTCTCTGGGAGGGGGACAGACTATTCAAAACCATCTGGGACAATACTGGTTACTAACCTGGAACCGATCCTAAAAGAGTCTACAACTCCAGAGTTGAAACCCTGCTAGTGCAACCTCTTGAGTCTGTAAGATTGTGTACAGTCTACAGTGTTAGAAGTTAGAACTTTGAGCTCTGAATTACTAGCAGCAAAAGCATTGCAGCTTCCTGTCTTATTGGTACTTTTCTTGTGCCTCATGCTTTCTCAATCTAGTGCGCATATGAGACCTTAGAAATTCTTTAAAGAAGCACCATATCTTGATTTATTGCAATTGCAATACAAAGCCGAAATTCACGAGGCCACCTTGTGTCCACTAGTATGAGGCTAGATTAACAATAAACTTTGTTGAACATTATAATTTCCAGAAGTAACTGGTTGTACCATGTAATAATTAATCTAAGTTATTGAAGTCTTGGCCTTTGATCAGTTTCAAAACTTGTTGAGAATTGTGCAAAAGGCTTAAGATGCTTGAATGTTGGATGTTTCTCATACTAGTTCAGGCGGTAATTATTGATGTGTAAGTATGGGTGTGCTCACATAGCATTACATGTGATCAGATATGCCCAGCCCAGGCAATTACTATTGAGGCAGAAGAACGTGAAGATGGCAGTCGCCGAACTACAAGGTAATGTAATTGAATTCCTGTTTATTTTCTGTCAATCGTGTTAACTGGAAAAGCATGGCACTTTAATCTACTGCTCTTAATCTGCAATTAAGCTCCATTTGACGGTTATTTTGTTGTTGTTGCAGATACGATATTGACATGACCAAATGCATCTACTGTGGGTTCTGCCAGGAAGCCTGCCCTGTCGATGCTATTGTTGAAGGGCCTAACTTTGAGTTCTCTACTGAAACTCACGAGGTAAACCAGCTGGTTCTGTTGTATGATGGTATTTCCACATATTTCTGGGAATATCATAACACAGGGCATTTTCTGCTATATTTGCAGGAACTGCTGTACGACAAGGAGAAACTGCTTGAGAACGGCGATCGCTGGGAGACTGAGATTGCTGAAAACTTGAAGTCCGAGGCCCTTTACCGTTGATTTTTCTCTCCTTCGCTACAAACTGGATCTGTCATTTCTCCTGTTTTTGTGCAACTAGCCGATAAATAAGCAAACATGTATCTTACTTGACCTGAAAACCAGGTGCCATGTTTTTTGTGCATGGGCCCCATCTGTTGTACTATGCTTCTGGGTAAAGATGCACGGCATGTTTTTGCTATCATTGAACTGTATATTGGCATTTTGAGCTGCATAGCCCGTTTCTTTGCCAGTACATTGCTTGCACTTGTTACCAATGATCAAGCAGTTAAGTGCTATATGTGAGCCTGGCAATGATGAATGTGTGGGAATCAGATATCCTAGCGAACATGGCTTTCTAGTATGTAAAGGGCGATCTCCCCAACAGTTTGTCGTAATAAAGTGTGTGCTTTATACCGGTAAAAAAAATGATCAAGCAGTCAGGGCTATGAACTGAAGTATAAACTGGACTTGTGTCTGCTCGTGTGCCTGCTCTTTAGGAATGTAAAGACGTTTGTATGAGCTAGGAAGAGGTTTTCTCTTTCAAAGGTGGGTGCAACCAGGCGAGGTGCGATGTAGTCGTCAACATCCATGGAAATTCAATGAATTTTTACGATTCTGAAGCCCGGTATTGCGAGCATACATAAAGATCATTGGAATTTGTGCTGCGTCATGAAAATCATGTTCGGTGTACTGCTTAAAATGACGTTTTTCTGTTCGCTCCAAAATATATAGGTTGACAATTAATTGTAACAACAAAAGCTTTCATAGCTCAGTTGGTTAGAGCACCCGTTTAGTAAGCGGGAGGTCTTGAGTTCAACTCTCAATGAAAGCAATTATATTTTTTGCCTAGTTATTTCTCCTTCCGCTGTACCAAAGTTTTTTTTTTCCTAGGCCTGAACTTCACGGATGTGGTTGGCGACAGCACGAGTAGTTTTCGCTCACATGGCCAAATCGACTCGTTGTACACTGCATTATGATTTCGTAAACATGACGAAGTACTTTGTATAGCACTAGACGAAAAGCGCGCTCCGCTGCGCCGGCTGCTCGGCGTTGTGTCATAGAGTGCCTGGTAGGGTACACACTCGCAATCTCTTTGTTTTCTGACACTACGTGTCTGTTTTTTGTTGTTGCATTCTAATGACATTGATTGAAGTAAATAGGTAGTTGGTCTATGCAGGAGGGGTGTGCGGTTTAATATAATATAACCTGAAAGAATAGCGATTAGTGTTTGTTGTCAAACATCTTCCTTGTCATCCGTTGTCAGACAGTTTCGTCTCAAGCAGGTTCTATGAACGGAAAACAAACAATACGGAGTTGCGCAATGTCACCTAGCAAAACAAACAATACGGAGTTGCGCAATGTCACCTAGCAACATAAGGCACTGTCTTCTCTTTTTTAAACAATCGAGAGTGCAACTCTGGCATAACTCCAATCTTCTCGCTCCTTTTGGTGCCTCCCTCGGTAAGCATCTTGATCGGTTGTAATAGAGAAGATATAAGCCTCGTGATATTTTCGAAACAAAGTAACAAACCAAAACATTAGCAGGTGAGGTATGTGATCAGCCAACACATCATCTTGTTTTCTAACGCCCTCTTGTCCACATAGTAAACTTACGAACACATTAAACAATAAACCATGTGAACATCAAACTCAACATATTTGAAATATTCCCCACCAAACATAGTAGAGAACCAATTTGCCAAACTTAGCACCAGGTAGTTACAAATCCGCACAAAAGCATTGTCTCCAGAAACAAAATATAGAACCTAGAAACGAAAATGGCATCTCACCAAACGGAATAATGTGGACAGTCACATCATTAACTTATCTCCTCCCAACTAACCCAGAGGTTTCAGCAGAAGATAGTGGAGCATAAGATTCCACCACAATAAACAATGTCTTACGCCACACCAACATTAGCACCGTGAACATTTGAACCTTTGCCTGTAACTATGAGCAACATCCTGTACCTGAATTAAAGGAAGAAAAGGAAAACTTTTTAAAATACAGTATTTCTAATATGGAAATAGAGTAGCCACAAATCCATGGAGGGCATATCTGTTAGAGTTATATTTATGTTGCCCTTTGCCTTTCTACATTTTGCCCTTTGGCCTCGGGTAATACTAAGCTACTTTCACTAACATAGTATCAAGAGCCAATTAGTTTCAGATTTTTTTTTCTCACACGTGCTCGACCGCTGCCATTTTGCCTCTCGCAGTCGTTTGTTCGTCTATTCTTCCAGGCGCTCGTCGTCGACTATCTCCTCGTGTCGACTGATATCTCCATTCTTCCGCTGCTACTCAAGGTCGCGGCCTCCATTCCGTGGCCATCCTCACTCCCGCTCCTGACCGCGCCATGCGCATGTACGCCTCAAGTTCTCGAGAGTCGTCATTTGCTAGCCTCGCGCAAATTACTGGTGAGCTCGTGGGCGTCAGATTGGTCATATCGCCGGTTGCTCCAGGTCGCCGTGGCATCATGTTCCGGCGCTCGATCTCCGCCCTCCACCTGAGCTCGACCTCTGCCTCCCGTCGGCGCCCGTCGCTTGACCTCTGCCTGCCCGCTGCCGGGGCCCTGCGCTTGATCCCCACCCTCGGCCTGAGCTCGACCTCCGCCTGTCGCTGGGGTCCGTCTCGACCTCCCTCCGCCGAAGCTCGATCTGCCTCGCCCGACCTCCGCGCGCCCGTCGGTAGGGCCCGGCGCTTGACCTCCCCGCCGACGGCGCCCGGCGCTCGGCCTCCGCCCGCTGCCGGCACCCGGCACTCGGTCACCGCCCTCCGCTGCTCCTCCACAACCCGGCGGTGCCCCGCCCGTGTGTTTGTCGTTCTGTCTGTCCTAGTCAACATGTGCCCAACAGCCCAAGTGTCTAGCAAAAAAAAACGTGTGACCAAGAGGCAAAGGCCCACATCCAGCTAGACAATGTGCGTCAGATGGCCTGAGAGGAGCCCCTGTCCATGGAGATTATAGCTTAAAGTAATACTGATGTGTCACTATGATTTCAGCACGGTGCACGGCTGTGTTCCGTTCTTCAACAATGTCGGACCACCATGGTGCCAATTATTTTTTAACGGGAAAGGCTCCGATAGGGCTAGAAACTGCATTCATTATATCGGTGAATACGTTTCCATTCTTTGAGCTTAAAAAACTATTAAATCATAAACCAGTGATCAAAATGATGAAATACAAAAAAAAAATCAGAATACACTATGAAACATATACTCCCTCCGTTCCTAAATATAAGATGTTGTAACTATTGCTCATGTTGTCTAGATACATACTAATATGAGTGAACATATATACTAAAAGTTGTCTAGATACATGTAGCCATGTGTGAATGTGAAAAAAAGCTAAAACATCTTACATTTAATAACGGAGGGAGTAACTAGTTACTAGATTTTTTTTCAATTTTTTTTCTAAAATTTGAATTTCGACTTCGAATTTTGGGTCAATCTCATCCGTCGAGTGGACATCAAAGTGCGGAGGGATAGCTAAAGTCACATTGTGACTTCAATCGGTGTACACCTGTTCCAATGCAAGACTCTAACACGGTTTCCTTTAGATATGTACAAACATCATTCATATTTTGTGCCCGCTAGTTGCTCTAGGGCGCCTTTGGCAGCATGCATGAGTCCAGACCAGGCCCGCTGGGTGCAAAGCCAGGCAGCCCATTTGGTTGCGTGCGAGCGAAATCTTTAGCCCACACGAACTTTAAAACGCGTTGGGCCAGGCCCCGGGGGAATGGTCGAATAGGCAGTTTTTTCAGGGTCGGGCTGAGTGGAGCGCAAGCGCGCACGTACACACGGGAGACGCCGCGTCCCTTCGGTAACACGCGCTAAATCCCCTCACTGCTCTCTCTTCCCACTCAATCCACTCGCTCCTTCTCTCACCTCTCACCGTCGGCGGTTCCCCCATCTCCGGCAGTACCGGAACTCGGCGGGCCGCATCGTGGGTGGCGGCGGAAGCGGACGGCCGGGCATCTCCTTCTTCTCGACCACACATTCTCTTCCCGGCATCGTCGACACCGCTGCATCGAATCTTCTTCGTCGTTGGCGGCAATGACAAAGCATCTCCAACCTCTCATGCACTCGTGTGCACTGTAGATCTTTAGATCACCGTTGTTTCTTCGCGGTAGAGAGACATGCATAGTAGATCTAGGCTGTTTTAGAGTACACAATAATCGACAGATAAAATTGGTTAATCAGCCGATTTATCTCTTATCTTGGTCGAACCGATAAGTACACAATAAGAGATATCCCGAACAAGTATTTTTCTGTTAATGGTCAAATTTTAGAAAAAAAATCTCTAACTTATTTAGAAACTTCATTCCATAATTGTGTTGTAATTTCAGTTGTGTCTTATATTTTCCGACACCTGAGCTTTCTATATAAAAAAATTGGAAAGCATAAGATTTGTGATGTTTTCTCACGGGATTTTCTAGGAATATATTGAAGCATGGCTTAAACCTTTTCTACCTGTTAGAAAACCTATAATTGTCTATTTTTTAAATTTCATACGAAATTTGGTTGAAATCCTTGTGTCATTAGAAAGTGACGAATGACATGTCAAAAAGAGAATAGCGTGCTTCGAGGTGAAATGAGGTGGGTGATGGCTGATGTTCGTTGGGAGACCCCAAGTGTAGGGTTTGAAGAGTACAGTGGCAAGTTTTCCCTTAGAAAGAAACCAAGGTTGAATTGACCAGTGGGAGAAAGAAATCCCTTCCGAATGTTGATGCAGCTGATGGTGGCAGGGCACACTACCGGTTCAGCAGCAACGTGAAACCTACACAACACAATCAAATCACTTTGCCCCAACGAAGCAGTGAGATTGTCAATCTCACCGATTTTGCTGAAAACAAAGAGGTTAAACGTATGGTGTGGAAAACAGTACTTCTTTGCAGTAGATGAAAAGAGAACAGTGATGCCAGTAGGAAAACAATAGGAACAATATGAAAACAGTGGTTGTATTATCAGTATAGATGAAATGGACCGGGGTCCACAATTCACTAATAGTTTCTCTCCAAAACAGATAGATAGCATGTTGGATAAACAAATTACAGCTGGGCAATTGACACATATAAAGGCTGCACCGTAGTGTATATGCATGACATGATGATTACTATGTGATTCATGCGGACATTACAACAAGATACATAGACCGTTATCCAACTGCATCTATGACTAATATTCCACCCTCAGAATTTCATCCGAGCAAACCTTGAGTATTAAGTTGCAAGCAATATATAATTGCATTAAACAAAGTGTGAAACATCGATGTTTTCTCCCTAATGTCAATAGCACATCCCTCACCCGTTATGTTTGTGTCACTCAAGCGTGAGTAAAAGGGAGGCATGAACCTACTATCGAGCATAAATACTCCCTCTTGGAGTTACAAGCATCTACTTGGCCAGAGCATCTACTAGCAACAAAGAGCATGCAAGATCATAAATAACATACACATGAAAAGGTCATGATAGATTGGTAATCATTGGACATAGCATTCAATATTCATCGGATCCCAGCAAACACAACATGTAGCATTACAATAAGATGATCTTGATCATGTTAGGCAGCTCACAAGATCTAAACATGAGGCATAAAGAGGAGAGAACAACCATCTAGATACTGTTATGGACCCATAGTCTAAGGATGAACTACTCACGCATCATTCTAAAGGCGGGCATGGTGGTGTAGAGCCCTCTGGTGATGATTCTCCCTCCTGGCAGCGTGCCGGGAAGAGCTCCAGAACCCTTCCTGACTAGGGTTAACGATGACGGAGGTTGCGGATGTTTTTGGTGAAAAAATGCTAGGGTATTTAGGGTTAACCTCCCGAGAGGTATAAATAGGCGAGAATGCAACATCGGTCGGCAGACAGGGGGCCCACACCACCCCTGGGCGCGACCAGAGGGGGGCGCGCCGACCTATGGTGTGGGGCCCCTGTGGCCCCCCTCCGGGTCCCCTCCGGACTCCGTGTGTGCGACGACTTTCTAAGACCTCTAGGTTTTGAATCGTCCGATTCCGAGAATATTTCTAGAACAACTTTTCTTAAATAAAAAACAGCAGAAAACAAGAACTGACTCTATGGCATCTTGTCAATAAGTTAGTCCCACAAAATCGACAAAAATGGCATAAAGTGTAAAGGAAACATGTAGCATATGGCATGAAAACAAGATGGAACATCAGAAATTATGGATACATTTATGACGTATTAACATCCCCAAGCTTAGTTCCTACTCGTTCTCGAGTAGGTAAACGATAAAAACAAATAATTTCTGAGGTGACATGCTACCAACATAAACTTGATCATCTAAATTGTAGAAGCATATGTAAGCTGAGATCATAGTACTTTAAACACCGGCATGATAGATACAATTCTAACAATGAAACTTAGCAATCACTTTGTATCATGAAAAGTAACACAAATAAAAGATCATGAATAATAATGCACTTGAAAGTTATACGTTTGTTTCGAGCATAAAGAAAACATATCAAAGTGATATTTTGCTTGTCCTTAAGAGTGGGGCAAAACATAAATGCCAGGACACCTTCAGATTTCAAGTGGATGACTAGAACAAATAATTTGAGAGCAAGTAATAACACATCATGAATCAATCAATAATAATCTTTGGGACCAATGCACATTAAACTTAGAATGGCAACTACGCTCTCTCAACTAAAAGAAAGGCCCTTCGCAGAGCGAATCAGGGATTAACTCATGTGCTAGAGCTTTTTATTTTATTAAACAGAGATATTGAAAATATTTTTCTAGAGAGGTGTATGCTTATGTCAACGAATGGTAAACAGATAATACAGTACGTCACAAGACAACTAGACTTCACAAGAGCGGCTCCCATTGAAGGACGCAACTGGGGTCAGAAGGTCATCCCTCTTTCTGTTTTGTTTACACAATTATGCTTTAACTGATAAATCAGGGGCAAAAATAGTGAAGAGAATTTTATAGTAACCAATTTTGGGGTTGGGCATCCCGCTGCCAGCTCTTCTATCATTTGGATAAGCGGATGTGCCACTAGTCCAGCCGTCCAGGTGTGTAAAGTATAATCAACAAGTGAGATAAAGATTATCTATTCACGTCCTCATGAGCTAAAACAGGGGCACAAAACTGGAATAATTTTGGAAGTTTTAAAGGTAGCACATGAGAAATTTACTTGGAGTGGCGGTTAAATACCACATGTAGGTAGGTATGGTGGACACATTTGGCAAACTTTGGTTTTTGGGACTTGGATGCACGAGTAGAGCTCATACCCAGTATAGGTGGAGGCTAGCAAAATACTGGGAGCGACAAATCAAGAGAGCAATAATGGTCATAATCATGCATAGCGACAAAAACATTATTAATCAAAGCATAAAGGGTATTACAAGTCAAAAACCAAATGATCATAGAGGCTATAAGTGACTGCTTTGTAGTCATAAACATGGTGTAAGCATACGCCAAGTTAACCAAATAAAGCATTCGAAGGAGAACACCACAAATTCATGGTTCAATATGATAAAAACAACTCATGATTATTTCAATGGCACATTAAGCACTCTCAGCTCTTTGAGACAAGTCATGCTACAATAAAAACCACTACGCGTAGAATTAAAATAATATCTACCATGACATTAAAAAGTCTAGCCACAGTCTATACGAGCTTATTTTTGCACCGTTATAAGCACGAAAATTGTACTACTGCTTTCCAACACCAATCATTTTATACTAAACAAAAACTCTCTAAGAGATATAGAAATGAAATAAGAGAGTATTAACATAACTCTACTAGAACTAACAGCTCTGATTAAGAGATGCACGAAAAACAGGAGCTAAAAGGATTTGCAGCAGCTAGAAGAAAAACTAAGAATACGAGCATGGAAGAAAACGAGTATTCATAAGAAAAAGCGGAGCGTGTCTCTCTCCCACACAAAGAATGTTGGGTTACTAACATATTTATTGCAGCAAGGAAAACAAAATAAAACAAAACAAAAAACAAACATACGCTCCAAGTAAAATGCATATGATGTGACCGAATAAAAATATAGTTTCACTAGAAGTGGCGTGATTAACTGCTGATGAAGAAGGGGGTGCCTTGGGCATCTCCAAGCTTAGATGATTGAGTCTTCTTAGAATTTTCTGGGATGAACCACGGGGGAATCCCCAGCTTTGGATTTTCACTCTTCTTGTTCACATTATATCACCCTCTTCTCTTGACCCTTGAAAACTTACTTTACACCACACTTAATGTAATTCGCATTAGAGGGTTAGTGCACAATCAAAAATTCACATGTTCTGCACGGACACAAGTGTTATTAATACTTTTAAACATTAGCTACAACCACTGAGGAAGATAAATTTTGTCTTATGTGTAGAAGAACAAAGTTCTCCCACGGGTTTTGGATGCACTGGCGAAGTTTGCACCAACTCTCAATGTGAGAATGAGCAATGGACAGTACCGAAGAGGCTAGCAAATATGGATGGTGGAAGTGCCAGAAACCCGTAACATAGAACTCACAAGTTAAAATATTACAACTAAAATCATGATCATACAAGGCATAATGAAAATCACTCCAAGAGGGTCCTTGCCAGTGACAAGTCACTGTTATCTACCCCGACCATAGCGCGTAACAAAAAGTCATTACGATTGTTATCAGCAGAGGAATTAATATACCATTATACTATCAACTGGTTTTTCGAGTGTGGCACAGTTGCAAGATTTTAGACCAACCATTAATTGTCTTTACCTTACTAAACTAGCAGGTTTGCCACTAAGCATACTAATATATCAAAACCACAGCAAATAATCAAGTGAAACAGTTTAGTGATCTGCAAGAATATGCAAGATTTTCCGTTATACCATCTACCACATGTAGCATTTGTATTTCCATCAAACACCAAACAAAAAACTCTCAAAGAGATATAGAAATGAAACAAGAGGGTACCATAACTCTACTAAAACTAACAGCTCTGAATAAGAGATGCATGGAAAACATGAGCTAAAAGGGATTTGCAGCAGCTAGAAGAAAAACTAAGAATACGAGCAACGAGTATTCATATGAAAGAGAGGATCGTGTCGCTCTCCCACACAAATAATTCTAGGTTCCAACAATATTATTGCAGCAAGGGAAAAAAACAGACGCTTCAAGTAAAAATTCATATGATGTGACCGAATAAAAATATAGTTTCACTAGAAGCGACCTGATAAATTGTTGATGAAGAAGGGGATTCCTTCGGTATACCCAAGCTTAGACGCTTGAGTCTTCTTAGAATTTTCTGGGATGAACCACGGGGGCATCCCCAAGCTTTGACCGTGTGCTCTTCTTGATCACATTATATCACCCTCTTCCCTTGACCCTTGAAAACTTCCTTCACACCACACTCAATGTAATTCGCATTAGAGGGTAAAAATTCACCTGGTCTTCATGGACACAAGCATTATTGATACTTTTTAAACATTATCTACAGCCACTGATGTTTCGTGGAGCTAATAAATCCACTCGACATTGTAAAATAGAGAATGCAAGTAAAAAGGCAGAATCTGTCAAAACCAGAATAGTCTGTAAAGACGATTTTTTTAGGGCACTTACGTTGCTCAAATAGAAAAACGTAAAGAACAAAAAAGTTTCGTAATTATCTTAAGAATAAGCTCAAAAAGTTTCAGGTCATTTTGATATTTCTGTAATTTATACGATTTTTTAGGTGGACAGCAGAAAACTGTTTACTGCACAGAAATCCAAAACCAACACCAACTTTCGCTAGAAAATTTACTTGGCACAACTAGTGCATGAAAATAAAGATACAAAGGAGTTTCTACAAAACTATACAAAACCTTGACTCAAAGATAACAGAGAAAAACAAATCAAAAATAAAACCATGGGTTATCTCCCACGAAGTGCTTTTCTTTAAAGCCTTTTAGCTAGGCATGATAATTTGAGAATATGCTCACATGAGAAATATGAATTGAAGAAAAAGAGAGCATCAATAAGAAAATGTAAAATAAATTTAAGTCTAGCCCACTTCCTATGAAAAAAAACCTTGTAGAAGAACAAGTCAATAAATCACAAAGTGGCTAACATGGGAAGGCAAAATAAGTGCAACTTCAAAAATTTCAACATAAAGAGGGGAAACTTGGTATTGTTGAGATGTATAAGACTATGTTTCCCTATCTCATAATAAATTTTAGTAGCATCATGAATAAAATTAACAATATAACTATCACATAAAACATTCTTATCATGAGCCACATGCATAAAAGAATTAATACTCTCTGATGACCCACAAGTATAGGGGGTGTATCGTAGTACTTTCGATAAATAAGAGTGTCGAACCCAACGAGGAGCAGAAGGTGTTGGCAAGAAGTTTCGATGAAGGAATAACTGTAAATACTGAAAGATAAATTTGTAGGGTTTTTTGATATTGCAGATAAATAAAGTGCGAGTAAATAAAATGCACTAATAATAATTGCAGCAAGTGGCCCAATCCTTTCTTTAGCAAAGGAAGGGCCGGTGGATTTACTTATGATTAACAAACGTTCTCGAGGACACACGGGAGGTTTCTGTCAAGTGCTTTTGTTCCATGCCGCTGAATAATCTTAGGTGTTTTGATAAGTGTTGTGTGGGTGAACCTATGCTAATGTACCGTCCCATCCAAGACTAATACATATTTGTGATTATACCCCTTGCAAGCATCCGCGACTACAAGAAAGTAATTGAGAAACAAATCTAACCACAACTTTAAACTCCGGGATCCTACGCTCCCTCGTGTAATGGTTTCCTAACGGGGGTTTTGGTTTCTGTCACTCCGGCAACCCCACAATTAGTAGCCAAATACACGATGCATTCCCCTAGGCCCATAAATGGTGAAGTATCATGTAGTCGATGTTCACATGACACCACTAGAAGAATAACACCACAACTTAAATATCAAACATTAAATATTACTCAACAATACTTCACTACTAACAACTTGACTTCTCCTAAGTCCTCAAGAGCAACACGAACTACTCACAAGACATCATATGGATCATGATTAGAGGTGATATAATGGATTATCACAATCTGGTCATAAAGTGCAAACATCCATAAATCTCACAAGCATCAACTACTAACAAGTAATCCACACCGGGAGAGAGATCTAATGTAAAACAACGATAGAGGCCCCTAATTGTTACAGCGGGGTGACGGTGGATGATGAGGGTGATGGTGCTGGTGGTGGTGATGATGATGATGACGATCTTGATGATGCCCGGAGTGATGACGGTGACGATGGCGGTGATTTCCCCTCTCCGGAGAGGAATTTCCCCGGCAGATTTCTCCCTGCCAGAGAGCTTTTCTCTCTCGGGTGTTTTCCGCCCCGAGGTGGCGGCGGAATAATCCTTCGACGATGATATGAGGCTTAGGGTTCCCTGGGGGCCAAGTACGCCAAAAATATCCACCAGGGGTGGGCCAGGGTGGCCAAACCACCTGGTGGCACGGCCAGGGGCGCGCTACCTCATGGTGTCGGCCCCTGGTGGCCCCCCTCTAGCTCCCCTTCTAGCTGGACTCCTCCTCTGAACTTCTAAGACACCCCAGGTGTCCCTCTTCTTCTTCTGATCTTCTGAAATATGGTATCTCGACGGTGCTTTTTCCATCAGATTTCTGATCTCGGTGTTTATTCTCCAAAAATTATGAAACATGCAAAATAAGATAAAATAACATAATGGATGCATCATAACATGAAATTTATCAATGGATAACAGAAAATTATGATATAAAATAGTGATGCAAAATGGACGTATCACTCTCCACATAAGCATAGTCATTCTCATTAATAGTAGTGGGAGCAAATTCAACAAAATAGCTATCATTATTATTATCATCACCACCATAATCATCAAATATAGGAGGTATATTATAATCATAATTAATTTCTCCTCAATAGTAGGTGGAACTAGAATACCACAATCCTTAGAATTATCATATAATGGAGGCAAAGTATCATCAAAGAAAATTTCCTCCTCAAATGTCGAGACATCGTAGTAGAATTCATAGACGGGGGTGCCATGAGACTACCGATAGAGATTGTGGGGGACGTGATCGTATGATGAACAATGACACAGGGTTTTACCCAGGTTCGGTACGTCGCAACTAGGCGGCGTTCCTACTCCTGCAATCTCACTATTCAGGACTAAAGCCTGAGGTATACAGAATACAATGTGAGGTTAGGTTTAGCTACTCGACAAGGATCAACCTGTCGGCGAGTTAGCCTCTAGCTTCTTGTCTATTTTTCTTATCTCCCGTCCGGCTTTATATAATAGCCGGGTTAGGGCTTACAGAAAAGGAAACCTAGAAGACTACGGTATGTGCTAACTTGGAAAGCAAGGAATCCGCCTTCTACTCCAAGCCGTATCACGCGGGCCGTGATCCGGGTTCTTCTAGAATCCGGCTTCCGTGCGTCAGCTTACTGGCCCACCCAATAGACCATGATCCATTACCATTTAGGCCACCCTGGTAATCCGGCACTTTAGACCACTATCTGATATACCCCTAATTGGTATATATCCGACATCAAAACTTGGGGGACTAAAAATATCATATTCATCAAAACCAGCTTCCCCAAGCTTAGATTTTTTCATAGCATTAGCAATAATGGTGTTGAAAGAATTAATACTAATAACAATGCTACTAGCATGCAAATAAAGTTACATAGGTTTTTTTTTAATTTTCTCTTCAAACACTTCATGTCCTAACTCAAGATAAAGATTATAAAGCGCTCTCATATTTATGTTTTTTTCCATTAAGACTAACTAGTAAAAATAAAAACAAGGAACAAGTAAAGATAAGCCTAACTAGTGAAAATAAAAACAAGAAACAAAAAGATATAATTGCAGAATCTAAAGGAAATAACTTCGAGCACTCACAGAGGATGTGAGTACCTTTTACCTTACCTCCCCGGCAACGACGCCAGAAAAGAGCTTGATGTCTACGCACGCTTTTATTCTTGTAGACAGTGTTGGGCCTCCAAGTGCAGAGGTTTGTAGAACAGCAGCAAGTTTCCCTTAAGTGGATCACCCAAAGTTTATCGAACTCAGGGAGGTAGAGGTCAAAGATATCCCTCTCAAGCAACCCTGCAATCACGATACAAGAAGTCTCTTGTGTCCCCAACACACCCAATACAACTTTCAGTTGTATAGGTGCACTAGTTCGGCGAAGAGAGAGTAAAATAAAAGTAATATGAATGATTATAAGCGATAATAGCAATCTGAAATAAAAATGGCAAACAGCAAAATGTAGCAGAACTGATTGTAAATAGTGTTTCAATGCTTAGAAACAAGGCCTAGGGATCCTACTTTCACTAGTGGACACTCTCAACAATGATAACATAATTGAATGCATAAATATCATCTCTTCACTATGCTACTCCGAACCACTCTCCGGTCGGATAATAAACATCAATCCATGCGTAGGCATGTAACAGCACTCCTCAAGTCTATATTCCCTCTCTAGGGCACCCCACGCTGTCACTTTGAGCGCCCAAAACTAGTACTAAACAAATGCCACAATTTCATAGGGTCATCCAACACAAGATATAAATATCATGCTAAACCACACGGTACACACACTGTCACCTTTACACCGTGATCAAAGTGTTTACGGAGATCTCATAACAAAACCACTTGAGTAGCATAACGGATGAAGTGTAACTGTCGCGGGATATTCACGGCTGACGTTACCAGGGGTAACTTAGGTTGGGTCAGATCGACTCTGGTGTTTGGGAGAGGGTTTAGCTCAAGGGAAATCATATCAACTGGAGATCTGGAAGCTCTGGCTGCAATGTCGCCGAGATTCTGATCTAGGGTTACAATTATCAGCTCTCGCACTACTAGAATACTCGAATATCCGGGAAAAACTCTCTGTCTCTCTATCCCAGGAGCCGGTTTATATATTACCCGGCTCTTTGGCTTCCTATACAAGGCACACCCGGAATCCAACCCGGAATACACACAGAACACCCTAGGTTTCCTAACCGTGGCCCTCAAGGCACGGATTACAAGATCCTCGCCCCCCTTTGGGCCTTCTAGAAACTCCTCCACCTTGGGCCGGGTTTTCGCCCAGGCATGGGCCTACCAGGTTATCATCCCCCCAACAGTAGTCCCCAGAATAGCTTGGGCATCTTGGGATCAACCATGAAGCGCACGCTATTCCCTGCAAAACAATAAACACTCATATCCATAACACACCGGATTGGATTGCTTTAATTACAGCCAGGTATGCTCTTTGGGCGGTCCATATAATAACCCAGTTTCACTCAAGCCAAGGTGTTATATCCCGGGTTAACACTCCGAGGAAACAAAACATGACCCGGCATCTATGTTTCTATCGGCTAGTCCGAGTAACCATATCTTTAATCCGACCCACTCAACCAATCTTAACTTACCCGGATATCACGCAATAATCGCCCGGATATTTATCCCCAAATTCTCGGGCCGGATCAAATCTTTCCGGAAACCACTCCATCTTACCGTTAGGCCCTAGGGTTTTCCTTGCACCTATAAATTGGCCCAGGGGGGCTAACCCTAAAATTTATGAACGGTCCATTTCCTATTCATCTTCCTCCTCCCGCTCATCCTCTGCGCCCGCGAGCCCAAGGCCAAATGCTAACTGTTGAGGCCGCGCCTGCGCCACCGAGCTCGCCGCCTAGCGCCGCCGTCTAGCACCTCCGTGTCCGCGCCATCACACCCGCCAGATTCCGCATCGGAGAACAGGCTCGCCATTGGAACCCTAAGGAGCAGCTCGAGCTTTTCAGGCCGCGCGCACATGCTGTCACCGGGCTGCCGCCACCGGGCAAATCAAGCTCCGCCTCCACATCCGGTAAGCCCCAATGGATCTGGATCTAAGTTTTATCCTTTCCAATCTTAGATTGGTGTTCATCACGAATCTTATCCATGTTTCTCCGCCATTGCTCCGCTAGCTAGATGCGTTCTTCTTAAATCTCATATTCGTTCGCGGTCAACCTTACCTAGATCCATTTCCGTTTTCCGTGCAAACATTTAGCTCTTTATCTCTCTTTTCTTGCTACATCATTAGATGTGTTTTCCTAAATGTTTAGATCTACACTTACTTGTGCTCGATTTCATCGAGGTCCTCTCTCATGGCGCCCAAGGTTAGCACCAAATCCAAGGGAAAAAATCCGGCTTCGAAGCAAAAGCCGGGTCAGTCGATTTCCGCCAACTGGGCGAAATCGACTGTCACGAAGGCAAAACTCGAGGAACTAGCCGAGTTTGGGGTTCTACCCGCAGAGTCGTACATCCATTGGTGGACACCTGGGGAAGAGACTCGGCCTACACCCGGTCCAGGTGAGGTGGTTGTCTTCCTTGAGCACGTGATCCGGGGTTTCCGCCCCCCAGGTCACCCCTTTTTTCGTGAACTTTTGGACCATTACAAACTCCGTCTTTTTGACATTGGTCCAAACTCAATCTTAAATATTTGCCACTTCATAGTCCTTTGTGAAGCCTATCTCTGCTTTCCCCCAAACCTTGCTTTGTTCTTGGAGTTATTTCAATGCAAACCCTGCCGGGAGAGCACGGACGGGCCCCTCCTCGCTTGTGTGTGTGGGGGGGGGGGTATCCATTCAGAGACGCAAAAATTCTCTGATGCCGACTCTCAGCCTTCACAGTCATGTGAAGCACTGGCAGAAGACCTATTTCTACTGTCGAGACACCTCCACACCCGGCCAGAAGCCTTTGCCGGGTTTCTTAGTTGAAACTTTAGCCCTTTCCGACAATCTTAGCTCTTTCGCACCCGAAGCCGACAGACAATCAATCCAGCCCCTCCTTCACAAACTCGCCGTGTTAGCAGCCCAGGGTCTTATTGGGCTAAACTTAATCAAGACCTGGGTCAGCTGCCGGATCCAACCAAACAGCGTACGCCCAAAGCTCATCTGCGAGTATTCCGGCCACCTTACCGATTCTCTCCGATACTCGGAGAAATCATACCCGGCTCTGGATGTGAATAAGGCCATGAAGAACTTCTTGGCCGAGAAAGTAGATGTCATCAAAAGCATCTCCGGACTCGGCCCTTTTACGCGCTCTAACCCGGCTCCTCCAGTAAGAACCGATTATCACCTTCTATACCGACTGATCTTTCTTATTTACACGTACTAACTTTTATCTGTTGTTTCTTACTCAGGAAACTGATGCATTCTGGAAAATTGTCACCCCTCCCCCTTCTGAAAACTCGGAGGAGGAGGAGGAACCGACTGACATCGATGAAGATACTTCCGGGTCTCTGCTCAATAAATACTTTGTTAGCCTATTAGACAAAAATTCCTCTCCTTCCGACAATGCCCCACCATCACCAGCGCTGGATGACAAAGACGGCTCTCAATCGGAGGAGAGCGAGGCAGAGCCGGAGATTGAGGTTGGCCAGAAGAGAAAACCCATGAAAGTTGTTTTCAAGGTGTCGTACTCTTCCATGACCTCAGAGCCGTACTCCTATGCCAATATGTGCAAACTCAACAGGTATCTAACCACTACATCATCTCTGAATGACACGGTCCCAACCAAGCGATGGGCAACCCGGACTTCTCTGGGTGATGATCCCCTCCATCCCGGGATCCCTATGTCGCCCGCTCGCCGAGCCGGTACTCCTTCCACTTACTCTTCCTATATTCCTCGAAAATATCCATCTCCAAATCATCCATTAGCCGGACAACTCCGGGTCTCACTTTCCAACTCTTTATCAGCGTCCTCCGGGTCTAGCAACGATCTTCCAACTGACTTTTTTATAAATACCGGGTAATTCACATGTCTCGTTCGCCAATATCTTTTAATTTCCGCATTTCCCTTTATTGTTCACTAACTTTTTGTTTTCCTTTCCTCAGAGCCAAGGTTACCCTTAGTGACCAAGAGGAAACTCCTGCTGATGACCCGACTATGGAAGACCCGGAGAGTGCTACCAAGCCCCCATTTGTTGAAGAACAAGATCCGGAAGACACGGCCGTTCCCATGGCCGAGTCTCCTCCGCCCACGCATCATTCGGCTCACCCCGACGTCGAGTTCCTTGGGTCGCAAAGGGCATCTCCTGCTCCCAACACCCAGGCAACCAGATTCGACCCGCTGAAACAGGAGGCAACCCCGCCACCGGGTAACCAGAACTCTAGCTCTTCCAGGCCAGCTCTCAGCGGCCTTGACTTTGAAAAGGTGTTGGGGGAGTACTACTCCCTGAAAGCAGTTGAAAAGGATATCATTGAGGCTCTGGTAGCTGAACATCAGGTAGCTTAGCTAATACTATGTACATACACATCCTAGTCCCCAAGTTCCGGGTGAACTGTCGTAAGTTTACTCGGTACTTTTGTAGCTATATAACCATTCTCATGCAGCTTTATGCTATTGCCGACTGACGTTTTCCTTGTCTGTTTTCAGGCTTATGTGACCCGGACGGACGAGGTGTTGGCAAAAACCAACGAACTCCTGAAGGTTGAGACCAAACTTCGTGAAGAGCTGGAGGCCGAGGTCAAAGATCTTTCTAAAGAGTGCAAGAAGTACAAGAAAAAACTCCATAGCACTAAAGGACTCTTGAAGAAACTTTCGACCTTTATTTCCGACACTTACAGCTCCATCCTTGGTAAAGCACACCTGATCTCCTGATTGTCACTCGGATTTCTCATTTTGTAGGGTCTTTAACCCGGGTCTCACCACCTTGCTTCTCTTTTCACTCTACAGGTCCGGGTGAAAAGGCTGAGGATGAGGATGATATCATGAAGCTAAAGACACTCAAGGCTGTTATCCGGAAATTCTCGGTGGGGACCAAGTGGACCCTCGAGGCTGTGAAGTGGACCGGCACTTATGGTGGCGTATCCCAGATGCTTGAAGCGTATTCAACAATCCCTGCCTGGATCGATCTTTGGAAGCGCTCGGCATGCCGAGTTGGGGTGATCCGTGGCCTAGCGTTGGCCAAAGCCTACTATCCTAAACTTGAGCCGGCAACGCTAGTGAACGGATTTCCTGAGTTTAACACTGATGGCTCGAGGTTCTCGGCAAAGGACCTCAAAGCCATCAACACTCAGATTCGTCACTCGGCCAGCCTGATTGCCGAGAAACTGGACGTAAATAAGCTCACACCTCCATATGATGCTGAAGATAAGCCTGTGCGCTCTGATTTCCCGGCTCCCTTTGATATGTTGACCCGGTATAAGGAAGAAGTCGCCAAGAGGAAAGTCGAGGCCAGCTCTGCGCCAACATCGTCGACTCCAGCTGTCCCTCCTCCCGCTCGTGCTGATTCCACGGTTGACCCGGACACAGAGGCGGGGAAGGCTGCAGTGGAGGACGCTGAAGACCCGGCTGCCAAGACCACCCTTCAAGACTCGGCCATGGATGTCGAGTAATGTTCTCGTCTTTTACCCACAAACACTTATTCGTCCAATAGGCATTTGTAATATGCCTGCTACAGTTGTTTATTTGATAGTGCGCCTGTGCACTTTTGATACTACTCCTTTGGTTTGTAATACATTTAAACTTCTATGGCTTTGATGGCCCTTCTGGTCATCCCTTTGGTATGCACTTTTCAACCTTGTGTTTGATATTTTTGCTTTTCTATACTTTTTGCGATAAATACCAATTCTCGGATTTTGGGGTAAGGCAAAGTTTTTCTTCCAAGTCCCCAAGACCCGTATCCGGGTGCTAGGATTTTTTGACTGGGTGAACTTTGCTTCTGAAGTCCCCAAGCTCCCAAGACTCGGATTTTTGAATTTTGAGTTCATTAGCTAGATAACTTGTTGCTTTCACAAGTCCCCAAGTCCCCAAGACTCGGATTTCGGAGTCTAGGGATTTGTGGCTTAAGAAAACTCCATGTCCGGCTAACTCCCCAACTATGAGATTATTTGAAGTTATGCTTTGATATACTATGAGTTTCCGGCTTTTTGCTTTTTACTCCGCATAACTTGTGGTTTAGATGACCCTTTTGACCCCATTTGATGTAAGCCAGCTTTCGCGTGGATACTCAATGTTGCTTAAAGCTCTATGAAAACAGGGTCAGGCAAGTCCCCATGGGCATCATGACTGATTGAATTTATAGGCTAGCAATCATGCCACTTTGTTGCGAGTCACATCAAGCTTTAAACAAGAAAGGTCAAGAAAAGTTTGGCTCTATTGTCCAGGTTATGAGATTGCGACTGTAGTTATTACGAGTAATCAGCCCTCATACCTTGATGGCATCGTGGCCGGGTCTGAGTTTGCAACTGTGATATTCAAGCAATCAGCCCCCAAGACCTAAGTATATACTATGCGATACTGGGTTTTACAGATAACTTTAAAAAGAAACGAAAAAAGAAGATATAAACCTAACACTATATTTCTCATAAATCGGTAACTATAACTGACTAAATGTAATGTGCTTACCTGATATAAATCATGATTAGACATAGGAAAAAACATGCAAAAGAAAAAATACAAGAAAAGTAAGAACCATAATGATTTAACCATCTCTTTATTGATATGAAAAGGTTAGGTCAGTAGGCCGCCTCATTAAAAACCCTCCAGTCTCCTTAGGTACCCTGGATAGGAAAAGAGTGCGTCTGCTTCGTTCCTATCTGTCCGATATTAATGCAACCGATTCTTTCGCAGTTCTCAAAGCTTCTTATCAAGATCTGCGGGAGAATGAGGGAAGATCCGTTTTTAGGATGAAAGCTCGATGAGCAGACCCATTAGTGAAGGGGTCTAGGTAGAGCCGCCGCCCGTCTTTTTATCCGCCCTTACAGCGACCTTTCTCTCCTTTCCTCCCATGACAAGATCGACGCATTGCCAGATCTTGAGTATGCTCACTTCGCTACTCAGCAAGGGTGAAAGAATGACAAAGAGACTGACATCGCAGAGGATGGGAAACCTGCTGCCTGTTACATCGTGCAATATAACTTGGAAATCAAGTCTATGCTAAGTATAGTAGGGACGTAGCTGAGCCACGTTCCATGGTCTCTCTCGCTCTTGCATAGGTGAAGTGGTATGGGTGGTGTCATTGATGGTATCCGACTCTTCCCTTGCATCTATCAAGTAATATGATCCATTGTGCAAATTCCGGCTTATGATGAACGGGCCCTCCCATGGGGTAGATAACTTGTGCTTTCCCTCCTTGGATTGCACTAGGCGTAGCACTAGGTCTCCTTCCTGGAAAACCTGGGTCTTGACCCGGCGGCTGTGGTATCGCCTTAAGTCCTGCTGGTATATGGCGGATCTCTCCAATGCTTGCTCTCTGTGCTCCTCTAGCATATCCACAGCGTCTTGCCGGGTCTTCTCGTTTTCAACTTCCACGTAGGCCGCCACTCGTGGCGAATCGTGGATGATATCACTCGGAAGAACTGCTTCTGCACCATAAACCATAAAAAACGGGGTCATTTGAGTAGATCTGTTAGGTGTGGTGTTAATTCCCCAAACCACGGAGGGTAACTCCTCAACCCACGCACCAGCAGCTCTGAGACATGGGACTCGTAGTCGTGGTTTCAATCCTCGAAGTAACTCATGGTTTGCTCTTTCCACCTGTCCATTGGCTTGCGGGTGGGACACAGAGGCTACATCAAGCCGGATACCATTGTTTCCACAAAATTTCTCCATCTCTCCTAAGGACATGTTGGTTCCATTGTCTGTGATTATACTATGAGGATACCCAAACCGACAGATGATTTTCTTCAAGAACTTGACAGTTGTAGCCGCTTCACAATTTGTAACTGGCATGACTTCGACACACTTGGTAAACTTATCAATAGCCACCAAAAGGTGGATCTTTTTGCAAGGAGACATGTGAAAGGGGCCTACCATGTCCATACCCCAGACCGCGAAAGGCCAAGTCAATGGGATTGTTCGTAGCTCCATAGCCGGCACATGTGTTTGACGAGCGTACCTTTGACATCCATCACATCTTGCTACCAAGCGCTCCGCATCTGCTAGCGCCGTGAGCCAGAAAAAGCCATGTCGATATGCCTTAGCCACAAGGGACCTTGTGGAGGCATGGTTCCCACAATCGCCTTCATGGATCTCCTTTAGTATCTGACGTCCTTCTTCTGGGGTTACACAGCGTAAAAAGACGCATGTAGCACTTCTCTTGTAGAGCTCACCGTTAATGATGGAGTAACCCTTGGCCCGTCTCAGGATTTGCCGGGCTAGTACTTCCTGCGATGGTAAGTCACCTCGTAATAAGAATGCCAGGAACGGCTCGGTCCACTCTGGAATAGCGCGTACTGCGGCTACAAACTCTGAATCCGGGTCTTGATGTGCTAACTCTTCTTCAGATTCGGTTTTGACAGAGGGCCGCCATAACTCATCCAGGAAAACATTAGGCGGAACCGGCTCTCGACGTGAACCGAGTCTCGCAAGCGCATCTGCTGCCTCATTCTTCCGCCGATCAACGTGCTCCACTTCATACCCGGAAAAAGACCCGGCTACCCTGTCCACCTCTCTGCGGTAAGCCGCCATTGTCGCATCTTTTCTGTCCCATGTACCTGAAACCTGCTGTACCACGATATCCGAGTCTCCATAGCATCGTATGCGTTTAATATTCATCTCTTTTTCCACTCGTAATCCATGTAGCAGGGCCTCATACTCGGCCACGTTGTTGGAGCAGTCAAAGTGAATTTGTAACACGTAACTCAACTTATCTCTTTTTGGCGATGTGAGTACCACACCAGCTCCTGACCCCTCGTACTGCTTGGAGCCATCAAAGTGCATCACCCCAAGACTCTTAACTTGGCATAATTATGGGCATGCTTGTGTGAGTCCAGTCATTGACAAAATCCACTAGAGCCTGGGACTTGATCGCAGACCGGGGCTCGTAGTTGATGTGATAATCCCCCATCTCGATAGCCCACTTGGCTATTCTTCCTGTTGCATCTGAGTTTCTGATGATATCTGCCATTGGTATGGAACTTACTACTGTTATGGGGTGTTCTCGAAAATATGGTTTCAATTTCCGGCTGGCCATAAATACCCCAAAAACTAGCTTTTGCCAATATGGGTACCGCTGTTTTGCCTCCGATAAGACCTTGCTCACGTAATAAACCGGCCTTTGTACCGGGTGATCCTTTCCATATTCCTTACGCTCAACCACAACCACTGCGCTGACTGCCCGAGGCCCGGCTGCAACATATAACAGCATGGGCTCTTTAGGACCCGGCGCTGCTAAAATTGGTGCCTCAGATAGCTGCTTTTTCAGGGCCTCGAAGGCCTCGTCCGCCTCTTGGTCCCATACAAACTTATCTGTTTTCTTCAAGATTCGGTATAAGGGTATCGCTTTTTTCTACGAGTCGAGATATAAACCGGCTCAAGGCTGCCACGCACCCCGTGAGTTTTTGGACATGTTTCAGCTGTTCCAGCTTTTTCAGATTCTGGATAGCTTTGATCTTTTCCGGGTTAGCTTCGATCCCTCGTTCAGAAACGATGAAACCGAGTAACTTTCCCGCAGGCACTCCGAACACGCACTTAGTCGGGTTAAGCTTCATCTGGTATCTCCTCAGGTTCTTGAAGGTCTCCTTTAAGTCATCTATGAAAGTTTCATCTTTCCTTGTTTTAATCACCACATCATCCATATAGGCATGAACATTGCGTCCAATTTGATCCTCAAAGCACTTCTGAATACACCGCTGATACGTTGCGCCGGCATTTTTCAGCCCAAAGGTCATGGTCTTATAGCAAAAAGCACCAAAAGGGGTTATGAACGAAGTTTTCTCCCAATCCTCCTTTTTGAGCTCTATTTGGTGATACCCGGAATAAGCATCCAGGAAACATAATAAGTCACAACATGCAACTGCATCTATGATCTGATCTATCCTTGGGAGGGCAAATGGATCCTTTGGGCAATGCTTGTTGAGACTTGTATAATCTATGCACATTCTCCACTCATTATTCTTTTTCAGCACTAAAACCGGGTTTGCCAGCCAATCCGGTTGAAAGACCTCCATGATAAAGCCGGCTGCTAGGAGCCGAGCTATTTCTGCCCCTATAGCCTTTCTCCTTTCCTCGTTCATTTTTCTCAGGCCTTGTTTTACTGGTCGAGACTTGGGATCAACGTGCAAGCTGTGTTCGGCAAACTCAGTCGAGATACCCGGCATGTCACTCGGCGTCCAAGCAAATACGTCCTGATTCTCACGAATAAACTTTATGAGTGCCTCTTCCTCCTCGTTACCCAGGTTGGAACCTATAGCAAACTGCTTGGAAGAGTCGCCCTCGACAAAGGCCACCATCTTTGTATCTTGGGCTGCTTTAAACTTAGCTCTCTCGTCTTCCGAGTTTGGTTTCTTCAAAGCTGTTCGATCTTCCGGGTCTACCTGAGACCGGTAATACCTGAGTTCTTCCTTCCTGCAAGCTTGTTCCGCCAATGCCGCGTCTCCTTCATCACACTCGGCCGCCACGGCCCTGTTATCATATATAGTGATGGTCTGCTTGGGACCCGGGATTTTCAGCTGTAAGTAGACGTAACACGGTCTCGCCATGAATTTGGCATAAGCCGGCCTTCCAAACACTGTGCAATTTCACCACCTCAAACGTGAGCCACTATACTCTGTAGTTATCCTTCGATTCTCCAAAAGCAACCTCTAGTGTTCTCTTTCCCTCTAGACAAGCCGAATGCCCAGGCACAATTCCATGAAAAACTGTGGAGCTTTTCTGCAGCTGAGACTCCTTGATCCCCATGCGCAAAAAGGTCTCCCAGTATAGGATATTGATGCTACTTCCACCGTCCATCAGGACCTTTTTTTTAGCTCATACCCATTGACCTGCGGAGCCACCACCAAGGCCAACACACCCGAATGTTCTATCGATTCCGGGTGATCTCTTCTGCTCCATGTTATTTCTTGATCTGACCATCTCAAATACCTCGGCACCCCTAAAGAAACCGAGTTTACGGCCATTTTGAGTATCTTTCTTTCTTTGTTGGAAGTTCCGGTGGTGTGGACGTGGTATTGCCCTAGCTGCTTAGGGTTATCCTGAAAACCGCATGCACCTCCCTGGTTATTACCCGGATTGCCGCCTCTTGCGTTGCCGGCGGGGGGTGGTCTGTTGCCCGGGTTTTCACCCGGACCCGGTCCTCCTCCCCGGCCTGCACCTCGCAGGGCCTTTTGTATCTCCTCATTCTTCCATCTCTGTAAGTCCACGCATTGCTCCAACGAGTGATTAGCCGGCTTGCCATTCCTACTATGACGCGGACAAGGCATCCTGAAGGCTTCTATGTGGTTAGCCGGCCGTGGTGGTCCTTGATAATTGCCTCCATTGAAATTTCCTCCATTGAAGTTTCCATCTACCCTGGGCCTTGGGAACCCGGCCTCGGTATTGGCGACTAACTCGGAGTTTGCCTCGTACGGACGTTTATGTTGATTATTTCCATTACCGCCTCCATTATTACCCGGCGTAGTGCTGTTGCCGGGTTTCCCATTACTGCTCATGTTGGTCTTCCCTTTCTTTTCCTCTACGTCCTCTTCATTCATATCAGTGGAAGCGTGTTTGTTGCACGCATCCATCAACTCCCCCATAGTGATTTCTGAAACGTGCCTACTGGATTTCACGCGCATCAACTTTTGCACCAAGGGTGTGTATCTGCATGTTTTCGACATAGCTTGTATTGCGTCCTTTGGCTGAATATCAGTGGACGAGTGGAGTATCTCCATTACTCGGTGCACCCAGCTGCGAGCCGAATCTCCTTTCCTTTGGATGCATCGATCTACGTCATCAATTTATATAGTTTCCTGCATGTTCCATGAAAATGCTTGACGAATGCCGTCTTCAACTCACTCCATGAATTGATGGACTTCTCAGGCAAATTGTTGAACCATAGTTTTGCTGCTCCTTCAGACATCATAAGATACATGAACTTGGCTTGGAGTTTTTCTGATGCATTGCGAATAGACATTGCCATCTCATAACTGCTCAGCCAGGTCTCAGGATCCATGGTTGGCTCATAGTTTACAACCTTACACGGTTCCTTGAACTTATCCGGGTATGGTTCTGCTCTGATGGCGTCCGACGGAAATTTAGGCCCGGCCAGGTTGGTCAATACCGGCCTCACGCGTGATACATGAGACTCGGCTGGCGCAACCGGGGGTGCGCCACCACTGCTCCTTGCACTGCTGACCCGGCCATGCGCCTCGCACGGGAACTGTCGACTATTGCCTGTGTTGCCAAAACCGCGGGAACCGCTGGCCTACGAGGAGGAGGAGGCATTTGATGTTGCTCTGCCCTCTGTCGTGCCGAGCTTGACTGAATATTCCTCGTGTTTCCAGGTTGCCGGCTGACGTATGGCGTCCCATGCAAACCACTTCTATGGTCTAGGTAATTTGCCTGCTGAGCCACTTCGGTGTGTAGCATCTTTATGGCCTGCCGAGTTTCGATTTCTCGAGGCGACTCTCCCAGTGGAATACGGTCGACCGCTAGGGTTGCGGCGTACACGTTATCCATAGGGTATTGAAGTGACCCGGAGGGGTGTGAAATCGTGACGGTGGTGGCGCCGTATTGTCCCCAAGGGTCCCGGCGGGTAACCCGGCTGGTATGTTGGCCGGCTGTCCCCCGAGTGTTGCTCCTTGAAACCCGGTTCCCTGATTTACAGCCGGAATTGGCTGATCTTGGGGTGTAATAAACAGCGTGGCCGGCTGTAGATTTCCACCTACCGCCGGTAACCTTGTCTGATGCCTCTGATTGTATATCCTTGTTGTTTGAGCCTGAATTCGATCCTCCAATTCTTCCAACTCACGCTGGCGCTCAGCCATCCCTTGCCTCTCAACTTCTACTTCCCTTCTCTGTTGTTCCAATGCCCGGCGGGCTACATCCAGATCTCGGGCACGCGCCGCTGCGTTTTCTGGGGTTATCACCGTTGCCAATACGGTGGGATCCAAGATCAAATTGTTGCTGAACAGAGCCGGGTTTTGTGAACGTGAAGTTCCTGCTCCCGCCGCTCTGTTTGCTATGAACCCGGACATATTTCTATTTCGCTCACTTTCCCCTGTTCCGCTAGTGACAGAGGCCGGCTCTCCATCGACCCCGGCTATAACCGGGTTTCCATTAGCCGGTGTTTGCTGTTGGGCCAGCGCTCGCGCCGCTCCACCCGCGGACACCGACACATCGCCCTGATTAAGATTGATTGCAGGGGCTGTGTAGACCGCGACTCGGCGCGCGATGCCTGGCGACGACTCGTACGCTTCCTCTTCGCAGCTATCTTCTTCGTACCAATCTTCAAGCAAGTGCAAGATAGACTCGGTATCATCTTCTCCCATAACCCGACCACGCGGGGTCCATACCGCCTCCTCCGGTTGTTCCCTCTTCGTGGTGGGCTCCTTCTCCGGCTCTACTGTCCCGACCGATTCTTCTCCGTCCGATTGAACACAGGTATCGTCCCCTGACACAGAATCACATTCATTATGGTCAGAAACAAAACCAGATGCACGTACCATACCGACGAAGACGTTGACTCGGGCAATTGTGACGACAGATCCGGCCTCCGGATGATCCGACTCTGGCCCCCAGCCAAAATCGTCCACGATCTTCTCTCCCTCATCGTTGGTGATGATCTTGCCGATGACGAGGTTCTTCATGCTTTCCCGAGCTTCTCCCATGACGTAAACACCTTTGGACGTAGGCCCCACGGTGGGCGCCAACTGTCGTGGGATATTCACGGCAGACGTTACCGGGGGTAACTTAGGTTGGGGAAGATCGACTCTGGTGTTTGGGAGAGGGTTTAGCTCAACGGAAATCATATCAACTGGAGATCTGGAAGCTCTGGCTGCAATGTCGCCGAGATTCCGATCTAGGGTTACAATTATCAGCTCTCGCACTACTAGAATACTCGAATATCCGGGAAAAACTCTCTGTCTCTCTATCCCAGGAGCCGGTTTATATATTACCCGACTCTCTGGCTTCCTATACAAGGCACACCCGGAATCCAACCCGGAATACACACACAACCCTAGGTTTCCTAACCGTGGCCCCCAAGGCACGGATTACAAGATCCTCGCCCCCCCTTTGGGCCTTCTAGAAACTCCTCCACCTTGGGCCGGGTTTTGTGTGACTTCCTTCTGGCCGGGTTTTCGCGCAGGCATGGGCCTACCGGGCTATCATCCCCCCAACAGTAACATCTACTTATTAAACTATATTACAAAGCTCATGATCACATAAAGATCACACCATGGGAGAGAGAGATGAAACACGTAGCTACCGGTAGAGCCCTCAACCCCGAGGGAGAACTACTCCCTCCTCATCATAGGATACAGAAACATCGATGAAAATGGTTGTGGAGTCGATGTAGATGGATCTGGGGGCACTTCCCCATCCCGGCAGGGTGTAGGAACAGAGATTTTTGTCCCCCGAAACTTGTCGGTGGCGGCGGCGGAGCTACGGAACTTTTCGTGGAAGGGGGCCGATATTTTTTGGGTTTATGCCTCGGGGGAAATAAATAGGCGAAAGGGCGATGTCGGTGGGTGGCCAGGGGGACCACACCACCTCGTGGCGCAGTCAGGGGGACCCACGCCACCCTATGGTGTGGCCACCCTGTGGCCCCCCTCCGGCTCTCCTTTGGACTTCCTTGACCCTCCGGGAATTCTAAGACTTCTGGCTTCGAATCGTCTAATTCCGAGAATATTTCCAGAACAACTTTTCTTAAACTAAAAACAACATAAAACAGGAATTGGCTCTGTGGCATCTTGTCAATAGGTTAGTCCCAGAAAATCCATAAAAATGACATAAAGTGTAAATAAAACATGTAGCATATGGCATGGAAACAACATGGAACATCAGAAATTAAGGATACGTTTATGACGTATCAATAATCATTGGGCATAGCATTCAATATTCATGGGATCCCAGCAAACACAACCTGTAGCATTACAATAAGATGATCTTGATCATGTTAGGCAGCTCACAAGATCTAAACATGAGGCATAAAGAGGAGAGAACAACCATCTAGCTACTGCTATAGACCCGTAGTCTAAGGATGAACTACTCACGCATCATTCCGGAGGCGGGCATGGTGGCGTAGAGCCCTCCGGTGATGATTCCCCCTCCCGACATGGTGCCGGGGAGAGCTCCAAAACCCTCCCGAATTAGGGTTGACGACGATGGCGGTTGCGGATGTTTTTGGTGGAAAAGGCTCGGGTCCTTTGGGTTAACCTCCCAAGAGGTCTAAATAGGCGAGAGGGAAACGTCGGTGGGCGGACAGGGGGCCACACCACTCCCAGGCGCGGCTAGAGGGGCACGCGACGTCCTATGGTGTGGGGCCCCTGTGGCCCCCCTCCGGGTCCCCTCCGAACTCCGTGTACACGGAAAATTTCTAAAACTTCCGGGCTTCGAATAGTCCAATTCCGAGAATATTTCCAGAACAACTTTTCTGAAATCAAAAACAGCAGAAAATAGGACCTGGCTCTGTGGCATCTTGTCAATAGGTTAGTCCCAGAAAATCGATAAAAAGGGCATAAATTGTAAGGGAAACATGTAGCATATAGTATGAAAACAACATGGAACATCAGAAATTATGGATACGTTTATGACGTATCAATAGCTTTACAATAAGATGATCCGGATCATATTAGGCAGCTCACAAGATCTAAACATGAGGCATAAAGAGGAGAGAACAACCATCTAGCTACTCCTATGGACCCGTAGTCCAAGGATGAACTACTCACGCATCATTCTGGAGGCGGGCAAGGTGGCATAGAGCCCTATGGGGATGATTCTCCCTCCCGGCAGGGTGCCGGGGAGAGATCCAGAACCCTCCCGAACTAGGGTTGACGATGACGGCGGCTGTGGATGTTTTTGGTGGAAAAGGCTCGAGTATTTAGGGTTAACCTCCCGAGAGGTATATATAGATGAAAGGGCAACATCGGTGGGCGGCCAGAGGGCCCACACCACCCCTGGGCGTGGCTAGAGGGGGGCGCGCCGCCCTACGGTGTGGGGCCCTTGTGGCCCCCCTCCAGGTCCCCTCCGGACTCCGTGTGAGCGACGACTTTCTAAGACTTCTGGGTTTTGAACCGTCCAATTCCGAGAATATTTCCAGAACAACTTTTCTAAAAGGAAAACAGCAGAAAACAAGAACTGGCTCTGTGGCGTCTTGTTAATAGGTTATTCCCAGAAAATCGATAAAAATGGCATAAAGTGTAAAGGAAATATGTAGCGGCTGGCATGAAAACAACATGGAACATCAGAAATTATGGATACCTTTATGACGTATTAGTGGGTATTCAACGTTGCAACAACTATCAGTGCATACCCATGCTGCCATATCCTTAGCTCTGTATACATAATATGGCATGTGGGCTATGTCGATGTTTTGTAGTGTAATACTGAACATGGGGTGGTGTATGCTTGGTACATTAATATGGCTGCTGATGAGACACAAATCAAGAAATATCCGGGTCCCTTAAGTCATAGAAAAAAAATCGTACTCCAGTTTGCAGCGAGGGGTATTCCTTTTGTAATATATGTTATATTTTGTGTGTATTCCTTTTATAATGTATGTTAGATTTTGTGTGTACTCCTTTTGTAATGTATGTCAGATGTACCAAAAGGTCAGATTTTGACCCGACCGGGTAATCCCTCCCTAGAATTATATAGGGTGGTAAGGGTAGGGTTATAAGTCACTCGTATGAGTTTACTAGGTAGATTCCTAATACCAGTTACATTTAGAAACTTCTAAGAATTTACAACTCCAATCCTAATTCAAACCCAATAGAGAATTATGTTGTATCGACATAGACGACACCATGCAACATGGCAACAAGGATTTTACTAGGGTTTTCCTCTATTTTTAAGTTATATTAACTGATTTGTTAGGGCTAATATAGTTATGATGATTATTTGGGTTAATTTAGCTAGGATAATTAGTTAGGACAATTTATTTGGGATTGATTAGTTAGGTTAATCTAGTTTAGATAGTTTAGTTCTTTGTTTAAGATTTTTTATGTCACGAGTCTCTAGTGTCAAATACTCCCTCTGTTTACTTTTAGTCTGCGTTTTGAGATAAACACATATACCAAGGAGTGCTTAGGAGGAGCAAAATTACCAAATCAATGGACTGTATAGGCTGGCCTCCATTATGTGGTCCCACTTCATGAAGTCCCTCCGTTCATATTTTATCATCAATTCCATGCATGCATTGGCCTACATAGGCTGGCCTCCTTTAGTATTCAATTCAATATCTACCCGTGCTACTCTCTCAACTCTACTGACCAATGGAGCGGACCATTTTAATGCTACCGAAGACCAATAGTGGAGGTAAATCAGGAAATCAAGTGGCAAAACGTTCAGAACGCGGTGTAAAAGGAAAATTTCAGAAAAACAAGAACTCAAACTAAAAGTGAATGGACCGAGTATTAGGATTAATCAAGTTAA
This sequence comes from Alopecurus myosuroides, assembly GCA_028641055.1. Classification (NCBI taxonomy): domain Eukaryota; kingdom Viridiplantae; phylum Streptophyta; class Magnoliopsida; order Poales; family Poaceae; genus Alopecurus; species Alopecurus myosuroides. The sequence continues at coordinate 151,702,400 of CM054057.1, forward strand.
TGGTAGAAATTTAGAATTATTAGCTTTAATTTCTTAAAATATTAGTGTTAATTTATAGTTCATTGCTAGTCTAAGTTCCATTGACCCCCTACATATTAAATTTAATTTTTTTGCATTATATTTTATTTAAGAAACTGTTAAGGCGTCAATACGAGCATATAAATAATTAAATCTTACATGCGCAAAACTAGAATCTACCTCATTTTAATGTTCTTGGTGCTATAAGCGATCAAAATAATAGATAATGAACATATTTTAACCTTATTAATGAATCCAACTTGCGAGACTCCTTTGCCAACACTTTAATTTGTACTCTAAAACTTGCATGACTATACAATCTAATAATATACTAGAACCATCGCAAATTAAGATATTTAGTCGATCATATGTTTTAGAGATCTTTATTTATATAGTTAATAATGTCATAAATTGTATAACTAAAATGCATTCACTTCATAAAAAAAAACTCGTATGCATTCTGTTCATAATTTATGTAAGCGTGGTAAATTAATTAACTTAGGAATTTCATCACAACATATACAGATTGAGTTTAGCACAATTGTTGAGTAAAACTTATTACAACTAAATAACAAAGAACACTATAAATAATTTTCGCAAATATTGTTATGTGGTCAATTATTTCATATAACTAAATGAAATTGTCCTCATGAATGCCATGCTAGAAAATATGTTCAAACAAGTATAACAGTTTGGTATAAAACATATTTATTTTATTTTCCCAAGGTCCAGTTTTTTTTTCCTGCAACGGTCCTAGCTAGACTGAGAGAAATCAAAGGGAAAATATAGACAATTAGAGGGGGTATTGAGAACCTCATGGCCCCAAGGAGAGTTCGTCGCCATTCCACCTCCCGCCATCGTTCTCATCCCACCCGGTCAATCTAGGTTTTGGGAAGTTCGAGGTCGACAAAGGGGATAGACGGCCGATGGAGCGCACATAGAGGAGGATACGGGGACGGGGGAATATTACCAGCACCGCCACCGGGGGCTGCTTGAGGCAGTCAATCTCTCAGAGCTCGCTCTTCTGTCCTGGCGTTCAACGAAGTGGTACGTGGATGATTTCCACGCAATTACGGGTGTGGCCAGCTAGAACTGCATGGGGATTGGGCTTGGTATTTCCTTCAGTTTCCAGGCCCCAGTACCATAGCCATTCAACTAACAAAATTTCAGCCGACACATTCCACATGAGAAATTTCTAGCTCCACTACCTACATCCAAAGTTAGTCTAAATGTTATTTTGTACATTGTGCTTAGCACTGTAAAATTAAGGAATACATTTGAAAATACATGTAGCTTGAAGCCCTCATGCATATCGTGATTAGTTATGTATGAACCACAATAATTACTTTCAAGATACTTCCCCAAGTTTCTTTCAGCAATGTGAAAAATAATCCTGACAAGTTATGCCTTTGTTGTTATGCTTTGCTTTCTATGGTCAACAAGAAATATTTAGACGATGTGGAAAAGATGGTAAATAGATGTTCTCTATTCATTTACAATATGTAACTATGGTTTGTATTAATCATTTTTCAAGTCGTCATTTGATTTTAAAGAATTTAATGCCGATTAGGATTGATGTGAATGTTTGCATATTCTTAAAAGGAAACACTCAAGGGGTGTGTGATAAAAAAACAGTGTTGTGCTTATATATGAAATGAAATAATTATACCCAGCCTAAGACATCTGTGTGTTTTCCCCCGCCCCCATGTAGTCGCACACCAACGGCAAAATTTCGGCAGAGGAGGCGGACTAGGACGGTTGGAAGGCGTCTCAGTGGCATGGCATCCAGGCTTTCATTGAAGTACCCATGCGTCGGCAACCACCATCGGCCCGTCATCTAGACATGCAAGTAGGGATGAAAACGGTACGGAAACTTTCCGACATTTCCGTGGAAAACGGAAAGGAATGAAAATACGGAAACGGAAACGGAATTCTGCGGAACGGAAACGGAAACTTTTATGCAAAAACGGAAAAGGAACAACGTATTCCGGCGGAACGACCACGGAAATGGAAATTCTGTTTTCGACAATATGGAACTATCCGTTTTTATTGCATTGTGCTAGGGCAACCTTGCATGCCCAAAAATTCTAGTCGGATATTTAGACCCAACCCAAGATATGAAAAAACATGTCTAAAAAATATGTGAAGTGACCATTCTTAGAACCTACTCGCATTTCATCTTCCACTCGACATGTTCTCAGCTCGTCAGTTCACCGCTGCACTAGGGTTGCGGCCAGTAGTAGGAATTCTGATGTTGCCAAAGTTGATAAGCTATGTACACTATATTATATAATCATGATATATTATTATATTTGATTTCATCTTAGATAATTTACAATTCTATCAATTTTCTTGAAGTTTCCTACATGATTGAAGGGGTCTCTTGGTTCCGGTAAACATCTGTTTTAAGTTCCATATCCGTGTCATATTCGTTTTGTATCTACTTCCGATAATATCTGTTTTCATATTTGCTTTCGGGGTTTCTGTATTCTCTTCTGCTTCCGCATAAAAATATGAAAACAAATATGGCATCACTCAGTTCCGTCTGTATCCGCTCCGTTTTCATCCCTACATGCAAGTTCCTTAAGACTGGATCCTATGCGCCGCCACAATCGACTCTGCCGGGCTACACGCATCCAAATTCCTCAATGTCAAAGTCGAATGCTCCGCTTGATCTAGGGTTCAGCTTAAATTAATGTTAGCTTTTGTCTAAATGTGTAAGATTTCTTCTAAGATTTAATGAAAAACCGCCGGTTCGTTTAAATTAGTGGTTGAAGATCTTTTTGCGAAAAAATATGCTAGGATCGCCTTGTACGCAGACGCTCCCAATAGTCGGGCAACATGTGAATACACTCCTATATTACTTTGGTCCCTAAAGTTCCTTCCCCCATGACTGTCAATGACTTTGGGCCAATTTACCTTACAAATATTTGCATAAAATTCTTGAAAAAGTTGGTTGCCAATAGGCTGCAGAAGGTAATCCTGAAGTGTATTCACTAAAATCAATATGGTTTTCTAAGAGGTGGATCCATCCAAGACTGTCTGGGCTGGGCTTTTGAATATATATATACCTATGTCATGCTTCAAAAAAACATTGTTATTTTGAAGCTAGACTTTGCCAATGCTTTTGATACTGTAGAGCATGATGCTTTATTGCAAATTATGGCCCGTAAAGGTTTCAATAAAAGGTGGATCAGTTGGGCCAAGGAGGTGCTTTCTACTGGTACCTCCTCTATTCTTCTCAATGGGATTCTAGGGAAAGAATTTCTATGTAAAAGGGGTGTGAGACAGGGTGATCTCTGGTCCCCTCTTTTGTACATGTTTGGTTCTGATTTACTTCAGTCTGTAGTCAACAATCTTTTGCGCAAGCGTTCAATTAACCTGCCTATTCAGACTGCTGATGTTGATTTTCCCATTATTCAGTATGCTGATGACACTTTACTAATAATGTCTGCTGATAAGGATCAGCTCCTCGTTCCTAAGGAGGCCCTAGGGAAATATTCTTCCTCTACTGGTGTCGAATCTCTGACTCTACAAATCACTTAGGTGACCCTATCGGGTTTCGACTAGGAGAACTCATGAGCGCTGGTGGAATCGTCGGCTAGACAGGGAGCGAGATTTACCCAGGTTCGGGGCCCTCGTAGAGGTAAAACCCTTACTCCTGCCTCTTGTCGATCTGTATTGATGAAAAGATCGGTTACAATGGTGGTACTCGAATCGAGAGTAAGGACTCAAGTTCAAGGTTTCGATGGTGAGGTGTTGCTTGGCCCTCTACCGGTGGCTCTCGTGGCCTTATATAGGTGGCCAGGTCTCAAGCCTTACCCGGAGAGGACTCGAATTCTAACCCTAGGTTACAAGTTTCCAAACTTAACCCGCAAATTAGTGCGAGTGGGCTTCACGTGGGCCTTCTAGAATATTCCAAGGGCTCCTCTTCTTGGGCCTTAGCCTTGGGCTTGATATGGGGTGTCCTTATCCGCGAGGTCCAGGATCCATGCCTTCGTCAGTAGCCCCCGAGCGTTTGCTCGAGTGGGTTTTTTCCAGTCGAGTAGACGGTCAAATCTTGACCTTTCTTTCATGCGGATAACCAACTTGGTTGTTTTCCTGTTTAGAGGGCGTGAACCCTGTACAGTAAGATTTCATACTCGAGTATAAAGCAAGTGCTTGTTTTTATGGCTTTTTATCGCAGAAGGATGCGGCGCAGTAGCTTGGCTCTCCCGAGAGATCAGGGCCAATTAATTGCGACTAGGGCAAAAACATTCCTGGCCTACATAGATTCGAGACCTCCGACTCGAACCCGGTAAGGTGATTGTTGCGACTGGGCCGTTATGGTCTTATCGAGTCGAACTTAACCTATGGGGATACCCGGCGCGTCCGCTAGGATTTTTCTTCGTGTTGTTGACACGGAATCATACCGGAGGACGCAGCTTTTGAGTGCGATTCCAGGCCCTCAAGAGAGATCTTTCGGGTCTTACCTTCATATTCGAAGAATATGGCATCCGGATGTGCCTAGTCGGCTGAACAATCCAGGTTTTTATGATGTCAAAATATCATGTGAGTGAAAAAAGATAGGTTCTGCCTACTCGAATAATTGTTTGAGTTAGTAGATCCATACGAAAGAGTTTTCGTGTTAGGAATTTTTGTGCCCATATGAAAGAGTTTTCATGTTTGGGATACCGCACCCATACGAAAGAGTTTTCGTGTTAGGATATCTTTGTCTTGTTCAAAGAGATTTTGTTTCATTGCTTATGAAAGAATTGTTTCTATTCAAAGGAATTTTGTTCATACGAAGTTATTTTCGTGTTTGAACTTTCCATTCGAAGCTTCTTTGTTTTGATGGTGTGCGCTATGACGTCATGGCGCACTTTTCTCCTCCCGATGGGACGTGACGGAGTGCGAACAGATAGGGCTGGCCCACCTGGTCAGCTTTTTGACCGGGAAACGAGACGTCGTTCCCGGTTTTCACGCAAACCGCGCAGTAAATGCGCACGATCTTCTGTTGAGATCGTGGTAGGAAACAACGTTCACCGCCCCTTCGTTTCATCTTCACACGTGGTGGTAGCGATGAGCGACACGTGGTGCATCGGGTGGCCAGGATTGATCCGCTCCGTGTATAAGTACGGGTGTTTGCGTTGCGGTAAAACTTTCCCAGCCTTCGTCTCCAATCCATCTTCTTCTTCGCGCCCATCTCCTTCCTCTCCTCAAGCTCGTGCTGTCAGCCATGGCCGGTGGAAAGAAACGCGGCGCTACTGTTTCCGCATCCGGTGAAGCCTCAGTGCACCATGTGCCACGCTCGGGCGACTGGAGGTCGCCCAACACCACCGCAGAAAGCGTCAAGGAGATGCATCGGGAAGGGCTGCTGCCAGCGGGTGCGCCTCGGCAAGAAGGAGGAGGTACCCAATCCGCAAGCGAACGAACGTGTGGTCTTTGCGGACCGTGTCGCGCGGCCTCTCTTTCCCCCTCCATCCATTTCTTCTCGGGTTGCTGTATGTCTATGGCATACAGCTTCACGATCTTCCCCCGAACGCGGTGCAGCACATATCGTGCTTCATCGTGTTCTGCGAATGCTTCCTAGGCATTCACCCACATTGGGGGCTCTGGAGAGCTCTCTTCAAGGTTCGGATCTTCCGTGAGAAATCGCAGGTGGACTCCGAACCTGGCGAGCCGCTACGCACGGGTGGCTTCGGGATCCAAGCTCGATTGGAGTCCAGCTACTTCAACATGTACTTCATCGACTCCGCCCAGGGATGGAGGAAAAAATGGTTCTACGTCATCGACAACAGCTCGGGTGGAACTCATGAATTCCACCCGTTCGCTGTTCTGAAGAAGAGGAGGTCATGGGCGCACAAGCTGTCGACTGAAGAATCTGAGGTCGTCGCGCCGCTACTCGCTAGGGTGGCCACCCTTCGCGACCAGAGTGCTGGGGTTGTATTAAACGAACTGCATCTGGCGGCCATCTTTCTCAGGTGCAGAATTCAGCCTCTGCAACTTAGACCTTCCACAATGTGGGAGTACCAAGGCTCTGAGGACCCTAGCCGAGTGAGTCGCGAGGAGCTGTCGAACGTCGAGTTCGAGAAGAAAATCGCGGCTATCACTAGCCTGAAGGTGGGAGAGAAATTTCCCGACTGCACAGTTGCAGCCTTTGACGCGTCAAAGCCTCCGCCAGTCGAGGTGAGTTTATCCTTCGCTTCTTATTTTGTCTCCCTGTTTGTTCTGAGTTTCAATCGAATGAATTTTTCCTTGCTTTCTTCTGTTTTCCATGGAGTTTGTCCATGGCCACCTGCTATCCTCCTGTATCTGGGGCGGAGGCCTCAGAGTTGTTGACGAGTAACCTGGAAGGCCCAGCCAACACCAGTGTTGCCGACGCTTCTTCGAGCTCCGACCAGGATTCTTCGGATGACGCAGGAGACTCGGGTGGCGATCGTTATAAACGTCGTCGGGTAGAAGGCGATGAGGCCACTTCTAAGGACAACTCCTTGGAAGAGTCGCCCGGGAAGGAGACCATCCACGCTACTCCTCTGCAAAAGCGCGCCCCTTCTTCCTCATTCCCAGTTATCCAGACCGCCTGGAATGCAGATATGCTGGATGAGGATGAAGATGATGAGTAAGTTTTTCTCCTCACTCTTAGTCGAACGGTTTTCCTTCGCATCTATGTTGACGTTTTTGTCCGTTGTCGCAGCGTGCAAGCCATTAGTCCGCGCAGGTACGCCTCTTCTCTTCCTCCCGAAAGGAGGAGTAAGGCAGGAGCTGCGGATGAGGCACCCACTGTAGGCACTGTCCAGAATTCACCCAGCGTAGCCCCCAAGGCGGCGACTACGAAACATGAAACTCCTAGTTTAGCTGCCGGGGCTTCATCTTCAAAGGAGGTGTCGGGCAGCTCCGCAGATCCCCTCTCCCGTGCCAAGGGCCAGGTAAATTCTGTTATTTGTCTTTAATTTGTTTATCGGGTGCACGACAGTGCTCCCAATGGGAGTAGCCCCCGAGGCTGTAGTCGATCACATGTGATTGGCTACAGGCTCAAAAACTGTCTTTTCCTTCTTCTTTATTTTATCGGGTGCACGGCAGTGCTCCCGATGGGAGTAGCCCCCGAGGCTGTAGTCGATTGATTGTAATCGGGTACAGGCTCCAATTCTTCTCTTCTAACTTTTCTCTCTGAATTTCTTGTAGTCGCTCATTGACTCTCTTGCGGCGATTGGGCGCCGCGTTGTCCTCGCCAAGTCTGACTGTTCGTTCCTTCGAGCGGAGCGCAGTCGACTCAATTCTGAAAACGAGCTTCTTCGAAGTAAGCTTAGCCCCCTTTCTTTTCCTGTTTGCACTTTTCCCATTAGTTCTTCGATTCTAATAGGTATTGTCGTGCAGCTTAACTTGAGTTTTCGAAGACCGAGAAGGACGATGCTTCTGCTCGAGCAATAGCTCCGGAGGCTGAGCTGGCGGCTGTTCGCCAAGATCTGGAATCCTCCCGCATGTCTTCGGCTGACCTCGAAGGGAAACTTGCTTCTGCCCAAGAGGCCTTGAAGAAGTTGGAGACGGCCAGTACCAAGGCGGATGCTGATATTGTCGATTTTATCCGTCCCCTTGTCGGGCGCTTTGCGGATGAGTTATTTTGGGTTTATAATTTACTTTTTGCTGTCTTGATTTTTGACGCTCTTCTTCTTTGTAGGTCTTCTTGGTGTTCCTCTGGAGCTTCCAGGGATCCAGCGAGTGGACGCGCTGACGGATTCCCTCGCCCAGCTCAGGAGGCATGCCGAAGGGATTTGCTCCTTGGTTGGCAACGCCACTCAAGTGTTGACGCAGCTGCATGGTCGCCTTCTCGTCAATGCTTCCTCTCCATCCGCGCTAGGTGACTTGCTGAAGATCTTCTCGGGGAGCAATCTCTTGGATGCCTACGCGGTTGCTCAGTCGGAGTCTGGGGCGAAGACGGCCATCCAGTTCGCGTTGGCGCATGGAGTTAGCGGCTTGGAGGAGGCTTATTCGGATCTCCCAGTCGACCCCTCCACGGGCAAAAAGGTACGGCTCTCTCGTTTTGGCGAGCAAGCCGCCATCCTTGCTCGGAAGCTGTCTGAGCTGTTTGCTCGACTTAAGGGAGGGACGACTGCTGCGAGTGGGAGCACCACTGTAGCTTCTTAGGCTTGTATTTCTTTTGCTTTACCAGTTCGATTGTAATGAACCTTGGGATGTATTCCCGTATTTTCGTTGTCTTTAATCGAAGTGTTCTTCTGAAAATGCTTCTTGCAATTGTTTGTCTTCTCCCGATGGGAGTAGCCCCCGAGCACCTGTTGAATAGGTGGTGAATATATCTCGAGTAGGGAACCTTATTCCTTTAATCTTCTTTTTGATCTTCAGGTAATCGAGGTGGTCGCAGAACCCTCAAGTGGACCTACTGCCCGAACTGATCCACTTGTTGCCGCTGTTGGGACTTTGGCGGGTCTCCGTGATCGCGTAGCCGATGGTGAGCGCAGGCTGAAAGTGTTGCGTGGGGTAGCCGATGTGGCGAAGTCCAAGCAGAAACTGGCGACTGAACGCGAACAGTTTGTGATGGACGAGCCGGCTTCCCTTGCTAGGGAACTGTTGTGTAAGTAATACAGCCCCCAGGTCTTATTTGTCTTGTTTCCTTATCTGATCACACATATTTGTTCTTCAGTTGTTAAACCGTATGATAGAGAGGAAAAACAGTGGGTAGAAAACCACATTCTTCAAGAAGCTGGCAGCTCAAGGCCTCATGCGAATAATTTTTGGTCTGATCGCAGCCGAGGTTTTGTGCTAGCTACTTTGAAGTTCCGTGTCTCCCAGGTAAAAGTTCTCGTGAGTTCTTTTCACGATGTCTTGATCGCGATGAACGCTGCATTCTACCCTCTTGAAAGGGGTCCTGAAGACTGGAGCTATCTCCTTGGGCTCTTCGGGCAAGAGGGAGAAATTCGCGAGTGCGTGCGCAACCAGATGACTTGCGGCGCGGTGGTGGCTCTCTCTTTTGTCCGAATATGGCATCCTGAAGTAAATTTTAACTCCGTAGCTAGGCTCCCGGATGGCCCAATCGATGATATTTCTCCGCATTACGATGATGTTCGTCCTGCAGCGGAGAAAATCATTCGACTGACCTCTGAGGAGGTAGATAGAGTGTTGGCGACTGAGAATGCTTATCGTCATGATTGATTGTTGAATGTGGATATTCTGTGATGCTGTATAGTTTGTAAAAACTATTATAAGGTGTGTAACCTTGTGTGTATAAATTTTCTTGTGATGCTTAGTTGTAGGCGTAGCCCCCGTGTGTTTATGGGGTGTGTACCTGTAACTATTTAGCATGTAAGAAGAAATAATCTTCGAGTAAATATGGTTGAGAAACCATGTATTTTATTGTTATAACTGAGAAGTCATGTATTCGGGCTACAGGAGTGGCTAGTATAGCCTTATTTGTTGTGAGAACATGTAAATCTAGGGATAGAATTTGCGGAGGTGTGCGATATTCCAAGGGTTGGAATAGATTCCTCCAGTCGATGGATTCTTCAGCCTGTAGGCTCCACCTGGGATGACTTCGTGTATGATGAAGGGTCCTTCCCATGGTGGCTCGAGCTTGTGTCCTTCCTTCTGCTTGAGTCGTAGTACTAGATCTCCAACCGCGAATGCTCTGTGGCGTATATGGCGACTGTGATAGTTTCGCAGTGATTGTTGATATACTGCGGATCTTGCGAGTGCTATATCGCGCATCTCATCGAGTGCATCCATATCTTCCGCGAGTGCCATGTTTGAAGTTTCTTCGCTGTAAGCCACAACTCGTGGGGCGCTGAACCGAACATCCTCGAGAAGGACTGCCTCTGCTCCGTATACCATGAAAAATGGCGTGTAGTTTGTGGATCGGTTTGGAGTCGTGCGAAGGCTCCATAGCACGAAGGGTAACTCTTCGGCCCAATGTCCTGCTGCTGGATGTAGACGATCGAGTAAATGTTTCTTGATTCGAGCTGAAACTAGGCCGTTGGATCTTTCGACTTGCCCGTTCGTTTGCGGGTGGGCAACTGAAGCAAACTTGAAGTTGATGCCCTTTTCCTCGCAGAACTGTTGTGTTTCTTTTGCCGTGAAGTTTGTGCCATTGTCTGTAATGATGTCATGTGGTACCCCGAATCTGCATACGATGGAGTCGAGGAACTTGACTGCGCATTGGGCACTAGCCGAAGTTACTGGCATGGCCTCGATCCATTTGGTAAATTTGTCGACTGCGACCAGCAAGTGTGTATGTCCACCTGGTGTGGACTTGCGTAATGGTCCTACCATGTCTAGCCCCCATTGCGCAAAGGGCCAGGCGATGGGTATCATGTGCAGTTCCGTAGCGGGTGCATGTCGTCTTGGCGCGAATCACTGGCAAGCATCGCATCGTTCGACTAGTTCCTTTGCGTCGGTGGCTGCTGTGAGCCAATAAAATCCCGCTCGGAAGGCTTTTCCCACGATTGCTTTCCAGCTAGCGTGATGCCCGCAGTCTCCTTGGTGGATATCCTGGAGTAACTCTCTGCCATCTTCGGGTGCGATACAGCGCTGAAGTATACCTGAAATGATTTGCTTGTATAATTCTCCGTTGATTACCCGAAAGGATTTGCTGCGTCTGATTATCTGTCGAGCCTCACGAGGATCTGTCGGGAGCTGTTTGGTGGTCAGGTAGTCGAGATACTTCTGCGTCCAGATCGGCTCGACCAGAAAAACCTGTCGTGAAATGTTATGAATAAGCTCGATGATGGCGACCTGCGGGCTGACCTCTGTTTCTTGTGTTGCGGGTGTTCCTGCAGCTTTTTTGACTTTGACAGAGCGCTTGGTCATCCTCTCGAAATATATTCCTGGCGGTATGGGTGTGTTTGTAGAACCCATGTTTGCCAATTTATCTGCCTCCTCATTACTTGATCTCGCAATGTGTTTCAGCTCGCATCCTTTGAAGTTTCCTTCGAGTAGGTTGTACATGTCGCGATATGCAACCATGTTTTCGGCAACTGCGTCGCATTCTTTCATTGTTTGCTGTACGATGAGATTGGAGTCGCCGTAGATCATTAGTCGGGTGGCTCCACATGCGACTGCCATCTTCATCCCATGTAACAGAGCTTCATATTCTGCGTCATTGTTTGATGCCGGATCATCAGGTGGAAAATCCAACCGTAGGATGTATTGCAGCTTGTCTCCCCTAGGCGATATGAGGACAATCCCAGCTCCTGCTCCTTCGTTTCGTTTGGACCCGTCAAAGTACATTATCCAGTTGCTCGTGTACTCAGGTGGTCCTGGCGTTTGTAGCTCTGTCCACTCGCATAGGAATTCCACGAGTACCTGAGATTTGACTGCGTTGCGCCCTGCATAAGTGATCTCCCAGGCGCCCAACTCGATGCTCCATTTGGCTATTCTTCCGGATGCCATGGGGTTGTTCATGATTGTCCCGAGTGACGCATCATTAACCACTGTGATGGCGTGTTCCTGGAAGTAGTGCTTGAGCTTTCGGGCTGTAAGAACAACTCCGTATGCGAGCTTCTGGTAATGAGGATATCGTTGCTTGCATGGCGAGAGCACTTCGCTAATATAATAGATTGGTCGCTGAACTCCGTACGCTTTGCCCTCCTCAGGTCGTTCGACTACGATTGCTGTGCTGATGACCTGGTTTGTGGCGGCTAGGTACAAGTAGAGTGGCTCCCTTTCTTGCGGTGTTGCAAGGACTCGCCTACTTTGCAACGATCGCTTTAAGTCCGTGAATGCTTGCTTAGCTTCTGGTGTCCACTCGAATTTGTCCGTCTTCTTCAGCAGCTTATAGAAGGGTAACGCTTGCTCTCCCAATCGTGCGATGAACCTGCTCAGGGCGGCTAGTCGGCCTGCGAACTGTTGGACTCCGTGTAGATTAGTTGGCTCCTTCATTGTCAAGATTGCTTGTATCTTCTCTGGCTTAGCTTCAATGCCTCTGGCGGATACCAGGTACCCGAGAAGTTTCCCTGCTGGAACGCCAAAGACGCATTTTGTTGGATTGAGCTTGATCCTGTATGCGTTGAGGGCGTCAAATATTTCCCTAATATCCTCGAGGAGTGTGCTCTCAACTCGAGTCTTGATGACTATGTCGTCAACGTACACTTGTACGTTCTTGCCAATGAGCTTGGCGAGGCATTTTTGCATGCAGCGCTGGTATGTTGCGCCTGCGTTCTTGAGCCCGAAGGGCATTGTCGTGTAGCAGTATACACCGTGTGGTGTGATGAATGTTGTTTTTTCTTCGTCCTCCCGTTTCATCCGGATCTGATTATATCCCGAATAGGCGTCCAGGAAAGATAGGCGTTGATTGCCTGCCGTAGAGTCCACGATCTGGTCGATTCGCGGGAGGGGGAAGTTATCCTTGGGACAGTGCTTGTTTAACGATGTGTAGTCAATGCATACCCGAAGGATGTCCGTGTTCTTTTTGGGGACCAGCACCGGGTTTGCTAACCAAGTGGATATCTTGATCTCCCTGATGAATTTTGCTGCTAGCAATCTGTTTACTTCTTCTCCAAGCGCCTTCTGCTTGGGTTCTAAAAATCTTCGAGTAGTTTGTTTGATGGGTTTGGCATCTGGAAAGACTTCGAGTGAGTGCTCGGCAAACTCCCTGGGTATTCCTGGCATATCTGATGGCTGCCAGGCGAAAATTTCCCAGTACTCACGGAGGAGTTCGACGAGCGCGCTTTCCTATGCGTGCGGAAGGGTGGTGGAAACCATTGCTGTCTTCGCAGAATCTGTCGGGTGCACTTGATGCTTTCAGGTGTCACTGTTAGTGATGAATTCCAGTTCAGGCGCGTTTTTCTTCGTGAGGGGCATCACGGAGTGATCCGTGGTTTTCGCCGGCTCTTGAAGTTCTTCTTGCATCCCGAAAGATTTTGCGATCTCATTGAATTCAATGTCGCACTTGTTGGATTTCTGAAAGTCTCCGTCGATGGTGATTACGCCATATTCTCCAGGTAATTTGAGCTTCAGGTAGGCGTAATGCGGTACTGCCATGAATCTGGCGAACGCTGTTCGACCAAGGATGGCGTGGTACTGCGAAGGCCAATCGACGACTTCGAAGTCGAGGAATTCTCTTCTGTAGTTGCTCTTGGTGCCCAGCACAACTTCTAGGTTGATTGTTCCGAGTGGACGGATTGCCTTTCCTGGAACTATCCCGTGGAAGGATGTTTCTGATTCCTGGAGGCCGTCCAAGTTCCTGTTCATCCGACGGAGTGTATCCGCATAGATAATGTTGATGCCACTACCACCATCCATGAATACGCGGGCCAAGTCATAGTTGCCAATTTGTGCTTGGATGACAAGGGCGGCATGTCCTGGTCGATAGACTCGTGGCGGGTGGTCCTTCATCGAGAATGTTATCGGCTGGTCTGCCATCTTCAAGTATTCTGTTTTTGTTGGCGGTGTCTGCACAGCCATGCACAATTGCCTCGTGTTAGTCTTTTGAGCTCTGCGGGATGGACATACCTTCTGGATCATTGCGAGTTGCCCTGCTGGATTCGGGTACGCGTTGGCTCCGGAATTTTGTGCTGGTGGTGCAGGTAGCGCAGCTAATGCCATGTTTGGATTTTCTGGTGGAGGTGGGGGTTGTGGCGGCTGGAATCCTTGGTGGCCTCCTCCTGGAAGTGGTGGGTAATTTTGCGTGTTCGGAGATCTTTTTCTGGCGAGTGCTTCTGAGATATCAATAAACTTTCGGCAATCCTTGAGAAGGTGCGTTGCATTAGTTTTGCCCGTGCGCTTATCTGTAAATAGATGTAGCGAGCAGTATCCATCGAGGTCTTCCTCGGGTGATTTTTCTTCAGCCTTTGGTCTCCACTCGCGATTCCCACGGCGACCGGAGTCGCGGCTTCGCGTGAATTCCGCTGCTACCAACTCCTCTCTGTCCTCGTGATCGTAATATTTTCTCCTCTTCCTCCGGCCATGACGGTCTTCATCATGCGCGGGTGATGATGCTCTCTCATTGCGCACCGCATCTTCTCCGTTAGCCCATTTTTAGGCTATGTTCATCAGCTCCCCAATAGTTTTGGGTGCGGCTCTACCCAGTTCTTCTCTGAAAGTCGTTCTTCGGGCGCCTTTTGCGAAGGCTTCAATCGCTACTTCTTCTGAGATAGTTCCTGCGGTATTCCTGAGCGTAGTCCATCGCTGGATGTACTCGCGGGTGGATTCGCCACTTTTCTGCTTGCATGCTCGCAGTTCTTCAATGGTGGCTGGCCTCTTGTAAGTCGACTGGAAATTTTTGCAGAAATCGCGGTGCAAGTCATCCCACGATGCGTAGCAAGATTTTGGTCGTCTCTCCAGCCAACTGCGGGCCGCGCCGGTGAGATGCAAATTGAGGTATTGCATAGCCGTATTTTTATTCCCACGTTGGCATTTTACTGCCGTGAGGTAATCGCTTAGCCATTGAGAGGGCTCGAGTGAGCCGTCGTACTTCGTCACTTCCGTGCTAAGCTTGAATCTTTTGGGTAGAAGCGCCTCGCGGATACTGCGGGCAAAGCAGAGAGCGTCGCAGGTTTCGTCATCCGAGGAGACGGACGAAGAGCGCTCGCGATATCGCGAAGCCCTCGCCTTATCCACCCTTTTTTGAGCGAGATCTGATCGCGCGTCGTATTCTGGCCGGTCGCGGTCAGCATCCTTCCTTGGTTCCTGCTTCGCTTTCGCGAGCGGCTGCTATGGTGCCGCAAACTTTTGTCTCTCGGACTGCCTTCGCTGCTGCTTCGACTGTCATCACGGCGCCGTGCTTCTTTTCCTCGGCCACGACGTGGTGACCTGTCTCTTCTTGGCGAAGAACTCCTACGTTTGCGGTACGCTTCCCTGTCCTTCTCTTTCTCCTTCTCTTGTTCCTTCTCCAGCTGCTCTGCGGCCTTCTTTCGATCATAGGCGGCGAGCCTCGCGGCTGCCAGCCCTAATCCCTTGCGTACTTGTTTATACTGCTCCGCCCGAGGGTCACTTTCCGTCGGTTGGTTCATCTGCATGTAAGTTGCTGCGGCTAGAACCGCGGAAGCAGGAGTTTGCGGGTAGACATTGCCATCGTCATCGACTCGCATGAGAGAAGGAGTGATTGATCTGCTGGTTCCGGCTAGGGACTCATTGTTCCTGGATGTAGATGCGTGCCCCTTCCTCGCGGGTCGGGTTCCGACCGAGGGTGTTATGGACAGCCCGGCTCGCCTTTGGCTCGACTCATCCGCCGCTCTTCTTCGGCGGGCCAGATCTATCCGAGCGTCTTTGATGGTCGTGGCTGCTCTCACTAGGTGATAGTGGTAGGCAACCATGTCTTCGTGTGAAGCCCCAGCTGCGGGTGGCTTGCTTGTTCGCATAGCCTCCTTTGCTCGGTTCCAAGATTCCCGTGAGACGCTGATTATGTTGCGCTCTGTCGCGATGTGTTCCGTTTCCGAGGCTTGTTCCGATCCTGCCATGCAGACTTGAGCCAGTCGGAGCTCGTGCGTCCTAGGCGTGGGTCGGAAGTTTTTTTGAATTCTTGATGGTTCCTCTGTCGAGAGGGTATGATAGTCGTTGGCGTTGAAGCGGATAGACTCGCCGCTTTTCTCCAGATGACGGCGCGGGTCGATAGCTCCAGATTCAGTTTCCGATTCATCCGAGAAGTGGAGGATTCCGTCCCTGTTGGTCACGAATTTTAAGCTCCCGAACGTCAAGGTGACGCTTTTCTCCAGATCCTCGAATACCGGGCGCGATTCCGGCGAGTGAGGTGTGACCACGACAGATCCGATCCGTATAGGATTGTTCGGAGCAGTAGTCGATGGTTTCCAACGGGAGTGGGTTGTCGATGAAGCCGAAGATGCCGGTGATCCAGCGCCCGTCGTCCCCACGGTCGGCGCCAATTGTCGAATCTCTGACTCTACAAATCTCTTAGGTGACCCTATCGGGTTTCGACTAGGAGAACTCATGAGCGCTGGTGGAATCGTCGGCTAGACAGGGGGCGAGATTTACCCAGGTTCGGGGCCCTCGTAGAGGTAAAACCCTTACTCCTGCCTCTTGTCGATCTGTATTGATGAAAAGATCGGTTACAATGGTGGTACTCGAATCGAGAGTAAGGACTCGAGTTCAAGGTTTCGATGGTGAGGTGTTGCTTGGCCCTCTACGGGTGGCTCTCCTGGCCTTATATAGGTGGCCAGGTCTCAAGCCTTACCCGGAGAGGACTCGAATTCTAACCCTAGGTCGGTTACAAGTTTCCAAACTTAACCCGCAAGTTAGTGCGAGTGGGCTTCACGTGGGCCTTCTAGAATATTCCAAGGGCTCCTCTTCTTGGGCCTTAGCCTTGGGCTTGAGATGGGGTGTCCTTATCCGCGAGGTCCAGGATCCATGCCTTCGTCAACTGGTCTTAGAATTAACTATGGAAAATCCAATATTATACCTATTAATGTCCCTGGCGATGAAGTTGATCAGTTGGGCAAGCTTTTGGCTGCTAGGTGGGTATTATGCCCTTCACCTATTTAGGTTTACCTTTAGGTACCTCAAGGCCAAAAATCCAGGAGTTGATGCCTTTGGTATGTCGAGTGGAGAGAAGGCTTTCATCTAGTTCCAGTTATTTGTCACAAGGTGCTAGACTACAACTCATCAACTCTGCTTTGGCTTCTATGCCAATACATTTCCTTTGTACCCCGCAACTGCCAATTGGCTTGACTAAGGAGCTGGACAGAATTTTGAGGCAATGCCTATGGAGAGGAAATAATGATAATCACAAGCAGTCTCTAGCTTCTTGGGAATCAATTTGTAAACCCAAATTAAAGGGTGGATTGGGTATTGTGGATTTTCAAAAGCATAATGTTGCCCTGCTAATTAAACATCTTTACAAATTCTATAACCATAAGTAGATGCCATGGGTTCACCTAATCTGGACTGAATACTATAGAGGGAAAATTCTTCATGAGGAGGAGCTTGTGGGTTTCTTTTGGTGGAAGGATATCTTAAAACAAGTTGATAATTTTAGAGATGTTTCCAAGGTCATTTTGGGATATGGGAGTTCTTTTCATTTTTTGGAAGGACTCATGGATTGTTGAGGGCTCTTGTCGGTCTCTCAAAGACAGATTCCCAAGACTTTTTTCTTTTTTGCTGGATGAATCACTCTCTGCAGCTGTTGCATATACAGTGGAAGAGATTCACACTTTATTTAACTTGCCTCTCTCCCAAGAAGCTTTTGTGGAATTACAGCAACTTCAGGAGTTGATGGCTAATAATCCAGTGGCAAATATTTATGACAGATGGGTACATTGTTGGGGGAATTTTTACTCCGCACCAAAATTCTACAAACACATTCATTCCACATGGTGGTACCCAAAGTGTATAGTTGGCTTTGGAGATCTTGATGTACAACGAAACTAAAGGTCTTTGCTTGGCTGCTTATCAAAGACAGACTTAATATCAAGGATCTAATAAAGAGAAGACATTGGAATGTCACCTAGGAATTTCACTTTGAACTCTACCAAGGAAAGGTTTTTGAAGATCGAATTCATCTATTTTTTGAATGTAATTTCAGTAGGAGGGTATGGAACTACCTGCAGATTACTTGGGCTGATGGAGATGAAATCTTGTATTAGAGCATAGGATTAGAGACAAATCTTTTGATAGCATGTCTTTATGCATTCAAAATCTTGTATAGTAATGGTAACTAGGTAGGTCTCTGTCCCTCTCTCCCCCCTCCCCCCCCCCCCCCCTCCTTTCCCTGTACATATTGGTTTTTTCTTGTTTTGGTTTAAGGTAATAAAATGTTGGGGGGGGGGCTTTTGCAGCACAGTCGAAAAGCTTAAAAAAACATGTGTCAGCACTCCCATCTCCCAAAACATGGCTGGCACACTTTTCGGACGCTCTATTGGGAGAGCTGGTGGAGATACTTTTAGGCTCGTTATAGTCCAATCTAGTATGCGGGTAACATAAGGTGTGGCTCTGATGTTGGTGGTTTCCTCCACTGCAATCACATGCTTGTGTTTCCGGCACAAGGAGGTAATGAGATTACCTCACTGTTATTTTGATGAATAGTTTCTAACTAAATAGGCATCTAATTAGCAGAATAAAAGGTTAAAAAATAGCAGGTTAATAAAGATTGTTTCCACTTGCTCCGATCAAAAATGGTTGACATATATTTGTCCAAATATGAATGTATCTAGACGTATTTTAGTGTGTTGATATATCACGTATAAACAAATCTGTGTCAACCGGAGGGGTACATTTATAGCAACAGATTTCTTTTCCCTTTGTGTGACATGCTTTTCAAAGGATTACATCAATAGAACTGCATATTCATCGCCAGTTCATTTCTACTCCCTACAACCATAGCAGATTTTTGAATGACTCATCAGAATTCTGAAGAAAAATTTATCTCGTTGTACTCAATAATGCCGATAGGATGGCTTAACGACTTAGTTTTGTTGTCTCATAGTCGAATCTGGACTGCTGGTAACAGAATGTATAGTTTCCTTTGCTGTAATCTTCAGCTTGGTGTCTCTGGCGCAAGCACGGTATAGTTATCGTGTTATTTGATGAATACTTTCTAAGAGCATCTTCAATATGCGCTTTGTATATTTGCCCTAAATTGTTATTTTACAAATCTTGGCAAACAAAGCTCCTCCAACAGCTTTTGTATAATTGGTCCTCCACCAATTTTTCTTACAAAGTTTGCCAATCTAGCCTCCACCAATTTTTCTTACAAAGTCCACCAAGTTTTCTTACAAAGCAAGCCTCCAAAAGGTGGTTACTGGTTCCCACATGATTGTCTCACAATGATTTTACGGGTGTGGCTGTGTACGTGTGTGTGGCGTTTAACTTTTTTGTCGTGTACTACTATGTGTATCTGCCTACCCTGTGTTGTGTCCGTGCGAGTCTGCGTGTACGTGAGTGTGTGCATGTACGCATACGTGTATGAGTGTACACTAGTGTGACAGACTGTGCGTACATCTCAATATGTGTTTTATGCAAATATAGCAATTTAATATACTCCCTCCATCTCGTATTAATTGTCTTAAACTTAGACAAAAGTGGACGTATCTAACACTAAAATATATCTAGATACATCCAATTTTATCAAACTTTGAGACAATTAATACGAAACGGAGGGAGTATAAAGATCGGGGAGGCGATAGTGTTGACAGAATCATATACGAAAGGTCCTAGCTCCTAGCTCCCCGTCGGCTCCCGGCAACTCCGGCCACCACGACCACCTCAGCCCCCAGGAAGCTGCACATATCGCCAAGGGACAGCAGGTCTCCTAGGCCCAGCATATAGCCACTCGTTGAGCTGCTAAGCGCCGACAGTCGCTCCGGCGGCCACAGCCGCCCCTCACCAGCTGCTCTGCCGGTGGCGCCACCAAATACTCCACCAACCACAACCTTCCAACACCAGTACACCACCATGGGCCTCTCCAACAGCGGCGTCACCCGGGAGAGGCGCTCGGGCAACGCATCGGCCATTCGAGCGGCGGCTGCCGGAGGAAGAGGGGCGCTGCTCAACCACACCTCGCCTCGTCGCCCTGAGTGGCCAGCAGCTAAGTCTTTGCCCCGCCACCCCTGCATGCTCCTTTTGCATACACCTCCATCATGCATCTGTCCTCCAAAACCACTACGTTGCAACCACGGTCAGCCATGCCCCGTCCCAAGCTTAGCCAGTGTTGGGGCCGCGTTCGAAAGCAAAATGCTCTGGAAATACCACTCGGGCACCACGAGTGCTCCCACCCGTATCCGGGAAGTTGATGCCTGGTTATGTCTGTCAGTAAGCTGCTCTCGGATCACTGTGAATCCAAGCTTCCTTGCTTCTCTGCTAGAGTAATGGTTTGGCGGTGAACCGGAGAATTTCGCCGTTGCGGGCGGGATTTTTCAAATTTCGTGTGGCGTCGCGTAGCATCGCAGCAGAGATCGTGGTTGAGCGATGGAGGCCACTTCGTACACGTCACCGCTGCCCAGGCACTTGCATGCGCGCCACGACGACATGCAATCCTTGCACTCTGACCGCGATGCCTGCCCAGGTGCAACTTGTGCCGCCTTGAGTACTGACCCTCACAGATTAGACTCCACAGTGCCAGCAAGTTCAGTGAAAATCAGTGTTTCTACCAGCGAATTTCCCCCGCTTTGCAGCTATGCTCGAATCCCCAGATGTGTAGAACACCAAGTTACCGTGCCGCTATCTCTATGCGCGCGACCTCACGTGGGGATGTTGTCTCTGGCGCTTCTTCTCGAGGAAGTCCTGATCGCACAAGTGCCAAGTCTGCAAGATACCTGCACCAGGATGTCAACTCCCGCTGAGCTTCCCGACAGCCTAGGCACCTGCGCAGCTCAGGTGAGTGAATCCTTGCGTGCTCCGACCCGCCAAAGCCTGGCTCTGACAGGATGCTTGACAGCCCAAGCCATGCATGAGACACGCACCCCCGCTCCACCTGCCTCTCTTTACTCAGAAAACCTACCACCACCGCCAGCACCACTCCTCCCACAGCTTCAAACCGGACTCCGACTCCTCGCTATAAGGTCATCTCCAGCCGTCCAGCGGGGCTGCTCATTTGCCCCGGACTGGTCCGTTTTGAGCAGCCTGGCCCAAAACCAGGCCCCAGCGGGGCTGCTCAACCCACGGCCTGGTCCCTTTTCAGTCCGCGGATGCTCAAATCCGACCCAAATTTGGGTCAGATTTGAGCAGCCCGCGGACACGAAACGGACGCGCGCGCTCGGTCGTGTCCATTTTTCGGTCAAAGGGGTGGCCCGCTGGCCAGTGACCGCGGCGACGGCTCGGCTACCCACGGGGTCCTATTTAAATGGGACCCGCGGCCACGCGTCCCTCCCCACGCGCACCGTCTCCTCGCAGTCACCACCCACTTCACTGCCCTCGCAGTCACCACCGCCTCCTCCCCTCGCCTTCCTCGCCGCCGGCCATGGGCCGCAGCTGGCTAAACTGGGGCCGTGGAAAGAACGACCACGAGGCCGGCGGCTCACGACGCCGCCGCGAGCCCTCGCCCTCTCCCCCGCTCCCTCCTCCACCGCCGCTCACCCGCCTCCAGCGCGCCCAATCCGAGCAGGCGCGCACGCCGCCGGCCTCTCCCCCTCCTTCTTCTCAGGCACCGTTCCGCCTGGTGCCCGCCAGGGTCCGCGACCGGCCCTACCTCAATAAGAGGAGGTGCCAATGGTACTGGGACCGTGCGATCCCAGTGCCATGGCCAGATGTCCACCTCCCCGACGGGTGGCATCTGAACAGGGACAGGATCCCTGTGCCGCCGGTGCCGCGGTCCGGCGCGGCGCGGGAGGTGGAGATCCACCGCCGGCGCGATGAGCTGCCACCGGACCTGCGCGCCCACCCGGCGTTCGCGGTGAACAGTCCCCACTGGGACACTTGGTTCACCGATGAGCACGACCTGCGCCGCAGGTCGTACTTCGGTGCGCGCCGCGCCCGCGGGGAGCCCCAGTTCCCGCCGCCGTCCCCTCCACGCCAGGCAAGGCGTGGAGCCGCCCCCCAACGTCCCCTCCGCATTGGCGGCCGCGCCCCGGTCGTCAAGGACGAACCAGAGGAGGAACCTCCTCAATGGTTCGAGGAGGAGGACGACCAGGACGTCGACATGGCCGAGCCCGAGCCCAACGAGGAGCTCCAGCTGGCCATGGCCATCGAGGCCTCCAGGAGGGAGGCGGAAGCAGCGGCCGAGGCGGAGGCCCGCGCGCTGGAGGACGCCCTCGCGGCGGTGGCCGCGCAGCAGGCGGCGGAGGCGGCAGAGGCCCGCGCAGCCGGCGCGCGGGCTGTGGACGAGGCCGTGGCGGCCATCCACGCGAACCGCGTCGACGACTACCCCTACGACGAGGAGGTAGACGACGACGGGCGCGATGAGAACGCCCCGGTGCCGGCCTGGTTCGAGCCCCTTGTGGGCATGCGCTGGAGGTGGGAGGCGCCACCACCAGAGCACCTCGTGCCGCCGCCCCGGCCTGCCACGCCGCCACCGCGGACCCAGCCTCCCACGCCGCAGGCGGCCAGGGCCGCCCCGCTGCCACCCCACCTCGCCCCCGAGACTCCCGACTACGTCATCCTGGATGACTAGGAGCTCCGGGGCCAACTCCGGCGCCGCCATGCCACTGGCCAGTGGCCGTCTAGCCCTAGCTAGACGTTTATTTTATGTTTTTTTTTTTTTTAGGTTGTAAATCTATGGGCCCCTGTGGGCCCTACTAAATCTATCGAATGTCCTCTTTTGATATGAGCAGCCCCACTGGGGGCACCTGGTCCGGGCCGTGTCCGAGGACAGCGGACGGCTGCTCAAACAGACAAAATGCGGACCAAACTGGTCCGCATTTGAGCAGCCCCGCTGGAGATGACCTAAAGAAGCCCTTCTAAACACTTCTCCAACACCTGTCATCCGCCCGCCCCTTCCACGGATCTTCCTTCATGAACCAGAAAGCCTCCATCAGCGGTGCTTCAGGTGCCTAAGCTACTCCCACAAAGCTGCTACCTGTAGAGACCCAGTAGTTTGTTGGTTGCCCCGTACTCAAACGCCTACGATCTTCAACCATCTCCCTCCCCACCTCCATGCAGCCCATCTTCCACGGGCGCCCAGTTTCCCACGACGTGCACTGCCCTTCCGTGCGCGACCACCACTCTCTCGCATGCCTCATTGTCATTGATCCTCCACGCCACAACCCCATTCCATGGCTCAGGCGCGTCTTTCATCAGCGCCTTGGAAACCCGCCCGTCCGCTTCGCCAACAGCTCGTCCGGGGACTGCTTCGCCATGTTCCTGAGGAGGCGGGACCAAGCTTTTGCTAGGGAGGCTAGCCCCCTGCGCATCCGGGACATCGACGACACGGTGGTCACCGTGCGCATCTTGGCGCATGACGCGGGCGACGACTCCTTCTCCTTCTCGTACCGCTACATCGCCTGTCTAACCTTGGAGAAGTTCCCGCTCGACTTCTGGGAGAGGCGCGGTATTTGAGTTGTCGTTAGCGGCTTTGCTAGCCTTCTCGGTATTGAGCATGCGGCCATCCGCGGGCACGACTACTCCGCGCTCTTCGTGCTCGTCAAAGTGGAGTCGCCACGCCACATTC
The DNA here is from genome assembly GCA_028641055.1 of Alopecurus myosuroides. Lineage (NCBI taxonomy): Eukaryota > Viridiplantae > Streptophyta > Magnoliopsida > Poales > Poaceae > Alopecurus > Alopecurus myosuroides. Next base: position 151,725,399 of record CM054057.1, read on the forward strand.
CACACCACATCGCCTTCCACAAGCAAGGGGAGCGAGGCAACTACGCCGATGTCTACATCAACGAAGTCTGGGACACCAACACCCCCTCCCCGGCCTTCAGCCGGCGCTTCCGTCCAACCTCCCCGCCACCGCCTCCTGCGAGGCGGTTCCATGCTCCCATCTCCTCTCGCCACGGTGGCCACCACCCGCCCCGCAACGACAGGCAGAGGTCCACTTGGGTACGCCCGGGTGCGGCCGCGCCACCTCTCTCTCCAGCTAGCCGGGCAGACATGCCGCTCGTTGGAACGCCGCTGCTGGCAGCAACTACCTCTGAGGTGGCCATTAAAGCGCGTCGCGCCCTCCTCACCCCGGCGGCGGCCTCCGTCGACGTTCTCCGCGCGCTGATCGTTTGCTGTGGCAAGCTGCAGCCGCCGACCGTGGAATCCAGGACGCCGTGCGCCTCTGCGTCTTTCGACGCGGTTGGGCCCGCTGCTTTCGACATCACGGTCATCCTCAGCAAGGCACAGACGATAAGAGTCCGCATCCAGATTAGAGCGCCCGATTTCCGAGACGTTGACGCCCTCTTCCCCGTCCTCAACCTCAACATGCCTCGGATGGGACCACGGAACATCCGCAACATGGGCCTCACTAGGCAGAGCGTTCGCTCCCTCATTTTTAGCATGTTCCCCGACGCGGTAAACGGCCATGTGCCACTGCCGCTGCTTCCAGAGATCGACACTGCCTACTCCCCTAAGCCGCTGCTCCCGGTGCTTCAGATGGGCCCTCCTGTCAGCCCCATGAAGCTTGCTCCGGGGACTACCCTGCCACCAAGACAGGCATATAGCCAGACCATCCACACCACTTACTTCCACCTCCCGTCTCCACCAGCTTGCCCAAATCCTATCGCCAACTACCTCCTTAATAATGACACCATCCCGCTTCCACGACTTCCTTTTGCTCCTGTCAGAGCCCCAGCAGTCCCCTACATATATTGTGCCTCTGATCCCACACCCCTCGTGACGGCTTTTGTGGTCGGAGGTTACACACCGGTGCTCGGAGGTCTAAATGAAGTGCTCCCCTCCAATACAATCATGGCTGCCCCTGACAGCGTAGACGCGCTGAAGCAGGCCATGTCGCTCGCCGGGCTGGGAACCTACACGCCTGGCAAGGGTGGCAACCCAATGGCCACCGTCTCACTCAGCATGATGGACGAAAGAGGGACTTTCCGGTTCCAGGTGGACGAAGACAAAAAGCAGGCTGAGAGGGCCGATTCGGCTATCACAAAGATGGGCCATGGGTCAGGCGAGGCCATTGTCCGTGCCGCTGCGTCCATTCAGGACCGCAAAGGGAAAAAAATCGTGGAGCAAGACGAGCCGGCTCGGCCCAATGCTGCAATTCAAATCGTCGACGGCCCGCGCTCCGATGCTCTCAAGCTCTCCGATTCGGGACTGCTGATCGATCTCAACGAGCCACCTGCTGCGTCTCCAGCTAAGAAGAAGGCGCCCGCAGCTACCAAGGAGCTGAGGCGTAGCCCACGCCTCCGCAAGCTGCTTGACGGCCCGCGTCTACACTCCGTTGAGCGTGCCTTCATTCGCAAGGCATGCTCCGCAGGGGAATCCGATTCCTCCGCTAACTCGGTGGTCTACCACAGGCGCAAGACCAGGAAGCTTCCTGACATCAACAAGGTTGCCCCGCTGCCAGTTCAGAAGTGCCCCCCTGAAACAAGTAGCCAGAGGTTGAAGGAACTCGCCAACTGTTGTGGTATCTTCACCGTGGACATGGTGGAAGATGCTCTGAGGAACCATTCCCCACTCGAAAGCTCGGAGAGAACGGTGTTCCATGGCTGACCGCGTACCACCGTGCATGGATCCTGTTAGACGTTACATAGTGAGGATGTTTTATTTCGCTGCATGTTTTTTTTTTCTTTTCAGCCTTCAAAGTTGGTGTGTTCCACTCTTTGTGTAACACTATACCAACTCTCCACTTTGCTTTCGCACTCTTTGCTTTTAGTCACACCCTATAACGTCCGCAGTTTCTTAATCAAAGCATGTTTCCCTTCAATTTTAGCTTTGCATTTCCCTTGTTGCCTCCCAGAATCCTATAGTTCGAAATGAAAATTTTATCCATGAATGCAAGAGGATTAGGCGATGATGACAAGACCACCCTGGTCTACAAAAGCATTAGCGATGCAAGAGAAAATTTTGTGTGCATACAAGAAACCAAAATGACAGATATCAACAAGTTTAAAGCGGCCAGATTCCTACCTGCAGTCTACTCTGGCATGGTATTCCGCCCTTGTGACGGTGCCTCTGCTGGTATCTTAATAGCTTGGAATAACAAAAACTTTGATGCCACTACTATATGCGCGAGCAAAAACGGCATTACTATCAAAGCTTCTTTCACGGCATCTGATCTTCAGTGCTACATCACCAATGTTTACGCTCCTTATGACACGGCAGAAAGATCAAACTTCTTGACTGAAATCACTGCACTCAAGAACGCTTTCTCATGGCCTTGGATACTAGCTGGAGACTTTAACATATACCGAAAACCCGAGGAAAAAAACAATATTAATTGGACTGTGATGGAAGAGTTCGATGCATGGATCCATAGAATGGAGCTTATTGATATTGATATCTGCAACAGGAAGTATACCTTGTCAAACAAAAGGCGCCATCCAACTCTTGTTCGCCTAGACAGAATTATGTTTAATGTTGATTGGAGCCAACGTTTCATGGACACAGACTGCAGAGCTACTACTATGTCCACCTCTGATCACACTCCGCTGCTCGTTGACACACACTCGACTACCCGAAAGTGTGCCCTATTCAGATACAAAAACCACTTGTGCTCTAACCCTGTTTTGATAGAGATCACCAAGAATAGACTGACCAGAGGGACCAGAGCCATGCCAATTGTTACCAAAATTAACCATAAGATGTGGGCTACCAAAGTAGCAACCAGAGATTGGATAAAAAGAAATCAATCACAGACAACCATTCTGGCAAACAATGAGCATGTTGTTGACTACTTTGACGCAGTTGAGGAGTGGAGATTTCTTACTGACCCAGAATTTCAAGTACGTGCAAATTGTAAAGACAAGATTGTGGCACTCACAACACAAAATGCAAGCTTCTGGAAGAGACCTGCTAAAATAAAATGGTGCAATCTAGGGGATGAGAACACATGTTTTTTCCATACCATGGCAACCTACAGGCATAGAAAAAATAAGATCTGTTGTTTTCAGTCACAAGGGCAAGACATTTTCAGTGAACACGAGAAGCGGCAGCTCGCAACAAAACATTTCAAGGCCCTCTTTATAGAAAACATGCAATGGACTGCTAATCTGAATTTAACAACTCTATGATGATCTCTCGCCGTTGCTCAGATCACTGCAAAACACATTCTCCTGGGAAGAAATTATCAATGTGATAAAGCAAGCTCCTGCTAACAGAAGCCCAGGGTCCGATGGGTTTACCAACGAATTTCTTTAAGGTATATGCTGAAGAGATTAAAGATGATCTAATACAGCTCTTTCAGTCTATACATGAAGGTCACGCTGACCTCGCCGGGGTTAACACAGCATTCATCACCCTGCTTCCAAAATGCAATGTGCCACTAACTATCTCAGACTACAGGCCAATTTCGCTACAACATAGCATTCCTAAACTGATTGCCAAAGTGTTATTGAACAGGCTTCAGAACAAGATGCAGGGCCTGGTTGACCAGATGCAATCGGGCTTTATTAAAGGGCGATCCATTATTGAAAATTTTGCCACAACAATTGAAATGGTTCGGTGTGCACACAAGCAGAAGATGTCAATCATCGTGCTTAAGCTAGATTTTCAGAAGGCTTTTGATTCAGTATGCTGGCAAGCACTGCTTCACACCATGCACATGCGTGGTTTCCCACATAGGTGGATCAACTGGATCAGGCAACTGTTTATCACTTCCAAGGCACAGGTTCTGATCAACGGGGTGCCAGGGGAAGTCTTCAAAATTCAGAAAGGGGTAAGACAAGGCGATCCAATCTCACACTACGTATAGGATATTATTGCCGATGTCCTACAACATATGTTCCGAAAAGCATACGACCAAGGACTCATCCTACACCCACTATTGCAAGGAGCACACATGCCACTACTTCAGTATACTGACGACACTTTACTTATCCTCAAAGGAATAGCTCAACAAGCTACTTTTGCCAAAACGATACTGGATGCCTTTGCTACTTTCAGTGGCCTGCAGATAAACTTCCATAAAAGCACCATAGTTCCACTCAATCTCAGCGCAGAGGAAACAAATACAATGGCTCGGATTCTTGGATGCAATGTTAGTTCAATGCCATGCACATACCTTGGGCTACCACTCTCTATGACTAAAATCAACCACTCCATGCTGCAACCAGTACTTGACAGGATTGATCGCCGCCTACCTGTTTGGGTTCCCCAACTTCTGTCTCAAGGCGGAAGACTGGAAATCAACCACTCCATGCTGCAACCAGTACTTGACAGGATTGATCGCCGCCTACCTGCTTGGGTTCCCCAGCTTCTGTCTCAAGGCGGAAGACTAGAAATGGTAAACTTTGTACTATCCGCAATCCCAACCTTTTTCATGGCCTGCATTGCCTGGGACAAGGCCAGTATTGAAGCCATCGACAGAAAGCGTAGGGCCTTCTTCTGGAAAAACAAAGACGAGATTCATGGAGGCCATTGCCTTGTTGCCTAGGAGGTGGTAACAATGCAAAATCAACATGGTGGGTTGGGGTCCGTAACCTCTACTTGCACAACAAGGCCCTAATGGCAGGGGTCGCCTCCAAGCTGTTATCCGGAGCCTCTGGACCCTGCTTCCAATGGCTCTCCGGCTGGTATCTAGGACAACATATCCCAGACAGACACACTGCCTCAGACACCCCTTTTTGGAAATCTCTATTGCCATCTATCACATGTGTCTAGCAAGCAACAACATGCACTATCATGTCAGGGAAACTCACTGTATTCTGGATCGATAGCTGGATGCCGCTAGGGCGACTTGCAGACGCAATGTCGGTTCTGTACTCCTTCACGACAGACCAACGTTGCTCAGTCAGGTCACAGGTCAGTAACGGCCAATGGGAGGTTCAACTCAAGCTGCCACTCTCACAAACTACGCAAAATAAACTCACTCAGCTACAAAACTACCTTAATCAGTTGGGAGTTCCAACCTCAGACCTAGCAGACCAGCGCAAGCTCATCACCACCGGTAAAATTCCTACAACAGCGGGCATCTACAAACTCATCAGCGACAGAGGCATCTGCTGGGAGCAATCCAAATGGACATAGCTGCAACCAATCCCCAAACGACACAAGACTGCGCTATGGTTAGCGTACAGAGGAAAGCTGAACACAAAAGACAATATGGCCAGAAAATGCTAGGTGCCTGAACATGTTCCCAACGGTCAATTCTATTGAGCACATAGTACTACGTTGCAAAAACGTTTGCTACGTGTGGGAACATCTGGGGCTGAGCCGCTTCGCTCTAACCTCCACATCAATCCCCTGCTTCGTGAAGGCTGGGCACCGCACTCTAAAATCAAACACCTGCCATGTTTACTTTGCCGCATGCCTGCTAGTGCTATGGTGGGCTAGAAACGACAGGGTCTTCAATCAACACTGGATCACCAACGGAACTCTGTTGCATCGTATTCACCAGGAACTCTGCCTATGGACGACAAGAGCAAACAAAAACAAACAAGACATCAAGGGTTGGGCAGATATGTTCAATGCACATTAAACCAGTTCACTCGCTCTGCCTTCCGTAAATAAGTTACTCTCTTTTCTTTCATTTCTTCTTTCTTTCCTTTTCCTTTTTCTCTCTTTTCATGCCTTCATCTTTCTCCGTTAGCTCTTGCTCACCATTTTACTTGTAAAGTTTTTCATTCAGTCCTTGGGCTGGATCTTATATAAATAAGGTAGAGATCCCTCTACCTTCTTACCGTCAAAAAAAAAAATATATATATATATATATAAAGATCGCAAAGCAAAATTTGGTGTGCCTTTGTAAATCTTCTCTCTTCTATCACCATGTTTTAGCAAAGGCGGTTGAAGATGCTCTAACAAAATAGGCATCTAATTAGCGGGAAAAAATAAAAGGTAGGCTAAGAGCATCTACAACCGGAGACCCCAAACCACCCCCAAATGTCCAGACGGACAGTCTGCGCAGCGTTTGGACCAAAAACATCCACCCAACCGCTTCCCCCAAATCCAGGTCAAATGTCTAGTCTGACCGGTGAACCCCAGGGCCAGCCCATATGTGGGGAAGGTTTGGGGCGTGGCCGCCATGCATCGGACCTGGCAACACGGACCCATCCAAATTGCAACCAAAATCTATCTGAATACCTCACTCGCACCGCACCTTTTGCTCTCTTGATATGCTCACGACACTCCTCTCCTTCTTCTACTACGCCGCTATGTTGCTCCATGTTCTCCTTTCTTCTGCCCGTCGTTCTTCTCGGCTAGACATTCCTCATGTACGTTTTACATCGCCCGACTTCCACCTTGCCCGTCAAGTGTTTGTGTTATTGCCGGAGCTGGTAATTTCATTGTTCTCGTACTTATAGACATGGATTTGTTCGACGATGAGTACGACGGTGAGTACAATTCCGTTGTCGTAGATGAGTTCATCTACAAAGAATTCATTTAGGAGTCCAATGATACTGACATTGATGACGACGGCGACGTGGAGGCCGCATTGTCGATGATGTGCATCCAAGAGGAACTGTCAAAGCAAGAGGAACATAATCTCTACTTCCGGGGGTCGGTGAAGGGCAGGATTGTTGTGCCGCGTGATAGCCTCAAAGGTCAGCGTGATCTCTATAACGATTTGTTTCGTCTTGATGCGGTCTTCCATGATGGGGTTTTCCGGCGTCAATTCTGGATGAGCTCACGGCTTTTTCGGCGCATAGAAGAAGTGACGAAGTATGCTAATTACTTTAATCTTAGGTATGATTGCTGCGAACAACTATCCTTCTCTCATATGAAGAAATGCAACACTGTGTTGAGAATGTTAGCCTATGATAAAGCCGCGGATGCTATTGATGAGTATGTTCGGATGGGAGAGAGCACTTTTATAGATAGTATGGTGGCTTTTACATAGTTTTGGTTAAAATCTTTGGAACGGAATATCTGAGAGAACCTAATGAAGAGGACACAGAAAAGCTAATGGTCATTGGAGAATCAAAAGAATTTTCCGGTATGCTTGGTTCACTTGACTGTATGCACTGGCAATTGAAAAATTGCCTAGCGGGTTTACATGGACAATACCAAGGTCACAACAAAGAAGCCAGAGTCGTACTTGAAGGAGTATCATCTCAAGACTTGTGGATTTGGCACTTTTTTTTTGGTTCGTCGGTTCCCATAACGATATCAATGTGCTACATCGTTCTCCTTTGTTCAAGAGACTGTGATAAGATGCTCCACGTGTAACTACATTGGCGACACTGATACTATCTTGCCGACAGTGCCTATCCTCGGTGGGCAGCACTTGTGAAAACCATAAGCAAACATGCTCCACAGGAGGCCACTGGGAAAGATGTTGAAAGAGCATTTGAAGTGCTCCAAACCCTTTGTGCCTAAACAATTTGTTGTACTCCCTCCGTACCGAATTAACTGTCACGGAAATGGATAAAATTTCATTCATCTGATACTAAATTATGTCTAGATACGTCACACAATTAATTTGGAACGAAGCATCTAATATTAAATTATGTCAGATACGTCACACAATTAATTTGGGACGGAGAGAGTATACGTGTAGGTACACAAAATTGGGAGGGAGGGAGAGTCGGCATATTTTTATCTCCGGTTCCAAATTTTATCACGAGAGCATGAATGACACGTTATAATGCAGATGGGATGGCGGTAGTATTGTTATTTTTATAGTGGTAGGGATGGCGGTAGTATTGTTATTTTTATAGTGGTACTATCAAGTTGATATTTCTCCTTTTTTTTATAATTTGGCTGCGATTAGGCCGCTAAGGACAAAGGTGATTGCTTGCTGCATCTCGCTGATTGCTTGTTGATTGGTGTAACAAGTACCACTCCGTTCCAAAAAAAAAAAAATGACTTTCATTTGCTTGTTGATTGGTGTAACAAGTATCACTCCGTTCCAAAACATTTGACATGAGCATAGAAACCCCGAAACCAAGTTTAGATCCTACTAATAAGAGAATAAAGCCCTTGAACGGAAGACCAAAGAAAGCGGAACAGATGATATTAAGCGAGATACTTGTTCCACGAAGTAGTAATGAAGCAGTTCAACAGCGACACAGATAGCAGTGAGGCTAAACAACTCGACACCCAGACACAAGTTGCAAGAACACGACGCACATCAACCAACACAGTAAAAGATAGGCAGAGGATTCAACATCCTCTGACGAGCGATGCGGCAGATCAGTAGTCGTCCTCATCCTCGCCCTCCTCATCATCACCGCCCTCAGCGCCGACCTCCTCGTAGTCCTTCTCCAGGGCAGCCAGGTCCTCACGGGCCTCGGAGAACTCACCCTCCTCCATGCCCTCGCCAACGTACCAGTGGACGAAGGCTCGCTTGGCGTACATGAGGTCAAACTTGTGGTCGATGCGGGAGAAGACCTCGACGACGCTGGTGGAGTTGGAGATCATGCAGACCGCCCTCTGCACCTTGGCGAGGTCACCACCGGGCACCACGGTGGGGGGCTGGTAGTTGATGCCGCACTTGAAGCCCGTGGGGCACCAGTCGACGAACTGGATGGTGCGCTTGGTCTTGATGGTGGCGACGGCGGCGTTCACGTCCTTGGGCACAACGTCACCCGCGGTACATGAGGCAGCAGGCCATGTACTTGCCATGGCGGGGATCACACTTGGCCATCATGGACGAGGGCTCGAAGGCGCTGTTGGTGATCTCGGACACGGACAGCTGCTCATGGTAGGCCTTCTCGGCGGAGATGACCGGCGCGTAGGACGAGAGCATGAAATGGATCCTCGGGTAGGGGACCAGGTTGGTCTGGAACTCGGTCACGTCCACGTTCAGGGCACCGTCGAACCTCAGGGAAGTGGTCAGTGATGAGATCACCTGCACACAGACACAAGCATCACAAGTTCCAAGCATCAGTTTCACGTCACAGGTCGCACAGTTAATCCAGATGCAGGGGAATAGTGATGTTGTAGTGGTGAAGTTACCTGAGAGACGAGGCGGTTCAGGTTGGTGTAGGTGGGCCTCTCGATGTCCAGGGAGCGCCTGCAGATGTCGTAGATGGCCTCGTTGTCGAGCAGGATGGACACGTCAGTGTGCTCCAGCAGAGAGTGGGTGGACAACACGCTGTTGTAGGGCTCCACGACAGAGGTGGACACCTGGGGAGACGGGTACACGGTGAAACCGAGCTTGGACTTCTTTCCATAGTCCACCGACAGGCGCTCAAGGAGGAGCGAGCCAAGGCCGGACCCAGTTCCACCACCGACGGCGTTGAAGACCAGGAAGCCCTGAAGGCCAGTGCAGTTGTCGGCCAGCTTGCGGATGCGGTCCAGGCAGAGATCCACGATCTCCTTGCCGACTGCAGGGACAAGAGCAAATCGCACATCAGAACTCACTCAAACATGGGTGTGAGAACAGCAAACGATATGAAGCAGAGATGGGGTTTGATTAATTACTTGTGTAGTGACCACGGGCGAAGTTGTTGGCTGCGTCCTCCTTGCCGCTGATGAGCTGCTCAGGGTGGAAGAGCTGGCGGTAGGCGCTGGTGCGGACCTCGTCGATCACAGTGGGCTCCAGATCGACGAAGACAGCACGGGGCACGTACTTGCCTGCTCCAGTCTCGCTGAAGAAGGTGTTGAAGGCGTCATCGCCACCTCCAATGGTCTTGTCACCGGAAGTCTGGCCATCAGGCTGCAGGAGAGTGAAGTGATTAGATGGGTTCAGGAGTTAACAAATCATAATTAAATATCATGTCAAAGTAGTTTTTTAATTAGATCTGAAACTAGAGTACTACTGTGAAGCTGAAACACATGGTCCCCAGACAACCATCTTCAAATCAGATCTAAGCTACACAATAATAAAATTAATAAACAGGGCAGGTAAAACTAAAATTACGAGCAGTTGGTGTTCGTGACGATTCAAATGATTTAATGGAACGATGGAGGCTACATGAACAGCACATATCAATCCAATTACAGAACAGATCGAATACTAATTGGTACATTCCCGCATCAAAAACACTAATCTATGCGAATCCTCCACGGAAAAGCAGCAGGCTTAATCATTCGTAACAACCTAAAACAATTCCTAAAATGAACACCTCATCGTACTGCAAATGATTGAACGAAAATTGAACTCGAACGCAATCAAATCGGTCATAATATTTCAGATCGCGCATCGGTTACAGCCTACAATCGCCAAACACGAACAGATCTGAAAACTAAACAGCAAACATTTCGAACTAGAGCCCGAATCCCTACTCAGATCCACCGGCCCAGCGACGGGAAACCAACCTTCTCCGACCAAAATCGATAAAACGAACAGAGACATCGCTAGACGCGCAGAGGGGAGGGAGGAGCGGGGACGAACCTGGATGCCGTGCTCGAGGCAGTAAAGTTCCCAGCACGCGTTGCCGACCTGGATACCGGCCTGACCGATGTGGATCGAGATGCACTCCCTCATCTTCGACTCGGGGGCGGGGCGAGGGAGAGCTCGACGAGATCTGGAGGTGTGAAGTGGGAGGAGCGGGAGGAGGGAGACGGATCGAGCCGGCGTTTGTGAAGACGCCGGATGTGTAGTGGCTCCTCCGCTCGGCCCCCTCGGCCTCTTTATAGGCGGGGTGGTGGCGGCCGGGTTAACCTAACGGCCGTTTCGCTCGCCGTTTAGGCTGGGCCGTGGCGTTGGCCCACCTCGCCAGCCTGGGCGGGGAATGGTTGGCGCGGGTACGACGGGTGCGGGGGCAGAGACGGTTTGACTGACGTGTGGGGCGAGGATCAGGAGTCCGTGGGTGTGGCCCACGTGTCACTGGGACCGGGCGGTGGTGGTTTGGTGCGCTGGAGGGTGGGAGCGATGGGGGAGGATGGATTCTGCGGGACGGCAAGGGAACGTTGGCCCCGGTCGCCGACGGGATTCGAAATTTGAAATTCGTAAATGTGCGCCGCGCCGGTCACGGGAAAAGACGGGGCTTGCCCCTCTGGAAATATCTGGTGCCCTTGAGGCTTGGAGTGGAGGGCGTCCGACAGGCACGGGGCCACCCATCAATGGGCCAGCGGTGGACACCCACTTGTTCGCTGGAACGCAGAACAAAACATATCACAGCGCGATCCTTCACAGCCTACCGCTCGGCTCGATACAATTGCCTGATCAAAAAGCTTTCGCATGGTTTTCCCCTAAAAATAGTCTTTGTATGGTTGAGTTGTTTTTCTACTGCAGATAATAGACAAAGTTGGAGTTTCTTATAATGCACAAAAAAAAGGATTTATGTTTCTCATTCGAGAATTGAGGACCTCAAATCACATATGGCCATGTTCTCTTTGCTAGTTGAGCTAGATGATCATATAAGGTCAATGATAAGCTACCATATTGCACTATGTCTTCATTTTGCGGGTGTTTTGTACTAGTACACGATTTTCATCGTATTTTACTTGCACGTTGCTTAAAACACCTCTCAGCTTGATACGGGTGCAACGGTCCGGGTCGAGGTGTAGCGAAAAAATAGTTTCTTGACGGAATGATTGAAGCATGGCGAGAGTAGGAGCGGGTGGGCCCCGTTTTTGCGTGACTACGTAACTATGTAGAACCTCCCCCCTAAATTTATCCACCATTCAAAACTTTGCATTTGAACACAAAGTGTATAAAAATAGATCAATAATTCCTCTATATGTATAGGACATTAAAGATGTGAAAGTGAGCATAGAAAATAAAGCATAACACTTGCAATAATCTTATGATTGAGCATGGTGTAATGGCGTAACATGATAATAGGCTAAACCAAAATGATGTGTATGTGACATGGCATGGTATTTATAAGACCAAATAAGAAAAAGCATCAAACATTAAGATAGTCTTAAACAAATAAAATTATAGGGCATGGAAGGTCTTACCAACACGCACGAATTAATAAGTTCATAAACTACTCCATTCGTTCAACAATACTTGACTTTCATTTGTCCAAACATGAATGTATCTATACACTAAAACATGTCTAGATACATTCATATTTGGACAAATGAAAGTCAAGTATTGTTGAACGGAGAGAGTAGCAAATAAGTTCACAAGCTCAAGTAAGATGCAAATAAAAGCTATGATTGTGCCTTAACCCAACAAATCAACTGGATTGATAATCTTGGTTCTTAACTGGGGAAATTCCTACCGCTACACTCATCACACCCCCCTCTTGGGGTTCCCAACGCGTAGCATCACTATCCACTATGCAAGTGCTAGTAAATGGCTACCTCTTCAACTGGGCTTGTTCTCCCTGGCACCGAGTGAGTCAACCGTATCGATCTGGTTTCCCCTGACAACACACCGCCATAACCGGAGACACAACTGTTGCAACCGGTGGAGAAGTTGATCCCACACTCTGAATGTCCCATTTTTCCTTTCTAGCGACAATTCAGTTCAGGGGACTCTAACCCCTGTAGCACATTGAGGTAGACACGAACTAACACCGACAAGATTTTAATTAGGTCCCGTTCCCATTTTGAGGTAATGTGGCAGTACAGCTTGGTTGTCCGACGAATACTAGGTTATGTGTCATTTTTGGAAAACAAGTTGAAAACATTTCCTCCTTCACAAACCTCCCTCGGACAAGGTCCCACATTTCCTCGGGGTTTTCCCAAGATCTTTGTTTTCCAAAAACATCAAGTTTAAATGTCCACTAAGGGACTTAAGTTAATTAAGTGATGAGACTAAAATGTCTAGGGGGCTTGGTATCACCAAGATTATATAGTGGTTATAGCATATTAAATACATAATATAGATAGTGGTATAGTCCACTTAAGAAAATTGTTTTTGAATCAAACTTTTGTAAAACTTCAGAAGTAAAACATGCATGATAGATAATGATAAGTAAACAACAAGCAAGCATTTAGAGTGGCTTTCTTGACACTGGTCTTGCTCTTTCTCTTGAAATAAACGAGAGTTGCAATAAAAATCTCCCCGAGAATAATACCGTCTTCGTTATCTAACGTCGTAAAATAAAAACGAAAACACACAATCAGAACCAAACAAAGGTAAGCAATAGCTAACAACTAAACATACAAAAAGCAATTCATCAAACAATCACACTAAAAAACAATAGCACTAGGGTACACACCAACAAGCAAAACATGTACATACAATACATTGAAAAACACTTAGAAATTGTGCTATTGATCCTCAACCAAATTGGCATGAGTTTACTGGGTGTGTCACTATCATATCATGCCCAAATGAGGTTAAATTACTCTCTGGTCATGCATGAGGATGGAGAAAAAAACAATAAAACAACTTAGGAACACATACATAGGCATACGGAAATAATAGCAAGCATACTACAAGCTTGTAGTAACACATGATTTTCTAAACATGGAGAATTAATATAACCAGAGGTTAAGCAACATCATAACATAAGCATATCTATACTAAACATGTCATGGCAGCACTCAATACATGAAAATAAGCATGGAGCAAAACAACTACTAAAACTAGACATGTAAAATGACTATTTAGACATGTCTACATGCATAACCATAAGAGTTCATTAAACAAGGTTTATTCCAACATGATAGATCTATAAGATAGCATCCATATAACAGAGAAAACAACACCTAGACATGCTAGTAATCTCAAAATAAAAACCTAAACAATTTATTAAAAGCTAAGCATACAAATAACAAGTATGGCACAAAACATCTAAAACTAGCAATGCATGCCAAATGATCTATACCTCATTCAATCATGCAAGCATATATAACATGCCACAGTATCAGTAGCTATGCTATGGAAAACAATACTAAAGCCTTTACTCAAGTCTTCAAAAATAAAAAGGAGATATCAAATATTAATCTCTAATTACTAGGAAAACAACCCTATGAGTATTAAACTATAACAAAGATGGCTTTTCACACACACCTTCCTAACATGCTAGTGAAATACACAAAGCACATCACAAATATGGATTACCTCCCTATACAGGCTAGGAATCACTTTTATAACAAAAACAATATACCACAATAATTAATAAAGGCAAAGCAATACTAAGCAGAAAAAGGGCTAAACACTAAATAATTCACCAAGCCTTTTCTTTAACTCCTAAAATCATGAAAACCTAGGATAAGGTGCGTCTAATCTCAAGTCAACATGCATGTCATTTTCACACAACAACTCAAGTCAACACAAGGTCAATATCTACATATATGTAACAACAAGAGATACTCGGAACAATTTAGCTTGCAAGATTTGGATACACAAAACTCAAGTTATGATTTTATTAGTGAAAAACAAGAGATACTCAGAACAATTTAGCTAGCAAGATTTGGATACACAAAACTCAAGTTATGATTTTATTAGTGAAAATGAGTAGTTCTGGAATTTATTCAGTTAATCCTAAAATACAGCGCAAAACATAGATCTACAAGTTGGATGTGGTTGAGAAAAAGTATATATACCACTGTGATTTTTATTTTGGCAATATTTGTTGATTAGCATTTTCACTTTGAATAAAAGTAAACAACTAGAAACAAACCTGGTGGAAAAAGAAATAATCAACCTGCAGAAAATCATTAACATGCTAGATTTACGGGGAAACAGGCCGAGCAAAGGCAGGCCGGCCAGCTGGTGAGCGTGCGTGATACGTCATAAACGTATCCTTAATTTCTGATGTTCCATATTGTTTTCATGTCATATGCTACATGTTTTCCCTACACTTTATGCCCTTTTTATCGATTTCTCGGGACTAACCTATTGACAAGATGCCATAGAGCTAGTTCCTGTTTTCTGCTATTTTTAGTTTCATAAAAGTTGTTTTGGAAATATTCTCGAAATTGGACGATTCAAAAGCCAGAAGTCTTAGAAGTCCGGAGGGTCAAGGAATTTCAAAGGAGACTCGGAGGGGGGGCCCGTATCCCCCACACCATGCCTGGGCGCGGGTGGTCCCCTAGCCGCTCCTAGGGGTGGTGTGGTCCCCTCGGGCGCCCACCACCATCGCCCCTTTCGTCTATATATGCACCCCCGATGTATAAACCCTAAAGATATTGGCCCCCTTACACGCTAAGTTCTATGTCTCCGCCGTCGCCGCCGACAAGTTTCGGGGGACATAATTCTCTCTTCTGGCACCCTGCCGGGACGGGGAAGTGCCCCCGAAGCCGAATCCATCGACTCCACCGCCATCTCCATCGTCGTTTTTGTCTCCTATGATGAGGAGGGAGTAGTTCTCCCCCGAGGCTGAGGGTTCTACCGGTAGCTATGTGTCTCATCTCTCTCTCCCATGGTGTGATCTTTATGTGATCATGAGGTTTGCAATCTAGTTGAATAAGTAGATGTTACTCTTCATATATTATGCTACTCAAGTGGTTTTGTTATGAGATCTCGTAGACACTTTGATCACAGCGTAATGGTGACAGTGTGTGCACCGTGTGGTTTAGCGTGATATTGATATCGTGTGTTGTATGACCCTATGAAATTGTGGTATTTGTCTAGTACCTTCTAGGTCGCTCAAGTTAACAGTGTGGGGTTAACTAGACATGGGAATGCGACTTTAAGGTGTGCTTTGTAGCCATACACAGTGAATTGGTGTTTGGTGTCCAACCGGAGAGTGGTTCGGAGTAGCATAGTGAAGAGAGATATTTATGCATTCAATTATGTTACCATTGTTGAGACTGTCCACTAGTGAAAGTAGGATACCTACGACTTGTTTCTAAGCATTGAAACACCATTTACATTCATTTCTTCTACATGTTTGCTTGCTGCCATTTTATTTCAGATTTCTATCATCACTTATAATCATCCACATTACTTGTATTTCACTCTCTCTTCGCCGAACTAGTGCACCTATACAACTGACAATTGTATTAGGTGTGTTGGGGACTGATGATGCAGATCTTGCACTCATTGGGAGACCCCAAGAGGAAGGTATGATGAGCACAACAGTAGTTTTCCCTCGGTAAGAAACCAAGGTTTAATCGACCAGTAGGAGGAAGGAGTAACTTCAGAAGGTTGAAGCAGCTGAGATGGCAGGGCGCACTACCGTTCAGAAGCAACGTGGAACCTACATAACACAATCAAAGAACTTTGCCCCAACGAAGCAGCGAGGTTGTCAATCTCACCGGTTTTGCTGAACACAAAGAGGTTAAACGTATGGCATGGAAAACAATAGCAAAACAGTATGAAAGCAGTGTGAAAGCAGTGTGTGTATTATCAGTATGACAAAATGGACCGGGGTCCACAGTTCACTAGTGGTGTCTCTCAGTGGAAGATAAATAACATGCATGGTGAACAAATTACAGCTGGGCAATTGACAGAAATGAAGGCTGCAATGTAGTGCATATGCAAGACATAAAGATTACTATGTGATTCATGCAGGCCTTACAACAAAATACATAGACCGTCATCCAACTGCATCTATGACTAATAATCCACACTCCGAATATCATCCGAACAAACGTTGGGTATTAAGTTGCAATCAACAGATTATCGCAATAAGCAATGGAAACTAGGTAAACACCGTTGTTTTTTCCCTAATGGCAACAACACATCCTCCATCTGTCACGTTTCTGTCACTCGAGCACAGATGCAAATGAGGCATGAACTCACTATCGAGCATAAATACTCCCTCTTGGAGTTACTAGAATCTACTTGGCCAGAGCATCTACCAATAACATAGATCATGCAAGATCATAAATAACATAAGCATGAAGATAACATGATATATTTATAATCAGAAGACATAGCATTCAACATTCATCAGATCCCAACAAACACAACATGTAGCATTACATAAAGATGATCTCGATCATGTGAGGTAGCTCACGAGATCTAAACATGAGGTACAAAGTGGATAGAACAACCATCTAGCTACTGCTATGGACCCGTAGTCCGGGGATGAACTACTCACGCATCACTTTGGAGGAGGGCATGGTGGTGTAGACCCCTCCGGTGATGAATTTCCCTCCCGGGAGGGTGCCAGGGAGAGCTCGAGAACCCTCCCTATTTTGGGATGATGATGACGGCGGCCTCTGGTGTTTCTTGGGAAGAAGTGGTATGTCTTTAGGGTTGATATGTCCGGGGGTATAAATAGGCGAAAGGGCAAAGGCGGTGGACGCCTGGATCCCCACACCACCCCATGGCGTGGCCAGGGGCGTGCCGCCCTATGGTGTGGCCCCCCTGTGGCCCACCTCCGGGCCTCTTCGGGACTCCATGGAACCTTTGGGGATTCTAGGACCTTCGTACTTCGAATTTTCCAATACTGAGAATATTTCCAAAACAACTTTTCTGAAACTAAAAACAACAAAAATAGGGAACTGGCTCTGTGGCATCTTGTCAATAGGTTAGTCCGGAAAATCGATAAAAAATATATAAAGTGTATAGCAAACATGTAGGACACAACATGAAAACAACATGGAACATCAGAAATTAAGGATACTTTTATGACGTATCAGGGACACAAGAGACTTCTTGTATCGTAATTGCAGGGTTGCTTTATAGGGATATCTTGGACCTCTTCCTCCTTGAGTTCGATAAACCTTGGGTGATCCACTTAAGGGAAACTTGATGTTGTTCTACAAACCTCTGCACTTGGAGGCCCAACACTATCTAAAAGAATAGAAGCGTGCGTAAACATCAAGCTCTTTTCTGACGCCGTTGCCGGGGAGGTAAGGTAAAAGGTTATCACATCCTAGGGTGTGAGTGCTCGAAGTTATTTCCTTTATATTATGCAATTATATCTTTTTGTTTCTTGTTTTCACTAGTTAGGATTTTTTTTACTTGTTCCTTGTTTTTATTTTTACTAGTTAGTCTTAATGGAAAACAACAGAAATACGAGAGAGCTTTATTTGCATGCTAGTAGCAATGTTATTAGCATTAATTCCTTGGATACCATTATTTCTAATACTATGGAAAAGTATAATCTTGGGGAAGCTAGTTTTTATTAACTTTTAGTTCTCTAGCTTTAGAGGAGGAAATTTTCTCTGGTGATACTTTATTTCCCATATGTGATAAATCTAATTATGCTTGTGATATTTTAAATCCTCATGCTGAAAGTATTTCTTTTAAAATACCTATGAAAATTGTTGAACTTGTCAGGAACAACTGCTATTTTGGATATGGAACTATTCATCCTCGTGATCATTTACTCTTTATACATGAATTATGTGGGTTGTTTAAGTGTGCAGGTATTTCAATGGACGAAGTTAAGAGAAGGCTATTCTCTTTATCACTTAAGGACAATGCAAGGGAGTGGTATGAGCTACTAGATGATCCTCATAAATTTAGAGTGGAAGGAGCTTCAATCTCTATTGTATTCTTCTCATGAACTGTATCTAGATAGGAATTACATTAATAATTTTTGGCCTCGTGATGGAGAAATCATTGCTCAAGCTTGGGGAAGATTGAAAACTTTAATACTCAAATGTCCTAACCATGATCTTCCTAAGGAAATAATTGTTAACAATTTGTATGCAAGGCTTTCAGGACATTACACGGATTATCTAGATTCCTGTTCATAGGGTTCTTTCTCAAGTAATAAGGTTGAAGCTAAATGGGATCTTCTTGAAACAATTAAAACCAGTAATGAAGGTTGGAGTAACGACAAAGGTAAAGAATCAGGTATAAACTACGAGTATGATTGCAATAAGTCTTTCGCTGAAACTACTAATTTTCAAGAGCTTAGTGCTAAATATGGTCTTGATCCTCAAATGTTGTTGGTTGGTATAGATCCTTTGCTTCTTATATTAATGTTCCTAAAGAAAATGGGGACATATATCATGAACCTTTTAAATACACTTGCATGAAAAATGAAATTGTTATTAATGATTGCAATGAACATGCTCAAACTTATGAAAGTACTATTTCTTATAAGCATGTTAATTTTTGTGGATCACTTAGACATTGTGAAAAGAATCAAATCGAAGAAGAATATTTCATCCATCATAGGAATGAAAAAACTAGAATGTGGTACAAGGCTTTAGATGATCTTGGTGAAAACGTTTGTGCCCTATAACCTTTTATCTATGAACTTTGCTGCAAAGTGGGTCATTTCAATTTTCAATGCTCAGGCTATAATAGCTATTAGAATACTGCAATCTTGTATTGTGATGACATGATCACTCCTAATCAGCATGATGAACTTACATTATTTTTGGGGTGTGAAGAATTATCAAGAAAAACTTCTTTGGTAGATATGAATGCTCTTGATATGAATAGTGTCATGCATGGTTGTCATCTTTATCGTGTCAATAATTGCCACGCAAATACTTACATACAAAATATTATAAAAGAGGAGACTTTACCAAAACATGACAGGGCTAATATTTGTTTTCATCTTATTAATGAAGAGGAGGAATCCTCCAAGGTTTCTCCTATTGTTTCTGACAATAAACCAGGGTATATGGAGAAGCTTCCTTTCAAGCCTCTCCCTCCTATAGAGAGGAAGAAGAAGAAGAAGAAGAAGAAGAAGAAGAAGAAGAAGAAGAATAAGAGGAGAAAAAGGAGAGAGGTAACGGTATCTCCCCCTAAGCATGTTGCTCCAATTATAGTTTTTGATGAGTCTGAACTTGATGATTTTCCTATGCCTGTTATTTATGAAAGTGATCATGATTGAGATAAACACACTACTTTCTATATTGAGAATCTCTTTGGTACCAATTCTGAAAATGATGATAATTGATGTACTATTAGTACCATCTGATGTCTACGCACGCTTCTATTCTTGTAGACTGTGTTGGGCCTCCAAGGCAGAGGATTGTAGAACAGCAGCAAGTTTCCCTTAAATGGATTACCCAAGGTTTATCGAACTCACGGAGATAGAGGTCAAAGATATCCCTCTCAAGCAACCTGCAATTAAGATACAAGAAGTCTCTTGTGTCCCCAACACACCCAATATACTTGTCAGGTATATAGGTGCACTAGTTCGGCGAAGAGAGAGTGAAATGCAAGTAATATGGATGATAATAAGTGATAATAGCAATCTGAAATAAAAATGGCAGCAAGCAAACATGTAGCAGAACAGGCGGAAAACAGTGTTTCAATGCTTGGAAATAAGGCATAGGGATCCTACTTCCACTAGTGGACACTCTCAACAATGATCACATAAATGAATGCATAAATATCATTTCTTCACTATGCTACTCCGAACCACTCTCCGGTCGAATAACGAACACTAATCATTGCGTAGGGATTTAACAGCACTCCTCAAGTCTATATTCCCTCTCTAGGGCACCCCAATGTCACTACGAGCGCAATAAATTAGTAAACAAACGTCACAATTTCATAGGTTCACCTTCCAACACAATATATAAATATCATGCTAAACCACACGGAGCACACAATGTCACCTTTGCCCCATGATCAAAGTGTTTACAGAGATAACAAAACCACTTGTGTAGCATAATAGATGAAGATCAATCTACAGATTCAACTAGATTACAAAGCTCATGGTCACATAAAGATCACACCATGGGAGAGAGAGAGAGATAAACCACATAGCTACCGGTAGAGCCCTCAGCCCCGGGGGAGAACTACTTCCTTCTCATCATAGGAGACAACAACGGCGATGGAGATGGCGGTGGAGTCGATGGAGATGGCTTCCGGAGGCACTTCCCCGTCCCGGAAGGGTGCCAGAACAGAGATCTGTCCCTCGAAACTTGTCGGCAACGGCGGCGGAGCTACGAATGTATTTTATGGAAAAGGTCAATTGTCCTAGGGTTTTCCCTCGGCGGAGTATATATAGGCAAAAGGGTGATGCCGGGGGGGTGGCCAGGGGGCCCACGCCCCTAGCTGGCGCGACCAGGGGGAGCCCGCGCGAGCCTATGGTGTGGGGACTCTAGGGCCCCCCTCCGGGTCCTCTTCGGTCTTCTGGATGCTTCCGGGGAAAATAGGAACTTCGGGATTTGTGGGGTCCAATTCCGAGAATATTTCCAGAACAACTTTTCTGAAATAAAAAAAGGCAGAAAACAGGGAACTGGCACTTGGCATCTTGTAAATAGGTTAGTCCCGGAAAACGTGTAAAATGATATAAAGAAGGGAGAAAACATGTAGCAATTGGCATAATATCAACATGGAACATCAGAAATTATAGATACGTTGGAGACGTATCACCATCCATGTTCCTTCCATTGATGATATAGGAAGCTCTGAGCTTGTGGATGATGTGTTTGAAAATCCCTTTGCTGCTGATGATTATATGCTTGATGCATCTCTTTCTAGTAAAAATGATGATATGTTTACAAATGAATGCGCTTTGGAAGATAACTATTCTATTGCTTACGATGATACTATGCCTCCAGTATTTGATAACTACTATAAAATATGCTATAACATAAGCTATGATTACAATTATCCTCACGAAACTTTTCATAGTTATGGAGGGATTACCCAAAACCATCTTCCTAATATACAACTTGCCTATCATGTTGGAGTTCTTTATGATGATTATAATGATGAACATGCTATTTCCAATTCACCTACTATTGAGGAGAAAATTAATTATGATTATAATATTCCTCCTATATTTGATGATTATGGTGATGACAATGATAATAGTAGCTATTTTGTTGAATTTGCTCCCACTACTATTAATGAGAATGACTATGCTTATGTGGAGAGTATTAATTCTTTTATGCATGTGGCTGATGATAAGAATGTTATATTCGATAGTTATATTGTTTATTTTATTCATGATGCTACTGAAAGTTATTATGAGAGAGGGAAACTAAAGGGTACGTTGCATAGAAAACAAAAAATTCCTACGCGCGATAAACCCGAATGGCCAAGATCTAATCAAGGAGATGAAAGACAACGGGGAGAAATAGAGTCTTGAGATAACATACCCTCGAAGACTCAAAGTGTTACGAGATCAAATCTCGTTGTTGGCGTAGTAGTACTCACGTCGATCCCGAGCGAGAAGATGTGCACCGCAATCCGGCGATGCCTCCGTGACCGGTCACACGTTCACCTCGATGAAGACCTTTGTTCCCTCGATCCAGCGGGGTAGCGGAAGTAGAGGATCCCCGGAAATCCAGCAGCACGACGACGTGGTGGTGGTGAATAATCCCACGGTCAGGGCTTCGCCAAGCCGGAGACCATGGAATAGAGCAACGGGTGGAGGGAAAGGGTGGTGGGCAAGTGTGTGAGGAAGGGGGAGCTCTCACCCTCCTTTTATAGGGGAGGGGAGGCAGCCCAAGGGGAGGAGTGCGACCAGCCATGGTGTGCCCCCACCTCGTCCCCTCTACATGTGAGTGGAAGCTCCACTCACACCCACTCATGCTCCCTTAATTTTCCACTTAGAAAATCCAAAGGTTTTTCTTTAATAAATAAATAAAACATTTTTATTTCTTTATTTATATTTGTTAATTCCATTAAAAACATTTGCATGCAGCACCTCGAATCATTTGTTAATTCTATTAACAACCATTCGGCGAAAAACCCCTTGAACTATTTCAATTTCCCCCAAAACAATTTCGGAGCTGCCCAAAACATTCTTCGGTATTCCGTATCCTCTCAAACGCTTCATCGAAGCTTAAGTGTGTCACCCTACGGTTCGCGAATAATATAGACATGATTGAGACTCCTATCCGATCAATAATCAACAGCGGGATCTGGAGCTCCGTGATGACTCCTATATATTCAACGATGACTCTCGTGATCGTGTGAACCTTTCAACGTCATAATGATTTCCCTTTGTCTCGTGATATTTTACTTGTCCGAGATCCGATCATCGGTATCAACCATACCTTGTTCGATCTCGTTACCTGACAAGTACTCTTTTCTCGTTCCCGTGATATAACATCCTTGTGATCATATCACGTGCTTTCAAGCGGTGCCGATGTGATATCACCCAGAGGGCCCTGAGTATATCTCTCTGTCATATTGGATGGACAAATCCCACACTTGATCCATGAGCTTCAACTAACACTTTACGAATACCTAACGCCACCTTTATAGTCACCCTGTTAGGGTGTGATGTTTGATGTCATCAAAGTATTCTTTCGGTATTAGTGATTAAAATGATCTCATGGTCTAAGGAACAATGTTACTCCAAATGTAAGACATAACAACAAAACTAAAGGACTTGATCGTATTGTTATACTTAGTTAGGGTCTAAGTTCATCACATCATTCTCCTAATGACATGACCCCGTTATTGTTAATACAATTCTAGCATGAGAAATAAACATCTACCATAAACAAGGAATAACATAATAAACACTTTATTATTGCCTCTCGGGCATATTCCCTTCAGAAACACAGTCTTATGCACCTCAACAATATTAAGTTTCCCCTCTTTATGTTGAAATTTTGGAAGTTGCACTTATTTTGCCTTCCTATGCTAGCCACTTTGTGCTTTATTGACTTGTTCTTATACAAAATTCTTTTTCATAGGAAGTGGGTTAGACTTACATTTGTTTTACATTTTCTTCTTGATGCTCTTTTTTTTGTTTCAATTCATATTTCCCATGTGAGCATCTTCTCAAATTATCATGCCTAGCTAAAAGGCTTTAAAGAAAAGCACTTCTTGGGAGATAACCCATGGTTTTATTTTTGCGTTGTTTTTCTATGTTTTCTTTGTGTCAAGGGGTTGTATACTTCTGTAGCAACTCCTTTGTATCTTTATTTTCATGTATTAGTTGTGCCAAGTAAAGTTTCTAGCGAAATTTGGAGTTGGTTTTGGATTTCTGTGCAGGAAACAGATTTCTGCTGTCCACCGTAAAAAATCGTATAAAATCCAAAATGATCTGAATTTTTGTGTGCTTATTCTTCAGCTAATTCCCAAACATTTTCGTTACTTAAGTTTTTAGATCTAAGCAACATAAGTGCCCCCAAAAAATTCATCTTTATAGACTGTTCTCGTTTGGTAGATTCTGCCATTTTTCTTTCTTGCATTGGCTCTTTTACGATGTCAAGTGGATTTCTTTGCTTCACGAAACATCAGTGGCTGCAGCTAATGTTTAAAAGTATCAATAACACTTGTGCCCATGCAGAAATGAAACGTCCATTTTGCATCGCCGTTTATGTTGTTATTTTCTGTTATTCATCGATATATTTCATGTTATGATGCACCCTTATGTTATTTTTTCTTATTTTGCATGTGTCATGATTTTTGGAGAATAAACACCGGGACCAAAATTCTGATTGAAAAAGTACCGTCGAGATACGCTATTTCAGAAGATCAAAAGAAGAGGGGGGGTACCTGAGGTATCTTAGAAGTTCAGAAGAGGGAGCCACCCACGAGGAGAGCCGGAGGGGGACCACCAGGGGCCCACACCATGGGGCATCGCGCCCCCCTTGGCCACGCCGCCACGTGGTGTGGCCACCCTAGGCCCACCTCTGGTGGACATTTTTGGCATACTTCACCCCGAGGGAACCCTAAGCCCCATGCCATCATCGAAGAATTATTGTGTCGCCGCCTCGGGGCGGAAAACACCCGAGAGAGAAAAGCTCTCTGGTAGGGAGAAATTTGCCGGGGAAATTCCTCTCCTGGAGAGGGGAAATCACCGCTATCGGCACCGTCATGACTCCGGTCATCATCAAGATCATCATCGTCATCATCATCACCACCAGCACCATCACCCTCATCATCCACCATCATCCCTGTCGTGGGATAATCACGACAGCGTTACCAGGGGTAACTTATCTTGGGGCAATTCGACTCTGGTGTTTGGGAGAGGGTTTAGCTCAGGGGAAAACATGCTATCAATCGATCTGGTAGCTCTGGCAATCGAGTCGCCGAGTCTCCGATCTAGGGTTACAATTACCAACTCTCGTATTACAGGGATACTCGAATATCTGGTGAAGCTCTCTTTTCCTAACCCTAGGAGCCGGCTTATATCTTACCCGGCTCCCTGGCTTCCTATACAAGGCATACTTGGAATCCTACCCGGAAATCGCACATAACCCTAAGGTTCCTAATTGTAACCCCAAGGGCCGGGTTACAAGGCCTACGTTCCTTCTTGGGCCTTCTAGAAGCTCCTCTTCCTTGAGCCGGGTCTTGTACGATTACCTTTGGGCCGGGTTTCACCTTGACGTTAGCCTACCGGGTTATCATCCCTCCATCAGTAGTCCCCAGAATAGCTTGCGCTTCTCAGGATCAACCATGAAGCTCACGCTATTCCCTGCAAAACAATAAACATACAAATTCATGAACTACCGGGTTAGAACGCTTTGATAATAGCTAGGCCTTGCTCTGTATGTGGTCCATATAATAACCCGGTTTTTCCCGAATCAAACATCATTTTCCCGGGTCAACACTCCGAGAAAACGTGATAAGACCCGGGCTCGCACCGTTGCCAATTAATCCGAATATCACGCTCGCAATCCACTTTAATATCTTTCCGGATATCCCGTAACGGGCACTTTAATACTTACCCCCAAAATATCCGGGCCGAATAACCCCTTTCCCGAAAATTTGGCACTTGCCGCCCAGGCCTAGGGCATTTCCCCCCCACTCCTATAAATAGGCACCCAGGGGTCACCCTTTAGATCTACTAGCCACTCCCCTTCTTATCCCTTCGTCTCCACTTCTCCTTGGCGCTTGCGACCCCGAGCTCGAGCCCGCACCAGCAGCACCGCTACGCCTCCCTCGAGTGCGCCACCGGAATCACGCCGCCGCCGCCCGGTCGCTACTGCCTGCGCCCGTAACGCCACCGTCGATCTCCGCCGCCACGCCCACGAGCAATCCGCCGGAGATCTTAAGGCACCACCGTCGTCAAGATCTACGCCGCCGCCGCGCATCCCATCTCGATTCGTCCGGTAAGCTCCTTCAATTTCTTGGATCTAATTCTTGATTTCGCGCGGGTAGATTGGACCTAATTTCACCTCCAAATCCTCCACCATTTCTCACTAGTTGAATATGCCATAATCTTGCTTTTTTCACGGCTGGTACTTAGTTAGATCCAAGCATGCACCTCTCAGCATATCTTCACCCTTTGCAATCGTGAATTTTCCCTCTATATGTTTTTGACTAGATCCAATCTGCCAACTTTTCTGCAAGTGATTTCCATTAAGTCGGATAGCTGTAATTTCCGGGTCTCTCGTTATTCATACTCTGTATTTGCCTCTTTTTTAGATCTTCACCTATGGCTCCTAAGTCCAGTGCTAAGCTGAAGGGAAAACACCCGGCCAGCAAGCAAAAGCCGAGTCAATCGATCTCCGCCAATTGGGCGAGATCGACTGTGACAAAGGCTAATCTCGACGAGCTCATGGAGTCGGGTGTTCTACCCACCCAGGAGGATATCCACTGGAGGATACCCGGAGAGGAGACTCGTCCTTCTCCGGGTCTTGACGAGGTGGTGGTTTTTGTCGAACACGTGATCCGGGGTTTCCGCCCCCCGGGTCACCCTTTCTTCCTTGAGCTCCTGGACCACTACAAGCTCCGGGTATTCGACATCGGCCCCAACTCCATGCTTAATATCAATCACTTCATAGTTTTGTGTGAATCGTATCTATGCGTTCCTCCAAATTTAGCTATGTTCCTTGAACTTTTTCAATGTAAGCCGTGCCGAGAGAGCGGCGATGAGGCCCTCCTAGTCTATGGAGGGGTCTCCATCCAGAGGCGGAAAATTCCCTCATGCCGACTCTGAGCCTCAGTTCGCACGTCAAACACTGGCAGAAAACTTATTTTTATTGCCAAGACACCTCTTCAGCCGGCGAAAAGCCACTGCGGGTTTCACCGATGATCTCCTCAATCTTTCCGATAATCTCAGCTCTTTTTCTTCTGAGGCCGAGAGGCAATGTATCCAGCCTCTCCTCCATAAACTTGCTGTACTCTCGGCCCATGGTCTCCTAGGGCTCAATCTGATTAAAACCTGGGTGAGTTGCCGGATTCAGCCTAACAGCACCCAGACAAAACTTATGTGCCACTACTCCGGACATCTTACCGACTCTCTCCGATACTCGGAGAAAAATTACCCGGCTGGTGACATAAACAAGCTCATGAAGACCTTCTTAGCCGAGAAACTCGACGCTATCAAGAATATAGCCGGGCTTAACCCCTTCACGCGAGATAACCCGGCTCCTCCAGTAAGACCCGGATATTACCCCTTCATTCGACCAATATTCCTTATGTACATTTACTAACCCTTGTCATGGTGTTTCTCTCTCAGGAAGATGACGCATTCTGGAAGATAGTTACTCCTCCCCCTTCCGAAAACTCGGAAGAAGACGAGGAGCCGGTTGATAGCGACGAAGGTAAATCTGAATCACTGTCGGATATATACCGAATAGGGGTATAGAAGATGGTAGACAAAAGAGCTGGACTACCAGGGTGGCCTGCAAGGTAATGGGCTTAGGTCCATTGGGCGGCCCAGTAGTCCGACGCGTAGAAGCCGGATTCTAGAAGAACCCGGATCACGGCCCGCGTGATCTGGCTTGGAGGAGAAGACGGATTCCTTACTTTCCAAGTTACAAGTTAAACGTAGTCTTCTAGGTTTCTGGTTCTGTAAGCCCTAATCCGGCTATTATATAAAGCCGGACGGGAGATAGATTAGATAAGTTCCTTTAGTTCCAAGGTTCTAGGTCCAAGCTCAAGCCTTACGCAACTCGCCGGGAAGTTCATCCTCGACGAGTAGCTGGATCTATTCCTTTACATTGTAACCTTATTATACGGGCTTTAGTCCCACATAGTGAGAAGTGCAGGAGTAGGTACGCCGTACTGTCGCGACGTACCGAACCTGGGTAAATCCCGTGTTCTGTGTTACTACGCTATCCCGTTACCCCACGTCTCTACCGTAGTCTCATGGCACCCCAGTCTATGAAAACTACTACGATGTCTCGACAGTTGGCGCCCACCGTGGGGCAAACGACGTCATGCGTGAAGTTCCGATCTGGGATATTAGGCGGAATCGGAAGATCGATCACTGTCGGAAGCTTGGAATTCGACGACGACGTTGGGCGCTTCCTCGACAACGGATCCTACATACCGGCGCAAAACCACCTGGTAAGTGCCTGCGTCTTACCGATTGGATCTGCTAACATCTTTATCGGATTAACCGCGGAAGCAATTGGGTTTTGCGGTGAAAGCAATTATTTCCCACCCGCCCTATACCCAGTCGAAGACGACTATGATGCCGGATTTTGCTCAGATCGCCGACAAAACAGTGATACGCACTTTATCGGCATGGTGCAATCCGAGATCGCCGAAAACACGGATGACGGAAATCCCGTGCAAGAGGCAGACAACGATACACCCGTCACAGAGACGGAAGAACCAATACCCGTCACAGAGACGGAAGATCCGACATCCGTCAACCAGACGATGAACTCGGAAACAGAGTCCGTGCTTGCCGCCATTGAGGCGAGATTGGAGTCGGAAACCGGATCGGATAACTTCGAATCCGAAGACGAAGATGATGATGCCTTCGTAAGAAAAGTTAAGTCCTTTCAAGAGGGATTCCATGAAGTGCTAATGGCAAAACCAGCTGATACAACGGGTGCCGATAGCCAGGAAAGCCCTAAAACCCCTCCGCCAGCAGAGGAGAGGGAAGACGGAGAAACTTCTCCGATATTTCCTAATGTCAAGGAGATGACAGAGGATGAACCTGTCAAAAAACCTCCCTCTTCCAAGAAAAAGCACCGTGCTTCTAAAAAACTCCAGTACAAACTCCGGAAGAAAAAGTCAGCTGATCTCGCTGATGAAAACCTGGAAGTTGGAGATATTAGTGGCACAAAGCCTACGGAAAAGAAATCTAAGGAAATCACTGCTCCGCCAATGACAGAACTGGAAGAGCAAGAACTATTACAAACTCCAGTGGGACCCAATGAACCCCCTGAGATGCTGGAAGCCAGGAGACAAGCTTTCCAACGGCAACAGCAACAACTGCTTAGATCTCGGCAACATCTCCAACAAACCCATAATGACATCAAAATTATGAAGGAAGAAATTGAGGAGTACGAGAGAAAGCATAGATCTGCCTTAAAACCTACGAGGTTACCCGGAATTGCAAAACCGGAAGAACTGCCGCCGAAAGAAAGGTTCTATAACCCATCTTGGCAAAAGCAGTTAAACGGCAAAGATGCCAAGGGCGAACCAATATACAAAACCGCAGCTGAAAACGCGGAAGCAGCGTTCGCCATCTTGAACAATGATCTGTACTCCAACGGGGAAAAACTCCAAGGGGTGTATGCTTTCCTAGGGAAAGCATTACAGCAGCAACAGCGAGGACAAGAGCGATCAGGGAGGCTGCATGATAATTCCGCCCTCTGCAAAACTGTTACTTGCGCTGCTGGAGCACCTGGACCGGAAGAACCCGGAGATTCGGATAAAAAAGAGGATCCGAGAAAAGACAAGAAAAACCCCGACAACCGGGACGCAGCGTCTAGAACCGGACCTCATCTCCCGAAAGATGGATATAAACCACACGATCGGGAAGACAAACACCGGAATGACGGCAAAATAATGCCACCTCCGAGAAACCCAGCTGAAAAAGCTGGAAGATACGATACGCCTCACAGACGTGAAAGATCTCGGACACCGCCCAAAGATAAGGAAAGGTATAGGAGCAGGACTCCACCTAATCCCAGAGGGCGTGACAACGGAAGAGATAGAGATAACCTCGGAAAAACGCGTCCGCGCAACAATGGAAAAGAAAGGAGCAGATCCCCTTCTGTCCATTCAGCCGGGAGATATTCTGCACATATTGACAGAGCAGAAAAGTATGATCTATACTTTGGTCCTAAGTGTTTTACTGACAGGATCCGAAGGATAACCCTGCATTCTGGCTTCGCCAAAGTTGGTCCAACCTACCAAAAATATACCGGCAGTACAAACCCGGATACCTGGCTTTCAGATTACTACACAGCCGTCCAGATCAACAACGGGACAGACCTGGAAGCTGTCAAGTTTCTTCCCCTAATGTTGCTAGACGGAGCCAGAGATTGGATTAATGGTTTACCATCAAGAACTGTCGACAGTTGGGATGATATGGCGAGAGTATTTACCCAGCATTTTAGGGGAACATACAAACGCCCAAATAGCATCAACCAGCTGAACCGTTGCACCCAATTTGAAGATGAACCATACGTGGATTTCATCTCCAGATGGACTGCAATGAAGAATAGTTGCTCTGGAGTAACTGACGTACAAGCAATGCATGCTTTCGTCAATGGCCTAAAACCCGGACTTGTACCGTTCATGGTTGGTTCTAAAAAGCACAAAGATCTCGGATCTATGCTTACAACCGCTAATGAGCATGCTGCAGCCGAAGATGATATTAGAGCAAGAGGAGGCAATATTGAGTCACTAATATTGGCCAAGAAAACACCTCGTTCTGATAAAAAAGGAACTCCGGAGTCAGCAACAAAGCCCAAGGAGGTTAACTTAGCCTTTGGAGGAGAAAAAGGGAACAAGTGGAAAGGCCGCAGTCCGGATCCCATCAATTACACTCCTGAGGAATGGGAGAGAATTAAGTCGGAACCCTGCGTCCACCACTCTCAGTTTGGGAAACCAACCCACACAAACGCGCAATGCCGGTTAAACAAGCATATGAAAGGCAATGCAGGATCCGGAAATAAAGGGAAGGGTTCCAAGAGGAAACCTACCAAACAAAAGCCAGAAGCTGAAAAAGAAGACAGTGAATCGGACACTGATGATAAAATCCAGGAACAACAGCGAAAAGGCGAACCTAAATTTCCGAGAGTTGACGGAGAAGCAATGCTAACTTTCCTAGCAACCCCGTCAGCAAAGGTGGCCAAAAGGACACTTCGAGAAATAAACGCGGTTGTTCCTGCAACCCCAAAATTCTTGAAGTATTCCAACACACCGATAATCTGGGATCAGTCTGATCATCCCGGAAATATCCCTGAACCCGGCACACAAGCTCTTGTTGTAAGCCCTATTGTTCAAAACACTAGGCTAAGAAGGGTGCTGATGGACGGAGGATCCAGCATCAATATAATGTACCTGGATACACTGAAGCACTTGAAGATATCCGAGTCCCAGCTCAATTACAGCAATATACGCTTCCATGGCATTGTTCCTGGCAGGCAAGCACGATCCCTAGGAGAAATTTCCCTAGATGTCACCTTCGGAGATAAAGATCACTTCCGGCAGGAAAAAGTATCCTTCGAAGTTGTTCCGTTCGAGAGCGTGTATCACGCAATACTCGGACGTCCGGCTTTCGCTAAGTTTATGGCAAGATCTTGCTATATCTACAACAAGCTGAAGATGCCAGGACCCAAAGGAGGAGTAATCACCATTGCCGGTGATTTCAAGCTGGCAAACGAGTTGGAGAAGCAAAACGCCCTTTGCGCTCAAAGAGTTATAGCTCAGGAAGAACTGAAGGAGTTAGCCAAGGAGGTATCGCCGAAAGAAATGCCGGCAGGAAAAGAAACTCGAAAGCCAACAGATAGCTTCAAGGCATCCGAGAATACAAGACAGGTAATCCTAGATCCCAAAGATCCGACAAAATTCGTCGTTGTAGGGACTGGGATGACCGACAAATAGGAAGGCGAGCTCATCAAGTTCCTCCGTGAGAACTGGGACATTTTTGCCTGGTGTCCAGCTGACATGCCAGGCGTACCCAGGGAACTTGCTGAGCACCAACTCAAGGTTATTCCCGGATCAAAACCCGTCAAACAAGGTCTCCGTCGATTTGACGGAAGAAGACGGAAGGCTATTGGCAAGGAAATTATCCGGCTTTTAGCAGCGGATTTCATCAAGGAGGTAATCCATACTGACTGGTCCGCAAATCCGGTATTAGTACCGAAGAAAGACACAACTGCACTCAGAATGTGTATAGATTACACAGGATTGAACAAGTTATGTCCGAAAGATAGGTTTGCGTTACCGCGAATCGATCAAATAATAGACGCCACTGCAGGCTCTGAGCTTTTATGCTTTTTGGATGCATACTCCGGGTACCACCAAATACGCATGAAAAAGGAAGATCAAATCAAGACTTCTTTTATAACCCCATACGGGACGTATTACTACGTAACCATGCCTTTTGGCCTGAAGAACGCAGGTGCAACCTACCAGCGTTGCATGCAACGTTGTTTGCATAGTCAGATTGGAAAAAACGTCCATGTTTACGTGGACGATATTGCTGTCGTAACCAAGGAAAAAGATACACTCCTTGAGGATTTGCGAGAAACTTTCGAAAATTTGCGCACTTACAAGATGAAGTTGAATCCATCTAAGTGCGTATTCGGGGTTCCCTCAGGAAAACTTCTAGGTTTCATCGTTTCTCACAGAGGAATAGAAGTTAACCCAGAAAAGATCAAGGCAATCTTGAATATCTCAAAGCCTACATGTGTAAAAGATGTCCAAAGATTGACGGGTTCCGCTGCAGCCGTCAGCAGATTTATTAGTCGGCTGGGGGATAAAGCCTTGCCACTATACAAACTGTTAAAGAAATCCGACAAGTTCGAATGGACAGAAGAGGCCGATGCAGCGTTAGCCCAGTTAAAAGAAACCTTGATGAACGCTCCCATCTTGGCATCTCCCAAAGATGAAGAACCCATGTTACTATACCTTACGGCTACTAGTCGGGTTATTAGCGCGGTAATCGTTGTGGAACGGACAAAAGAAGAGCAAAGCATACCAGATCAACATCCGGTATACTACATAAGCGAAGTTTTCTCCGAATCCAAACAAAGATACCCGCACTATCAGAAACTGGCGTATGGCGTATTTTTCGCATCCAGAAAGCTGCGCCATTACTTCCAAGGACATTCTATAACAGTGGTATGTAAAGCACCACTAGGAGATATTATAAACAATGCGGAGGCAACCGGCCGAGTAGCTAAATGGGACATCGAGCTGGCAGCTTTCGACATTAAGTATCAGCCAAGGACGACAATAAAATCCCAGGTTTTGGCAGATTTCGTCGCCGACTGGACAGAAGCAATGGAAAATACACCGATGCCAGAATCCGAGTACTGGATCATGCACTTTGACGGATCTAAGATGAAGGAAGGAGCTGGAGCCGGCGTAGTTCTAAAATCTCCCAAGGGAGACACAATGGAGTACGTATTGCAAATACACTTCAACGCCAGTAATAATGTGGCAGAATACGAAGCTTTGCTTCATGGCTTGCATATTGCAAAAGAAATAGGGGTAAAACGCATCTTGTGCTACGGAGACTCGGATTTGGTACAGCATCAGCTCAACCAAACCTGGGACGCGAAAAGCCCCATAATGGCCGAATATCGGAGAACGGTGGATGAGTTTGCCATCTGCTTCTTCGGGTTCGAAGTCCTTCACATAAAAAGGGAGGAAAATTGGAACGCGGATGCGTTAGCCCGCATGGGATTAGAGAGAGTAAAAACTTTACCACCAGGGGTATTCGTCCAGCATTTGCATGAACCATCCATAAAAGGTGGAGACGTCGATTACCCTTTAGCATCTGAAACAATTGAAGTCATGTTCGTTAAACCGGATTGGACAATCCCGTAACTAAACTTCTTAGTCAATCAGAAGTACCCGGAAGGAGCAGACGAAGTCCTGCAAAGGCAAATACAACGTCGGTGCAAAGGATACGTAGTAATCAACGACCACTTATACAAACGCAGTACTTCTGGAGTTTTTCTGCGGTGTATTTCACCAGAGGAAGGAAGAGAAATATTGCAAGAAATCCATGCCGGCGATTGCGGACATCACGCTCAATCAAAAAGCATAGTCAAAAAAGCATTCCGTGCAGGGTTTTTCTGGCTAACAGCCAAGACAGACGCCGAACGCATAGTGAATACATGCGAAGGATGCCAATATTACGCCAAGCAGACCAATTTGCCGGCCCAAGCACTAAAAACTATCCCTATCACATGGCCGTTTGCGGTCTGGGGGCTAGACATGATGAGACCGTTCAAAACTGCAAGAGGTGGACTTACACATTTACTCGTAGCAGTAGATAAGTACACAAAATGGGTGGAGGCTAAACCCATCAAAAAGCTGGACGGCGCAACTGCCAGAAATTTCATTATCGATTTAGTAATGAGGTATGGCGTCCCACACAGCATAATAACTGATAACGGGACAAATTTCTCCATTGGGGAGTTGGCAAAATACTGCCAACAAACGGGAATTCGCTTGGATCTTGCATCTGTGGCACACCCGCAATCTAATGGACAGGTTGAAAGAATGAATAGCTCAATCCTGCAAGGAATACGCCCAAGACTCGAAACTCCTCTTCATAGAGCAGCTGGAGCATGGGTAGAAGAACTACCTTCCGTGTTATGGAGTATTCGAACAACGCCAAATAGGTCAACTGAGCAAACCCCGTTTTTCCTAGTTTATGGTGCGGAAGCTATGCTTCCAACGGACATGATCCATGACAGCCCAAGAGTGCAAAATTTTGATGACTCGGATGCCGAGGAAGCACGACAGGATGTTGTCGATCTCCTAGAAGAGGAACGAGAACTTGTGCTTCAAAGATCCGCCATCTACCAGCAAGGTTTACGACGTTATCATAGTCGTAAAATCAGGCATCGTTCTTTTAAGGAAGGTGACTTGGTGCTGAGATTGGTGCAACAAAGGAAGCACAAATTGGCCCCAGTATGGGAAGGACCATTTGTCATCAGTAAAGCCATGAAAAATGGATCATATTATCTTGTCGACATTCGAGATACGGAGGATGATCCCAAAAAGCCGAATCGCAAAAGAAAGAGAAAAATAGATGCTGAACTAGGAGAGACAAATAGGCCTTGGAGTATCCAGCAATTACGTCCCTTCTACACTTAGTTCAATTTCTATGTAAACATCTTTGAGATCATGAAATAAAGTTATCGGAATTCATATTCATTATAAGTACAAAATATTTCCGTTTTATCTATTTCCCAATGATCTTACAAATACTCAATGTTGACCCGAATTGTGCCTGCGTGCTCGGTGTTTAAAAGCTGAATGATTCGGCCTGTTAAAGGTTAAAGGAAACTCGGATTGTGCCTGCGTGCCCAAGTTTCAGAACAGTTCCTTGTTTTCTCTAAGTTTTATCTGATCGTGCGTATGATGGGTTACTGGAATTAGTTAGTAAAAATGCCTTTAGCATGATTCATGTTTTCGAGTTTCAAAACTGCTTGGTTCGTCCCCAGTTACTCGGCATAACGATTCATAATGCTATTTGAGCCATTTCAAACACTAAGGACAGTTAAAGCATATATACCAGATTACTTAGAAGATAAAGGAGCAGCCAAACCCGGAAAAACTTTGCAAGAAGTTTGAAATCGCAAAAGGCGGAGTTCTTGTTCCGACAAATGACATAGAAGTATTACAATATGAATTACATTGTAAAGAAGCTACTATACGCATCCATCATCCAGGTTAAGTGCGCCCCCTTTAAATTTCTGAGTCTTCATCACTACCATCATTCTCGGGGGCTGCGGGCACTTCTTCTTCCGGATAAGTAATGGAGATATTTACCATGGAAGCAATCTGCGTGGCATGGCCTTCAACTTCTTTAAAGATTGCATTTATTTGTGCTTCTGAGCATTCTTGAGGAATACCGGATGCTACACGCCAGGATTTTGCATCAGGGTAGTGTAAGCGCATGAGGCCAAGTGCCATTCGCGCACCACCCCGTGCTGCAGAGCGAAGGAAAGATTCCTTCGAATTTGCTACTTCCATAATGCCATCCGGAAGTCGGTAAACTTCTGAGAATTGTATACTGCTTGTGGGCAGGAATTTACTAATTAAGTGCATTCCTGCATTTCTGATTGAATTCCATATCTTCCCAAAGGCCCGGATCTTTTCCGTCCGAGAAATCCCTGGAAAATTTCCTGCTTTTTTGACAAAAGGCAAAGATTAGAAAATATAAGAATATGGCATGAAAGTATTGGTAAAAGAAGTCAACTTACCAAGAACCGCGTCAATTTCATCGCTTTCTTTCATACGAGGAAATAGCATACTTTCTAAATCATTGATAATAGAGTTGGGAGGAAGATTATGTGGTTGGATGTTGTAGTGTGACAGAACCTGGAGGAAGAAGGATGAAGGTGGCAATCCCATACCTCGCAGAAGGTGGGAGGCAAGAAGCACCCTTTCGCCCTCTTGTGGCAGGGGTTCAGTCTCCTCTTCCGGGAGCCGCCATTTCTTTTTCAGCACCAAACCCTCCTTCTCCAGGTTGGGAAGGAGAGCCGGGGGAATACTGCAGGCACTCCAGTTGCCTGCAGTTTCCTCTTCCTCTTCCGCTCCGGCGGCGGCGGCGGCGGCCTTCGCAGCGGCAAGCTTTTCGCCGAGTAGCTCGATTTTCTCCTCCGCCGTTTCCGGTGCGAACGGCGGGGATGTCGTGGTGCTTGGGCCCGCTACGTCCGCGGCGGCGGAAGCGTTTCCACCGCCCGCCGCGGATGCCGTGGCTTTTTTCGGCCCGCCGCCGGCATGCTTGGGCGACCCTAGCTGTGGATCCAGGTCGCCCAAAAGCTCGTCGATGGAGGCGCGAGCCGGAGAGGACGACGGAGAAGCCATCGTTTTCGGTGATGAGGGAGCGCTCCGGCGTGCAAAGAGCTCGTCGGGGCAAGGATTCGTTCTAGCTCTCGTGCTCGCGTTTGCGTCAATGGCGTGGGCAGTGAGGGAGTGAGGAAAGATTTCCGGAGACGACGAGGACGGCTATTTATAGCCTAAAAACCTCTAGATACGCGCCAACGGCTCTTTTGACCGTTGGATGTTCGACGCGTGTCGCTCGCCGGAAAATCCGGGAAACGGAACGACAGAGGAATGATGGCTATCTCCTCGTTTCTCGTG
Organism: Alopecurus myosuroides; assembly: GCA_028641055.1. Classification (NCBI taxonomy): domain Eukaryota; kingdom Viridiplantae; phylum Streptophyta; class Magnoliopsida; order Poales; family Poaceae; genus Alopecurus; species Alopecurus myosuroides. The sequence continues at coordinate 151,762,224 of CM054057.1, forward strand.
AGAATCTGTCAGAGATACGTTGCAGGGTTTCCCGCGTGAAACCAAGCGGCGCTTGCATCAGCATGATTAAAGCGCTGATGTCACGTGTTCCTTTTCCGCGAAGGATCGCGAAAAGAAAAGCCGGATTTTCATAGTTCCGAGTTTTATGTTACCATCTCCTTCAAAAGGGAAGAAGAAAGAATCAAGACTGCTGAATCAAGTTTCCCGGACAAAATGTATTTGACAAAAGGCGGAGTTTCAGAGTTTTGATCCTTCCTGGGGGCTACTGTCGGATATATACCGAATAGGGGTATAGAAGATGGTAGACAAAAGAGCTGGACTACCAGGGTGGCCTGCAAGGTAATGGGCTTAGGTCCATTGGGCGGCCCAGTAGTCCGACGCGTAGAAGCCGGATTCTAGAAGAACCCGGATCACGGCCCGCGTGATCTGGCTTGGAGGAGAAGACGGATTCCTTACTTTCCAAGTTACAAGTTAAACGTAGTCTTCTAGGTTTCTGGTTCTGTAAGCCCTAATCCGGCTATTATATAAAGCCGGACGGGAGATAGATTAGATAAGTTCCTTTAGTTCCAAGGTTCTAGGTCCAAGCTCAAGCCTTACGCAACTCGCCGGGAAGTTCATCCTCGACGAGTAGTTGGATCTATTCCTTTACATTGTAACCTTATTATACGGGCTTTAGTCCCACATAGTGAGAAGTGCAGGAGTAGGTACGCCGTACTGTCGCGACGTACCGAACCTGGGTAAATCCCGTGTTCTGTGTTACTACGCTATCCCGTTACCCCACGTCTCTACCGTAGTCTCATGGCACCCCAGTCTATGAAAACTACTACGATGTCTCGACAATCACACTCATATCCTTTCTTTTGTTAACTTGTTCAGATCAACCTTTTTCCCTTTTCTAACAACGTACCTTGCTTGCCAGGGCTAGAGGACAAAGAGGATACACAGTCGGATGAGAGCGAGGCTGAGCCAGAAGTAGAGGTTGGGGCGAAGAGGAGGACCTGGGGAGTTGTCTTCAAGGTGCTTTATTCCTCTATTGCCTCCAAACCATACTCGTATGCTAACATGTGCGAACTTAACCAACGCTTGATCGATTCATCACACTTGAAGGAACCTGCCCCGGTCAAACATAGGGTAACCCGGAACTCTCCGGGTGACGATCCTCTTCACCCGGATATCCCTTCATCCCCCGTTCGCCGAGCCGGTATTCCCCAAACTTATTCATCTTATGTCCCTCGGAAATTTCCATCTCCAAACCATCCGTTAGCCGGCCAACTTAGGGTCTCACTTTCCAACTCTTTATCAGCTTCTTCCGTTTCTAGCAACGATCTCCCGCCAGATTACGTCGTGAACACCGGGTAAATTACTTTCTTGCTACTCGATACACTAGTTTTTTCCATATCTTTCATTCACCATATACTGACTGTTTCTTTCTCTTTCTTAGGGCCAAGGTCACAATCAGTGACCCGGAGGACATGGATGTGGATAACCCGGCTATGGAAGATCCGGAAGACGTTATGAAGACCGCGGCTGGCGGTGTAGAAGAAGAAGAAGAAGATTTGCTGAGAGACCCGGTGGAGCAGGAAGCCGAGTTTCCGCTGCCGGGAGACGATGACCTCGAGTTCCTGGGATCACGGATGGGTGACCCACTCCCAACACCCAGGCAACCCGGGTCAACTCCCTTAAGCAGGAAAGGACCCCGCCTCCGGGTAATAACCCCAGCTCCTCCAGGCCAAAACTCGACGATCTGAACTTTGAAGGAATGCTAGATGCGCTCTTCTCCCTGAAGACTAATGAAAAGGATATTCTGGAAGCCATGGCAGCTGAGCACCAGGTAACTTAATCCATGTTGCTTGTATATTCATCTAGTCCCCAAGTTCCGAGTGAACTATGCAAAGTTTGCTCGGTACTTTCATAGCTACATAATTTACCATACCCGGTTATATCATGTATCAGACTGACTTTTCCTTTTCTTTTTTCATAGGCACACGTGACCCGGTCTGAGGAGATGTTGGCAAAAACGAACAAGCTCCTCGAGGTCGAGACAAAGTTACGTGAAGAGCTAGAAGTTGAGGTAAAAGACCTTGACGAAGACGTGAGAAAGTATAATAAAAGGTCCCAAACTGCTGAGGGTGCGCTGAAGAAAGATTCAGCCAGATTGCCGATACTTACCGCACTCTACTTGGTAAAAATTAACTTACTGATTATAACCCGGATTTCTCATTCCGTAAGGTTTATAACCCGGATCTCAGTGCTTTAACTTTTCTGTTACTTTGCAGGTCCTGGTGAGGAGGCCCTAGATGAAGATGATGTTGAGAAGTTGAAGACGCTGAAGGCCGTAATCCGGCAATTCACTATCGGCACCAAGTGGTTTGAACGATATGCTTGAAGCATGTTCTACCATTCCCGCCTAGATCGACCACTGGAAGCGTCCAGCGTGCCGGATTGGGGTAACCCGCGGGCTCGCTCTGGCCAAGGCCTATTTTCCTAGGCTTGAGCCGGCAAAGCTCGTGGGCGGGTTTCCCGAGTTCAACAACGACGCCCCCAAGTTCACTGGTGAGGATTACAAGACCATTCACGCTCAGGTGCGTCACTCGGCAAGCTTGATAGCCGACAAACTGGATGTAAGCAAGATCACTCCACCCTATGATGCTAATGACAAGCTGGTTCCATCGGATCTCCCTAAGCCCTTTGACATGCTGGAATGGTGGAAGGAAGAAGCTGCCAAGAAGAAAGTTGAGGCCGATACTGTGCCTTCCTCCTCTACTCCGGTTGTCCCTCCTCCAGCTCGTGCCGATACTGCGGCTAACCCGAACGTGAGAGCGGAGAAGACCACGATGAGCATTCCACAGACTCGGCCGCCAAGGATAACGTTGATGACTCGGCTATGGGTGCCGAGTAAAGTTTCACTATTTATCGCCTCAAACACTTATTCGGCCAATAGGCATTATGTAATATGCCTGATACAATTATTCTTTTAATAGTGCGCATGTGCACTTTTCGATACAATTTCGTCGGTTTGTAATACGTTTAAACCTTAATAGCTTTTGGTGGCCCTTCTGGCCCCTCGCTTTGATATGATATTTTTCAGTTTTGAACCTCTTTTGCTATTTTGCCGATATTTTCTCCTTTTCCTTCTGTGAGACTTGGTTTCCGGGTCTCGGGACCTTTGACCAGGTGGACTTTATTCCTTAAGTCCCCAAGTCCCCAAAACTCGGATTTTTGGGTTTTTAAGCTTAATAGCTAAACAATTTGTTGCTTTTCTCAAATTCCCAAGTCCCCAAGGCCCGAACTTCTGAGTCTAGGGATTTGTAGTTTTCAAAAAAGCAAATTGTTTTTGCTAAGGCCCAAAACATAGAGTTGCTCACGTAGGTTTGAAGTTATGCTTAATGTATTGTGAGTTTTCGGCTATTAACCTTGTACTCTGCATAACTTGTGGTTTAGATGACCCTTTTGATCCTCTTTGTTGTAAGCCGGCTTTCGCGTGGATATTCGATGCTGCTGTAACTTTATAAAAACAGGGTCAGGCAAGTCCCATTGGGCATCATGACTGATTGTGATTACACGTTAGCAAAGCATGCCACATTTTTGTGAGTCACATCAAGCTTAAACAAGGGAAATCAAGAAAGTTTGGCTCTATTGTCCGGTTATAAGATTGTAATCGTACTTATTGCAAGTAATCGGTCCTTATAACTTAATGGCATCGTGGCCGGGTCTTTGAGTTTGTAACTGTGCTATTCAAGCAATCAGCCCCCAAGACCTATATATGCAATCTTAGGAAAAATATAAAACTAATGTACTATAAGCAAACGAGTAATACTTACCTGATAAAGTAAAAAAACAAAAAGCAAAAACAGAAAGACAAAAACTTAACAGAAATAAATAAGAAAGAAGCAATATCACGGTTTAACCATCTCTTTATTGATATGAGAAAAGTTAGGTCAGCAAGCCACCTCATTAAAAACCCTCCAGTCCCCTTAGGTACCCTAGATAGGAAAAGAGTGCGTCTGAAATGTGCTGCATGTTACATCGTGTAATTCACTTGTAAACCTAGCCTATGCTAGGTGTAGTAGGGATGTAGCTGAGCCACGTTCCATGGTCTTTCCCTCTCTTGCATAGATGAAGTGGTGTGGGCGGTTTCATTGACAGTATCCGACTCTTCCCTTGCATCTACTAAGTAATATGATCCGTTGTGCAGGTTCCGGCTTATGATGAACGGTCCTTCCCATGGTGGAGATAACTTGTGCTTTGCTTCCTTTGATTATACCAAGCGCAATACCAGGTCCCCTTCCTGGAAGACCCGGGTTTTGACTCGCCGACTATGGTATCTCCTCAAATCTTGCTGATATATGGTTGATCTCTCCAAGGCTTGCTCCCTGTGTTCTTCTAGCATATCCACGGCATCCTGCCGGGTCTTCTCATTCTCTACCTCGACATAAGCCGACACTCGGGGCGAGTCATGAATAATATCACTCGGCAACACTGCCTCTGCACCATAAACCATGAAAAACAGGGTCATCTGAGTAGATCTGTTAGGTGTACTGTTAATTCCCCAAACTACTGATGGTAACTCCTCAACCCATGCTCCAACAGCTCTCATGCACGGGACTTGCAGCCTTGGTTTTAACCCACGAAGTAACTCCTGATTTGCCCTCTCCACCTGCCCATTAGCTTGTGGATGGTCTACCGAGGCTATGTCAAGCCGGATACCATTGTTCCCACAAAATTTCTCCATCTCACCTAAGGACATTTTGGTTCCATTGTCTGTTATTATGCTGTGAGGGTATCCAAACCGGCAGATAATCCTTTTCAGGAATTTGACTGCTGTGATTGCTTCGCAATTGGTAACTGGCATAACTTCAACCCACTTAGTAAACTTATCAATAGCTACCAAAAGATGAGTCTTTTTGCAAGGTGACATGTGGAAGGGTCCCACCATGTCCATACCCCAAACAGCAAACGGTCAGGTCAGCGGGATTGTTTGCAACTCCATAGCCGGCACATGGGTTTGGCGAGCGTACCTTTGACATCCATCACACCTTGCCACCAAGCGCTCCGCGTCCGCTAAGGCCGTGAGCCAAAAGAAACCATGTCGATATGCTTTGGCCACAAGGGATCTTGTGGAGGCATGATGCCCACAATCACCTTCATGGATCTCCTTCAAAATCTGCCGGCCTTCTTCTGGTGCTACACAGCGCAAAAAGACTTCTGCTGCACTTCTTTTATACAACTCCCCATTGATAATAGAGTAGCCCTTTGCTCGTCTCAGAATTTGCCTTGCTAAAACTTCCTGTGGTGGTAACTCGCCCCGTGATAGGTAGGCCAAAAACGTCTCTGTCCACTCGGGAATGGCACGTACTATGGCCACGAGCTCCAAATCCGGGTCTTGGTTAGCCACCTCTTCCTCAGACTCGGTTTTAACAGATGGCCGCCATAACTTGTCCAGGAAAACATTAGGTGGAACCGGCTCTCTGCGCGAGCCGAGTCTTGCGAGCGCATCTGCTGCCTCGTTCTTTCGCCTGTCAATATGTTCCACCTCATACCCGGAAAAAGACCCGGCCACCCTGTCCACCTCTCTGCGATATGCTGCCATCGTTGCATCCTTTCTATCCCAGGTTCCTGAGACCTGCTGTACCACAAGATCCGAGTCTCCATAGCACCGTATTCGCCTAATGTTCATCTCCTTCGCTACTCTCAATCCATGTAATAATGCCTCATACTCGGCCACATTGTTGGAGCAATCGAAGTGAATCTGCAACACGTAGCTCAATTTGTCTCCTTTGGGTGATGTGAGTACCACCCCAGCTCCTGACCCCTCATACCGCTTAGAACCATCAAAGTGCATCACCCAAGACTCGGAACTTGGCATCATTGTGGGCATGCTTGTGTGAGTCCAATCATTGATAAAATCAACTAAAACTTGAGATTTAATTGCAGACCTGGGCTCGTAGTTGATGTGATAATCTCCCATCTCAATGGCCCACTTGGCTATTCTACCTGTTGCGTCTGAATTTCTGATAATATCCGCTATTGGTATAGATCTAACCACTGTTATGGGGTGTTCCTGAAAATATGGTTTCAATTTCCGGCTGGCCATGAAGACCCCGAAAACTAACTTTTGCCAATGTGGGTAACGCTCCTTTGCTTCCGATAGTACTTCGCTCACATAATAAACTGTCCTCTGTACCGGGTGATCCTTTCCATCCTCTTTGGGCTCAACAACAACTACGGCGCTGACCGCCCGGGGCCCGGCTGCAACAGATAACAACATGGGCTCTTTAGGACCCGGTGCCGCCAGAATCGGTGCCTCAGATAATTGCTTTTTCAGAGCTTCGAACGCCTCGTCCGCCTCTTGGTCCCAAACAAATTTGTCGGTTTTCCTCAAGAGCCGGTATAAGGGTATTGCCTTCTCTCCAAGCCTGGATATAAACCGGCTTAACGCTGCTACACATCCTGTAAGCTTTTGAACATGCTTCAGGCCTTCCGTATTTTTCAGACTCTGAATAGCTTTGATCTTGTCCGGGTTTGCCTCAATTCCTCTCTCGGAAACAATGAACCCGAGTAACTTTCCTGGTAGAACTCCAAATACACACTTTGTGGGGTTGAGCTTCATTTGATATCTTCTCAAATTCCTGAACGTTTCCTTTAGGTCATCAGTGAATGTTTCTGCCCTCCTGGTTTTAATCACCACATCATCGACATAAGCATGAACGTTGCGTCCAATCTGATCCTCAAAACACTTCTGAATGCACCGTTGGTATGTTACGCCAGCGTTCTTTAGCCCAAAAGTCATGGTTTTGTAACAGAAAGATCCAAAGAGGGTTATGAACGATGTTTTCTCCCAATCTTCCTTCTTGAGCTTGATCTGGTGATACCCGGAATAGGCATCCAGGAAACACAACAGGTCACTGCCAACCACTGCGTCTATAATATGATCTATCCTTGGAAGGGCAAACGGATCCTTTGGGCAATGTTTGTTGAGACTCGTGTAATCTATGCATATCCTCCACTCATTGCTCTTTTTCATCACTAGAACCGGATTTGCCAACCAATCCGGGTGAAAAACCTCCATGATAAAGCCGGCTGCAAGGAGCCGAGCAATCTCTGCTCCTATAGCCTTTCTTCTTTCCTCGTTCATCTTTATCAAGTCCTGCTTCACAGGCCGAGACTTGGGATCAACATGCAAATTGTGCTCAGCTAACTCAGTCGGGATACCCGACATATCGCTAGGCGTCCAAGCGAAAACATCTTGATTTCCACGGATAAACTCAATGAGTGCTTCTTCCTGCTTACTATCCAGGTTAGATCCTATAGCAAATTGCTTGGAGGAATCGCCTTCGACAAAAGCCACCATCTTTGTGTCCTGTGCTGCTTTGAATTTTGGTCTCTCATCCTCCGTATTCGGTCTTTTCAATGCTGTTCTATCATCCGGGTCTACCTGAGACCGGTAATACTTGAGCTCTTCCTTCTTGCACGCCTGTTCTGCCATTGCCGCGTCTCCTTCGTCACACTCGGCTGCTATAACCCGGTTGCCATGTATAGTAATGGTTTGCTTGGGACCCGGGATCTTTAGCTGTAGGTATACGTAACACGGCCTGGGCATGAACTTGGCGTAAGCCGGCCTTCCGAACAACGCATGATAAGGACTGCGCAATTTTACCATCTCAAACGTGAGCCACTCCACTCGGAAATTATCCTTCGATTCTCCAAAAGCAACCTCTAGTGTTATCTTCCCTTCAGGGCACACCGAATGACCTGGCACGATACCATGAAAAACTGTAGAACTTTTCTGTAACTGAGACTCCTTGAGCCCCATACGTAGGAAAGTTTCCCAAGATAAGATATTGATGCTACTTCCACCATCCATTAGAACCTTTTTCAACTCGTACCCATTGACCTGTGGCGCAACCACCAAAGCTAACACACCCGGACGTTCTATTGTTTCCGAGTGATCCCTTCTACTCCATGTTACCTCTTGATCCGACCATCTCAAATACCTCGGAACAGCTGAAGAAACCGAGTTTACGGCTCTTTTAAGTATCTTTCTATCTTTGTTGGAAGTCCCTGTAGTATGAATGTGGTACTGCCCCAACTGTTTGGGGTTAGCTTGGAAACCTCCAGCACCTCCCTGATTATTACCCGGATTGCCGCCTCCTGCGTTGCCAGCCGGGGGCGGACCATTGCCCGGGTTTCCACCCGGACCCGGTCCTGCTCCCTGGCCCGCGCCTCGCATGGCCTTTTGTATTTCCTCATTCTTCCATCTCTGTAAATCTACGCACTGCTCCAATGAATGATTAGCCGACCTGCCGTTTTTGCTATGACGCGGACAGGGCATCCTGAAGGCCTCTGTATGGTTAGCCGGCCTTGGCGGTCCTTGGTAATTCCCTCCATTGAAGTTTCCTCCATTGAAATTTCCCTCAGCTCTAGGTCTTGCAAACCCGGCTTCTGTATTGGCGACAAACTCGGAATTTCCTTCATATGGGCGCTTGTGCTGATTATTTCCATTATTTCCTCCATTATTACCCGGTGCAGCTCCATTGCCGGGTCTTCCACTATTACTCGCGTTGGCTTTTGCTTTCTTATCATCGATATCCTCCTCTGTGGTATTTTTGGCGGCGCGATTGTTGCATGCGTCCATCAGCTCTCCCATTGTAACCTCTGAAGCGTGCCGGCTAGACTTCATGCGTGTCAGTTTTTGCACTAAGGGTATTGTCACGACCCCGGACCCAGAGATATACATACTGTTATGTGCTCCTAGACATGGACCCACAAGGGCTTCAGGGTTACCAGCCCCGGCCGCAACAAACAACGGCAGGCAGACTGGATTCATCGGCACGTAGTCCGGATCCCCAGTCTACTACTCCTTGTATCCACGCTAGTCATAACCAACTATGCATATCAAAGCGTCCACGAATCGAATGAAACTGAAGGAAACGGGACCAAGGCTATACAGAGATGCTATGTGTCCAGAAAGTGCAACAACAATCGAGGGTTACTGGGGTTACCTCGCCCCAGGCCGATCAAATCGACAGGCGGGCTCGGACATGGATCATCGGCTCCACAACCCCTCGACTGCGACAACTATGCAGGCATAGCCAAAACTGTATAACAATGAGCTCGAAACCAACAACCGATCAAAGCAGTACTCTAAACATGAAACTTGTATTAACATATGTTACTAGAGTATAGCTTACAAGCAGAGGTCACACGACCCAACATTACATCAGACAACGGAAGGCAAATTATGTTGCTAATCAACAAGAACCAAAAAGGCCTAAGAGGCCGCAACATAAGGCGACGTCCCAGCCCATAGATTCCAGGCTGCTACCTGGGAACCCCGAACTACTCGTCGATGTCCACGTTGACTCATCACCGATGTGAGATCTTCACCTGAACCAAAATTAAGCAAACCTGAGTACGGGAGGTACTCAACAAGACTTAGTTAACCTATTATATATCTGCTAACTTTTAGAAAGGTTTTATGACGGCTGTTTTGCGTAAAGCAATCTTTGTTTTGTAAGTTGAGGAAGGAAAAGCACGTCTCATAGAAGGTTTTCAAAACAGATAAGAAACTCACTACTGTATCATCATCTTTTCATCCACCAACATCATTACCAGCACCTCACATGCTACAAGGATCACCCCTCCCGGCATCTCCGGGGAGGCACCCTTGATCTACTGCATCCATGCATTGTCAACATCTTTTAAGGCGCGTTCAAGTTATCTATGACCTCGTGGCTTTCACCAAGTCGTCCTTAACCGTGGACACGGCTTTCCGAAAGATTTATCCCTGCAGGGTGGTACACTTTACCCACACGTACCATCCGACTCTTAACGCCACATGTACGCTCGTCCATGGAGCGCGGCAGAGGGTGGTTGGCCACGACCTTTACCTTGTCGAGCCCTATCCATGAGTCAACCCAAACAGGGCCACCCCGTCAACAGGGAGTTGGCCACCTCCTGACGGCACCTGTTCTGTGAGTCGGGAACAAGATCCGTGTACGTCCATCACTTGTCCCGGTCACGCCCTAAACACCTCCAAAAGGTTTTTGACTCACACGCAGATGGAAATCCCAAACTACGTGACTCACGGATAGAACCAAACAAGTTAGTTAGTCGAGCGCGGTCTGTTAGGCCCCGCGTGTGGTTGCACGCTCAGTCTTAGTTTCCACGGCGAGACCTTACTCCTAGGGTTGGCAAGTACAGGACCAAGAACCACTTCCCAAGTGGCCTCCCGTCCTCGCCTTAGTCAAGTTAACCACAAAGTGCTCATCTTACCACGTCATCATATCATACTAGGTTATCGCATCTCTGATTCATCAACCGGATGGAGCAGAGGTAACAAACATGTATGACTAAGCAAAGCAGATATGAGGCTCTGGCGATGCGCACAAGCAAATCTATGGCGGCTAGGAGCAGTGGATCAGCATATTGAGGCAATGCATTATATAGGTGAACTATGTCTACTAGCATCAAATAGTTTGGAATCGAATGCAACGTACGAGATCAAATGTTGTTCGAAAGCATATATGAGCAGATAAGAGGTTATGCTTGCCTTGGTTATAAGAAAACCATATAAAGATCTTCTGGAATAAGTGCTTGACTTGTCGGTTAAGATCAAGTATTCGCCATTGGATTGCTGGCCTTCTCTTCGGAGTCACGTTCTACCGAGGGGGAAACAACACCGAAAGAGAAATAACAATCAACATGGCATCGATGCAATGCGCAATATGTATGCATGAGCAAGTTAATGCACTGAAATAAAGCCCTAAGCATGATCGTTGGGTTGCTAGGGTTCGCATGTCAGATCTGCAGTTTTACTGAAATTAGCCCGAAATAGACCCCGGAGGGGGTTTCGGCAATTCTGAAAGTGAGTATCATTTTAGTTGCTCAAAAGAGGTTGAAAACATCATAAACAAGTTGTATTTGTCATTTTGATCATTTTGGTATATAACTTTTAATTTTCTAATTTTGGTGAACAAAAACTTATTTTTCTATTTTAAATGATTAAACAATATTAAATAAAACTCATTTTCAAACTTGGTCAAACGTATATGAAAAAGACATATTTGGATAGATCTCATTTTTCTGAACACAACCATATTTTTATTTCATTTTTCTGATAAACAGAATAGAAGTTATTCATTTTACAATTTTTAATCATTTTCTGTAATTATAAAACATGGGCCCACGTGTCAGTTACTGTTTCTATTTAATAAAAACATAGAAAAACCAGTTATGATGTTAGCATGACGTGATGATGACATCACCATGCTCTGTTCTTCAGAGATGAAACCGAATTCCATCGATTTGGCGCGCGATTTAGGAATCAAACTACACTACAGGATAGAGGAGCTCACGAGGATCAAGATGGTGGCAGCGCCGCTGCTTTTGCACCACCGGAGCATGGCCGGCGACGAGCATCCGTGGCGGTCCGGTACGGTCGACGGCGGGAACGCGAAAGGAGGCACCAAACAGCGAGGGAGAGGGGTTGGGAGGGAGCAGAGCTCACCACGAGGACGTTGTTGTGGTCGGGGAAGAAAATGGTGGCCGAGGACGGCCAGAATCGAGCTCGGCGACGATGACCGGAGTCGGGGAAGATCCCCTCGATTCGATGGCTCCCGGCCGTCCCGGGAAGCTCCGTTCGTCTGGGAGGTAGGCGGGAGCACGGGAAGCTCAGAGGTGCCCTCGGTTTGCTCCTTGGTGGGCTGTAGCGCCGGCGGTGAAGGATTCCGACGAGCTTAGGGTTTCGTTTCGGCAAAAGGGACAGAGAGCGGGAGGGAGGGCACGAGTAGGGAGGCGAAGGAGGAGTGCTGGGTGGGTCTCTTCTCGCCCTTATCCACACACGAGGCCGAGCAGGACGTGGCAATCGACGCCGGAGGTTCCTCCACGCAGCTGTCCTTCTGTCAAAGGAAGAAGATGACGGTTTTACACAACACCCCCTGGAAGTTTTGGAAAACAACAAGAGGTTCTTTTCTCTATTAAAACATGACATAAAACAAACTTTTGAGGGCCTTTTTGAAAGGATAAAATTTGGCAAAAATTATCTTTGGAAAGCTCATGAAATTTCCAACCTCACCATGTATTGTTTTGGTGAAATTGAAATACTTTTCAGAACAAAACTTTGGAACCCCTTTTAAGTACTATTTGCTGGAAAATTTCTCAAACCATTTGAATTCAAGTTTTAAATTGGTTCAAACATGATTTGAATTTTTGTTTGATGCATGTATGAGATGAACACACACCACACACCTTAAGATAGCTCAAATTTGGGATGTTACAAATCTACCCCCCTTACAAGAATCTCGTCCCGAGATTCCCGAAGGAGAAGAAAGAAGGAACACCGGTTTTGAACGATCTTCTCGAACCTTACGGTTCTCTTCTCGAAGAGGTTGATCCGTAGCATCTTGAAGTATTGAACGGATACACCTTAGGTGAGAGGGAAACTCTTAGGAAATGATCTTCACGAAGATCGAGTATCTCATGGGTAACTCATGACAGGAACGTTCGTAAAGAATTGTTGAGTTATCATGCATGAAACACATCAAGGTAACGGAGTGAGTAGAAGATGGTTTCAAGTTTGTGGACGATGGTTCTTGAAAGGATTTAGAATATGAGATTTGCACAAGACTTTAAATCCTTTTGAAAAAGAAAGGTTGACCAACTTTTGAAACCGAGGTTTTATTCAAACAGATAACCAAGATGGAAAGGATTATCTTGGATACCACAATGTAATATCCGTAGACGAGGGAAAACACGAGAAAACACTATAATCGTGCATCGGCGAGAATTGGATACAGAATCATGTTCACTCTTCGGAGTGGACACGAAAGATAGCGGAACTTTCACTCCATCAAAACTTTGTCGAAAATTTGGTCAATGATCGGAATGTTACTTCACAACAGAAGATGGGTAACCGAAAGATGTGGCAACACCGTAACAAAGGAGGAATTCTTGATCACACCATAAGGATGGGTAACCAACGAGGGTTGAAACACCGGTAGAAATAGGGAATCTCTTTCCTATTGTGGTTTGGACGTAGCAATACATCTACCACATGGTTAAGATCCCATGGCTGAAGTGACTGACAAATTCACACAATGTGTGAGAAAAACAGAACTTCAAGTATAAACAACTTGAGAAAGGGAACTGATCGAAGGTGGTTACAAAACACTACGAGATGTTCTTCTCATGAACTTGTTTCCACTGAAACAAAGGTTTTGGAGGTTCAACGGAGAGATATTGGAAAGATCAACTTCCAGGTCTCCTGGATGTTCTAGATACCGTCAGCAGGCTCACGACAAGCCTTCCATAGGTCATCAAGTGAAAATAGAACTCCGGCTTGGAAGAACAGAAAGGGGGAAACTAGTTGGAATGAGCCGCACCAGAATTCTCACGGAGAGTGGTTGTTCTTACGGATTCAAAGAGATATGACATTAGGCCTTACGGCTAATTGTGTCAACCGCAACATCAACCATGCCGTATTTTGATCGGACCTAATTCAATACCTTTGAGGAAACACCAACCATCGTTGCTGCTTGAGATTCAGCTCTGGTTAGTGGATTGGATAACTGAGACTGGGTATATATGATCGAAGAGATTGCACCGGTTACCAACGAGATACATATGCTAGATTCTCAAGGTATGGTCTATGATGCCAAGCTCAAGAAGATGAGCGAGATTGCAGAACTCATGTATTAGAAAATTGCGAAAGACGGTTGCACCTACATGAATTACTTGCAACAAAACACATCAGAGTCCTTGGTTGGGAGATGATAACAAAGATCACCAAGATCTTGGACTTCTTCTCTCAAGGAAAATCAGTCAGTGGCTTAGCGTGGTTGCAAACTTCTTTAAGTGAATGGAGGTAAAAACCAACCGTCTCAGGAATACTCCACACATGCATGACTGACTTGGGATTATTCCCGAGGGAACAAGAAAACTATACTCGAATCCATGGCGACAACTTTCACCATAAGCACATGGACTGGAGTAAGCCACTTCGAACATCCAGAACACAACTTCGTGATAACACAAAGTTGGTTCTCGAAAGTTTCCAATATTAGTGCCAACTGTTCATCTTGAACCTCTTTCAACTTGGATGAATAGGTATGTCATCGTTGGGCTCGACAACACCCATATCATGATACTCCAAGAAGAGGGGTTTCATATGATACATGAACGAGGCAAGGTATTGGTCAGACCAAAGGACATGAAGGTGTACTCAACAAAACACCATGAGTGAAACACCATCAAGATAGTCCTTGAATCTGGACTTGATCTGACGATAGCCCAAATCAAATCAAGCTAGAATGACAGCATGTCCATTAAAGAGATACTATCATGCTTCAACATGAGGAAAAACTAGATATCCCTTATCAAAGGAACAAGTTAAGCGGAGCTTTTGCCTTTCAACTCTCCAAGTTATTGTTTAAGCTCAACCAACTAGTCCGGGATATCCAACAGAGTTCCTTGGAGAAAGGAACAATTCAGATTACACCTTGTTTAGACATAACGGTCAGGTAATAAACCTGGTGATACTTCTTGGAAGACAACCAGAATATCACGAACCACCGGTATGCCTTGGAGTTCGAAAGGAATTCTTGATTTTCAAAGCAACTGATATGATCTTGAGAGTGTCGGCAAGAACCTAACTCTTTGACCAAGAATGTGCACCGGAATGAACGGATTTGGTGACTCAGTCAACTTTAGTAGAGACCGGGTGACCGATAGTGCTAAGAAGGATACAGATGTTTCCTAGATTTTTCGAAGCAATAGAAATTGCTGGAATAACTGGTACACCCATCGATGCATAGACCCATCATTCTCAAGCATTCAAGCTTGGAGGAAGGGGGAGTAAAAAGGTGTAAGAGCACCACTTCATCAGTAAGGCTATGAAACTTAACACAGTCTCGTGATATAAAAGAGTGTGATACTCGAAGGTAGAACAGAGTAGAAGCTGATGAAACTTCTTTAATCTACGAATTACAAAACTTTGACCTGGTCCTAGAGATGAACGAGGTGCTGGAGTTTGTTTCTCCTGACATCCCTAGATGGAATGTTCTGACAGAAAACAAGAACAAATGCATCGGAAGAATCCAACACTCATATGTAACTTGGTTTCAAAACAACGGATGGATATTTGAGTGCAACTGGAAGGTAGGAACATGCTCCGGGGAATCCAGAGATCATGGGGAATGCACAGGTGATACTCTTTTGTGAAACCCATGCTAAAAGGGAGGTATAGCTGAAATAAGAACGAAGATGTGGAATTCAGGATGATCACTCTTGTTGTGATCCCTTTTGGTTCCTAAAGAAAACCTATGGCTATGAGAATTGGAATTTCCTAACCACCCTGAGGTAAGACAGATTCCTCAGGATTCAACGAAACAGAACTTGGGTTAAAGGTCAGCATCCTGTACTGATAGAGTGAGCATCACATGGTTAAGAAACCACACGATCCAGCTCACCACAACTCAGCACATTCCGGGACCTTCGGTTCAAGTCCAAGGTTATAAACTTAGAGAAAGGGGTAACTACTATCTTAGTGCCTTGGAGGACACTACGAATAGCAATCACAGAGTATCTTTCGAAGGAAAAACGATAGCTCCGCAAGAACTTTAAGCAGAGGATAACGGACACATTCGAGATGAAAAGAAAATCTCGAGGTTCAGGTTTTAAGACTTTGGAACAAGAGTATGTGGAACCCACACAACTCTGAGAGATTAGAATGGAAAGGAAATCTCCCAGATTAAGAGATAACGGAACATGGAACACACACGACTCTAGAAACTTATAACTAGGTCAACTTGGGTAAAAGACGTCCTTGCCAGAGAAGGCACCTAGGTTTTGAATGAATAGAAGAGATAGCGAAACCTTTTCAAATCAAAACAGGTGAGAAGACCCAGACTTAGAGCGATACCAGATACGGAGTAAAAAGAACCCTAAGAAGGTTTTCACAATCATTTGAAGTTTCAAAGTAGTTTTCACAAACTCTAGACTCGACATCGACCAAGCAGTAAGGTTTTCCTACAGGCAGTCCTGCTCTGATACCATGACTTGTCACGACCCCGGACCCAGAGATATACATACTGTTATGTGCTCCTAGACATGGACCCACAAGGGCTTCAGGGTTACCAGCCCCGGCCGCAACAAACAACGGCAGGCAGACTGGATTCATCGGCACGTAGTCCGGATCCCCAGTCTACTACTCCTTGTATCCACGCTAGTCATAACCAACTATGCATATCAAAGCGTCCACGAATCGAATGAAACTGAAGGAAACGGGACCAAGGCTATACAGAGATGCTATGTGTCCAGAAAGTGCAACAACAATCGAGGGTTACTGGGGTTACCTCGCCCCAGGCCGATCAAATCGACAGGCGGGCTCGGACATGGATCATCGGCTCCACAACCCCTCGACTGCGACAACTATGCAGGCATAGCCAAAACTGTATAACAATGAGCTCGAAACCAACAACCGATCAAAGCAGTACTCTAAACATGAAACTTGTATTAACATATGTTACTAGAGTATAGCTTACAAGCAGAGGTCACACGACCCAACATTACATCAGACAACGGAAGGCAAATTATGTTGCTAATCAACAAGAACCAAAAAGGCCTAAGAGGCCGCAACATAAGGCGACGTCCCAGCCCATAGATTCCAGGCTGCTACCTGGGAACCCCGAACTACTCGTCGATGTCCACGTTGACTCATCACCGATGTGAGATCTTCACCTGAACCAAAATTAAGCAAACCTGAGTACGGGAGGTACTCAACAAGACTTAGTTAACCTATTATATATCTGCTAACTTTTAGAAAGGTTTTATGACGGCTGTTTTGCGTAAAGCAATCTTTGTTTTGTAAGTTGAGGAAGGAAAAGCACGTCTCATAGAAGGTTTTCAAAACAGATAAGAAACTCACTACTGTATCATCATCTTTTCATCCACCAACATCATTACCAGCACCTCACATGCTACAAGGATCACCCCTCCCGGCATCTCCGGGGAGGCACCCTTGATCTACTGCATCCATGCATTGTCAACATCTTTTAAGGCGCGTTCAAGTTATCTATGACCTCGTGGCTTTCACCAAGTCGTCCTTAACCGTGGACACGGCTTTCCGAAAGATTTATCCCTGCAGGGTGGTACACTTTACCCACACGTACCATCCGACTCTTAACGCCACATGTACGCTCGTCCATGGAGCGCGGCAGAGGGTGGTTGGCCACGACCTTTACCTTGTCGAGCCCTATCCATGAGTCAACCCAAACAGGGCCACCCCGTCAACAGGGAGTTGGCCACCTCCTGACGGCACCTGTTCTGTGAGTCGGGAACAAGATCCGTGTACGTCCATCACTTGTCCCGGTCACGCCCTAAACACCTCCAAAAGGTTTTTGACTCACACGCAGATGGAAATCCCAAACTACGTGACTCACGGATAGAACCAAACAAGTTAGTTAGTCGAGCGCGGTCTGTTAGGCCCCGCGTGTGGTTGCACGCTCAGTCTTAGTTTCCACGGCGAGACCTTACTCCTAGGGTTGGCAAGTACAGGACCAAGAACCACTTCCCAAGTGGCCTCCCGTCCTCGCCTTAGTCAAGTTAACCACAAAGTGCTCATCTTACCACGTCATCATATCATACTAGGTTATCGCATCTCTGATTCATCAACCGGATGGAGCAGAGGTAACAAACATGTATGACTAAGCAAAGCAGATATGAGGCTCTGGCGATGCGCACAAGCAAATCTATGGCGGCTAGGAGCAGTGGATCAGGATATTGAGGCAATGCATTATATAGGTGAACTATGTCTACTAGCATCAAATAGTTTGGAATCGAATGCAACGTACGAGATCAAATGTTGTTCGAAAGCATATATGAGCAGATAAGAGGTTATGCTTGCCTTGGTTATAAGAAAACCATATAAAGATCTTCTGGAATAAGTGCTTGACTTGTCGGTTAAGATCAAGTATTCGCCATTGGATTGCTGGCCTTCTCTTCGGAGTCACGTTCTACCGAGGGGGAAACAACACCGAAAGAGAAATAACAATCAACATGGCATCGATGCAATGCGCAATATGTATGCATGAGCAAGTTAATGCACTGAAATAAAGCCCTAAGCATGATCGTTGGGTTGCTAGGGTTCGCATGTCAGATATGCAGTTTTACTGAAATTAGCCCGAAATAGACCCCGGAGGGGGTTTCGGCAATTCTGAAAGTGAGTATCATTTTAGTTGCTCAAAAGAGGTTGAAAACATCATAAACAAGTTGTATTTGTCATTTTGATCATTTTGGTATATAACTTTTAATTTTCTAATTTTGGTGAACAAAAACTTATTTTTCTATTTTAAATGATTAAACAATATTAAATAAAACTCATTTTCAAACTTGGTCAAACATATATGAAAAAGACATATTTGGATAGATCTCATTTTTCTGAACACAACCATATTTTTATTTCATTTTTCTGATAAACAGAATAGAAGTTATTCATTTTACAATTTTTAATCATTTTCTGTAATTATAAAACATGGGCCCACGTGTCAGTTACTGTTTCTATTTAATAAAAACATAGAAAAACCAGTTATGATGTTAGCATGACGTGATGATGACATCACCATGCTCTGTTCTTCAGAGATGAAACCGAATTCCATCGATTTGGCGCGCGATTTAGGAATCAAACTACACTACAGGATAGAGGAGCTCACGAGGATCAAGATGGTGGCAGCGCCGCTGCTTTTGCGCCACCGGAGCATGGCCGGCGACGAGCATCCGTGGCGGTCCGGTACGGTCGACGGCGGGAACGCGAAAGGAGGCACCAAACAGCGAGGGAGAGGGGTTGGGAGGGAGCAGAGCTCACCACGAGGACGTTGTTGTGGTCGGGGAAGAAAATGGTGGCCGAGGACGGCCGGAATCGAGCTCGGCGACGATGACCGGAGTCGGGGAAGATCCCCTCGATTCGATGGCTCCCGGCCGTCCCGGGAAGCTCCGTTCGTCTGGGAGGTAGGCGGGAGCACGGGAAGCTCAGAGGTGCCCTCGGTTTGCTCCTTGGTGGGCTGTAGCGCCGGCGGTGAAGGATTCCGACGAGCTTAGGGTTTCGTTTCGGCAAAAGGGACAGAGAGCGGGAGGGAGGGCACGAGTAGGGAGGCGAAGGAGGAGTGCTGGGTGGGTCTCTTCTCGCCCTTATCCACACACGAGGCCGAGCAGGACGTGGCAATCGACGCCGGAGGTTCCTCCACGCAGCTGTCCTTCTGTCAAAGGAAGAAGATGACGGTTTTACACAACACCCCCTGGAAGTTTTGGAAAACAACAAGAGGTTCTTTTCTCTATTAAAACATGACATAAAACAAACTTTTGAGGGCCTTTTTGAAAGGATAAAATTTGGCAAAAATTATCTTTGGAAAGCTCATGAAATTTCCAACCTCACCATGTATTGTTTTGGTGAAATTGAAATACTTTTCAGAACAAAACTTTGGAACCCCTTTTAAGTACTATTTGCTGGAAAATTCCTCAAACCATTTGAATTCAAGTTTTAAATTGGTTCAAACATGATTTGAATTTTTGTTTGATGCATGTATGAGATGAACACACACCACACACCTTAAGATAGCTCAAATTTGGGATGTTACAGGTATGTACCTGCATGTTTTTGCCATAGCTTGTAATGCGTCCTTTGGCTAGATATCAGTGGACGAGTGGAGAATTTCCATAACCCATCGCACCCAGCTGCGTGCCGACTCTCCCTTCTTCTGGACACATAGCTCTAGATCATCGATCGTAAACAACTTCCTGCATGTTCCATGAAAGTGCTTGATAAAGGCAGTTTTCAGCTCGCCCCATGAATTGACAGATTTCTCGGGTAGGTTATTGAACCATAACTTTGCTGCTCCCTCTGACATCATTAGGTACATAAATTTGGCTTGAAGATTCTCAGATGCGTTGCGAATTGACATGGCCATCTCATAACTGCTCAACCAGGTTTCTGGATCCATGGTCGGCTCATAATTAACCACTTTACCCGGTTCCTTGAACTTATCCGGGTAAGGCTCGGCCCTAATTGCGTCCGACAAACACTTAGGCCCGGCTAGATTTGCCGGTACTGGCCTCACCCGGGAAACGTGCGATCCCGCGGCGGGTACGGCTGGGGGTGCAATCGCTACCGGCCCTCGTACCGCAGACCCGGCCGCTGCACGCCTGGCTCGAGAACTGTCCACGATAGCTTGTGCTGCTGATGCTGCAGGTGTTGCCGGCCTACGGGGAGGAGGCGGCATTTGCTGCTGCTCTGCCCTCCGCCGCGCCGAACTCGACTCGATATGGCCGGTATTTCCGTTCTGCCGGCTTACATATGGTGTTCCGTGCATTCCACTCCTGTTATCCGGGTAATTGGCCTGCTGAACTATTGCTGTGCGCAGCAAATCTATTGCTCGTCGGGTCTCCGCTGCATGGGGTGACTCTCCTACGGGGATGCGATCAAGTGCCAACGTTGCTGCATATACGTTATCCATGGGGTTGTTGAAGTGACCTGGTGGGGTATGAAATCGTGGTGGCGGTGGTGGTAGTGCTGCATTGCCAGTGGCGATTCCTGTTTGCAACGTGGGTAACCCGGCTTGCACGTTTGCCGGCTGGCCTCTCAGGGTTGCAGCTTGATGTCCGGTTTCCTGATTCACAGCCGGAATTGGTTGATCCTGAGGGGTAATGACAGTGCGGCTGGTTGCAGGTTTCCACCTGTAGCCGGTAATCTCGTCTGGTGCCTCTGATTGTAGATCCTAGTCGACTGGACCTGTAGCCGGTTCTCTAATTCTTCCAGCTCGCGCTGGCGCGCGGCTATCCCTTGTTTCTCAGCTTCGACATCTCTCCTTTGCTGATCCAATGCACGGCGAGCTACATCAAGATCTCGGGCGCGCTCCGCCGCGTTCTCTGGGGTTATCACCGTTGCTAGCACCGTGGGATCTAAGATCAGGTTGTTGTTGAACAGAGCCTGGTTTCGCGGATTCGAAGGTCCCGCTCCTGGTGTTCTGTTCGCCATAAACCCAAACATGTTTCTCTGGCGCTCGCTTTCCCCGGTACGGCTGGTGACTGAAGCCGACTCTCCGTCAACCCGGGTTATAACCGGGTTTCCATCAGCCGGAATTGCTGCTAGGCCAGCGCTCGCGCCGCTCCAACCGCGGCCATCGTCATATCTCCCTGATTAAGATTGGTTGCAGGTGCTGTGTAGACCGCGACCTGGCGCGCGATGCCTGGCGAAGACTCGTATTCTTCCTCATCACAGCTATCCTCCTCGTATCGATCTTCCAGCAGGTGCAGGATAGACTCAGTATCATCTTCTCTCATGACCCGGCCACGCGGGGTCCATACCGGCTCCTCCGGCTGTTCCCTCTTCGTGGTGGGCTCTTCTACCGGATCTGCCGTCCCGACCGATTCTTCTCCGTCCGATTGAACGCAGGTCGCTTCTCCTGACACAAAATCATACTCAATATCATCAGGAATTGAACCGGACGTACGTACCATGCCGACGAAGACCTTGACCCGGCCGATCGTGACTATAGATCCGGCTTCTAGCAGATCCGACTCTGGCCCCCAACCAAAGTCGTCTACCATCTTCTCTCCTTCGGGGTTGGTGTAGATCTCGCCGACGACGAGGTTCTTCATGCTTTCCCGAGCTTCTCCCGTGATGTAAACACCCTTGGACGTAGGCCCCATGGTGGGCGCCAACTGTCGTGGGATAATCACGGCAGACGTTACCAGGGGTAACTTATCTTGGGGCAATTCGACTCTGGTGTTTGGGAGAGGGTTTAGCTCAGGGGAAAACATGCTATCAATCGATCTGGTAGCTCTGGCAATCAAGTCGCCGAGTCTCCGATCTAGGGTTACAATTACCAACTCTCGTATTACAGGGATACTCGAATATCTGGTGAAGCTCTCTTTTCCTAACCCTAGGAGCCGGCTTATATCTTACCCGGCTCCCTGGCTTCCTATACAAGGCATACTCGGAATCCTACCCGGAAACCGCACATAACCCTAAGCTTCCTAATTGTAACCCCAAGGGCCGGGTTACAAGGCCTACGTTCCTTCTTGGGCCTTCTAGAAGCTCCTCTTCCTTGAGTCGGGTCTTGTACGATTACCTTTGGGCCGGGTTTCACCTTGACGTTAGCCTACCGGGTTATCATCCCTCCATCAATCCCGCTGTAACCATTAGGGGCCTCTATCGTTGTTTTACATTAGATCTCTCTCTCGGTGTGGATTACTTGTTAGTAGTTGATGCTTGTGAGATTTATCGGTGTTAGAACTTTATGACCAGATTGTTATCATCCATTATATCACCTCTGATTATGATCCATATGATGTCTTGTGAGTAGTTCATTTAGTTCTTGAGGACATAGGAGAAGTCATGATGTTAGTAGTGAAGTTATATTGAAGTAATATCTCGTGGTTCGGTATTTAAGTTGTGGTGCTATTCTTCTATTGGTGTCATGTGAATGTCGACTACATGATACTTCACCTTTATGGGCCTAGGACGATGCATTGTGTATTTGGCTACT
Source organism: Alopecurus myosuroides (assembly GCA_028641055.1). Classification (NCBI taxonomy): domain Eukaryota; kingdom Viridiplantae; phylum Streptophyta; class Magnoliopsida; order Poales; family Poaceae; genus Alopecurus; species Alopecurus myosuroides. Next base: position 151,784,762 of record CM054057.1, read on the forward strand.
CATTGTGGGGTTGCTGGAGTGACAGAAACCTAAACGCCCGTTAGGAAACCATTGCACCAGGGAGCGTAGAATTCCGGAGTTTTAAGGTTGTGGTTAGATTTATCGTAATTACTTTCTTGTATCTGAGGATGCTTACGAGGGGTATAATCACAAGTATGTATTACTCTTAGTTGGCAGTGCATTAGCATAGGTTCACCCACACAACACTTCACGAACCAATAGATATTAATCAACCGTAACGAGGCGAAAGCACTTGACGAAATTCACATGTGTCCTGGAGAATGTTTGGTAGTCATAAGTAACACAATCGGCTTGTCCTTTGCTCTCAAAAGGATTGGGCCACTCGTTGCAATATTATTCACTGCACTTTATTTACTCGCACTTTATTTATCTGCTATATCAAAAACCTCCTAAAGCCGTTTGCTAGTGTTTACAGTGAATCCTCTATCCAACCTGCTTGTCAACACCTTTTGCTCCTCGTTGGGTTCGACACTCTTATTTATTGAAAGTACTACGATACACCCCCTATACTTGTGGACCATCAAGACTACTTTCTGGCATCGTTGCCGGGGAGTGAAGCGCTATTGGTAAGAGAAACTTTTACTGTGAGTGTTGTTTTTATTTCTGTCTGCTGTTTTATTTCATTATGGAGAATACTTTTGGTTCTATGTTTAGGGGTACTTCTACCGTTGATACTAGGTTAGTTGGTAACCCGTCTTCTTCTGAATTAAATCGTTATAAAATACCTATGAAAATTGTTTGACGTGTTATGGATAACTGCTATTACGGTGAAGGAACTGTCCATCACGGTGATCATTTGATCTTTATACATGAATTATGCGAGTTATTCTGGCGTGTAGGTATTACAATGGATCAAGTTAAAAGGAAATTACTTTCCTTATCGCTGAAATGAAGAGCTGTTGAATGGTTCAAATTACTGAAGAATGGTGATTCTATAGGATGGGAGGAAATTGTTCCTCTCTTTTATTCTAAATTCTATTCTCCTAGTGAGATTCATAAAGACCGAAATCAAATCTATAATTTCTGGCCTCGTGAGGGAGAGAGTATTGCTCAAGCGTGGGAGAGAATGAAGTTATCGACGCTTAAATGTCCAGTTCATGAACTCCCGAGAAATATTGTTATCAATAATTTTTATGCGAGGCTTTCTCTTCATGACTAGGATATATTTGATGCTTCTTCTTATGGATATATTTGACCGTATTCAAGAAAACGCTGAAGGATGGGAGAATGACAAAGGAAGAAAATCAGGTATAAACTATGATTATGAATGCATTAAAACTTTTATGGGAACCAATGATTTCTATGATGTTAGTGTTGTTTGTGGTCTTGATTCTCAAATCTTAGCAAACTGCCTCCTATCTTGATATTCCTAAAAATAATTATCACAAGTACCATGCACCTTATAAAGATATTGTTCCTGGTAGTAATATAGAAGTGCATGCTGTTAATCCTGCTGTTCCTGAAGCCATATGTTAAAAGAATGTCTTTCCTGTTGGAACGCGTAGAGATAAACAGAACTTTTTCCTACGCGATACTTCCAAGATCTAGCCGAGGTAGAAGGCCACGAGGATTACCACTAGACGCGCGGTTGCGGATTATCGATGAAGCGCGTCGGGGAAGTGCAGTCCCACGATCCGATCCAGCCGATCCAATCCCGCGATCGTCGAAGTGCTGAACGTACAACACCTCTGCCGGTATCCACACGTATGAGGAGGAGCTCCGACGGCGGACTGCTAGGTCCGGTGCGACAGCTGGACTGAGTGGGTCTAGGGTTCCCAACGCATGGGAGTGGACTAACGTACCCGTTGGGCAACCTGCGCCCCTCTTTATATAGCGAATGGTAGTGGGTTTCACAACACTTGTGGCCCATTCCGTCTGTGAGTCCGACTCACAAACTCAGTCCATTTCCCGTTCGGGTCCAGCCCGACCAATACTTGCTCCCGCTCTTAAGTGTGCGACCCTGCAGGCTCATGGCGACTTGACACGATTGGAGTCCGACTCCCAATCGATCAATCGGTAGCGGCTCCTAGAAGAACGTGCGGATTCCCAAGTCCCATTGAGTCATGACGACATACCTTCCAATGTGATTTACATCTTAGTCCCTTTTGCCTCACGATATACCTTGTCGAACTATAGGCGATTTATCGTCATCCCTTAATAGCTCAACTCTCTTCTCGGTCTGTGATATATGATTCATCTGACTAACTCTTAGTCAACAGACACAGTTAACACTTAACTGAGTCGCGCATGGCCATGCTTCCTGAATCATATCACTCGAGAGGGCCCAGAGAATATCTCTCCATTCGGAGGGGCAAAATCCCATCTTGATTATCCACATCACGCAGCTTGCTTCTCATTCGACCCGAACTCTGCTTTTATAACTGCCTTGTCACAGAACAGCGTTTGACAGAACCTAAGTCGGTAATCCACAACTCGGATTGTGCGACAACCTCAGGTCTAAGGATTACATTGATTGAGACATGCAAATGACGACTTGCTCGTTGCATCTCAATATGGGTCAGTCCGACTTGCTAAACTCTTTAGCCAAGTCTGTGAACGTTGGAATGACATCTCCATGCCCATGACAAGTGGAACCGTGTCATCAGCCAACACTCACATTAGTCTAGGGTGTGTGTCCAGCACAACCTTAATGACCAAGGACAATTTAGTATGAACAACATGAATATATAGTTCCACAATCGAATCACATATTCAATGACATATATCAGATGTTCAAAACAAGGACGACTTAATAACTTCATGAATACAGTGGGAATTACATCATACATGATTGCCTCTAGGGCATATTCCCAACAGTCTCCCACTTGCACTAGAGTCAATCATCTTGACATCATATGCCTAGGCATCGAATGCCCATACCTCTCATGTGCGCCTCATGCTTAGGCTGTGGTAGCGCCTTTGTCAACGGATCTGCAACGTTTGCATCCGTGTGTACTTTGCATAACTTGATATCACCTTGTTCGACAAACTAGCGAATGAGGTGGTAACGCATGAGTATATGTTTGTTCTTCTGGTGTTGTCTAGGTTCCTTGGCTTGCGCGATAGCACCATTGTTGTCACAATATACGTCCAATGGATTGGACGCGCCCTGAACCACACCAAGATCTATCAGCAGGTTCCTGATCCAAATAGCTTCCTTTGCAGCCTCCGAGGCAGCAATATACTCAGCCTCTGTTGTAGATGCAGACACCGTATCTTGCTTGGAACTCTTCCAGCTCACAGCCCCTCCGTTCATTACGAACACGTATCCAGATTGCGAACGAGAATCATCTGAGTCGGTGAGATAACTAGCATCCGTGTAACCCTTTACACTGAATTCCTCATCACCTCCATACACTAGGAACATTTCCTTAGTCCTTCTCAAGTACTTAAGGATGTTTTTAACCGCTGCCCAGTGGGCTTCGCCAGGGTCAGTCTGGTATCTGCTTGTTACACTTAGAGCATAGGAAACATCTGGCCTAGTACAAATCATGGCATACATGATGGATCTGATTGCCGAAGCATACGGGATCACACTCATACGACTTCGCTCATCAGTCGTCGAAGGACACTGAGTCTTGCTAAGTTTTATGCCATGGGACATCGGTAAGAATCCCTTCTTGGACTCTTCCATTTTGAATTTCTTCAAAACTTTGTCCAGATATGTACTCTGACTCAATCCAATGAGCTGCCTTGATCTATCTCTATAGATCCTGATTCCTAATATGTAAGTCGCCTCACCCAAATCCTTCATTGAGAAACTCCTTTCCAATGACTCTTTGGTTTCTTGCAACATCATGACATCATTTCCAATCAGTAGTATGTCGTCCACATATAAGATTAGAAAATTTACTTTGCTCCCACTAAACTTCTTGTATAAACAAGAATCATGATCGCTCTTGATGAAGCCAAATGATTTGACTACCTCATCAAAGTGAATGTTCCAACTCCGAGATGCTTGCTTGAACCCATAAATGGATTTCTGAAGTTTGCATACCTTGTCAGCGTTAGCTGGATCGACAAAACCTTCGGGTTGTATCATATACACGTCCTCAGTTAAATTTCCATTAAGGAAAGCCGTTTTGACATCCATCTGCCATATCTCATAGTCGAAATAGGATGCTATGGCTAACATGATCCGAACTGATTTAAGCATCGCTACAGGCGAGAAGGTCTCGTCGTAGTCAACTCCTTGAACTTGTCGGAACCCCTTCGCGACAAGTCGTGCTTTATAGACGGAAATATTCCCATCCATATCACTTTTCTTCTTAAAGACCCATTTGCACTCGACGGGTCTTGCACCGTCTGGCAGATCAACCAAATTCCAAACTTGGTTTTCATCCATGGACTTTAACTCAGATCTCATGGCTCCAAGCCATGACTCGAAATCTGATCCCACCATCGCTTCCGAATAAGTTGCCGGCTCATTACTGTCTAACAGTAAAACATCACGAGCATTTTGTAATCTGGCAGATCTCCGTGGTTCAGGTGTTGTTACCGGTGTAGGTACCACGACCGACTCAGCCTCCAAGGCCATTGCCGACTCGCCCCTAGCTGGTTCCTATCGAATTTCTTCGAGTTGCACCGTGCTCCCACTGACTCCCCGATTGAGAAACTCTTTCTCAAGGAAGACACCATTCCGAGAGACAAACACTTTGCCCTCTTCCCGGTTGTAGAAGTAGTACCCCAAGGTTTCCCTCGATACCCCACGAAAATACACTTATCTGACTTGGGAATGAGCTTGTCCGACTGAAGTCGCTTGACAAAGGCCTCACAACCCCAAATTTTAAGAAAAGACAAACTTGGCCTCTTGCCCGTCCACATATCATGTGGTGTATTCTCTACTGACTTTGATGATACTCTGTTTAGTGTGAACGCTGCAGTTTCTAGACAATAACCCCAAAATGATAAAGGTAGATCTGTCCGACTCATCATTGATCGTACCATGTCCAACAAGGTCCGGTTTCTCCGTTCCGATACACCGTTTCTCTGTGGTGTACCCGGCGGAGTGAGTTGAGGAACTATTCCACAACTCTTTAGATGGTCATCAAACTCATGGCTCATGTACTCGCCTCCACGGTCCGACCGTAGAAACTTTATTTTCTTGCCGAGTTGATTTTGTACCTCACTCTGGAATTCCTTGAATTTCTCAAAGGCTTCCGACTTGTGTTTCATCAAATAGATATATCCATACCTACTCAAATCATCAGTGAAGGTAATGAAGTACTCATAACCACCTCTGGCTGTCCTGCTCATTGGACCAGATACATCACTATGTATTAGTTCCAACAAGTCGGACGCCCTTTCACAACTCCTTGCAAAAGGTGTCTTGGTCATTTTGCCTAGTAGGCATGATTCACATGTCTCGAACGACTCTAAGTCGAACGAAGTTAGAAGTCCATCATCATGGAGCTTCTTCATGCGTTTCCAACTTATATGACCAAGCCGACAGTGCCAAAAGTAAGTCATATCAGATCATTTGGTTTCAACCGTTTAACATTTATGTTATAGACCGATTCACTATCAAGATTTAAAATAAATAACCCGTTCTGAACGGGTGCAAAGCCATGAAAATATCTTTCAAATATAAAGAACAACCATTATTCTTAATATTCGACTCATAACCTTGTCTCATCAAACATGAGGCGGAAATAATGTTTCGGCTAAGCACTGGAACATAATAACAATTATTTACTTCCATTAAAAATCCTGAAGGTAAATGAAGTTGCATCGTGCCGACTTCCAACGCAGCGACTCTCGCCTTGTTGCTGACCCGAATGTCAACCTCACCTCTTGCCACGCTCCTAGTTCTTACCAGTGCCTGCAACGAGTTGCATATGTGAATAATTGATCCAGTATCATATACCCAAGAACTATTAGGCGCATCAGCAAGATAAATGTCTATAACATTGCACACAAGTGTACCTGAGTCGGAAGTCATACCTCCGCTCTTGGCTCTGTCAGCCAAGTACTTGGTGCAGTTCCTCTTCCAGTGGCCATCCTGCTTGCAATAGAAGCAATTGGCTCCGGCTGTAGGAGAAGGCTTAGTCTTTGAGGAAGCACTCTGGACAGGGCCATGGGCGCTACCTCCTGACTTATCCTTCTTCTTCTTAGTCCAAGAACCCTTCTTGAACTTAGCCTTATTCTGCACAATCAACACTTGACTGGCGCCTTTCTTGAGATCAGCCTCTGCCGTTTTGAGCATCCCATGTAATTCAGTGATCTTCTTATCCATACCATGCATATGGTAGTTCGAGATGAACGGACCATACGCACTAGGAAGAGAGTTCAAAATTATATCAGTAGCGAACTCTTCGTTAATTGGGAAGCCCAGCCGATCCAGAGACTATATGTAACAACCATCTTGATTACATGCAGACTCAGTGGATCGCCATCTTTGAGCTTACAGCCCAGCAAAGCTTGAGAGACTTGATACCTCTTGGTCTTTGCCTGAGCCTGGAACATACTTTTGAGACTTTCGATCATATCGTAGGCCTCAACATTCTCGAACTGCTGCTGCAAGTCCGGTTCCATGTGTGCAAGCATAAGACAGCTAATTTCTGTGGACTCATCTCTAGTCTTACGGTAGGCATTCATGACAGCGACAGTCGCGTCATCATCAGGCTCTTCTGGAAGTGGAGTTTCTAGAACATGTTCTTTCTTGTCATGCTTGAGGACTATCATCAGATTACGATACCAATTGGTGAAATTAGTTCCATTAAGCTTATCTTTCTCTACGATTGACCTCAACGCAAAAGTGGACAACTGAGGAAGGTTGCTAGGTGCCATTGATCTACAACAGAAAATATGCAGAACACTTAAGACATGTATTCATAAAAGAGCAGGCATATTAAACACTTTAATACTTATGCTCCCACTAGAACCAACACCCCTCCGATGGTTGCTTAGTGATTCAAGATCCTAAATAAGCAAGCCGACTAGTGAGCTTTAGCATCACCGCTAGCCGTCAAGTGATCTAGGTAGGCAACACCTTGCCAATCGTATCCAATACGACTCCTGTTAATTGGGTGGCATCACATGCCTCGGCTCCCAACCTACCTCGCCCCGAGCCCCACAACCGTTGTGATGGACTCGTCTAGATTACCAAGTGCTTCTACTTGTAAGATTCCGACTCAAACCCACCTAACCGGAAAGAATTGGTAGCACCTCAATTTTATGAGCCCACTACCAAGAATGTCCGACTTGTGATGGTGCAGCACTGGCGGGGCGACCGACTAGACCTTCTTTGAGGGATTAAAATCTACCAACTATCTAAATAGAGGTAAATAGAGACATAACAATAACACAAATAAAGCAATTATAATGTGAAATGGTATGGCTCTCTTCCTGGCGATCTCCGTCTCCACAAAGCTTGTAAGTCGACTCGTGCCAACTCTTGTCACGTGCCATCTTACTCTATGTAGCCGACTTGTACATCGACTTGCATGTCTTCCGGATTCTCCAACAAGCTACACTAGCTAGTAAATGAAAATTTACATAGGGAATCTGACACGCAGGTCGGTATACAATAAAATGACAGCACCTAGGCTCCAGCCGGCTGACAAAAACATGATACGCAGATCATGTATGGATTACACACATCACATGCACATAAGCCATACCATTCACAACTTCCTGCAAAAACAAGTTATGCATATACGCGATATCTACCGGCGTCGTGAAACTCGTAACGACATCTAAGGCGCTACGACAGGGCGAAACCGGCGGTCCCCGAGTACGATTTATGTGTCACGGTATACCCCGATGGCGGAAACCGACCGGTAGGGGTAAGTTGTTCCACGACCTTAGCAGTATGATCACGGAAACCTAATCATCCATTGACCCCGAGTACGATTGATCCAATCAATCTTGTAGAAAACCGATCTATCTCATAGAACGACCACCAAAACAGCACTTAGATCCAATCTAATGTTAACTACATATCACATATGTGCGGATCTCAGGCCTAATACCAGAAGCTACCGCTCTGATACCACTGTTGGAACACGTAGATATAAACATAACTTTTTCCTACACGGTATTTCCAAGATCTAGCCGAGGTAGAAGGCCACGAGGATTACCACTAGACGCGCGGTTGCGGATTATCGATGAAGCGCGTCGGGGCAGTGCAGTCCCACGATCCGATCTAGCCGATCCAATCCCGCGATCGTCGAAGTGCTGAACGTACATCACCTCTGCTGGTATCCACACGTACGAGGAGGAGCTCCGACGGCGGACTGCTAGGTCCGATGCGATAGCTGGACTGAGTGGGGCTAGGGTTCCCAACGCATGGGAGTGGACTAACGTACCCGTTGGGCAACCTGCGCCCCTCTTTATATAGCGAATGGTAGTGGGCTTCACAACACTTGTGGCCTATTCCCTTTGTGAGTCCGACTCACAAACTCAGTTCATTTCCGTTTCGGGTCCAACCCGACCAATATTTGCTCCCTCTCTTAAGTGTGCGACCCTGCAGGCTCATGGCGACTTGGACACGATTGGAGTCCGACTCCCAATCGATCAATCGGTAGCGGCTCCTAGCAGAATGTACCGAGTCCCAAGTCCCATTGAGTCATGATGACATACCTTCCAATGTGATTTACATCTTAGTCCCTTTTGCCTCACGATATACCTTGTCGAACTATAGGAAATTTATCGTCATCCCTTAATAGCTCAACTCTCTTCTCGGTCCGTGATATATGATTCATCTGACTAACTCTTAGTCAACAGACACAGTTAACACTTAACTGAGTCGCGCATGGCCATGCTTCCTGAATCATATCACTCGAGAGGGCCCAGAGAATATCTCTCCATTTGGAGGGGCCAAATCCATCTTGATTATCCACATCACGCAGCTTGCTTCTCATTCGATCCGAACTCTGCTTTTATAACTGCCTTGTCACAGAACAACGTTTGACAGAACCTAACTTGGTGATCGACAACTCGGATTGTGCGACAACCTCAGGTCTAAGGACTACATTGATTGAGACATGCAAATGACGACTTGCTCGTTACATCTCAATATGGGTCAGTCCGACTTGCTAAACTCTTTAGCCAAGTCTGTGAACGTTGGAATGGCATATCCATGCCCATGACAAGTGGAACCGTGTCATCAGCCAACACTCACATTAGTCTAGGGTGTGTGTCCAGCACAACCTTAATGACCAAGGACAATTTAGTATGAACACCATGAATATATAGTTCCACAATCGAATCACATATTCAATGACATATATCAGATGTTCAAAACAAGGACGACTTAATAACTTCATGAATACAGTGGAAATTACATCAGACATGATTGCCTCTAGGGCATATTCCCAACATTTCCCTGCTAAGGTGAAAGAAAACTCTATGGTGGCTTGTGTACTTAATAAGAGTAATAAGAAATCTATTGAACCTGATGAAAAAAATAACTATTGAAGATTGGTGATCATTGCTAATATGGTTTGTGTGATATTGGTGCTAGTTCTAGTGCTATACCTTATGAGCTTTATAAAGAAATTATGCATAAAATTGGTTCTTGTGAGCTTGAAGATATTGATGTGGTTATTCAGCTTTCTAATAGAGAAACTGTTTTCCGATTGGTATAGTAAGAGATGTGGAAGTTTTATGTGATAAGACTAAATATCCCACTGATTTTCTAGTACTTGGTAAGGATGCTAGTAAGACTTGTCCTATTATTTTTGGTAGACCTTTCTTGAACACTTGTGGTGCTATTATAGATTGTAAAAGAGAGAAGAGTTTGAATAAATTTGATGGAAAATCTTATGAGTTCAATTTCTCCAAATTTGCTAGAGCACCTTATGAATCTAAATTGCCTTATGAGAATTTTAAAGTTGAACACCTTGCTTCTATTTCTCTTGCTCCTAACAATGCTTTGCAGCAATATATGGAGGATCACGAGAGTGATGTTTTTATGGAAGAGAGAAATGAGATTGCCGATATTCTTCTTCGTCAACCGGTGATACTGAAACATAATTTACTAGTGGAAGACTTGGGTACAACATTACCACCCAAGGAGGATCATGTCTTTGATTTAAAACCTCTGCCTGATGATCTTAAATATGCTTATCTTGATGATAAGAAAATGTATCGTGTTATTATTAGTGTTAAAATTTCAGGTGAAGAAGAGGAAAGATTATAGGGAATTTTGAAGAAACACCGTGGAGCTATTGAATATACTCTTGATGATTTGAAGGGAACTTCTCCTACTATATGTCAGCATGCTATTAATATTGAACCTGATGCAAAGCCAGTAGTTGAAAATCAATGCCGTATAATTCCTAAGATGAAGGAAGTGGTAAGAAATGAGGTATTAAAACTTCTTGATGCTGAAATTATTTTTCCTATTGCTGATAGTAGATGGGTGAGCCATGTGCATTGTGTCCACAAGAAGGGAGGAATGACTATTGTTCCTAATGAAAACAATGAGCTCATTCCACAAATAGTAGTAGTTGGTTATAGAACGTGCATTGATTTTAGAAAGGTTAATAAAGTTACTAAGAAAGATCATTATCCTTTGCCCTTTATTGATCAAATGTTAGAGAGGTTGTCTAAGAAAACTCATTTTTGCTTTCTTGATGGTTATTCTGGGTTTTCTAAAATTGCTGTTAGGAAGTAAGATCAAGAGAAAACAACCTTTACTTTTCCTTATGGTACTTATACTTATAGACGTATGCCTTTTGGTTTGTGTAATGATCCTGCTACTTTTCAAAGATGCATGCCTGCTATTTTTCATGTTTTTTGTGAAGAAATTGTGGAAGTATTCATGGACGATTTTTCCGTCTATGGAACTTCTTTTGATAATTGTTTGCACAACCTTGATAAAGTTCTGCAGAAATGTGAGGAAACTAATCTTGTTCTTAATCGGGAGAAATGCCACTTTATGTAAATGAAGGAACTGTTCTTGGACATAAAATTTCTGAAAGAGGTATTGAAGTTGACAGAGCCAAAGTGGAATCCATAGAGAAAATGCCCTGTCTTAGGGATGTTAAAGGTATTCATAGTGTTCTTGGTCATGCTGGTTTTTATAGGAGGTCTATTAAAGATTTCTCTAAAATATCAAAGCCTCTTACTAATCTTCTTCAAAAAGATGTACCATTTGTTTTTTATGATGATTGTAAGGAAGATTTTGAAACTTTAAAGAAGGCTTTAACTACTGCTCCTATTGTTCAACCACCTGATTGGAATATATCTTTTGAAATTATGTGTGATGGTAGTGATTTTGCTGTAGGTGCTGACAGCGCGTAGGTAAGAAGTTGAATGTTATTCATTATGCTAGTAAGACTCTTGATGCTTCTCAAAAGAATTATGCTACTACTGAAAAAGAGTTCTTAGCTGTAGTTTTTGGATGTGATAAGTTTAGGCCTTATATTGTTGATTCACAGGTTACTATTCATACTGATCATGCTGCTATTAGATACCTTATGGAAAAGAAAGATGCTAAGACTAGGCTTATTAGATGGGTGTTGCTTTTCCAAGAGTTTGATTTGCATATTTTGGATATAGAGGGCGCTGAAAATCCTGTTGGTGATGACTTGTCTAGATTGGAAAACATTACTTTTGATCCTATTCCTGTTAATGATAGTTTTCCGAATGAATAGTTGGCTGCAATTAAGGTAAAATCCCAAGATAGACCATGGTATGCTGATTATGCTAACTTTATTGTTTCAAAGTATTTGCATCCAACATTTACAACTCAACAAATAAGAAAATTCTTCTATGATTTGAGGCATTATTTTTGGGATGACCCACATTTATATAAAGAAGGAGTAGATGGTATTATGAGAAGATGTGTTCCAGAGCATGAACAACGTGAAATATTGAAGAAGTGCCATGGTAGTGCTTATGGAGGACATCACGCTGGAGATAGAACCGCACTGAAGGTTCTACAATCAGGTTTCTATTGGCCTACTCTCTTTAAAGATGCACGTAAATTTATTTTATCTTGTGATGAATGTCAAAGAGTAGGAAATATTTTTAGACGTAATGAAATGCCTATGAGTTATTCTCTTGTTCTTGAACCTTTTGATTGTTGGGGATTTGACTTTATGGGTCCTTTTCCTCCTTCGAATGGTTATACTCATATTCTTATTGTTGTTGATTATGTTACTAAGTGGGTAGAAGCTATACCTACTAAAAGTGCTGATGGTGAGACCTCTATAAAAATGCTTAAAGATGTTATTTTCCCTAGGTTTGGTGTGCCTAGATATCTAAATATGATGGAGGTTATCATTTTATACATGGCGGTTTTAGAAAAACCCTTGCTAAATATGATGTTAATCATAGAATTGCCTCAGATTATCAGCCTCAAACTAGTGGGCAAGTAGACTTATCAAATAGAGAAATTAAATCTATCTTGCAAAAGACTGTTAATAAATCTAGAAAGAATCGGTTAAATAAGTTGAATGATGCTTTATGGGCATATAGAACTGCTTATAAAAACCTTATGGTATGTCTCCTTATAAAATGGTTTATGGAAAAGCTTGTCACTTGCCTTCAGAATTAGAACACAGAGCTTATTGGGCAGTGAAGGAATTAAATAAAGATTTTAAACTTGCTGGTAAAAAAAGAATGCTTGATTTGAATCATTTAGATGAATGGAGATGAGAAGCTTATGAAAATGCCAAGCTCTTTAAAGACAAAGTTAAGAAATGGCATGATAAAAGAATCCTTAAAAGAGAGTTTCATGTTGGTGAGAAAGTTCTATTGTATCGGTCTCATCTCAGATTTTTTGCAGGAAAATTACTCTCCTGATGGGAGGGACCTTGTATTATTGAAGAAGTGTATCGTTCGGGTGCAATCAAAATTGCTTCCCTCAAAGATAACACTACACAAGTGGTAAATGGACAAACATTGAAACATTATATTTCTGGGGATTCCTATGATGAAGATGTGGATGTTATTCAAGTAATGACTCCAGAGAAGTTCATTAAGGGGAAGATTCTAGAATCTGTAGAGTCTGTTTTGGAATAGGTAACAGTTCTGTTAAGAAAAAGTTTGCGAAATAATTATTCAGTTCTAATTTACCAGTTTTTGGAAAATATAAAAAATACTGAGCCGAAGAGGAGTTGGAGAAGGTGCCGGGAGGCACCACACCATGAGGGGGCGAGGGCCCACCCTTGGCTGCGCCACCCTATGGTGTGGGCGCCTCGGAGCCCCTCTCCGACTCGTTTTCGACCTAAACTTTCCTTTCGTTGCAAATATTTTTGCTATATAACCCCCCGGACCCCTCGAGGTCCGTATATCGTTTTCTCGTCGTGTTTCTGTTTCGTGCTGTTTCTGCCAGGATCTGTTTTCAGTTTTAGAATCATCATGGTCTCTGCCAACAACAACAAGGGGAAGGGAACGAAGGAAGATGAGCTCCAAGACCGAAAGCAGGAAGAGGAGATCGAGAGTAGAGATGTAGAAGAGAACCCACGAGTGCATCCACGCGCCAACATCACAAGCATTTGAGTGATTGCAAAACCTCGCAAGCAAACAACGAGGAAGAACATTGTATGGAGGTCCCTGATACGTCATAAACATATCCTTAATTTCTGATGCTCCATGCTGTTTTCATGTTGTTTCTCACATGTTTGCTATACACTTTATGTCATTTTTATCGATTTTCCGGGACTAACCTATTGACAAGATGCCACACAGCCAATTCCTGTTTTCTGCTGTTTTTAGTTTCAGAAAAGTTGTTTTGGAAATATTCCCGGAATTGGAAAATTCAAAAGCCAGAAGTCTTAGAAGTCCCGGAGGGTCCACGGAGTCCCAAAGAGACCCGGAGGGGTGCCCGGGAGCCATAACACCATAGGGGGCACGGTTCCCCCTGGCCGCGCCACCAGGTGGTGTGGGCCCCTTGGCCACCCCGACATCTCCCTTTCGTCTATATATGCCCCCGATGCAGAAACCCTAAAGAAATAGGCCTTTTCCACCAAAAACATCCGTAGCTCCACCTTCGTCGCCGACAAGTTTCGGGGGATAGAAATCTCTGTTTCGGCAACCTGCCGAGACGGGGAGGTGCCCTCGGAGCCATCTCCATCGACTCCACCGCCATCTTCATCGTCGTTCCTGTCTCCTATGATAAGGAGGGAGTAGTTCTCCCCCGGGCTGAGGGCTTTACCGGTAGCTATGTGTTTCATCTCATTATCCCATGGTGTGATCTTTATGTGGCCGTGAGCTCTGTAATATAGTTAAAATAGTAGATGTTACTCTTCATTTGTTATGCTACTCGAGTGGTTTTGTTATGAGATCTTCATAAACACTTTGATTATGGTTTAAAGGTGACAGTGTGTGCACTGTGTGGTTTAGCATGATATCTATATCTTGTGTTGGATGACCCTATGAAATTGTGGTGTTTGTCTAGTACCTTCTAGGGCGCTCATAGTGATAGTGTGCGGTTAACTAGACATGGGAATGCGACTTTGAGGAGTGCTTTTTGTAGCCCTACGCAATGAATTGGTGTTTGTTATTCAACCGGAGAGTGGTTCGAAGTAGCATAGTGAAGAGAGACATTTATGCATTCAATTATTTTATCATTGTTGAGAGTGTCCACTAGTGAAAGTAGGATCCCTAGGCATTGTTTCTAAACATTAAAACACCATTTACATTCAGTTCTACTACATGTTTGCTTGCTGCCCTTTTTATTTCAGATTGCTATTGTCACTTATAATCATCCATATCCCTTGTATTTTACTCTCTCTTCACCGAACTAGTGCACCTATACAGCTGAAAATTGTATTAGGTATGTTGGGGACACAAGAGACTTCTTGTATCGTAATTGCAGGGTTGCTTCAGAGGGATACCTTTGACCTCTTCCTCCCTGAGTTCGATAAACCTTGGGTGATCCACTTAAGGGAAACTTGCTACTGTTCTACAAAACTCTGCACTTGGAGGCCCAACACCGTCTACAAGAAAAGAAGCGTGCGTAGACATCAAGCTCTTTTCTGGCGCCGTTGCCGGGGAGGTAAGGTAAAAGGTACTCACATCCTTGTGTGTGAGTGCTCGAAGTTATTTCCTTTAGATTCCGCAATTATATCATTTTTTTCTTGTTTTTATTTTCACTAGTTAGGCTTAATGGAAAACAACAAAAATATGATAGAACTTTATAATCTTTATCTTGAGTTAGGACATGAAGTGTTTGAAGAGAAAATTAAAAAAACCTATCGAGCTTTATTTGCATGCTAGTAGCAATGTTATTAGTATGAATTCTTTGAACATCATTATTTCTAATGCCATGGAACCATCTAAGCTTGGGTAAAGTGGTTTTGATGAACATGATATTTTTAGTCCCCCAAGTCTTGAGGAGGAAATTTTCTTTGATGATACTTTGCCTCCAATATATGATGATTACAATGATGAACATGCTATTTTCAGTCCACCTACTATTGAGGAGAAAGTTAATTATGATTATAATATGCCTCTTATATTTCATGATTATGGTGATGATAATATTGATGATAACTATTTTGTTGAATTTGCTCCCACTACTATTAATAAGAATGACTATGCTTATGTGGAGAGTAATAATTCTTTTATGCATGTGGCTCATGATAAGAATTCTTCTAGCTGCTGCAAATTTTTGTTTAGCTCCTGTTTTTCTTGCATCTCTTATTCAGAGTTGTTAGTTTTAGTAGAGTTGTGTGAGTACTCTCTTGTTTCATTGCTATATCTCTTGGAGAGTTTTTTTGTTGTTTGGTGTATGGTAGAAAATGCTACGTGTGGTAGATGGTATAACGAAAAAGCTTGCATATTCTTGTAGATCATTAAACTGTTTCACTTGATTATTTGATGTTGTTTTGAGGTATTAATATTCTTAATGGTAAAATTTATGGTCTAGTAAAGTAAAAAACAATTAATGGTTGGTCTAGAAGGTTGAAACTATGCCACACTCAAATAACCAGTTGATAGGATAATGGTATATGACTTCCTTGCTGATAGTAATCGTAATGGCTTTTTGTTACGTGCTACGATCGGGGTAGCTAACAGTGACTTGTCACTGCCACGGACCCCTCTTGGAGTGATTTTCATTATGCCTTGTGATATCATGATTTTATTTGGAATCTTTTAACTTGTGAGTCTATGTTACGGTTTTTTGGAACTTCCACCATCCATATTTGCTAGCCTCTTCGGTACTGTGCATTGCTCAATCTCACATAGAGAGTTAGTGCAAACTTCGCCAGTACATCCAAACCCCGTGGGAGAACTTTGTTCTTCTACATATAAGACAAAATTTATCTTCCTCAAAACAGACACATACCTACCTACCATGGCATTTCCATAGCCATTCCGAGATATATTGCCATACAACATTCATCATCATTATGTTACTTGTCATGATTCATTGTTATTTTGCATACTGCTACACTGGCATGAGCATTTAGTTTTATTTACGTCAGAGATATTTCAGTTTGATTTATGAGTACTAAAAGTGTGTTGATTCATTGTAAAATAGGGTGTTGCCCCTACCAGTGAGGTTATATATAAAAAAAGCCCAAAAGAGAAAAAAGAGGCCAAAAAAAAAGAAAATAAAGAGAGAGGGGCAGCACTACTATCATTTATTCCACACTTGTGCTTGGTTTAGCAACATTACATTAGTTTGGAGAGAGTTTTCATATTATTACTTGCATAACTATATGGGGAATTTACATCATAGAATTTGTCCTGTATATTCCAATGATGAGCCTCCTAAAAAGAGCTCTACGTCTTCGTGAGCAAGCAGGTTGGATGCACCCCCACTAGTTCCATTGGAGAGGTTTCATACACTTATAGCTCTATGTGCATCCGTTGTGTGGAAATCACTACTCCTTGCATAACTTCGATTATAAGAATTCCTCTTGTCTAATGATCACTTTCAGTTGTTTGAGACTTTAGTCCGTTGACCATCCAAAACCCCCCATAATGTTCTTTTAGCCATAACATCTTGGTGCCAGGAACCAATACAGAACGCTTGCTTGTTTTGGGTGCACAATTATTTGAATGATTTTCCTATGTGCATATTGTTGTCACTTGACTTGATCCTAACATGAGTTGTTGTGAGAGTCTGATGCCTTGGATGATTATATTGTTGTTCTTGAAGCTTAAATCATCTTTAATATACTTGTCACAATGGATTGTCTTTTAGTATTGATTCATTGAAAGGTTTTACATTGTTATTCCTAATGGTTTACACATTACTCTTTGATATCAACTATAAACCACATCCTTTATTCATTTGATCCTAGTTTACATGCTTTACATTACTATGATGATCAAGTTTATGTTGGTAGCATGTCACCTCAGAAATTATTTGTTTTGTCGTTTACCTACTCGAGGACGAGTAGGAACTAACCTTGGATATGTTGATACGTCATAAACATATCCTTAATTTCTGATGTTCCATGTTGTTTTCATGCCATATGCTACATGTTTTTCTTACACTTTATGCCTTTTTTATCGATTTCCCGGGACTAACCTATTGACAAGATGCCACAAAGCCGGTTCATGTTTTCTGCTATTTCTAGTTTCAGAAAAGTTGTTCTGAAAATATTCTCTGAATTGGACGATTCAAAAGGCAGAAGTCTTAGAAGTCCCGGAGGGTCAAGGAAGTCCAAACGAGATCCGGAGGGGGCCCCGGAGCCCCCACACCATGACTGGGCGCGGGTGGTTTGGTCATGCAAATTAATGATGTTTTGGTCATGCAAATGGCGACATTGATTAACCAACCCAATCACGTATGCATGCATACATGCAGCCTATAGAGAAAAAGGAGTTGTGTGCACTCATTTATTAACCCTGTAAACGAGGCTAAACAAGTTGACTTTACCATGCATTAATCATTTTAATTTGTTTACCCTGGTACCTGTAATGTGAGTTTGTGGCCTTGTATATAAAAACAGAGGGGAGTACTATAAATCAAAAGTAGTCCCTAACTTAACTATGACAGTAACTCCCACGATGGCCAATAACTATAAGGGAAATTCTTTCACTACAGTTAAAGAGGAATTGCTCTTTCCCATAGGAGAATTACTATCCTATACAATTTTCTTATCCTATGAATTTTTAATCAAAGAAAATTATTTCACTGCAAGGTTCATATTTCTTGCCCATTGGAAGACCATCACATGTTTCTTGTGGCAAAGTTGGATGACGGGACCATCTCGACCATCGTCCGTGTACTCGAGATCAAGGCCCATGAAGTTATTATCTTCATCCGCCTCTTCAAGGCATTGCTCGAAATCGGAAAAAAAACCCGGGACCTTGGCGCTGTCGTTCGTGTAGACTACATTGAGAACGGTCTTGCCATGTGCGGGCGCCATGCTGCACCGAGTGATTGGATTCATGGTGGAGGCTGGGAAAGATGAGAGGAGAGACCAAGAGGAAGAAGAGAGGAGAGAGCATTCGTACGTACTGTAGCAGAGCGTTTCTCTGGTTTTTATCCCTCGATCGATCGGAACAACTTCCAAAGCGCGGTGGAGGCGAACGGTTTCACCCTCTAGTCCCGGTATGTATTACGACCTGGGACATAAGGGTTCTCTCCAGTCGAACGGTTGCCACCACCCCTCTAGTTCCGGTCTCTATTACAAACTGGGACTAAAATGGCTCGCGATAGGGGAACGGCTGTAGCCGACTCCTCTAGTCCCGGTCCAACATCCAACGAGGATTAAATCCATGGACCAGAGACAATTTTTCTACCAGTTGAGCATGCTGCTGCTGGTTGGGGTGCTACGGGGTACCATCGAACGTTTTTGGTAATTAGCCATTCCTACTATTTTTAATCCCTCACGTGAAGAATCTCGTGTATATTTCTTGTGCGACCCACGTATTTCATAAAGACTGCGTTGTAATACATCATATCATTTTTTTAAGTTGATGAACGTCTCATAAAAATCTACTTACCCAAAAATCGATAGATGGTATTCCATTTGTCTACTAAATTTCAGACAGAAAATTATTTCAATCCTAAGCTGCTTGTGGCGGAGGCGGCAGTTTTGCTTTAAGGTGCAGTGGCACATCGAGGTAGGGATGGAGGCATTTGCAGCAGTTCGGTTGGCGGCCGTTTGGCGCTTTGCCGAGAGCTAGCCGGACGGGCTTGTAGGTTTTTTTCCTTCTGTTGGTTGGTGCAGCCACTTCAGCCTCAGTGAGTGGGCGGGCGCGTGTCGGCTGCGCAGCATGTCTTCAACCGCACTTTACCATGTCCACCCCTCTTTACGGCGGCCTGCACCAGCACCAATAGAGGCACGACTAGCGCTCGAAAGAAGGATCCTGAAATAACAAATTCCACAATTCAAGGACAAGTTTATCATCCTTGTAATAGTTCTAACCGATGTGAATTAATGTGGCGCCTTCGTCAGAGTTTCTATATTGCATTTTCTTTTTCTTTTAATATATTGTATTTACTCGATGTAATAGTTCTAACCGATGGAGTAGTATATATCTGGACGGGTGGCCCTCGCAAATGCGACGGCATTGGATGTAACGTGTCAATGACTTCGGGTATATAACTACATGATGTCGGTCCGGTGTTCCTTCCTCGTGCATTCTTACATACAATCATTAGGCTCTTGCCAGAATGTCATAATTTACAAAAAAGATCATTTCATACATAAAATTTGTAACATTTACAATATAAAATCACATTCCTTGCAAAAACAAGTTAGCCGCCTCTAATTTATTTTGCATATTTTATACGGTTTTTGGGCTTCCAGATATAGAACTGTTCTTACATACGAACACCAAACCACGATGGTGATATTAACAACCCTTTGTAGATTAGATCTTAGGTATAGTGAGACAGACAGACACCCGTGACCCACTTATGCAAACAAAGTTTCATGTTAGTCTGGAACAAGTCTGCTGTACGCGGACATGTAAGGTTCGTCTGGACTGCTTCACCGAACTATGCCACTAATATCCATAATACACAAAGGATGCAATAACTTGATCATCAAAACCACATACACATATGTGATCTACCCGGACAAAACATCTACACATAGAACCGGCTATATGAGATACCAGTAAAGGGGTTTGTAGCATAGTAAATAAAAAAAATTCCTACTTGAAGAACATCCAACGGGCCAAGATCTAATGTAGACTTAGTCACGAAGACACAAAGCATTACGAGATCAAACAACATGGGTGATGTAGTCGATCACTTGCCGGTCTCAAGATCTCGAAGAAGATTGTTGCAATCGGGCAGCGCTTCCGAACTCTGTAACATTTACAGCTTGATGACGACCTTTGTTCCCTCTATCCAGTTTGGCAGCTCTAACACCCGGGGTTTTCCCCAATTTGTTTTGTTGTTTTTCTTTTTGCATCGTCATGACATCATGCATTGCATGTCATTTATTTGAAATCTCAAAATTGGTTTTTATAACTCCTTTTTGTTAAAATGAAACTTATTTGCTAATACATTTTATTGTGTTTTAAATCAATTAGTAAACTGGTTTGTAAAATAAAAAATAAAAAAGAGATCTTGGGGTTGCTAGGCCGACCGGCCCAGCAAAGCCCATCACCAAAGCCTCCCCCCATCCGAACCAGCCCACCTACCTTCACCCTCCACCTCCGTACGAGGAGAACACGCAGAACGCGTGACCCCCCTCCCGTCGCTGTCACCCCTCCCATGGTCCCCTCCACCTTTCCCCTCCTCCTTATCTACTCGAGGGAGAGAACCCCAGGAACCCTAGATTCCTCTCCCTCTCCTTCCATCCGCCGCCACCCCTTCTCCCTTCTTCCTCTGTTCCAAAAAAATTCAACTGCCTCTGTACTCTCTGAAGAACCCCCATGGCCGGAGTTTGGAGAGCTTGGCGCGGCCACCACGGGCACCCTCGGCCCTCCCTCTCGCCGGGAATGGAAAGAGGGCGGTGCCCTCTCCCTCCTCGCATCCTCGACGGAGCTCGAGCCGCATCCAATCTCCGCCGCCAAGCCGCCGTTCGCCACCGTCGTCGTCGCTGCGCCATCTTCCCTGTCGCCGCTCCCGTGCGAGCTCGCGGTGAGCACATGTTCTCCTCCTCCTGCCCCTGCCTCTCCCCTCTCCCTCTTCTCCCTCCCCCCCCCCCGCGCCCAGCACGCGCCCACGCCGGCGAGCCCCGCCGTCGATCGTCGTTGCAGTCGTCTCCCGTTTCCGGATCGGTTCAGTTAGTTCAATTTCGTCAAAACCCGCACCCCTTACCTCAAACTCCCGCGCCTCTGTATCCTATCACAACCGATCAGTAGCCCAGCTGGTTAGCTCCCTTGCGCGCGCCCCAGCAGTCCTGTGTTCGATTCCCCCCCAAGGCAGAAAGCCACCCCCTTTTTTCTCAGCATTTTCTTTTTCTCTCGAATTTCAGAAAAGCAGATCTGAAACATTATTTGTAAAATCAATATAAAATTGAATATTGCTCCAATTTGAATGATTCAAATTCCCGTGGATTCATAATCTTGTGCCCTTTCTGTTAATGTCAAGTTTGCAACATGTTTCTGTAGTAATTTTTGCACTAAATAATTAATTACTGAAAATCCAATAAAAATTGGAAACTTTGGAATTTCATAACTTTAGTTCTGTTCATCCAATTTGAGCAAACTTGGGCTCTAAAAATTTGTCTTAACAAACTCTACACATTGGTATTTTATTTGG
This sequence comes from Alopecurus myosuroides, assembly GCA_028641055.1. Lineage (NCBI taxonomy): Eukaryota > Viridiplantae > Streptophyta > Magnoliopsida > Poales > Poaceae > Alopecurus > Alopecurus myosuroides. The sequence goes on from CM054057.1 coordinate 151,806,366, forward strand.
TCACAATTGAATTAATTTTAAACATGTTTCCTTCTGTTTACTAAAAAGGGCAGAATAAGACTACTTATGAAAAATTGCATAATAAATTCAATAATAACCCAAAAATTATGTTTAATAGCTCAAAATGTTCAGTGAAACATTTGCTACATGTTTTAAACCTTTTCAATACAATTTGGTTACTGTCTTTCCTAATTAAAAGTGGTGCAATAATTCAATGCTTTAATTAAACCTCTTAAATTGCAAAATTCATAACTTGGGCAATTCAAATCCAATTCCAACATGTAAAATATGTTTTCCATGCAAAATTGAATAAGATTTCCAAATATAAACTTTGTTTTCTGTTTTGAATAAATTAAATTGCTGAAAACAACTGTTTCTTAATTAATGCATTTAAAATTGTCAAATTAATAACTTGCTCATCTAAAATCCAAATTCAACAAATGAAATATGTTTTCCATCTAAAATTTTGTGTTCTTTCCAAATATGAATTTTGTTACCTGTTTTGAACAATTAAAATGGGTGAAAACAACAAATGCTTGTGTAACTCACTTAAGAAGCCAAATTTCATAACTCGATAAATAAAATTCCAAACTTGGTAAACACCTTTTCAAAATTGAAGCTATTGTTGTTTTCTCATTGTTTTCCTCATCCATGCCTCATTCTAATTAACTTTCACATGATGGTTAATTGTAGATCATTTAATTCAACCTTAATTCATGGGCTTTTCCATATGCAATCCAAATTGCATATGGGCCCATTTAAATATGTTTACTATGTCAACTAGTTTATCTTTGATGCATCCTTAAACTTGTCATGCATCCATATCTTGATCATGCTGGATCTTTTGCCGTAGAAGTAATTGTTGCATCCGGTGTTTGTTCTAGCTCGTTGCTTCTTCGCGGATAGGACGTTGAGATGATGTGAGCAACGACAAGTTCTGCGGGTGTACCTCTACTTGCTGGATTCCAGGCAAGTATACTCACTTGCTGCCAAATGGCTGCCTTTCATCACTTGTTACCGATTCTTTCCGTTGTTCTTATTCTAGCCTTTTGATTCGATGCTTGTGTCTCGATCCTATCATATGTTTACCTTACAGCCATGATATAGCCTTCCTTCCACTTCCTATTAACTGTTGTTTGTTTACCTTGTTGGCCCTCGTGTCGTAGTTGCATGCTTAGTGTTGTTTGCGCTCAAGTCTTGTTGTCCGTCTTATCACCTGTTTAGTTTGATAGTTGGGGTTCAATTCAATCAACAACATGTTAATGTTTTGGGTAATAATAATTTGATGATAAGGCACCGGCAGGAGGCCCGGCGTGGTTTTGAGGCCTGCTAGTGTCGACCCTAATTAGGAAAAGGGTCTTGTCCATTGATCCATGATGAGCGCACTAACCGCATGTGGGAAGCGAGTATGGGCGCCCCCGCAATTCTGATTCGATTCGCGTCTCGTCCAAATCGCCTCATTTAGTTCGGGTTTTCCATTTGCCGCATGCATATGCAGGTGCGAACCCTTGGCGCCAGGGTGGAACTTTTATAGTCGGCATTTAGGGAGACACGTTCTTAGAGTGCTATGAGGGTCCCCTTTTCTTCGTGGGGCTTGATTAGCCGTGCGCTCAATTGCACGGGGTTCTTTGGGCTTGATGCGAAGAAGAGTTGGGTTGTGTTGAGTGGCATGCTTGGTGGGTTTGCTCCCCGTCTGGCGGGTCATTCTTACGTGTACGGCCAAATTGGTGCATCCCTGCAGGGTTAAATCTTCTCGAGAAGCCGTGTTGTCCGCGGTTATGGATGACTTGGTGAAAGTGCTGGCTAACAAGTACTCAGACAACTTACACTTAACGATGATTACGTGACTAGTAATATAGATTACTTCCACCATCAAAATGAATGTCACCTTAATCAACCGTGTGAGTTTCCTTGGGTTGCTTCCTTAGTAGGGGGTAACATTGGATGGGTATTGTTTGGAGAGTAGTTGTAGTTGGTTCTGATACGCTATCTTACCCCCTTTCTTTTAGCCGGATGTTGTAGCGAGTCTCTGTAGTTAGTTAGTGCAGCCCGCTGCCGCTTCCTTGCAATAATCCCTTCTGTTCCGTTGTACCCAAAGTATTTGTATCTTGTGATGATTGGTTACGCTGGTATCTTGTGAGTATGGTTTATCCACTTGCCAGTACTTAACCGTACTGACCCACGAATCCCTTTTCGTGGCTGCATATTCCACATTGCAGTCAACAGGTTTGAAGTCTGACGACGTTAGCTTGGGAATCCCTCCGGCTTGGCCTGGGCAGGGATTGGACGCCATCGGTTATCTTCAGGACTCTTAGTCCAATTTGTATCTTGTCCGTAGCCGGACACTATGTTGTTTCTTCCGCTGTTATTTGGATCTTTGTATTGTATCAGTTGTATCCTTGACTCGTTTGAGTCGTCATGTATATACCTCTTCCGTTGTTGTTATGGATTATTCGTGAACTGTTGTAATGTTATCACAAGTGGCAACCTGGAATCGGTTATTATGTGGATTTTGGCGGGAATGCTGAAATCTGCATAGTGCCCGATCTCGGGGCGTCACAGCAGCGGAAGTACCGGAACTATCGGAAACTTCAACAACATGACGGTGTGTTGTGTTGGATAAAACTATTTGTTCAAGGTTTTGCCAAGCATATTTACAAGGGATGGAGCAGCGGGATGAGGGAGATGGAGATGAGACAAGTGTGTATGAGGGAGGGAGCTCTTACCTATAGGAGGGAGAAGGACTCCCAAGGCATGGAGGTGCCCACCTATTCCCTCATCAAGTGAGTGGAGTCTCCACTCAACCCACTCAGGCCCTCATTATTCTCCACCCAAAAATCCAAGGGTTGTTCTTTATTAAATAAATAAAACATTTTTATTTAAATGTTTGTTAATTTTATTAACAAACATTAACACATACCCCCTTAGTTTATTTGTTAATTATGTTAACAACCTTTTGAAAAATACCCCCTTGAACAATTTTAATAACCCAAAACAAATTTGGTGATGTCCAAACTTTTCTCTAGTATTTCGTATCCACTCAAACGCGTCGTCAAACCATAAGTGTGTCAGCCTACGCTTTGTGAATAATGTATACATGATCGAGAAAAGTCTCTCATCAATAGTCGGCAACGGAACCTGGAGATCCGTAATGACTCCTACACATTCACCGCTGAATCTAGTGACTGTGTGAACCATAAACGTCATAACCAGTTCCCTTTGTCTCAACCTTACCTAGTTCGATCATTCACCGTTTAATCTACTGATTGTGCGAACCATAAACGTCATAACCAGTTCCCTTTGTCTCAACCATACCTAGTTCGATCATCCGTAATGACTTCTACACATTCACTATTGAATCTAGCATAGAACCGAGAACTGATCATTGGTATCGACCATACCTAGTTCGATCATGTTACTGACAATACTATTTTAATCGTTATGTGATATGACATCCTTGTGACCTAGTCAATCTCTTGCAAGCGGTGTCGATGTGATATCACCGAGAGGGCCCATAGTATATCTCCTAGCCATTTGGATGGAGAAATCTCACTCTGTATCCATGAGACTCAACTAATACTTTCAGAGTAGCCAACGCCACCTTTATAATCGCCCTTTTACGTTCTGACGTTTGATGTCATCAAAGCATCCCTCTGGTGTTATTGATTCACATGATCTCATTGTCTAAGGATTAGGGTTACTTCGTATGAATATAACGATTTAAACTTAATGACTTGACTGCATTGCTATATTTTATTTTGTTATGTGTTCATCAGATCATTCTCCCAACAACGTAATCCAGTTATTAACATCATCCAATGTTCATGATCACGAACCCTTGATCATGAGTTAATCAACGAGCTATTTAAATGAGAGGTGTTAATAAGAACTCTTGTTTTGTTTAGTAGACACACATGTATTAACGATTCTTATTAATACAATTATAGCATGAGAAATAAACATATATCATAAACATATAATAAGCTAATAAACAGTTTATTATTGCCTCTCGGGCATATTCCTTTCAAGTTAAACCACATCTCACCAACCTCGACAGGTAAGTCTTCTTCTACACCTAAAATTGCATCTTGTCTCTATAAATCAATTATTCATGAACCCTAACCGCTCGTGGACCTCAAGCTCCACTGAACCTCCTTTATCCCTCTCTACCATGTCTTTGACTCCAAGGATCCTCCCCACAAGGAGCTTCTGTTGCAGCATACCAGGTGTCGTCCAGTGAATCGTTCGTAAGAACAATGGATTATGGAAGACAAGTTCTAACTAGTTGCGGATAACTAACCCTACTAAATACATTTCGTCTGTACTAAGTATGATATTATCACTTGTCATCCATTGGATGAATCGTAAGAAACCTCGACAATTAAAGCACCTATGCCACATTGTTTTTGTCCAATAGGGTGCGAATACAGTGCAATTTAAAATATTTATATTTTATACTGGACTTTAATACTTCGTTTAAACTCGGTGTTATGCCAATAGGGTGTCAATTCATAATGTTTTTTACTACCTTTGTTGCACAGTTTATCACACTATAATGTTTCTACAACTTAGTAATAGAGTTTCCAATTATCAAGTTGTAATGTAGATCACTCAAAGTTTGATTGTGTGAGATTTTGTTGCATTAAAATTTTGACTTAATTAAATTAAATTGTAATGCTCAACTTTTTTTATGGTATTTGTGAGTTTTTGTTGTAATACAGTTCAGACCTATATATTTATCTATGTGTATGTGTATATTTTTTAAGTTTCATAAACACGAATATATGTATGTAAATTATGACGGAACGTCGGTAGCGGTTCTAGTGTGTCATTTGGTATGTATCCTTATAGAATGTTCCAGAGTATAATTTAAAGATCTAGCAAATGTGACCTACAAACACTCACTTGAAGTTGTAACAAAATAGTATGTCCTTACAGAAATTATGTTCAACCTAAAAGGTGCACAGGTCATGCTCCATGTCTTCGCGGTGCTTTTTAACGTATATTCATTGACGACATATGGGTCAATGAACCCAACGTCATAGATTCTTTTTCTTTTGCATTTGAACATCTTCATTTTGTATAATACTGTAGAAAATAATATACTCAATATAATATATTACATACAGTGAAGGAGCTGAGCTAGATACTTAATTGCAAAAATAAATCACTTATAGACAATAGCAACAGAGGATAGATTTGTCAAGTGGACGCTGATTGTATAACCGAAACAATTCATTCATTTCAATATTTATCACATAAGCTTTCAAGTGATGCTCCTCTCTAACGTCCGCCGGAAACCATTCTTTCGAGTGATGATTTTTTGTTTTCATCATGTACCATGTGTGCAGATTCCGCATATTTGTTGAAATAGCTGCATTTCCTCCTCAGGACTGACCAGAGGCTGCCCTTTGATATATTGACATGCTATCTCAAACATTGGCACTTCTCCATAGCCTAACATTTGACCAATAGACATACCCATTGTGTCAGCTTTTTCTTTGACCTGCGCTACAGTAATACCTAGCTCTCTGACATCACTTATGGCTCCGGGGTCGAATAATTGGGTGTCCTTATCAGTATTGGCTCTGAATTCCTTGTCGACGTCGGAACTCACTATGAGTGGGGGAACCGATTGATTTTTCTTTTCTCTGAGCTGGGGAATTTGTTTCCTGTCTTTTGCAATTCCTTTTTTTTCTTCGCATACTTGCAATCTTTCTTAAGAATTTCGCGGTCATAGTCTAATCTCAGATTCATCTTATAGTTGGTTGGTGGCTTAATAAATCCCTTAGTCCAAATTTTTGTTTTTTCATTAAATTTATGCTTTGGCTCGGCCATTTTGGGTGCAAAATGGGCCTTCAATTGTGCAGCCACTTCCGCTGTTTTTTCTCGCCGGTCAAGTCATAAGCTATATTGGGAAGAGGCTTTGACGCTTTGGGTATCCTCGACTTATTTGGAGTCTTTCTCTGAGTAGTACTAGTAGCAGGGGTGGCCATGTTCTTACGCTTCTGCCCTGGAGGTGGATTAAGGGGGAGGCGTCGGCTGACGCGCCGGAGGTGGACAAGGAGGAGGCGTCGGCTGACGCGCTGGAGGTAGAAGAGGCGTCGGCTGGCCCGCTGGAAGTGGAATAGGGGAGGCGTCGGCTGACGTGCCAGAGGTGGACTAGGGCTAGGCGTTGGCTGACGCGCGGGATATCGAGATGGACTTGGAGGCTGACGATTATCGGGGGAGGGGGTGGGTGGACTTGGATTCCTCGGAGTCGGTGTCCTTGGCGCCGAGCCTGTAAACTTGATGCATTTCTTTTGCCATAGAATGATATGGAGCTTGACATCTCCTAGTTTTGTATCCACTTTAGGTGTAGCGATGTCAATGTCTAGGTCCTCATACCCCTCCGCTAGGCGATCCACTGTGCGACGAGCATAGACACCTGGAATCGGACTCCCATGGTAGAGAAGGTAAAGCACTGCGGACCACCACCTTGAAGAGAATGTTCTTGATGGGCTATATAGCTCACAATGTATCATCTCCCCGACAATATCAAAAGGTAAGTGAGGCGCTGGTGCATCATCACCAGCCTATGTGGAAGCCACACTTCTTCTTCGCTTTCTATTATTATTATCCAATGCAGGATCTTCCTGCAACTGAGATGACCTTTGATGGCTAAGTGCTTCTACTAAATGCAAAATCTCTTTGGTACCAATTCTGGAAATGATGATAATTGTTGTACTATTAGTACCATCCATGTTCCTTCCAATGATGATATAGGAAGCTCTGAGCTTGTGGATGATGTGTTTGAAAATCCTTTTGCTGTTGATGATTATATGCTTGATGCATCTCTTTCTAGTAAAAATGATGATATGTTTACAAATGAATGCACTTTCGATGATAACTATTATATTTCTTATGATGATACTATGCCTCCATGATAACTATTATAAAATATGCTATAACATAGGCTATGATTACAATTATCCTTATGAAACTTGTCATAGTTATGGAGGGATTACCCAAAACCATCTTCCTAATATAAAACTTGCCTATCATGTTGGAGTTCTTTATGATGATTACAATGATGAACATGCTATTTCCAGTCCACCTACTATTGAGGAGAAAATTAATTATGATTATAATATTCCTCCAATATTTGATGATTATGGTGATGATAATGATAATAATAGCTATTTTGTTGAATTTGCTCCCACTACTATTAATGAGAATGACTATGCTTATGTGGAGAGTATTAATTCTTTTATGCATGTGGCTCATGATAAGAATGTTATATGTGATAGTTATATTGTTAATTTTATTCATGATGGTACTGAAAGTTATTATGAGATAGGGAAACATAGTCTTATGCACCTCAACAATATCAAGTTTGCCCTCTTTATGATTAAATTTTTGAAGTTGCACTTATTTTGCCTTCCTATGCTACCCACTTTGTGCTTTATTGACTTGTTCTTCTACAAAATTCATTTTCATATGAAGTGGGTTAGACTTAAATTTGTTTTAGTTTTTCTTCTTTATGCTCTTTTTTGCTTCCATTCATATTTCTCATGTGAGCATCTTCTCAAATTATCATGCCTAGCTAAAACGCTTTAAAGGAAAACACTTCTTGGGAGATAACCCATGGTTTTATTGTTGCTTTGTTTTTCTCTGTTTTATTTGAGTCAATGGGTTGTATACTTCTGTAGAAACTCCTTTGTATCTTTATTTTCATGTATTAGTTGTGCCAGGTAAAGTTTCTAGTGAAAGTTAGAGTTGGTTTTGGATTTGTGCGCAGGAAACAGGTTTCTGCTGTCCACCGTAAAAAATCGTATAAAATCCAGAAAGATTGGAATGATCTGAATTTTTTTTGTGCTTATTACTAAGCTAAATCCCAAACATTTTTCTTACTTACGTTTTCCGATCTGAGCAATATAAGTGCCCCAAAAAAATTCGTCTTTACAAACTGTTCTGGTTTTGGCAGATTCTACCATTTTTCTTTCTTGCATTTGCTCTTTTACGATGTCAAGTGGATTTCTTTGCTTCTCGAAACATCAGTGGTTGTAGATAATGTTTAAAAGTGTCAATAGCACTTGTTCCCATGTTTAACCCATGAATTTTTGATTGTTTCACTAACCCTCTAATGCGAATTACTATTTGAGTGTGGTGTGAAGGAAGTTTTCAGGAGTCAAGAGCAGACAATGATATAATGTGATCAAGAAGAGTGCAACGTCAAAGCTTGAGGATGGCCTCGTGGTTCATCCTAGAAAATTCTAAGAATACTCAAGCATCTAAGCTTGGGGATGCCTTGGGAATCCCCTTCTTCATCAATAATTTATCAGGTCACCTCTAGTGAAACTATATTTTTATTCGGTCACATCATATGAATTTTACTTGGAGCATCTGTTTTTTTGTTTGCTTTTTCATTGCTGCAATAATATTGTTGGAACCTAGCATTCCTTGTGTGGGAGAGAGACACGCTCCGGTTTTTCATACGAATACTTGCTCGTATCCTTAGTTTTTCTTCTAGCTGCTGCAAATTTCCGTGTAGCTCCTATTTTTCTTGCATCTCTTATTCAGAGTTGTTAGTTTTAGTAGAGTTGTGTCGGTACTCTCTTGTTTCATTGCTATATATCTTGGAGAGTTTTTTTGTTGTTTGGTGTTTGGTAGAAAATTGTACGTGTGGTAGATGGTATAACGAAAAAGCTTGCATATTCTTGTAGAACATTAAACTATTTTACTTGTTTATTTGTTGTTGTTTTGCGGTATTAATATGCTTAATGGTAAACTTTATGGTCTGGTAGATTAAAAAAATTAATGGTTGGTCCAGAAGCTTGAAACTGTGCCACACTCAAATAACCAGTTGACAGGATAGTGGTATATGACTTCCTTTGAAGGGAATATGCCCGAGAGGCAATAATAAAGTGGTTATTATCTTATTCCTTGTTTATGATGAATGTTTATTTATCATGCTAGAATTGTATTAACCGGAAACGTTGATACATGTGTGTCTAATAAACAAACAATGGTTCCTAGTAAAGCCTCTCTTTTAACTAGCTCGTTGATTAATAGATGATCAAGGTTTCCTGATCATGAAAATTGGATGTTGTTAATAACGGGGTCATGTCATTAGAAGAATGATGTGATGAACATAGACCCAAATTAAGTATAACAATACGATCAAGTCATTTAGTTTATATTTTTATATCTCGCATATGAAGTAACTTATTCCTTAGAGACCATTAGATCATGTCAATCACTAATACTGGAAGGATGCTTTGATGCCATCAAACATCACGCCGTAACAGGGTGATTATAAAGGTGCCGTTGGATATTCAAAAAGTATTAGTTGAGTCTCATGGATCAAGAGTGGGATTTGTCCATCCAAATGACGGAGAGATATGCTCTGGGCCCTCTTGGTGATATCACATTGACACCGCTTGCAAGCACGTGACTAGGTAACAAGGATGTCATATCACGGAACGAGTAAAAGAGTACTTGTCGGTAACGAGATCGAACTAGGTATGGTTGATACCAATGATAGGATCTTGGACAAGTAAAATATCGCGAGACAAAGGGAATAGTTACGACGTTGATGGTTCACACGATCACGAGAGTCATCGTTGAATATATAGGAGTCATCACGGATCTCGAGATCCCGCTGTTGATTATTGATCAGAGAGGTGTCTCGGTCATGTCTATGTTATTCGCGAACCGTAGAGTGACACACTTAAGGTTGGATGACGCATTTGAGAAAAGTTTGGACAACACCGAAATTGTTTCGGGTAAATTTGAAATAGTTCGAGGGTTTTTCTATCAAATGGTTGTTAATAGAATTAACAAATGATTCGAGGTTCTATATGCAAATGTTTGTTAATAGAATTAACAAATATAAAATAAAGAAATAAAACTGTTTTATTTATTTATTGAAGAAAAACCTTTGGATTTTCTAAGTGGGAAATTATGGGAGCATGAGTGGGTGTGAGTGGAGTGTCCACTCACATGATGAGGGAAGAGGTGGGGCACCACCATGGATGGCCGCACCCCCCTTGGGCTGCCTACACCTCCCCTATAAAAGGAGGGTGAGGGATCCTCCTCCTCACACACTTGTCCCACCTCCCTTCCTCTCCACCCGCTGCTTCCTTCCATGGTCTCCGGCTTGGCGAAGCCCTGAACATGCGTTTCTTCACCACCACCACGCCGTCGTGCTGCTGGAGTTTCAAGGGATACTCTAATTTTGCTGCCCCACTGGATCGAGGGAACGGAGGGCGTCATCAAGCCGTACGTGTGAGCGATCACTGAGGCACCACCGGATTTCAGTGCACATCTTCTCGCTCTCGGGATCAGTGTGAGTACCACTACGCCAACAACGAGATTCAATCTCGTAACGCTTAGAGTATCAAGGGTATGTTTTCTTAGGACTCTCTCTATGCCCGTTGCTTTCATCTCCTAGATTAGAGATTGGCCTTTCGGGTGTCTCTCGCGTAGGAATTTTTTTGTTTTCTATGGAACGAACCCTTCAGTGGTATCAGAGCCGAATCTATGCGTCGATGATTTGTACGGGTAGAACACATAGGTGTATGTGTGCGTTGATTATCATGTTATGGCCTCCTTGAGTATTTTATGATCTTAGTGGCATAGTAGGATGAACCTGCCCTAGAAAAACTTTACGTGTACTTTGTACACGAAACCTGGCTCACTTGTGGCTGAGGGGGTGTCCGTTTCTCGTACTATAGTTAAGATATAATCTACGAAGGGTTGTTAAAAATATCTTTATCAACGTTGTGGTTTATGTTCGTAGGTATGAACAGTTCTAACCTCTAAAGCCCTAAGTCACGTAAAATATGCAAAAATATATTAGAGACGTCTAACTAGTTTTTGCAGGGCATGTGATGTGATATGGTCAATGTTACAAATTTGATTATGAGATGATCTCTTTTGTAAATTATTGATATACCGGCAGGAGCCATATGGTTGTCTTATTATTTATGGCCATCGTTCTATATATCATATCCATGTGATATGTTGTAATGGACAGTCAAGATGGAGGTGCCATGGACCTTGGTGCCACGTCGGTGGAATGATAGAGATCATACCATGATGCACAAGATGGATATCAAGTGCAAGAAGGACCATATCATATCATATTATCCATGCATGTGATGTTAATCATTTTATGCATCTTATTTTGCTTAGATCACGACGGTAGCATTACAAGATGATCCCTCTCACTTAATATCAAGATAATAATGAGTTCTTCCTTATACACCGTTAAGAAAGTTCGTCGTTTCGAGACACCATGTGATGATCGGGTGTGACAGACTCAACGTTCGCATACAACGGGTGCTGACGAGCCTAGCATGTACAGACATGGCCTCGGAACACACGCAATACTACGGTTCTACTTGGAGAGCGTAGCATGTACAGACATGGCCTCAGAACACGTAACTGAAAGGTAAAGCATGAGTCATATGGACAATATGATGAACATGTCGATGTTCTCCTTTGCAGCTACATCATCTCACGTGATGATCGGTTTTGGTGTAGTGAATTTGGTTTGTGTAATCACTAAAATGACTAGAGGGATGTTGTTTTCGAGTGGGAGTTCACGTAGTAATTTTGAATTAACTTGAACTTATTTTATCATGAACAACCGAATCAAAGCGAATTTGCACAAATTGTAGTATTCATTGGAATCCACAAACTACCTTACACTTGGATCGCTAATTGAGATATAATTGTTATGATCTGGTAAAACCATTTAAGTTTGATACCGTATTAGTGAAATTTAAAATTGAGTCCTATTGTAGATTTTTCAGTATTACCTACCTAGCTCCCTATGATTAATGATTGATTGATCTAGAGAGCAAATAATTCCTACTTAGAATCCAGTGTCATGCTTGCTTCCATAATACTTTATATTCAAAAGAATGTTTTATTGATCAAGGTATTTTAGGAACTGAAAAGAATTGTTTTCAGAAACAATCAAGTGAAAGATATATTGATATCTAGAAACTTATTTGTGGCAACATGACTGAGTATAATTTAGCGTGACAATGTGTGCTTATATTATTTGAATATATGCAATGATTGAAGACGCTAGGAGTTTGAATCTTCCAAGAAGTTGGGCGCTGAAATCTATCCTCTAAATTTCTTCCTTCGAGCTATATTACCTTAATCACAATTTTTTTATGATGGGATGGATTAAAAGTATAGGTAAAAATCGTTTACCTTGCTTGGAGATTGCTATGAGTGAAATCTGGAAGAATGCTATTAATATGGTGATATTAGTAGAACAATCAAACTCAAAGTATGACTCAATGGGTGATAGTATATGACTAACACGCCAAGGAAAATGTGCTAGTACGACTAGCATTGTTTGATGTTGAATGATTCTTCTGTAAAGAAAAAGGAATATTGAAAATAGAATTATAAAAAGATATATGGCAGAAAAGAAGATAACCGGAAAAGTCCAGCTCAGGTGTATATGCTTGATATACAAGTTATAGATGTATTACTAGTTAACAAAGTATTTTTTAGGGTATTTTGATACCAGATTGGTTGCTATGAGTTGTAATAAAAAGCAACACAATGCAAGAAATACAAGGGCCTAAAAGGAACTAGTAGTAGATGTGGAATTGATCATGACAATAACAGAAATAAAGTGTTATTGTGTTTATTGTCGTATCGAACCAAACATTCAAGATTTATTTTAAGAACTTAATATGTTATTATTTTATTCTGGTCTTTTGTGAGAACAAATGAGATTGTTCAAACTATGACCATATTCCATAATTGATGGATGCGTTAATATAAATCATGTTAGTAAAGTAAACATCTATAAGACTAAATGTTAAACGTTGCAAGAACTAAAAGAATTTCACTTCCATTTTAGTTCATATCGGAAAGGAAAACATGAAGGAACTCCATGTTGATGGACTTCCGGAGTCATTTTGTTTTGAATAAAATGACGCTTGTGAGACCTCTTCCAAAAGATGACTAGAATTCTGTTCATAGGTCAAAGTAGAATGGACGACTAATTTAGTGGAGATTATACATATTGATGTATATAGTCCATTATGTATAGTCATGTGTGGTGGATTAATTTTTCCGTCATAAAGTTCCGTTGATGATTTGAGTAGATATATGAGTATATCTATTTAAAGAGAACGAAGTTTGACATTTTTTGAATTCGTTCAAACTATTGTTAGTATGAAGTAAAAATCATCGTAACAGGATAATCTAGTATTTATGATTAGATCATAAAGGATAAAGTTTGAGTTACAAGTTTAGCAAAACATCTGAGGAGTTGCAGAATTGTTCTACAATTTATACTTCTCGAATACCCCACATTAGTTTGGAGTATTCAAGAGACAAAATCAAACCTTGTTGGACATGGTGAGATTAATAAAATTGCCATTATAATTTTGTAGTTTATACATTAGAGACAACCACTTTTACACTGAAAAGAGCGCCATCATGATCCGTTGAAATTGACACTATATAAGTTATGGTTTGGTTAGTGACCTGAATTTTCTTTTTCTTAAGTTTTGGTATGCATTGCATATGTAAAATGTTTACAACCAAAATAGGATACATATATGTTTATAAGGTTATCCCAATGAATCTATTGGGTATTTCTCCTATCACCAAACCAGAGACAAATGTTGTTTGTCAGAAAGGGTTGATTTCTCGAGAAAATAGTTCTTGCGAAACAAGTGAGTGTGAGGACAGTACAAACTCAACAGGGTTAAATAATATTTGTTATCATGTCAAGAGTAGCGCATCACTGGAAGTTGTTCCGGAGTTTCCTATTTTGACCAAGTAGAAGACACTACATGTGTTGTAGATACTTCAAATTAGTTTGCGAACTGAACCACAAAAGTGCTAAAACTTTGTACTTAGACCAACTTGTGGTTTAAGAGTAAAGTGTTGTTTTGACAACAAAGGACCTAGAACTTATAAAGGAAGCAAATGATGGGCCCTGACTTCGTAAAATTGGCTATGAGTCATTACATCCGCAATAGTATTCCTGTATGAATATCATGTATGTGACTTGGTAGTCTTTTCGAAAGGCATGATGCTTAACGATAGAAAACGGGTCTATATAGCGACAAAGCCATGGATTTTTACATCCTTTGAAAGTTGTTCTTGTCGAAAAGATGTTTTTGACGAAGTTCAAAGAGTTGACTACTACAAGATTTTGATCTTCCGTGGTGATGCTTTACTCTTTGCGGATTGTTCTAGCAAAAGTTACATATTATGATATGGCGGTTGAATAACAAAAACCAACTTTCCTCTCAAGGTAGTTTAATCAAGGATGTATACTTGACACAGTCTGAGAGTTTTGTAAATTCAAAAGGTTGCTAGAAAGGTACGCACACTTCAATGGTTTACGTGAGCATAACGAAGTTGGAATTTTTACCTTAATGAAGTTATCAAAAGAGTTTGATTCCATCAGGAACGATAAATATGCTTGTAGAGTTATAAGAAATTAAGTGGGAGCGCTATGACATATTTCTAATGCTTTATGTAGATGACATATGGTTGATTGGAAAATATGTAATTTAAATTAATACGGTTAAGATTTTCATATTGATGAAAGGCTTAGGAGATATTGGGCATCAATATCTATAAGAGATGGATTGAAGCGCATGATATGGTTGAGCCAAATTACATAGATGAAGTATTGAAGTAAGTCAATATCGAAATGACAAGGAGTTCTTGTCACATGGAAAAGAATTGAGCAAGATTCAAGTGTTTTGACACATGATGAGCATAATTGAAATTAAGATTTCTATGTCATGTGTTCCATGCTATGTACACAACCAGATGAGTCCTATGCTATAGAATGTTATAGCAGGATAATTCATATGATGATTAGACAACAGTGGGAGAGATCCTTATGCCATTTTAGAAATGCTAAGGAAATGTTTTCCTATGTAGTAATGACAAAATATTCGTTGTAATATGTTACACTAATAGTCTTGTCATCTATTCAAATAATTTTATCTCAATTAAAACATGTGATGAAAGGTAGAACAATAGGCTGGAAGAAAGTTCCATGCTGGACTTGAATGAGTTTCAAAATTAAAGTATTGTGACAGATACTACAACAAAGGCTAAGTATATCGTTGCGTTTACAACAAATAATAGGAGTATTTTGTGTCAAGGAGTTGTTTATTGAACTTGGTGAATCTCCAAGAATGCTGACACTATGGAGCTACATTTTCACAATGTTAGTAACATTGGTTTAAGCTGAGAAATTAAGGTCTCACCGGTTGACCAAATATATATAAAGCCATCTCATCAGAGAATGAGTGATGCGTGTAGACGCAAAAAACATGCAAATACGATAGGACCTAAACAGTTCAGATCTTTTGACGAAGTTTACCATATGCGAAGCATGGTAATAACATAGGGACGCCATATGTGTTAAGTGCTTACAGACTAGATTATTGACTCTAGTGTAAGTGGGAGACTGAAGGGAATATGCCCGAGAGGCAATAATAAAGTGGTTATTATCTTATTCCTTGTTTACGATGAATGTTTATTTCTCATGCTAGAATTTTATTAACCGGAAACGTTGATACATGTGTGTTTAGTAAACAAACAATGGTTCCTAGTAAAGCCTCTCTTTTAACTAGCTCGTTGATTAATAGATGATCAAGGTTTCCTGATCATGAATATTGGATGTTGTTAATAACGAGGTCATGTCATTAGAAGAATGATGTGATGAACATAGACCCAAATTAAGTATAACAATACGATCTAGTCATTTAGTTTATATTGTTATATTTTACATACGAAGTAACTTATTCCTTAGACCATGAGATCATGTCAATCACTAATACCGGAAGGATGCTTTGATGTCATCAAACGTCACGCCGTAACAGGGTGATTATAAAGGTGTCATTGGGTATTCGGAAAGTATTATTTGAGGCGCATGGATCAAGATTGGGATTTGTCATCCAAATGACGGAGAGATATACTCTGGGCCCTCTCGGTGATATCACATTGACACTGCTTGCAAGCACGTGACTAGGTCACAAGGATGTCATATCACGCAACGACTAAAAGAGTACTTGTTTGTAACGAGATCGAACTAGGTATGGTTGATACCAACGATCGGATCTCGGACAAGTAAACTATCGCGAGACAAAGGGAATACTTACGACGTTGATGGTTCACACGATCACGAGAGTCATCATTGAATATATAGGAGTCATCACGGATCTCCATATCCCGCTATTGATTATTGATCGGAGAGGTGTCTCGATCATGTCTATGTTATTCGCGAACTGTAGGGTGACACACTTAAGGTTCGATAACGCATTTGAGAGGATATGGAATATCGGAGAAAAGTTTGGACAACACCGAAATCGTTTCGGGTAAATTTGAAATAGTTCAAGGGGTTTTCTGTCGAATGGTTGTTAATAGAATTAACAAATGATTCGAGGTGCTATATGCAAATATTTGTTAATAGAATAAACAAATATAAAATAAAGAAATAAAAATGTTTTATTTATTTATTGAAGAAAAAGCTTTGGATTTTCTAAGTGGGAAATTATGGGAGCATGAGTTGGTGTGAGTGGAGTGTCTACTCACATGATGAGCGAAGAGGTGGGGGAACCACCATGGCTGGCCGCACCCCCTTGGGCTGCCTCCCCCTCCCCTATAAAAGGAGGGTGAGGGCAACTCCTCCACACACACTTGTCCCACCTCCCTTCCTCTCCACCCGCTGCTCCATTCCATGGTCTCCGGCTTGGAGAAGCCCTGAATGTGGGTTTCTTCACCACCACCACTCCGTCGTGCTGCTGCAGTTCCAAGGGATCCTCTACTTCCGCTACCCCGCTGGATCGAGGCAACGGAGGTCGTCATCAAGCAGGATTGCAGTGCACATCTTCTCGCTCTCGGGATCGGTGTGAGTACGACTACGCCAAGAACGAGATTCAATCTTGTAACACTTAGAGTCTTTGAGGGTATGTTTCTTAAGACTCTCTCTATGCTCGTTGCTTTCATCTCCTAGATTAGATCTTGGCCTTTCGGGTGTCTCTCGCGTAGTATTTTTTTTGTTTTCTATACAACGAACCCTTCATCCTTTGCTGATAGTAATCGTAATGGCTTTTTATTACGCGCTACAGTCGGGGTAGCTAACAGTGACTTATCACTGCCACAGACCCTCTTGGAGTGATTTTCATTATGCCTTGCGATATCATGATTTTATTTGGAATCTTTTAACTTGTGAGTTCTATGTTATGCTTTTCTGGCACTTCCACTATCCATATTTGCTAGCCTCTTCGATACTGTGCATTGCTCATTCTCACATTGAGAGTTAGTGCAAACTTCGCCAGTACATCCAAACCCCGTGGAAGACTTTGTTCTTCTACAGATAAGACAAAATTTATCTTCCTCAAAACAACCACCATACCTACCTACCATGGCATTTCCGTAGCCATTCTGAGATATATTGTCATACAATATTCATCATCATTATGTTACTTGTCATGCTTCATAGTTATTTTGCATGCTGCTACACTGGAAGGAGCATTTAGTTTTATTTACATCAGAGATATTTCTGTTTGAGTTATGAGTACTAAAAGTGTGTTGATTCATTGTAAAATAGAGTGTTGCCCCTACCAGTGAGGTTATATATCAAAAAAATATAAAATTAAGAGAAAAGGCCCAAAAGAGAAAAAAAGAGGCAAAAGAGCGAAAATAAAGAGAGAGGGCAGCAGTACTATCATTTATTCCACACTTGTGCTTGGTTTAGCATCATTACATCAGTTTGGAGATATTTTTCATGTTATTACTTGCATAACTATATGGGGAATTTACATCATAGAATTTGGCTTGTATATTCCAATGATGAGCCTCCTCGAAAGAGCTCTAGGTCTTCGTGAGCAAGCAGGTTGGATGCACCCCCACTAGTTCCATTGGAGAGATTTCATACACTTATAGCACTATGTGCATCCGTTGTGTGGCAATCACTACTCCTTGCATAACTTCGATTATAAGACTTCCTCTTGTCTAATGATCACTTTCAGTTGTGTGAGACTTTCTTCCATTGACCATCCAAACCCCCCATAATGTTCTTTTAGCCATAACATCCTAGTGCCAGGAACCAATACAGAACGCTTGCTTGTTTTGAGTGCATAGTTATTTGAATGATTTTCCTATGTGCATATTGTTGTCACTTGACTTGATCCTAACAGGAGTTGTTGTGAGAGTTTTATGCCTTGGATGATTATATTGTTGTTCTTGAAGCTTAAATCATCTTTAATATACTTTGCACAGTGGATTATCTTTTAGTATTGATTCATTGAAAGGTTTTACTTTGTTATTCCTAATGATTTATACATTACTCTTTGATATCAACTATAAACCACAACCTTTATTCATTTGATCCTAGTTTACATGTTTTACATTACTATGATGATCAAGTTTATGTTGGTAGCATGTCACCTCAGAAATTATTTGTTTTGTCGTTTACGTACTCGAGGACGAGTAGGAACTAAGTTTGGGGATGTTGATACGTCATAAACATATCCTTAATTTCTGATGTTCCATGTTGTTTTCATGCCATATGCTACATGTTTTTCCTTACACTTTATGCCATTTTTATCGATTTCCCAGGACTAACCTATTGACAAGATGCTAGAGAGCTCGTTCATGTTTTCTGCTGTTTTTAGCTTCAGAAAAGTTGTTCTAGAAATATTCTCGGAATTGGACGATTGAAAAGCCAGAAGTCCCGGAGGGTGAAGGAAGTCCAAAGGAGACCCGGAGGGGGCCCCGGAGCCCCCACACCAAGCCTGGGCACGGGTGGACCCCTGATCGCATCTAGGGGTGGTGTGGGCCCCTCGGGTGCCCACCGCCATCTCCCATTTGCCTATATATGCCCCCGATGCATAAACCCTAAAGATATGAACCCCCTTCCACGGAAAGTTCTGTATCTCCGCCGTCGCCACCGATCAGTTTTGGGGGACATAAATCTCTGTTCCGTCACCCTGCCGGGAAGGGGAAGTGCCCCCGGAGCCATCTCCATCGACTCCACCGCCATCTCCATCGCCGTTGTTGTCTCTATGATGAGGAGGGAGTAGTTCTCCCTGAGGGCTAAGGGTTCTACCGGTAGCTATGTGTTTCATCTCTCTATCCCATGGTGTGATCTTTATGTGATCATGAGCTTTGTAATATAGTTAAATAAGTAGATGTTACTCTTCATATATTATGCTACTCAAGTGGTTTTGTTATGAGATCTCCGGAGACACTTTGATCACGGTGTAGTGGTGACAGTGTGTGCACCGTGTGGTTTAGCATGATATTTATATCTTGTGTTGGATGACCCTTAGAAAATTGTGGTGTTTGTATAGTACCTTCTAGGGCGCTCAAGTTGACAGTGTGGGGTTAACTAGACATGGGAATGCGACTTTAAGATGTGCTTTGTAGCCCTACACAATGAATTGGTGCTTGTTGTCCAACCGAAGAGTGGTTCAGAGTAGCATAGTGAAGAGAGATATTTATGCATTCAATTATGTTATCATTGTTGAGAGTGTCCACTAGTGAAAGTAGGATCCCTAGGCCTTGTTTCTAAGCATTGAAACACCATTTACATACAGTTCCACTACATGTTTGCTTGCTGCCATTTTATTTCAGATTTATATCATCACTTATAATCATCCATATTACTTGTATTTCACTCTCTCTTCGCAGAACTAGTGCACCTATACAACTGACAATTGTATTAGGTGTGTTGGGGACACAATAGACCTCTTGTATCGTAATTGCAGGGTGATACGTCGAAAACGTATCTCCTTTTCCGAACACTTTTCTTATTGTTTTCCTCTAAACTTGTGTGTTTTGGATACAACTAACACGGACTAACGCTGTTTTCAGCAGAATTACTTTGGTGTCTCATTTTAATGCAGAATAATCAACTTTCGGGAAAATGCCTAGAAAAGAGCCCATTGATGTTTTCACCCCGGAAGACCCCGGAAGCCAGAAGGGGGCCAGGAGAGGGGCCATAGGGTGGCCACACCCCTCCCCTGGCGCGGGTCCCCCCTAGGCCGCGCCACCTAGGGGTGTGGGCCCCCCAGGACCCCCTTGGACTCCCCTTTCGACTACAAGTAGCCTCCAACCCTAAAACGCGAGGGGGTACGTCATATTCCACAGAAACACAACAGAGCGCCGCCGCCGTCCCGAACCTCGATTCGGGGATAAGAAGTTCCTGTTCTGGCACCCTGTCGGGACGCGGAAGTGGAGGAGATCATCGCCATCGTCATCACCAACGCATCTCCATCGACCATCCATGTTTCCCCCATCCATGTGTGAGTAATTCCCCACTGTAGGCTGAAGGGGATGGTAGGGATTGGATGAGATCGTTCATGTAATAATGTCATGATTGTTAGGGAATAGTTCCTAGTGTCCTCTATTAGTGCTATTGACAT
Organism: Alopecurus myosuroides; assembly: GCA_028641055.1. Taxonomy (NCBI): domain Eukaryota; kingdom Viridiplantae; phylum Streptophyta; class Magnoliopsida; order Poales; family Poaceae; genus Alopecurus; species Alopecurus myosuroides. The sequence goes on from CM054057.1 coordinate 151,826,792, forward strand.
TGTTGCAACTTGTTATGCTTAATGCTTGCCACTTTGGGCCTGAGTGCCATGATCTCAGATCTGAACATGTTATTGAATCACGATGATAATTATTGTTTCTTGATCATACCTGCAAGTTGTTTACACATACTGTTGTCCGGAACCCGAGGCCCCGAAGTGACAGAAATTGGGACAACCGGAGGGGATGGCTGTGATGTGAGGATCACATGTGTTCACGGAGTGTTAACTTTTCTCTAGTGTTCTATTAAAAGGAACACCTTAATTACCAGTAGTTCCTTTGAGTCCCCGCTGCCACGGGCTGGTAGGACAAAAGATGTTGTGCAATTTCTCATTGCGAGCACGTACGATTATTTACGGAACACATGCCTATGGTTACTTAGTGCTTGGATGCTTTATCTTATTTATCTGCAATGCCCCTTGACATGATCATTATTAGAAATTTCTTATCCATGCAACGCCCGTTCATCCATCCCTATGCCTACAATATTTAATCCCGTTTTTTACTTCAATCACTATTGTTGTTGTTGTTTTCATTCCACTGCTGTTATTATTTCACTACTGTTGCTACTATAAAACTGTTAATACTGATAAACCACTGCGAATAAAAGTAATTTTAGGTGCAGGTGAATTGACAACTCACTTGTTAAGGCTCACAAATATTATTTGGCTCCCCTTGTGTCGAATCAATAAATTTGGGTTTTACTTCCCTCGAAGACTGTTGCGACCCCTATACTCGTGGGTCATCAAGACTATTTTCTGGCGCTGTTGCCGGGGAGCATAGCTTTATTTGCGAGCTCACTGGAGATTATTACTATCTACTGCTAATCATTCATCATGGGTAAGTCTCTTGATGGAAAGTTTCCTATATTACCATCCACTACAAGAAGAGGTACAACTCTGGACACCTCTGTTGCTCTTGATTCACCGTCCTGTTATGAGTAAGCTGCTTACACCACATGCTACACATGCTACTTATGCTGAATCTGAAAATGCTTATGATACTTTTGATGATGCTTCTACTGTGCTTGATGAGAGTTGTTCTCTCGGTCCTTTCTTAGATGCTACTATTGCTAAAGCTAAAAATATTGCAAACACTGAAACTCCTGATAAAAATCTTGTTACTCCTGCTTTTTCACCTGAGTTTAGAGAAAATCCTAGTGATGATTTAGATGATGCCTATATTGAACTGAGTGATGATCTTATTGATGAAATACATGCTTTGAAGGATAAAGATGCTGCTATACGTCTTATGGAAAGTCGTGCTGTTAGATATAAATTATCTCCTGATGCTAAGTTTGCCACTTCTCCTATTAATATTAGGGATAAGGATTATGATTTCTCTCTTGATTTAACTTATATATCTATTGTTGAGAAAGAAACTTTTTGTGGAACTAAAAATGAAGTGCTATGAAACATATGAATGAGCTCTCCTCTTTGAGTAGTTTATTCTCTGATGATCTTAAGAAACGTAGCTATTTTGTTGCTAAAATATTCCCTTTATCATTAAAGGATGAAGCTAAAACTTGGTTTAACAATTTGTCTCCTGGATCTATTGATAGTCCTATTGGTTTGGTAAATGCTTTCTTTCAGAAATATTTTCCTGCTAGTGCTCAACATGCTGCTTTACAAAATATATTTAATTTCAAGCAACTGGAAGAAGAGAAATTTCCTGTATCTTGGGCAAGGTTCGGTTCTTTAGTTAGAGCTACACCTGGGCATAAGCTAGAAGATAATAAAATTCTTGATATATTTTATAATGGACTAACTGTTGAATCTAGGACATACCTGGATAGTTGTGCTAGTTGTGTTTTCAGGCAAAGAACTCCAGAAGAAGCTGAGGAATTAATGGCTAAAATAAGCCAAAATCATGATGATTGGACTATGATTGAGCCTGAGCCGACTCCTACTCCAGTACCTGCACCAACACCAACACCCAAGAGAGGGGTATTAAATCTGAAGATGTGAAGAATCTTCCACCTATAGAAGAACTATGTAAGCCAGTCCCTCACTCACGATCCATTGATGTACACTCTCTCCAATATTTTGATAGTAGAGATATTCCCTATAGAAAACCTCCTGATCAATGCTTAGATGAATTTGATAATTACTAGTCATCATCCCGTGCATTTGCACGGGCTAGCAATTTAAATAACCACATGAAGAAGATAACACTTTGAAATATATTTTCATGTGGAATTTTATATCTTAGTTGCAACATTGTTATTCAAACCTGTGTTAGTTACTCCTGATTGATAATTTTAAATATATATGTTTTCTCATGACATGATGGTTTCACTTCACTAAATTTATATACTCCATATTTCATATTTCCCGTGCCATGTCCTATAAAAATCAGTATGGATGATGTTTCAGAAGAAGAACAAAATCTTTGTGGAATTTTCCATTTTGCGGACATTTAGCTGATTATTTTATATTTGAAAATAATTGGCTATTTTTATGCATACTGTTTATAGTAATAGTGTTCTGGTTTTTTTCGTGCTACTTCAAATTTGAACTATGTTCAGCTAAGAACCTAAGAACAACTTCCTCTTTTAGAAGTAGTAAATTTAGATAGATGTAACGGTAGAATAGATCATGCATTAGTGAGTAATTTTTATATGATGCAAATCGATTTTGCAAGTTGTTGGCTTGCATGTACTCTTAGCATACTCGTTTTTTTTTACCGTTTTAGGCACCAAATTCACTTCAAGTGGATTCTCTAATTATGTTCCCATGGATTATGCTTTCTGTGCCGGAAGTTGCACATGAAAAGGCGATGCATGCGCCTACAAAGTCATGTAGAGTGTCGCCTTCCTATAGTATAAACTGCGAAATATTCCACGAAATATGACAATAAAAATGTGCCAAAATTCACTGTAAAATATGATACCCCTAGTTAGAAAATCACTTCCGCATAGGAGGCGTCGAGGTGGCATGTATTCATATCATACTTGAATCTTTTTTTTTACCTTTTCTCCGTATCTAATTATGTTTCGAATCGATTGTCCTTTCAGTACCAGAATTAGTGCACCCAAAGCCGATGCATGCACCGGCCGACACATCTAGGGTGTTGCCTCGCCATAGTATAAACTCCTAAATTGTCCACGGAAGACGGCAATTAAAAAATTAGCGAAATTCACTAACGTAAAATATGATACTCCCATTCGTAAAAACACTCTCGCATTGACGTTGTCGTGGTGGCGAGAAAGCATAGGACAAATTACATGGCAATATAGCAATTATATACGTTCAAGACTTTAGATTAAAATTTGTTTTCACCTTTCTTTCTACGGTAAGGTGACGTACTGGGCCTACATTATGTAATATAAGCTGGGAACATACATAAATAGGACACTTTCATCGTTTCCATTGGACACTGAACGTACATAGAATGGACTCCTTGATTGTTTATTTAATATTGACCGAATATAACATCTATTATTGCTTCCGTATAGGGAGCATACACGTGCATAGATAGGACTCTTAGTGAGTTATCCATTAGACAAATAACGTACACTCAAAGGACATCTAGATTTTTTATTAAATCTTGACCGCATAATTTAGATCAAAGGGTAATTTTTAGATAGATTTCAAGGAAAAACGTGGTGGCTCGTAGGGAGTCTCCAATTAGTAAATATAAGATGTCATTAAGGAAGATAATTTTAATATGAGAGTGCGGAACCACCTAATGGAAAACTCTAAACCTATTAATGATTTGCATGGTATTATAGAAAGAACCTCTAATGATGTTAAAATGCTTGTTAAACATTTTCAAATGGTTCAAACTCAAATTGATCAACTTACTAAAGTGCAAAAAGATTTGCTAGTTAATGCTTCTAAAAAAACATGCTGATGAGATAAAAACTATAAGTGGTATTGCTACACAAGATTCTTTATATCCTGAGGGACATCCTAAAAGAATTGAACAAGATTCTCAGCAAACTAATAATGATGTTATTCATACTAAGAAGAAAAAGAAACATAAAACTGCTGTAGAATCCTCTGAACTTGCTAAAGATCCTAATAGTATATCTATCTCTGATGCTGAAACTGGAAGTGGTAATGAAAATAATGATGCTTCTGATAAATAAGAACCTGTAGCTCAACCTGAAAAGCAAACTAAAACCGCAAAGTATACTAAGGAAGATTTCATTGCTAATAAACATGGTAATGAGAGATAACCTTGGGTACAAAAACCAATGCCTTTTCCTGGTAAGAAACATAAATCTAAGGAAGAAGAACACTATAAAAAGTTTTGTGAATGGATGAAACCTTTTTTCTTGCAAATTCCTTTAACTGATGCTATTAAATTGCTTCCTTATGCAAAATATATAAAAGATATTGTCTCTAACAAAAGGAAGATTCCTAATGAGGAAATTTCCACTATGCTTGCTAATTACTCTTTTAATGGCAAGGTTCCTGAGAAGCTTGGAGACCTTGGTATACATACTATTCCCTGTTCTATTAAAAATAATTATGTTAGAACTGCTTTGTGTGATCTGGGAGCTGGAGTTAGTGTCATGCCTTTTACTCTCTATAAAAGACTCCTCCTAGAAATATTGATACCAACTGATATATCTTTGCAAATGGCTGATAAGTCTACTGCTATTCCTGTGGGTATATGTGAGAATGTTCCTGTTCAAGTTGCTAATAATTGTCTGATATTAACTGACTTTATTGTTTTGGAAATGCCTGAAGATGATAATATGTCTATTATTCTTGGAAGACCTTTTCGTAATACTGCAGGTGCTGTTATTGATTGCAATCAAGGCAAACTTACTTTTAATGTTAATGATAAAGAGCACACTGTTTATTTTCCCAAGAAGATTGATAGAAAATATGGTCTAAATTCCATTGAAAATGTTGAGACCATCAAGATTGGAGAATTTTATTGTCCTGTTCCAAAGCCACCCAAATAATATGATATTATTATGATTGGGTCTATGCCCATCAAGGTTGAGGTAACATGAGTATTTAGTGAGAAACAAAGTTTTGTTTCAAATAAAATTATCTTGGTAGCAAGACTTGATCACCCATGTTAACAAAATGATTTTAAATGAAATGGGTAATGTTTTCACTATGTTTTCACCTTCCCCATTATGTTTTCGCCATGTTTACTTCTTTTATCACATCACTACTTGAGTACAATCATGTTTTCCACCATCCTTATGCATGTTTTCACCACCCGTACTTTTGTTTTCACCACTACCACCTTTGTTTTCTTTGGTTATTCTTTCATTAGAGTGTCATAGAACCTCTGTAGTTCTGGTTTTGGTTTTGTTTTCCACGTTTTCACTTCCGTTTTTCCGGTTTTTATTAATTATTAAAATTCTGGAAATACCTCAAAAATAAAGTTTCTCGAAAAATTCCAGAAAAATTATAATAAATTTTTACATTAAAAATGAGGCAGAAAGCCACCTGGGAGACCCAGGGGGGCTCACCAGGCAGGCACACCCCAGGGTGGCGCGACCTGCCCTGGTGGCGCCAACCCATGGTGTGGGGCCCCCTGGCCCTCCACTTATTCTCTCCACTGCCAAAGTCTTCTCTCTCACCCCAAAGCTGAAAACATTTCCTTAAACACGTGCTCTTGGTGTTCTTCCTCTGGATTTTTTATCTCCTTCTTCAACCCATCATTTGTGCTGATTTTTGGTGTGTTTGATCTCCGGTATGTGACTCCTCCGATGATCTAAGTAAAATTTTGTTTAGTGAAGTATTTCTTGAGTATTCTGCCACAGTAGTTGACAGCTTATGTGAGTTTGCATGCTTGATTTGAGTAGAAATAATGTATTTTTGATGTATGTTTAGCTCTCATATAAGTCCCTATGGTAGTTTCCACCTTATAGTTGTTTGACATTAATTTTTATGATGATTGTTGAAAAATTTCAGAGATGGATAGTTTCAACTTTGGTGAGATATTTAGGAGTGATGCTCCTAGAAGAACAAGGCCATCACGCTCGTCTACTTCAGCGAGGACATCATATAATGAAGACGTTATGGCGTCAACTATTAATGATGAAGAAGATGACGGTACCATTTACCCATCTAGCTTCCCTTGTCATACATTTTTAAGAAGTGCAGGTTTTTAGATGATTTTCTTATGCTTGTTGACATAGTTGGTCTCACCAACTTTATGGAGGATGAAAGTCCTCAGTATGCCACGCTCACAAAAGCTTTTGTTAAGAGCTTCAAATTTCATAACTCTCAATATGGTTCAACTGTTGCATTCAAATTATATAGCAGTTCCGCGTCTTTATCCTTGGAGGAATTTTGTGCTATTATAGGTATCAACGCCAACGGGACGGAAAGAAGGATTCAAGATAGACCAGCAGACCTCCAGGGCATCTACCAAGAGATCACCAACAATGACGGTCGCTCATCCCAGCGTGGGAAGATAAGGAACATTCAACTTCCTGTTCTTAGATACTTTACTTACTATATTGGTACTGTATTCTTGGTAGGGAGAACGCTAGCAATGTTTCTAGTTATCACCTTGGTTTCATTGATGCTGCACTGAACCGTAGCACAAAGTATAACCTTGGTGCACTTGTTGCACGCCGCCTTGCTGCTATGATATCCCATCAGTTCGTCACTTCTAATTCTACTAATGAACGTTTAGTCTATAGAGTTTTATATATGGATGGAGAAGAGAGAAAAGTTACTTTGCCACAGCCTGTGTTATTTAAGATTGACAGGTCACCATGATCGCTCTCCAAGGAGCAAGTAGATGAACATCTGAGCACCATGGAGTTTTACCGGCAGCAGGGGACGCGAGACGCGCCTTCTCAGGACCACAACACGCAGTGCACCGGCGCATCCTCGAGCACATATCAGGAGGAGGCTTCCTCCTTGGCGTATTACGGGGGCGGCACCTCTTGGACCCCTTGGTGATTGATCTCCACTTAGGCCAAAAGCCTAATCTTGGGGGGAGGTATACCGACATCACACTCATTTATATATCATGTTCGGTCAGTTCTTTGTACATCCATGTTTTCTTTTCTTTCGCTTCTTTTGTTTCTTTCGTTTGTTTTTGTTTTCTTTTGCTTCTTTTGTTTTTATTGTTTTGTTTTTGCTTTCCAAAACACAAAAAGACCATATTTCTGTTGTTTCTCTTTGTTTGCCTCTTTAGTTTCTTTATTTGGTTTGCTTTATTCTCTAGTTGTGTTTTAATATTCAAAAACCCAAAAATATTTTCTTGTGTTTGTTGTTTGTTTTCTTTTGTCTTGGTTCATTTTGAAAATCCAAAAAGATTTTGCTTTGTTTGCTTGCTCTCTTTTTGTTTGTGCTTTAATTGAAAAACCCAAAAATATTTGTTGTTCTTCTTTGGTTTTGTAAAGTTCGTTGCAGAGTTCAACAGTCGTCCGTGATTTCATTGGAGCTTGGTTTTCATTATATATTATTCGAGCCACAAGTGAAGAGCAATAATGATGATATACGACAATTCAAGTTGTGGTGAGAGGTTGGTATGAACTCTATTTGCTTTCATTTTTGTACATATATCCATCTATGTGAGCATGCTTAGTTTGTTCGTACAAGATATATGTGACTTAATGGTGCTTAATAGTTCATGCTCTCTCATGTTTTGTTCCAATGTATTAATAGTAAATTACCTGTCGCATAAATATTTGTTCGCATTGTTCTATCCATAGAAGAGTATGATATTTGGGTAGCCTCCTCTGACTGTTTTATTTGAATCGACTTGGCACATGCTCACGCATGCAAAGACTGAAAACAAAAAGTCAATAAGCCTCGATGATTTATTTTGCCTCAGAGTTCTAGTATCAATTTTATGCATCTGTTGATTTTACTTTGTCGCAAACATGATTATGATAGTTGTTGCTCTCTTGATTGGGCTCCCTGTCTATTTGCTAGCCTTCACCCGTACTGAGTATGAGCTCTACTCGTGCATCCAAATCTCTAAAAACCAAAGTTTGCCAAATATGTCCACCATACCTACCTATATGTGGTATTTAACCGCCACTCCAAGTAAATTGCTCATGTGCTACCTCTAAAACCTGCTAAAAATTATTCCTGTTTTGTGCCACTGTTTTAGCTCATGAGGACGTAAATAGAGAATCTTTATCTCACTTGTTGATTGGATTTCACACCCTGGACTAGTGGCTTCATCCACTTATCCAAATGATAGAAGAGCTGGCAGCGGGGTGCCCAGCCCCAAATTAATACACACAAATTCTCTTCACTCGTTTTGTCCCTGATTTATCAGTCAAAGCATAATTGTGTAAACAAAAGATAAAGAGGGATGACCTTCTACACTAGTTGCGTCCTTAACCATGGGAGCCGCTCTTGTGAATCCAGTTGGCTTGTGACGTACTGTATTGTCTGTTTACCATACGTTGACATAAGCATACACCTCTCTCAAAATGTTTTCAATACTTCTGTTTAATAAGATAAAAAGCTCTAGCACATGAGTGATCCATGCTTCCCTCTGCAAAGGCCTTTCTTTTACTTTTATGTTGAGTCTCCGCCATATTCTTTGAGCACTTTCTTGAGAGCAGAATTATCATTCTTAGTGTAATGTGTTTGTCCCAAAGCACGGTTAATTGTGGTATATTCTTGATACTTGCATCTTTGATATATTTACTTCTAGTCTTCCCTTGGACTTTAGAGGTGTCCTGGCATTTATGTTTTGCCCCACATTTAAGGGCAAGCGAGATACCACTTTGTCAGATCCTATTATGAATATTTCAATCTTGCAAATAGTTATGCTTCATGTTGTTTATTATTAATATGTTGTTGTCTTCTCATGGTTTGCATAGCTATTAAGTGTCAGTATCTTGCATGTATCTTATCATGAGCATAATTAAGTATTGACCACATAGTGAGTATATTTACATCATATGAAAGAAATGTGTTCGTAAAAGTCTTTTATCGCACGCAGTTGTCACTGAATTGCTTGAGGACAAGCAATAAGCTAAGCTTGGGGGGAGTTGATACGTCGAAAACGTATCTCCTTTTCCAAACACTTTTCTTATTGTTTTCCTCTAAACTTGTGTGTTTTGGATACAATTAACACGGACTAACATTGTTTTCAGCAGAATTACTTTGGTGTCTCGTTTTTATGCAGAAAAATCAACTTTCGGGAAAATGCCCAGAAAAGAGCCCATCGATGTTTTCACCCCGGAAGAACCCGGAAGCCAGAAGGGGGCCAGGAGAGGGGCCGCAGGGTGGCCACACCCCCTGGCGCGAGTCCGCCATAGGCCGCCCCACCTAGGGGTGTGGGCCCCCCAGGACCCTCCTCGGACTCCCCTTTCGACTACAAGTAGCCTCCAGCCCTAAAACGTGAGGGGGTACGTCATATTCCATAGAAACACAACAGAGCGCCGCCGCCGTCCCGAAACTCGATTCGGGGATCAGAAGTTTCTGTTCTGGCACCCTGCCGGGACGGGGAAGTGGAGGAGATCATCGCCATTGTCATCACGAACGCCTCTCCATCGACCATCCATGTTTCCCCCATCCATGTGTGAGTAATTCCCTGTTGTAGGATAAAGGGGATGGTAGGGATTGGATGAGACCGTTCATGTAATAATGTCGTGATTGTTAGGGCATAGTGCCTAGTGTCCTTTATTAGTGCTATTGACATTGTTGCAACTTGTTATGCTTAATACTTGCCACTTTGGGCCCGAGTGCCATGATCTCATATCTGAACATGTTATTGAATCATGATGATAATTATTGTTTCTTGATCATACCTGCAAGTTGTTTACACATATTGTTGTACGGAACCCGAGGCCCCGAAGTGACAGAAATTGGGACAACCTGAGGGGATGGCTGCGATGTGAGGATCACATGTGTTCACGGACTGTTAATGCTTTGCTCCGGTGTTCTATTAAAAGGAACACCTTAATTACCAGTAGTTCCTTTGAGGCCCCGCTGCCACGGGCTGGTAGGACAAAAGATGTTGTGCAAGTTCTCATTGCGAGCACGTACGACTATTTACGGAACACATGCCTATGGTTACTTAGTGCTTGGATGCTTTATCTTATTTATCTACAATGCCCCTGAGATGATCATTATTAGAAATTTCTTATCCATGCAACGCCCGTTCATCCATCCCTATGCCTACAGTATTTAATCCCGCCGTTTACTTCAATCATAACTGATGATGTTTTCATTCCACTGCTATTATTATTTCACTACTGCTGCTACTATAAAACTGTTACTACTCATAAACCATTGCGAACAAAAGTATTTTCAGGTGTAGGTGAATTGACAACTCACTTGTTAAGGCTCACAAATATTCTTTGGCTCCCCTTGTGTCGAATCAATAAATTTGGGTTTTACTTCCCTCGAAGACTGTTGCGATGCCCTATACTTGTGGGTCATCACCGGGTTGCTTGGGGGGTGATATCTTTGACCTTTTCCTCCCTGAGTTCGATAAACCTTGGGTGATCCACTTAAGGGAAACTTGCTGCTGTTGTACAAACCTCTGCACTTGGAGGCCTAACCCTGCCTACAAGAATAGAAGCGTGCGTAGATATCAGCGCACGGGGAACTGGTAATTCGCCGTCCGCTCGACGATCGACGGCTGAGATTAAAAGGTCCTGGGTTAAAAGGGACCCGTCGGATGCGGATCCGACGACTGTGAGGAATCCATGGCTTCTTCCGCCGGCGACGACCAGTAACTGGCGGCGGAAACACAAGGGGTGGCTCAAGGCGAAAACTCGCCAGAGTATTATCGTACGCCGCTCAGAAGGCCTCTGAGAGCAATAGAATGGTCGAGGAGTACCAGGGCGACGGCGCGCATCGAATAACAGGAATGAGCCAATCGACGGGGACCCGCAGCGTCCGTCCGTGGTCGAGGATGGCGGCATCCCTGTAACGGGTAGAAGTACAAATTAGAGGGGTCTTGAGCTGATATAGGTCACGGGAAAGATACGGGAGAAGACGACATGGTCGGGGATGCCTAAGACGGCGGCTCGTCGAGGAGCCCGTCCGCGGTGAAGTTGAGGCCGATTCGGCGATGTGGGAGGATAAGGAGGGGGCTTTTGCTCTCGAAGCTCGGTTGGGGAGGAGTGGAGTAGTGGAGACGTGTTGGACAACAAGGAGATGGCTCGGGGACGCCTGGCCGTAGAGCTTGGCGCTCGGCATAAACGGCGGCCACGGGTGCGCCAGCTTGAGCACAAGGGGGAACAGTGGAGCATGCCAGGGGAGTTCACTGAGGTGAGTAGGTCCTCCAGGTGAGAGGGAATGGAAGGAGGAGGTCTAGGAGCGAGTGAGTTTGAGCGCCCACCCGAGTCACCCGCATGTGTTTAACAGGTGATAGAGGCGGGAGGAGGGTTAGCTGGGGATAATGAAGATCACGGGTGCACTCCTGGAGAGCCCGTGGAGCTAGTTGCCAAGGAGAGGGAGCGAGGTGTGTTGCCCAGGCATAGGAACGCGAGCGACGTGTCGTGCGTCTCCTGGGCGCCATGGCCATCTCATGGGCAAAGAGGAAGGAGACAAGGAGAGAGGGAGGGCTCTTGGCAGTTAGTTCACGGGTGTGAGAGGAGCCTTGTGGCGCAAGGGCTTCTTCTGTGGTGCACTATGGCGACGGACTAGAAAAAAAGGTGGTGAGCACTCCCTTGTCCATTGGTTGGTGGCTCAGATAGAGAGAGAAGGGAGTAGGTAGACCATGTCTAGAATGTTAAGGAAGGTGTATTCTATCCCTCAGAACGGGAGAGGGGCAGAGAGAGTGAAAGGAGTGGCCAGAACATGCATGAACTCAACAGTGGCCAGAGTGACCAGTGAGGGGTTTTGCTTGTTTTCACGAAGATTTTGAAAATAACAGATGTGAAATATCATGTCCAATGGATAGAGGATGAAAAATGGAGTCTAGGGATGGTGGCCTCAAGAGTTTTTGAAAACATTTCTTTCACAAAATTTTGGAAATACAAAAAGTGATGAATCTGCTTTTAAATATTTTATTCAAAATTTTCAACACAACTTGCAAATAGTTTTTGTATAAATAAGTCCCACATGACCATAGGCATGTTGGGTAATTTTTCCAAGATTTTAGGAAATACTTTTATTCACAAAATATTTAAAAGTTCATTTCTGGCCTTTCGGAAAATGAAAAATAATAAATAATAATAATCTTTTGAAACAAATATTTTTGAGTTGGGATGAGATATTATATAATATAGGTCTCAAAAGTGATTTTTAATAGACAACTCTTTTGAAAATATTGGAGGTTCCAAGTGGAAAATGGTGAAAACAGGGGTTTCTTTAATAGGTCAAAAACCCCGAGAGAAGAATAATCCAATGGCCATTGAAAAAATAAATGGGCCACATGGATGTGATGTATACGTTATGAATATGGCAAGGGAAAGTTTATGGAGCTCAAAAATGCTGAGGAGTGATTTTTAGGAAGATAGGGAAAGAGCATCATGATAACATGGATATGGTCCTTATTTCGGAATGCCTTCAAAAGGACTTTGAGAGAAGTTGCAAAAGAGTTTCAATACCCAAATGAACAACTTGGATGGAAGTTATAGATATGTATCATAAGATCCACGATGGTACATTGATTAATAGAACAAGATTTGACATATAGGCATGTCTCCAAAGTTAAAAGTTTTACAGAAAACAAAACATGAAATAAACATAGAATGGAATATGATATTGATGCATGGTCTTGTGGTTTACAGATTTTATTCACTTTAAACAACACACGTTCGTAAACAAACAGATATAAACACTTCAAGGAAAACACAAGATAAGATCACACAATAAGTAGATAATAACAAGACTTAACAAGTTCACTCAAGCAAGTGAGTTCTTCAAAACAATTTCTAGGATGTTTTTCTCAAGTGTTAGATAGAGGTAGTGATCAAGCCAAGTAAAGTAGTTCAACTCAAAGCTTTTTATTTCTAAAATAATATAATTGAGGGAGAACACAGGGGTAATATAATCCCCACTTATGGTTTTTGCAAAAGAAGGAAGTGAGAAGGAGTTTTTGAAATACTTGCAAAAACATCTTGGTTGAAAAAAACTAGGAGATGATTACCTCCAAAATTATTTTCATATAGTTCTAGGAAAAATACCTTTTGTTTTCTCAAAAGCTTGGCCTTTGGGTTGTTGTTAAAACCAAATCATTTTGAAAAGTGTTTATTAGCCAAAATAAGTGGATAGATGTAGGTGATAAGTTTTCTTGCCATGACTTGATCACAAGGGTTAAGTTTTAAGAAGGATATGAACAATAGTTTTATTGTTAGGTGTTAACAAACACAAACACAAACAACAAGCAAATATAAATGAAAACACAAGCATAAGTTAAACATTTCAAAAAGTTTTTGTTGTCCCTGATTTTTGGGTTATTGAAAAAAAATTCCATGTCTTCCAAAAATTGGGCTGTTACAAAAACAACGATGTTTACATTACACACTTTTCTTAATGCAATTATCTCTTGCTTGCAACTTAATACCCAAGGTTTGCTCGGATAAGATTCTGAGGGTGGATTATTAGTCATAGATGCAGTTGGATAACGATCTATGTATTTTAATGTAATGCCCACACGAATAAAATAATAATCATCATGTCATGCATATGCACTACGGTGCAGCCTTTATATCTGTCATTTTCCCAGCTGTAATTTGTTTACCCAACATGATATCTATCTTTTATGGAGAGACACCACTAGTGAACTGTGGACCCCGGTCCATTTTCCTCATACTGATAATACAACCACTTCAATCAATATTTTCATACAGTTGCTATTGTTTCCCTACCGTTTTCCTAATGTTTTCCACACCATACGTTTAACCTCTTTGTTTTCAGCAAAACCGGTGAGATTGACAACCTCACTGCTTCATTGGGGGCAAAGTGATTTGATTGTGTTGTGTAGGTTCCACGTTGTTGCTGAACCGATAGTGCGTCCTGCCAATATCAGCTGCATCAACCTTCAGAGGTGATTTATTTCTCCTACTGGTCGATTCAACATTGGTTTCTTTCTGAGGAAAATTTGTTGTTGTGCTCTTCATACTTTCCTCTTGGGGTTTCCCAACGAGTGCAAGACCTGCACCATCAAGCTATTTTCTAGCGCTATTGCCGGGGAGAAAGAGGGTTTGTGCAAGGGGATTCTCTCACTTCCAATCTCTTTACTTTGTTATTGTTTTTCTTAGTTTATTTTATTTTGTCTTGCTTGCTTCTCTATATCGAAAACAAAAAAAATAGTTTCTTATTCTAGTTGTTATTTTTATCCTGATTTTAATCTTGCTAAAATGAGTATTCCTGAAGTTGAGGTTCGTTCTTTTAAGAAACAAGGAGGAGAAAGTTTGAAATATGCTTGGTACAGAATAAGTGATGCCCATCATAGATGCACTAAAAAATATTCCACTTTAATCCTTCTTAGGAATTTTTATGTTGCATTACTAACTGGTATAGGCATGTTCTAGACACTCTTAAATGGGGTAATTTTCTGGGAACTCCTGCTTTGGAAGCCTGTAATTTAATTCAAAGTTTAGTTGGAACATGATAAGTCATAAAGGTATCCTTAATTGCTGATGTTCCATGTTGTTTTATGTTGTTTCCCACATGTTTTCTATACACTTTATGTAATTTTTATCGATTTTCCGGACTAACCTATTGACAAGATGCCACATAGCCAGTTCCCTGTTTTCTGCTATTTTTAGTTACAAAAAAGTTGTTCTAGAAATATTCTCATAATTGGAAAATTCGAAGTCCGGAGGTCCTAGAATTCCCGAAGGTTCCACGGAGTCCCGAAGAGGCCCGGAGGGGGGCCACACCATAGGGCGGCGCGCCCCTGGCTGCGCCATGGGGTGGTGTGGCCCCCCAGGCCTCCTCCTCCTTTGCCCTTTTTCCTATTTATACCCCCCGATACGTCAACCCTAAAATATACCTCTTCGTCTGAGAAACAGCCGAGGCCACCGTCATCGTCATCCCGAGGTCGGGAGGTTTCTAGAGCTCTCCCCGGCACCCTGCCGGGAGGGGAATTCATCACCGAAAGGGTCTATGCCACCATGCCCTCCTCCGAAGTGATGCGTGAGTAGTTCATCCCTGGACTACGGGTCCATAGAAGTAGCTAGATGGTTGTCTTCTCCACTTTGTACCTTATGTTTAGATCTCGTGAGCTTCCCTGCATGATCGAGATCATCTTTATGTAATGCTACATGTTGTGTTTGCTGGGATCTGATGAATGTTGAATGCTATGTCTTTTGATTATCAATCTATCATGTTATATTCATGCATATGTTAGTTATGATCTTGCATGCTCTCTGTTATCAGTAGATGCTCTGGCCAAGTAGATGCTAGTAACTCCAAGAGGGACTTTTTAGGCTCGATAGTGGGTTCATGCCTCCTTTGCATCTGTGCTCGAGTGACAGAAACGTGACGGGTGGAGGATGTGTTGTTGCCGTTGGGTAGAAAACAATGGTGTTTACTTAGTTTACATTGTTTACATTACACACTTTGCTTACTGCGATAATCTGTTGCTTGCAACTTAATACCCAATGTTTGTTCGGATGATATTCAGAGGGTGGATTATGAGACATAGATGTAGTTGGATGACGGTCTATGTATTTTGTTGTAATGCCCGCATGAATCGCGTAGTAATCTTTATGTCTTGCATATGCACTACGGTCCAGCCCTCATTTATGTCAATTGCCCAAGTGTAATTTGTTCACCACACATGTTATTTATCTTTCACGGAGAGACGCCACTAGTGAACTGTGGACCCCGGTCCATTTTATCATACTGATAATACACACACTGTTTTCACACCACTTTCATACTGATACTACTGCTTTCATACTGTTATCCTACTGTTTTCCACACCATACATTTAACCTCTTTGTGTTCAGCAAAATCGGTGAGATTGACAACCTCACTTCTATGTGGGACAAAGTGATTTGATTATGTTGTGTAGATTCCACGTTGCTGCTGAAACGGTAGTGCGCCCTGCCTACTCATCTGCATCAACCTTCAGAGATTTCTTGTCCTCCTACTGGTGGATTCAACCTTGGTTTCTTTTGTGAGGGAAAACGTGCTGCTGCACTCTTCACACCTTGCACTTGGGGTCTACCAACGTTAGTCATCCACATAGTTTTCTGACACTGTTGCTTGGGAGGAAGAGAATTTCTGCAAGGGGAGTCTCTCACTTCCAATCTCTTTACTTTGTTTTTGTTTTGCTTAGTTTATTTCATTTTCTCTTGTTTGCTTCTCTTTATAAAAAACACACAAAAAATAGTTCTTATTGTAGCTGTAGTTTTATTCCTTTTTTTAGTGTTGTTAAAATGACTACTCCTGAGAACACAAAGTTGTGTGACTTTACTAGCACCAACAACAATGATTTCATTAGCACACCTATTGCTCCACCTGCTCCTACTGTTGATTTTTATGAGATAAAGCCTGCCCTGTTAAACCTTGTTCTGAGAGAGCAATTTTCTGGTGTTAGTACTGATGATGCTGCTGCCCATTTTTATAATTTTGTCAAAATATGTGAGATGCAAAATTATAAAGATGTAGATGGAGATATTATTAAACTGAAATTGTTTCCTTTCTCTTTGAGAGGAAGAGCTAAAGAATGGTTGCTATCTTTGCCTAGAAATCGTATTGCTTCTTGGACTAAGTGTAAAGATGCTTTCATTGCAAAATATTACTCCTGCTAAGATTATATCTTTAAGAAGTAGCATTATGAATTTTAAGCAACTTGATAATGAGCATGTTGCTAAAGCTTGGGAAAAAAATGCAATCTTTAGTAAAGAATTGTCCCACTCATGGACTGACTACTTGGATGATCATCCAAACCTTTTATGAAGGTCTAAATTTTTCTTCAAGAAACCTTCTGGATTCATATGCTGGAGGAACCTTTATCTCCATTACCTTGGGGTCAGCAACAAAGATTCTTGATGATATGATGTTAAATTATTCTGAATGGCACACCGAGAGCTACAACTGGTAAGAAGGTAAATTCTGTTGAATAAACCTCCTCTTTGAGTGATAGACTTGATGCTATTATGTCTATGCTTGTGAATGTCCATGCTCATATTGATCCAGATAATTTTTCTTTAGCCTCTTTGGTTGCTCAAGAAGAGCATGTTGATGTGAACTTCATTAAAAAAAATTCAACACTAATGCTTATAGGAATAATTTTGGTAGCAAAAATTATAGGCCATATCCTTCCAATAATGGTAATGCTTATGGTAATTCCTACAACAACAATAAAAGTGTACCCTCTGATCTTGAGAACATGCTTAAGAATTTTATTAGTACACAAACTGCTTTCAATAAATCTTTTGAGGAAAATTTTGGCAAAACTGATGTTCTTGCTTCTAAAGTTGATATCCTTGCTCTGTATGTTGATTTTCTGAAAACTAAAGGTTATGCCTCATGATGTTAAAGAAAGTAAAACTTTGAATGCTATCCAAATTCGAATTGATGATAATTTTAGGATGTTAGCTGAATTGCATGCTGGATGGGAAAGAGAAGATGAAATTGCTAGAAACTGAATCCTCTCATGCTAGTAAAACTAGTAAAACTGATATAGCTAATGTTTGCACCATTACCAACACTAGTAAAACTGAATCCTCTCATGCTAGTAAACCTTATACTATCAATGGTAAAGTAATTTGTGTTGGAATTACTCCCACTTCTGCTATTAAAAATGCAAAACTGCCTAAAACTGCTAAAAATGTCCCTCATAAAAGTGCTGAAATTTTTAGAAATATGGGAGACAATGGTCCCATTACCTTTGATAAAAATGATCTTGACTTTGATGATTGCAACATAACTGAAGTGATTAAGTGCTATGAATATGACTTTCACAAAACATAATACATATGCTTCCATGCAAATTAGAGAGGATGAATTAAGATGTGAAGCCTCTATCCCTAGGAAGCTAGATAATGGTTGGGAACCCATTAATAAAATTAAAGTGAATTATTTTGATTTCAATGCTCTATGTGATCTTGGTGCTAGTATCTCTGTTATGCCCAAGAAACTTCTTGATTTACCACCATTGGAACCTTGTTATTTGGATGTTCGTCTTATTGATTATGTTAGAAAGAAACCTTTGGGGAGAGTTGATGATGTTCTTATCATGGTTAATAATAATCTTGTCCCCATTGATTTTGTTTTCTTGAATAATGAATGCAATGCTTCTTGTCCAATTGTTTTGGGAAGACCTTTTCTTAGAACTGTTGGTGCTGTTATTGATATGAAAGAGGGGAATATTAAATTTCCCACTCAAGAAAGGTATGGAACACTTTCCTTGAAATAGAATGAAGTTGCCTTTTGATTCTATTATTCGAACTAGTTACAATTTGGATGCTTCTTCACTTGAAAACACTTGATTCCACTTTTCTGGGCCTAGCTTAAAGGCGTTAAAGAAAAACACTTCTTGGGAGATAACCCATGGTTTTATTTTTGCTTTGTTTTTTTTTTGTTTTCTTTGAGTAAAGGGGTTGTGTACTTCTGTAGCAACTCCTTTGTATCTTTATTTTCATGTTTTAGTTGAGCCAAGTAAAGGTTCTGGCGAGAGTTGGAGTTGGTTTTGGATTTCTGCGCAGGAAACAGATTTCTGCTGTCCACCGTTAAAAATCGTATAATTTTCAAAAAAAATCAGAATATCCTGAAATTTCTTGTGCTTATTCCTCAGCTAATTCCGCAACTTTTTTGTTCTTTAAGTGTTTTGATCTGAGCAACGTAAGTGCCCTGAAAAAAATTGTCTTTACAGACTGTTCTGGTTTTGACAGATTCTGCCATTTTTTTCTTGCATTTGATCTTTTACGATGTCAAGTGGATTTCTTTGCTTCACGAAACATCAGTGGCTGTAGATAATGTTTAAAATTAACAATAGCAATTGTTCTCATACATAACCCATGGTTTTTTGATTGTTGCACTAACCCTCTAATGCGAATTACTCTTTGAGTGTGGTGTGAAGGAAGTTTTCAAGGGTCAAGAGAAGACGGTGATATCTGTGATCAAGAAGAGTGCTTTGTCAAATCTTGGGGATGCCCCCGTGGTTCATCCAAGCATATTTTAAGAAGACTCAAGCATCTAAGCTTGGGGATGCCCAAGTCATCTCCTTCTTCATCAACCATCTATCAGGTCACTTCTAGTGAAAATATATTTTTATTCGGTCACATCGTATGAAGTTTCCTTGGAGCGTATGTTTGTTTTGATTTTGTTTTATTTTGTTTTACTTTCTGCCATAATATATTTGAACCCTAGAATTCCTTGTTTGGGAGATAGACACGCTCCGCTTTTTCGTTTGAATACTTGCTATGCTCGTATTTAGGGGTGGAAACAGATCAGATGCGGATCGGATAGTGCCCTTCCCACATCCGTTTTCATATTTTCAATACGAATGCGAATACGAATACAAATATTGTCGGATATGAATGCGGAGCGGATGTTACTCGAATATGAATGCGGATTGGATGTTTTCTCAATTCGAAACAGATACGAATATAACGAAATGATAGAAATGATAGACTTATGCCTTATATAGAGTCAACTATTGAACGATACAATGATAAGTATGGCTATATAATACACGATGGTTTAAAGTTCAGTCACAGAAAAAACAAATTTTCCCACTTTCTTACTCTTTTAGTTTGGTTAATTATCATATCATACTAGTAATACCAAAACTGGCTAACATAAATTTATTCGGATACGGATATATCCATTTCCATATCCATTTTTATTCAAAATTCAATACCACATTTGTTTTGTATACGTATAAACAAATATGGATATTTACCATTTCTATGTTGTTCGAATTCGGATATTTACCACTTCCATTTTGAATTTCTCGAATACGAATGTCGGATAATCCGGATTATCCGCTACTAGTTCCCACCCCTACTCGTATTCTTAGTTTTTCTTATAGCTGCTGCAAAAATTCATGTTTAGCTCTTGTTTTCATTGCATCTCTATTTTGGATCTGTTAGTTTTAGTAGTGTTGTGTGATTACTCTCATGTTTTCCTGTTGTTGCATTTATAGAGTTTTTGTTAAAGCATATTATGTATGGTGCTTGTTAGGAAAAGAAACTGCTGCTTGTAGTAGAATTTATAACGGTGCAAGTAGAAGCTTGTATAGATTGTGGCTAGACTTTTTCATATCATGCTACATGTTATTTTAATTCTAAATCCTAGTGGTTATTTAGTAGCATGATTAGCCTCAAATAGCTGAGAGTGTTTAATGTGCCATTGAAAGAACCATGAGTTGTTCTTGTCATATTGAAGCATAAATTTGTGGTGTTCTTCGTTGAATGTTTTATTTGGTTGACTTGGCACATGCTCACACCATGTTTATGACTATAAACCAGTCACTTATAGCCTCTATGATCATTTATTTTTTGAACTTGTGGTACGACTTATGCTTTGATTAATGATCTTTATGTCGCTATGCAGGATTATGGCTCTTATGCTCTCTTGATTTGTCGCTCCCAATATTTTGCTAGCCTCCACCTGTACTGAGTATGAGCTCTACTCGTGCATCCAACTCCCAAAAACCAAAGTTTTTCCACTGTGTCCACCATACCTACCTACATGTGGTATTTAACCGCCACTCCAAAGTAAATTGCTCATGTGTTACCTTTAAAACTTTCAAAAGTACTCATGTTTTGTGCTCCTGTTTTAGCTCATGAGGACGTAAATAGAGAATCTTTATCTCACTTATTGATTGGACTTTCACACCCTAGTGTAGTGGCTTCATCCGCTGATACAATGATAGAAGAGCTGGCTGCGGGGTGCCCAACCCCAAATTAATAACAACAAATTCTCTTCACTATTTTTGCCCCTGATTTATCAGTCAAAGCATGATTGTGTAAACAAAAGAGAAAGAGGGATGACCTTCTACCCAGATGTGTCCTTCTATAGGAGCCGCTCTTGTGAAGTCTAGTTGGCTTGTGACGTGCTGTATTTTCTGTTTATCATTCATTGACATAAGCATACACCTCTCTTAAAAATGTTTTCAATACCTCTGTTTAATAAAATAAAAAAAACTCTAGCACATGAGTTGATCCCTGCTTCCCTCTGCGAAGGATCCTTTCTTTTACTTTTATGTTGAGTCTCCATCTTCTAACTTTATGCAGAGTTGAGAGAGAATAGTTGTCATTCTGAGTTTTATGTGCATTTGTCCCAGAAATATTATTAATTGATTCATTACGTGTTATTGCTTGTTCTCTAATTATTTGTTCTAGTCTTCCTCATGTACTCTTAAGTTGTCCTGGTATTTGTTTTGCCCCACTCTTAAGGACTAGCGGAATATCACTTTGCCATGTTTTCTCTATATTTGAAACAAACGTATATCTTTCGCTGCATTGTTATTCATGATCTTTTATTTGTATTACTTCTCATGATGCAAGGTGATTGTTATGCTTTATTAATAAAATTATATATATCATGCCTGTGTTGAAGTTCTATGATCTCAGCTTACTTATTCTTTTACATTATTGATGATCAAGTTTATGTTGGTAGCATGTCACCTCAGAAATTATGTGTTTTAATCGTTTACCTACTCGAGGACGAGTAGGAACTAAGCTTTCATGTTGTTTTCATGTTGGTAGCATGATCAAGTTTATGTTGGTAGCATGTCATAAATGTATCCTTAATTTCTGATGTTCCATGTTGTTTTCATGTTGTTTCCCACATGTTTTCTATACACTTTATGTCATTTTTATCGATTTTCCGGACTAACCTATTGACAAGATGCCACAGAGCCAGTTCCATGTTTTCTGCTGTTTTTAGTTTCAGAAAAGTTGTTGTGGAAATATTCTTGAAATTGGAAAATTCGAAGTACGGAGGTCCTAGAATTCCCGAAGGTTCCCCGAAGTCCCGAAGAAGCCCGGAGGGGGCCCACAGGGGGGCCACACCATAGGGCGGCGCGCCCCTGGCCGCTCCATGGGGTGGTGTGGGCCCCCCAGGCCTCCACCGCTTTTGCCCTTTCGCCTATTTATTCCCTACAATACGTCAACCCTAAAATATACCACTTCATCTTGAGAAAGACCCGAGGCCGCCGTCATCGTCATCCCGAGATCAGGAGGGTTCTAGAGCTCTCCCCGGCACCCTGCCGGGAGGGGAATTCATCACCCGAGGGGTCTACACCATCATGCCCTCCTCCGAAGTGATGCGTGAGTAGTTCATCCCTGGACTACGGGTCCATAGTAGTAGATAGATGGTTGTCTTCTCCACTTTGTACCTCATGTTTAGATCTCGTGAGCTGCCCTGCATGATCGAGATCATCTTTATGTAATGCTACATGTCGTGTTTGCTGGGATCTGATGAATGTGGAATGCCATGTCTTCTGCTTATCAATCTATCATGTTATCTTCATGCATATGTTATTTCTGATCTTGCATGATCTCCGTTATTAGTAGATGCTCTCGGAAAGTAGATGCTAGTAACTCCAAGAGGGAGTATTTATGCTCGATAGTGGGTTCATGCCTCCTTTGCATATGTGCTCGAGTGACAGAAACGTGACAGATAGAGGATGTGTTGCTTCCATTAGGGAGAAAACAACGATGTTTACTTAGTTTACATTGTTTACGTTACACACTTTGTTTACTGCGATAATCTGTTGCTTGCAACTTAATACCCAACGTTTGTTCGGATGATATTCGGAGGGTGGATTATTAGACATAGATGCAGTTGGATGATGGTCTATGTATTTTGTAGTAATGCCCGCATGAATCACATAGTAATATTTATGTCTTTTATATGCACTATGGTGCAGCCTTCATTTCTGTCAATTGCCGAGCTGTAATTTGTTCACCACACATGTTATTTATTTTTCACGGAGAGACACCTCTAGTGAACTGTGGACCCCAGTCCATTTTCTCATACTGATAATACACACACTGCTTTCATAGTGTTACTATTGCTTTCATACTGTTTTCCACACCATATGTTTAATCTCTTTGTGTTCTGCAAAACCGGTGATATTGACAACCTCACTGCTACGTTGGGACAAAGTGATTTGATTGTGTTGTGTAGGTTCCGCGTTGCTGTTGAACCGGTAGTGTGCCCTGCCACCTCAGCTGCATCAACCTTCAGAGATTGCTTGTCCTCCTACTGGTCGATTCAACCTTGGTTTCTTTTTGGACGGAAAACTTGCTGCTGCACTCTTCACACCTCGCACTTGGAGTCTACCAATGTTAGTCATCAGAACACCACCCACTAAAATTGTTAAAACTGAGATCACTTTAGATGATGTTATAAAGAAGTCGAACTCTATGGAGAAAAATTTGCCAAATTTCCTTGATAATGCTAGCAAAGTTAATGAATCAGTAGTAAGTATCAATAAGAGAATTACTGTTTTAACGGATAACAATACATATGATAATCAAAACATCAGGATTGGTAAACTAGAGGAAGCTTTGGAAACTTTAAGTTTAACTTTTTCTTCTCTTCAGTTTACGAGGGAGAAATCTTATGTGGGAAAACAGCAAAATTTCATGTATGTCCCCAAGATGCCTAAACCAAAACCCGCTAATGTGCTTAAAATACATAAAACTTGTAGTGACACTAAAAGTGATTTGCATCTTGAATCTCTTCGGGGGTACCTAAAGTACCAATTTCTACCTGCTGTGTTTTAGAGGAAATTGTTGATTTGGATGTTTCTTCACTTGAAAACACTTGATTTTCTCTTTCTATGCCTTGCCAAAAGGCGTTAAAGAAAATCAGTACTTGGGAGATAACCCATGGTTTTATTTTTGCTTTGTTTTTATGTTTTCTTTGAGTCAAGGTGTTGTATACTTCTATAGCAACTCCTTTGTATCTTTATTTTCATGTATTAGTTGTGCCAAGTAAAGTCTCTAGCGAAAGTTGGTGTTAGTTTTGGATTTCTGCGCAGGAAACAGATTTCTGTTATCCACCGTATAAAATCGCATAATTCACAGAAAGATCAAAATGACATGCAAATTTTTGTGCTCATTCCTCAGCTAATTGCAAAAAAAATCCCTTCTTTACGTTTTTCGATTTGAGCAACGTAAGTGCCCCAGTTTTTTGTCTTTATAGACTGTTCTGTTTTTGATAATTTTGCCTTTTTACTTGAATTCTCTCTTTTACTATGTCGAGTGGATTTCTTTGCTTCACGAAACATCAGTGGCTGTAGCAAATGTTTAATAGTATTAATAACGCTTGTGCCCATGCAGAACATGTGAATTTTTGATTGTGCAATGATACGTCATAAACGTATCCATAATTTCTGATGTTCCATGTTGTTTTCATGCCATATGCTACATGTTTTCCTTACACTTTATGTCATTTTTATCGATTTCCGGAGACTAGCCCATTGGCAAGATGCCACAGAGCCAGTTCATGTTTTCTGTTGTTTTTAGTTTCAGAAAAGCTGTTATGGAAATATTCTCGGAATTGGAAAATTCGAAGCCCAGAAGTCTTAGAATTCCTGAAGGTTCCACGGAGTCCCGAAGAGACCAGGAGGGGGGCCCTTGAGCCCCAACACCATTCCTCCATGCGGGTGGGCCCCTGGCTGTGCCGAGAGGTGGTGTGGGCCCCTCGGGCACCCACCGCCATCGCCCTTTCACCTATATATGCCCCCTGATGCATAAACCCTAAAAATATTGGCCTCCTTCCACGAAAAGTTCTGTAGCTCCGCCTCTGCCGCCAACAAGTTTTGGGGGACATAAATCTCTGTTTTAGCATCTTGCCGGGACGGGGAAGTGCCCTCGGAGCCATCTCCATCGATTCCACCGCCATCTTCATCACCGTTGCTATCTTCTAGGATGAGGAGGGAGTATTTCTTCCCTGGGGCTGAAGACTCTACCGGTAGCTATGTGTTTCATCTCTCTCTCCAATGGTGTGATATTTATGTGATCATGAGCTTTGTAATCTAGTTGAATAAGTAGATGTTACTCTTCATCTGTTATGTTACTCAAGTGGTTTTGCTATGAGATCTCCGTAGACACTTTGATCACGGTGTAAAGGTGACGGTGTGTGCACCGTGTGGTTTAGCATGATATTTATATCTTGTGTTGGATGACCCTATGAAATTGTGGCATTTTTAGTACTAATTTGGGGCGCTCATAGGGCAGCGTGGGGTTCCCTAGAGAGGGAATACAAACTGGAGGAGTGTTGTTACAGCCCTATGCATTGATTGGTGTTTGTTATTCGACCGGAGAGTGGTTCAGAGTAGAATAGCGAAGAGATGATATTTATGCATTCAATTATGTTATCATTGTTGAGAGTGTCCACTAGTGAAAGTAGGATCCCTAGGCCTTGTTTCTAAGCATTGAAACACCGTTTCAATCAGTTCTGCTACATGTTTGCTTGCTGCCATTTTTATTTCAGATTGCTATTATCAGTTACAATCATCCATATTACTTGTATTTCACTTTCTCTTCGCCGAACTAGTGCACCTATACAACTGACAATTGTATTAGGTGTGTTGGGGATAGAGGAGACTTCTTGTATCGTAATTGCAGGGATTCTTGAGAGGGATATCTTTGACATGTACCTCCCTAAGTTCGATAAACCTTGGGTGATCCACTTAAGGGAAACTTGCTGCTGTTCTACAAACCTCTGCACTTGGAGGCCCAACACTTTCTACAAGAATAGAAGCGTGCGTAGACGTCATGCACTAACGCTATAATGCAAATTACTTTGAGTGTGGTGTGAAGGAAGTTTTCAAGGGTCAAGAGAAGAGGGTGATATAATGTCATCAAGAAGAGTGAAAAGCCAAAGCGGATGCCCCCATGGTTCATTCCAGCAAATTCTAAGAAGACTCAAGCGTCTAAGCTTGGGGATGCCCAATGCATCCCCTTTTTCATCAACAATTTATCAGGTCACTTCTAGTGAAACTATATTTTTATTCGGTCACATCATATGAATTTTACTTGGAGTGAATGTTTGTTTTCTTTTGTTTTCCTTTCTGCAAATAATATTGTTGGAACCTAGCATTCTTGTGTGGGAGAGAGACACGCTCCGCTCTTTCATATAAATACTCGTTATGCTCGTATTCTTAGTTTTCCTTCTAGCTGCTGCAATCCCTTATAGCTCATGTTTTTCATGCATGTCTTATTTAGAACTTTTAGTTCTAGTATAGTAGTATTAGTACTCTCTTGTTTCATTGCTATACCATTTGTAGAGTTTTTGTTAAAATATATATTAAATGGCGCTTCATGGAAATAGAAAATGGTACATGTGGTAGATGGTATAACGGAAAAACTTGCATACTCTTGTAGATCACTAAACTGTTTCACTTGATTATTTAATGTTGTTTTCATATATTAATAGGCTTAATGGTAAACTTGCTGGTTTGGTAGAGTAAAAGCAATTAATGGTTGGTCTAAAAGCTTGAAACAGTGCCACACTCAAATAACCAGTTGATGGGATAATGGTATATGACTCCCTTTGCTAATAGCAACCGTGATGGCTTTTTGTTATGCGCTACGGTCGGGGTAGCTAACAATGACTTGTCACTGCCACGGACCCTCTTGGAGTTATTTTCATTATGCCTTGTAAGATGATGATTTTTTTGTAATCTTTTAACTTGAGAGTTCTATGTTAAGGTTTCTGGCACTTAGATATTTCATAAACGTATCCTTAATTTCTGATGTTCCATGTTGTCTTCATGTTGTTTCCTACATGTTTGTTATACACTTTATGTCATTTCTATCGATTTTCCGGACTAACCTATTGACAAGATGTCACAGAGCCAGTTCCTTGTTTTCTGTTGTTTTTAGTTTCAGAAAAGTTGTTCTGGAAATATTCTCGGAATTGTAAAATTCAAAGTCCGGAGGTCATAGAATTCCCGAAGGTTCCACGGAGCCCCGAAGAGGCCCGGAGGGGGCCACACCATAGGGCAACGCGCCCCCTGGCCGCACCATGGAGTGGTGTGGGGCCCCCAAGCCTCCACCACCTTTGCCCTTTCGCCTATTTATACCCCTCGACAAATCAACCCTAAATATATACCACTTTTTACTGAGAAACACCCGAGGCCGCCGTCATCATCATCCCGAGACCGGGAGGGTTCTAGAGCTCTCCCCGGCACCCTGCCGGGAGGGGAATTCATCACCAGAGGGGTCCACACCACCATGCCCTTCTCCGAAGTGATGCGTGAGTAGTTCATCCCTGGACTACGGGTCCATAGCAGTAGCTAGATGGTTGTTCTCTCCACTTTGTACCTCATTTTTAGATCTCGTCAGCTGCCTCACATGATCGAGATCATGTTTATGTAATGCTACATGTTTTGTTTGCTGGGATCTGATGGATGTTGAATGCTATGTCTTCTGATTATCAATCTATCATGTTATCTTCATGCTTATGTTATTTATGATCTTGCATGCTCTCCGTTATTAGTAGATGCTCTGGCCAAGTAGATGCTAGTAACTCCAAGAGGGAGTATTTATGCTCGATAGTGGGTTCATGCCTCCTTTGCATTTGTGCTCGAGTGACAAAAATATGACGGATGGAAGGTGCGTTGTTGCCGTTTTGGGGAAACAACGGTGTTTACCTAGTTTACATTGTTAACATTACACACTTTGCTTACTGCGATAATCTGTTGCTTGCAACTTAATACCCAACGTTTGTTCGGATGATATTCGGAGGGTGGATTATTAGTCATAGATGCAGTTGGATAACGGTCTATGTATTTTTTTTGTAATCCCCGCATGAATCACATAGTAATATTTATGTCTTGCATATGCACTATGGTGCAGCCTTCATTTCTGTCAATTGCCCAGCTGTAATTTGTTCACCACGCATGTTATTTATCTTCCACGAAGAGACACCACTAGTGAACTGTGGATCCCGGTCCATTTTCTCATACTGATAATACACACACTGCTTTCATACTGCTACTACTACTTTCATATTGTTTTCCTACTGCTTTCCACACCATACGTTTAACCTCTTTGTGTTCAGCAAAACTGGTTAGATTGACAACCTCACTGCTTCGTTGGGGCAAAGTGATTTGATTGTGTTGTGTAGGTTCCACGTTGCTTCTGAACCGATAGTGTGCCCTGCCATCTCAGCTGCTTCAACCTACTGAAGTTACTCCTTCCTCCTATTGGTTGATTAAACCTTGGTTTCTTACTGAGGGAAAACTGCAGCTGTGCTCATCATAACTTCCTCTTGGGGTCTCCCAACGAGTCCAAGATCTGCACCATCACCACTTCCACCATCCATATTTGCTAGCCTCTTCGGTACTGTGCATTGCTCATTCTTACATTGAGAGTTGATGCAAACTTCGCTAGTGCATCCAAACCCCACGGGAGAACTTTGTTCTTCTACACATAAGACAAAAATTATCTTGCTCAAACCAGCCACCATAGCTACCTACCATGACATTTCTATAGCCATTCCGACATATATTGCCATACAACATCCATCCTCATTATGTTACTTGATGTCATGCTTCATTGTTATTTTGCATACTGCTACACTAGCAAAAGCATTTAGTTTTATATACATCAGAGATATTTCAGTTTGAGTTATGAGTACTAAAAGTGTGATGATTCATTGTAAAATAGAGTGTTGCCCCTACCGGTGAGGTTAAATATCAAAAAAATAAAAAAGAGAGAAAAGTCCCCAAAAAATAAATAAATAAAGGAAGGGAAAAAGAGAGATAATAAAGAGAAAGGGGGCAGCATTACTATCATTTATTCCACACTTGTGCTTTGTTAGCACCAATACTTTCGTTTGGAGAGAGTTTTCATAGTATGACTTGCATAACTATGTGGGGAACTTAACGTTATAGAACTTGAGTTGTATATTCCAACGATGAGCCTCCTCAAAAGTGCTCTAGGTCTTCGGGAGCAAGCAAATTGGATGCACCCCCACTAGTTCCATTGGAGAGCTTTCGTACACCCATAGCTCTATGTGCATCCGTTGTGTGGCAATCACTACTCCTTGCATAACTTCGATTATAAGACTTCCTCTTGTCTAATGACCACTTTAAGTTGTGTAAGACTTTGTTCGATTGACTATCCAAACCCCCATAATGTTCTTTTAGCCATAACATCCTGGTGCCAGGGACCAATACAGAACGCTTGCTTGTTTTGAGTGCACAAAAATCTTAATGATTTTCCTACGTGCATATTGTTGTCGCTTGACTTGATCCTAACATGAGTTGTTGTGAGAGTTTGATGCCTTGGATGATTATATTGTTGTTCTTGAAGCTTAAATCATCTTTAATAAACCATTGCATGGTTGATTGTCTTTTTAGTATTGATTAATTGAAAAGTTTTACTTTGTTATTCCTAATGGTTTATACATTATTCTATTTGATATCAACTATAAACCACAACCCTTATTCATTTGATCCTAGTTTGCATGCTTTACATTACTATGATGATCAAGTTTATGTTAGTAGCATGTCACCTCAGAAATTATTTATTTATTTTTATCGTTTACCTACTCGAGGATGAGTAGGAACTAATCTTGGGGATGTTGATACGTCATAAACGTATCCATAATTTATGATGTTCCATGTTGTTTTCATGCCATATGCTACATGTTTCTTATACACTTTATGCCAGTTTATCGATTTTCTAGGACTAACTTATTGACAAGGTGCCACAGAGCCAGTTCGTGTTTTCTGTTGTTTTTAGTTTCAGAAAAGTTGTTCTGGAAATATTCTCGGAATTAGACGATTCGAAGCCCGGCAGTCTTAAAATCTGTCACGCACACGGAGTCCGGAGGGGGGCCACAGGGGGCCCACACCATAGGGAGGCGCGCCCCCCTTGGCCGCGCCCAGGGTTGGTGTGGGCCCCCTGGTCGCCCACCGACGTTGCCCTGGCGCCTATATGTTCTCCTCCTCGGGTTAACCCTAAATACCCGAGCCTTTTCCACCAAAAACATCCGCAGCCGCCGTCATCGTCAACCCTAGTTCGTGAGGGTTCTGGAGCTCTCCCCGAAACCCTACCGGGAGGGGAATCATCACCGGAGGGCTCTACACCACCATGCCCGCCTCCGAAATGATGCGTGAGTAGTTCATCCTTGGACTACGGGTCCATAGCAGCAGCTAGATGGTTGTTCTCTCCTCTTTATGCCTCATGTTTAGATCTTGTGAGCTGCCTAACATGATGAAGATCATCTTATTGTAATGCTACATGTCGTGTTTGCTGGGATCCGATGAATATTGAATGCTATGTCCAATGATTATCAATCTATCATGTTTTATTCATGTGTATGTTATTTATGATCTTGCATTCTCTCCGTTGTTAGTAGATACTCTGGCCAAGTAGATGCTAGTAACTCCAAGAGGGAGTATTTATGCTCGATAGTGGTTTGATGCCTCTGTTTCACTCACACTTGAGTGACGGAAACGTAACGGGTGGGGGATGTGTTGATGCCATTAGGGGGAAAACAACGATGTTTACATGGTTTACATTACACACTTTGCTTAATGCAATCATCTGTTGCTTGCAACTTAATACCCAAGGTTTGCTCGAATGAGATTCTGTGGGTGGATTATTAGTCATAGATGCAGTTGGATAACGGTCTATGTATTTTTGTTGTAATGCCCGCATGAATCATAGAGTAATCATCATGTCATGCATATGCACTATGGTGCAACCTTTATATCTTTCATTTGCCCAGCTGTAATTTTTTTACCCAACATCCTATCTATCATTTATGGAGACACACCACTAATGAACTTATGACCCTGGTCCATTTTCCTCATACTGATAATACAACCACTGCAATCACTGTTTTCATACTGTTGCTACTGTTTCCCTACTGTTTTCCACACCATACATTTAACCTCCTTGTTTTCAGCAAAACCGGTGAGATTGACAACGTCACTGCTTCGTTGCGGCAAAGTGATTTGATTGTGTTGTGTAGGTTCCATGTTGCTGCTGAACCGGTAGTGCGCTCTGCCATATCAGCTGCATCAACCTTCGTAAGTGATTTCTTTCTACTACTGGTTGATTCAACCTTGGTTTCTTTCGGAGGGAAATTTGTTGATGTGCTCTTCATGCCTTCCTCTTGGGGTTTGCCAACGAGTGCAAGACCTGCACCATCAAGGGCCTCTAGAATTAGAGCCTCTAATTAGAGGTCTAATTAGATAAGTGATGTCTACGCACACTTCTATTCTTGTAGACAGTGTTGGGCCTCCAAGTGCAGAGGTTTGTAGAACAGCAGCAAGTTTCCCTTAAGTTTATCACTCAAGGTTTATCGAACTCAGGGAGGTAGAGGTAAAAGGTATCCCTCTCAAGAAAACCTGCAATTATGATACAAGAAGTCTCTTGTGTTCCAAACACACCTAATACAATTGTCAGTTGTACATGTGCACTAATTCGGCGAAGATAGAGCGAAATACAAGTAATACGGATGATTATAAGTGATAATAGCAATCTGAAATAAAAATGGCAGCAAGCAAACATGTAGCAGAACTGATTGTAAACAATGTTTCAATGCTTAGAAACAAGGCCTAGGGATCATACTTTCACTAGTGGACACTCTCAACAATAATAACCTAATTGAATGCATAAATATCATCTCTTCACTATGCTACTCCGAACCACTCTTCGGTCGGATAACAAACACTAATCCACGCGTAGGGTTGTAACAACACTCCTCAAGTCTGTATTCCCTCTATAGGTCACCCCACACTATCATTGTGAGTGCCCCAAATTAGTACTAAACAAACGACACAATTTCATAGGGTCATCCAACACAAGATATAAATATCATGCTAAACTACACGGTGCACACACTGTCACCTTTACATCGTGATCAAAGTGTCCACGGAGATCTCATAACAAAACCACTTGGGTAGAATAACAAATGAAGAGTAACATCTACTTATTCAACTAGATTACAAAGCTCATGATCACATCAAGATCACACCATGGGAGAGAGAGATGAAACACATAGCTACCGGTAGATCCCTCAGCCCCGAGGAAGAACTACTCCCTCCTCATCATAGGAGACAACAACGGCGATGGAGATGGCGGTGGAGTCGATGGAGATGGCTCTGGGGGCACTTCCCCGTCCCGGCAGGGTACCGCAACAGAGATTTCAGTCCCCCGAAACTTGTCGGCGGCAGCGGCGGAGCTACGGAAGTTTTCATGAAAGGAGGCCGATATCTTTAGGTTTATGCATCGGGGGGATTAAATAGGTGAAAGGGCGATGGGTGGCCAAGGGGCCACACCACCCCTGGGCGTGGCCAGGGGGACCCGCGCACCCATAGTGTGGGCACCCCTCTGCCCCTCTCTGGGTCTCTTTTGCACTCTATTGATCCTCCGGGAATTCTAAGACTTCTGGGTTTCGAATCATCCAATTCCAAAAATATTTCTATAACGAATTTTCTGAAACTAAAAACAGCAGAAAACAGGAACTGGCTCTGTGACATCTTGTCAATAGGTTAGTCTCAGAAAATCCAAAAAATGACATAAAGTGTGTAAGAAACATGTAGCATATAGTATGAAAAAGAACATGGAACATCAGAAATTATGTATATGTTTATGACGTATCAAGAAGTGTCGGGGATATTCAGAATGGGTTATCTCCCGCATCCAGTAAACCGGAGCAGATGGGCAGCCCCAAAGCAATACAACTGGAGGCTGTATAGACGGCCCAAATGGTGCGAAACGCAAGACTACATCCAGGACGGTGGCCGCAAGCCCATCGGGTTAAGAAGAACCCGGATGACCATAGCTTGTAGGTTTACCTGTTTAGACGGATGATATATCATGTAAGCCTCGATCCGGTTGTCTATTTAAAGTTGGAAGAGATAAACCCTAGGGCAGACTCAATCTAGCATAGGTCGGCAATCCGCCGCCATAGTTGATCTTGCAGGAAGTAGGGAGACATCCGGCTACCTGAACCTAGGTAAACCTCTATGTCCTCGTCAAAAGCACTCTCTCATGTTCGCCCCCACGTTCTACCTCTAGGATATGGCATCCCCATCTGGGAAATATTTTCTAGAAACTCGACATTTGGCGCCCACCGTGGGGCCAACGACGTCCGTGGTGACCTTCCGGGCAGGGCTCCTAGGAGGCATCAGCGACACGATCGCCGTCGGAACCACCATACTGGGACCATATGGAGGCTACATCATCAACGACGGTATGGTAGCGCCAGCACGCAACCACCTCGTCTACTCCTACCTCGTCCCGATCGGCTCCTTCAACATCTTCATCGGGCTAACAGCGGAGGCAATGTGGTTCCATGGAGGGAGCAAGTTTTTTCTTCCACCCACCACCCAATAAGAAAAGGTAATACAATCGCACATCGCCCAAATAGATCTATAGCTAAGCCTTCTGTAGAAGTTCCAACAAGTAGATCTGTATTTGTTGACAGGGTGCAAGCAGAGCCCTCAAAAGAAGGCCCTGAACCTGAGTCCATACTTGCCGCCATTGATGGCAAGGACGACTCGGAAGCCGGAACTGATTCCGATGACGATGGCACAACCTTTGCCCAAAAAGTCCGAAAATTCACTGTATGCTCAAATAGCGTCTACATGGCAGCGCAGGCTAAGCCAACAAACGAGGATGAACACTGTCGGGGGGTTACCCCCGAGTAGGGTAAAGGCAAGTGGTAAAGGCGACTTACAGAAGAGAGATTTGGTCGAGTAGCCGACTACCCGGTCCCTGCTACCCGGTCGACTGCTACTCGGTCTCACCTCAAGATGACCAGAAGGAGATATCAGTCAAGTTCCATCCATTCGAGTAGAAGAGTTGGCCCGAGTAAAATTGGCGGGAACCTACTCGGGCCAGAAAGTCAAAGGAGCCGTTCTGACACAGGATCCCGCGTATCCTGGGTCCGTACTTGGCAGTATTCGAACTACTGTTCATCTGGGACCGGCCTGCCTGACAGTGACAGCATGGAAGCAGGCCGTGGCAGGATAAGGGGGGCCTACTCTATGTTTGGCACAGTGATACCAGTCTGTCCCCTTGTTTTGCCCAACGACTTTCCAGATGCAGCCAAGATTAGGAACCAAAGCTGTCAGCGGGAACCCGGAAGAAGGACGATGTGCACACTATGTCGACACTTGTCCGTGGTTGGACGTATCCGGCTGGGCACCAGGTATATAAGGTGCCCCGCCGCCTCCTGCGTGAGGCATCGCATAAGAGATCGCATACTGGAACAGAGGAAACCCTAGATTCTTGACCTAGTTCATCACAAAGAGAGAAGAGTGGCTACTCGGTAGCAAGAACATTGTACTGTGGCTACTCGGTGAGACACCAGAATACATAGAGAAAGGCAGGAGTAGGGGTTTTACCTCCTCACGAGGGCCCTGAACCTGGGTAGATCGTGTTGTTTGCAGTGTTTACTTCGTACCTCACGCGGCTACTCGTCGCGTGATCCCTCCCCGAGCACCTCCAGCGTCCTTCGTCCCCACATCTTTAGCCATCCCATGGCATCTGCCGTGACACCACCACGACAGTTGGCGCCCACCGTGGGGCAACCAGCGGCGCTGGTTGGAGTCTCTGTTCGGACGGGATCTTCTTCAGCGGAGCGCGTGGTCTGTGGCCTTGTCCACAGATTCGGCTCCTTCGACTTCGTCACCGACAACGCCGGCGATTTCGGCGGCAGGGCCATGCCGGAGGGCGGCTCGGTGATCTCCTTCGGCTCTCACCTCGTCTACGTCGCCACCGTCGCCAACCGCGAGTACCCCGAGCTGGTGCATGACGCGGAGGATCCTCCCGCGGTGATCGCTGCTCACGGAAGGCCCGCGTGTCGCTCTGCGAACTGCGCTGAGGTGATGGTGACGGGCTTGGCGGCAAACACTGGCGCAGCCGCTACTGGCGCTGCGGCCGTTGTCGAGGAGATCGATGCACCGGCTGCTGGTGGCAGGGTTCATCGGCCCTACGAGAAGGAGAGCAACTTGCCGCCTTCCACGTCTACGGTCATTCCCGCGTCGGCTACGCGACCTCGCATGCCGACTCCCACCGACATCGAGCTCCTGGCCATGAGGGAGCAGCTCGAGCGGCAACGCCTGGAGCTGCTTGCCGAGCAGGCGGAGTTGGATAACGTGAGGTTGGAGTTGAGTCTAGATCAGCTCGAGTACAACAAGGCTCACGGCTTCACGCCAGTCGCTAGGAGGCCTAGCAGAGTAGGTGCCACTCGGCGCAACCTTGGTGCCGAGATGGCGACAGTTGTAGAGGCTCCCGCTCAATCCGCCACCGCAAACACCTCCACTAGGCCCAGATACAGCACACCCGCCAAAACACTTAGAGCTGCAGAGGCTGTAGCTGCCGAGTTGCCTCGCCTAGATGGCGATGCGCGTGTTAGGCAGCAAGAAAGACTCAACGAGTTGGTGTTGGAGGCTGCTAGGCAGAACGAGGAGTTCCGGAAGGCCAACCCGGGTGCTGGGGCTTCGCAGGTGGTTCACTCGCACGCGGCTAGATCTAACGATCAGGCCTCATCTCCGCATCCCAGCCGCGAGAAGAGCCGCAGCGGGCGTTCGGGCAGAGACAGGCAAATGCAGGTGTATGACCCGGCTGCTGCCGCGAGACAGCTTGCTGTGCCGCAGCAGCCCGGGCAGGAACACAACGCTGCAAGAGCAGGCTCTCAAGCCCACCAAGCTCAAAGCCGTGCCCGACATGCTACACGTCCAGGTCCTTCTCGGCAACCCGCAGCTCAGCCTAGTCGGCAGAGGCAGCAGCCGCGCCCAGTGGCACCAGTCGCCAACCCGGTGGAGCAGCCTGCAGCTGTGCAGGTGGACAGGTATGATGATGGCTACTCGGCCATGGAGATGGCGGGCTATGATGTCCATGATCGTGTTGGCGAGCGCATGCTGGCGCCTGGAGATGCTAGGCATCAGTTGGACCGGATCAGCTTGTCGGCGCGGCTGGAGAGCACGGGTCCTCCCGGGCCCCGAGTGCTTTGGCCCGCGCATCATGAACGAGCCGTCCGTGAAGAACTTCCAACTTGCTAGAGGCACCAAGAGCTACAATGGCAGCACCAAGCCTGAAGATTGGCTCAACGACTATGTCACCGCGGTTCATATCGCGAATGGCAACAGAAGATGGGCTGTGCGCTATGTTCCGCAGATGCTAGAGGGCCCAGCTCGCACTTGGCTCAACAACTTGCCCAAGAACAGCATCAACTGCTGGCTGGACTTCTCGGATGCCTTCATCAGCAACTTCACGAGCACATACAAGAGGCCGAATAGGCCACAACAGCTATCAGCTTGCAGGCAGCGAGAAGATGAGACAGACCGAGAATATCTTACTCGGTGGAGCACATTGAGGAACACCTGTGAGGGTGTGAATGAAACACAGGCCATCACTTGGTTCGCGCAGGGATGCAGGCATGGCAGCATGTTGTGGCAGCGATTGCAGAGGGAGATGCCGAACACTCTGGCGGAGACCATCAAGATTGCGGATCAGTACGCACTTGGTGATCCTACTCAGCCACTGATGGACTCCTCTGAGCCGAGAAGAAACTTCAGCAACAGCAAGCGCAACGAGTTCCGCAACAAGCGCCGAGTAGATACTCGGTATGATCCTGAAGAGGTGAATGCAGTGACTGTTGGAGCTGGTGGCAGCCAGAGGCAGAAACCTGCTGGAGCCTACGGGCAGAACCAGAACCAGGGCCAAGGCAACAAGAAGCCATTTCGCACCTCTCAGTCGGGTAGCGGGAACTCCGAGCAGCCGAAGAAGTTTGTCTTTGATGACATGAAGGATGGCCCATGCAGCTTTCACACTCACCACCCCTCGAGGCCTGCTAACCACACTACTCGGCAGTGCGAGTGGTGGGAGGCGATCAAGAGTGATGGCTTGCCTCCTCCTCCTCCTCTGCCAGCGGCCAATGCCAATGTGCAGCCTACTCGTGCACCCGCAGCTCGGCCGCCAGTGTACCCGAGAAGAGAGAATGTGAACCAGGTGGCTTTAGGAGCCAACCAACACTTCAACAATGAGAGATACCGCAACAACAACTACAACCGCAACAACAACAACAACAACAGAGGCAACAACAACAACTACCAGGGCAACAACAACAACAACGGCAACAATGGGGGCGGAGGCTCCAATCAGTACCAAGAGCACCACGAGAGCTATATGATCTTCACTTCTGAGCCAGTCGACAAGCAATCACAGCACAGGCGGGCCATGGAGGTCAATGCAGTGATTCCTGCTGTCCCTCACTACATGTACTGGTGTGACCAGGAGATCAGGTGGTCCCGAGTAGATCATCCCAAGGTGATGCCCAATCCGGGTAGCTACGCTTTGGTGCTGGATCCTACTTTCCTGGGTCCCGAGAAGAATGTGAGGTTCAGCAAGGTGCTAATCGACAACGGCAGCAGCATCAACATTGTGTACAAGGACACACTCGAGAAGCTTGGCATGGCCGAGAACATGATGCTGCCTAGCAAGACCACCTTCCACGGCATTGTGCCCGGGATCTCGTGCAACCCGATTGGCCGAGTGTGGATCGATGTGCTATTCGGCACCAGGGATAACTGCCGCACAGAGCGCCTGCAGTTCGAGGTGGTGGATCATCAGAGTCCTTACCATGCTCTACTCGGCAGGCCTGCTCTGAGCAAGTTCATGGCCTCTACCCATGTTGCATATCTGAAGATGAAGATCCCTGGCCCCAATGGCATATTCACTATCGCTGGCGATTACAAGAAGTCCATAGAGTGTGCCTCAGCTAGCTCCAAGCTGGCAGAGTCGATGGTGATTGAGGCCGAGAAGAAGAAGATGTACGAGGTGGTGGCCATGGCTTAGTCCGCACAAGCTGGTGCACAAGGTGTGCCGAGTACCCAGTACGGTACCGCTTTCCAAGCTGCCAAGGAGACAAAGAAGGTCCAGGTTGACCCTGAGTTCCCCGACCGCGTAGCCATCATTGGCTCCGGGTTGGCGGAGAAATAGGAAAGCGAGCTCATCCACTTCCTCCGTGAGAATCGGGATGTATTCGCCTGGTCCAATGAAGATCTACCAGGAGTCCCGAGGGAGTTGGTTGAGCACTCATTACATGTGCGTCCTGACGCCAAACCAGTGAAGCAGGCTATGCGCCGCTTCGGAGATGAGAGAAGGAAGGCCATTGGTGACCAGATCACCAAGTTACTGATAAGCAATTTCATCATGGAGGTGCTGCATCCGGATTGGCTAGCCAACCCGGTCATGGTCGAGAAGAAGAAGGAGGATCCCAAGGCTGCCACTGCATGGCGCATGTGCGTCGACTACACCGACTTGAACAAGGCATGCCCCAAGGATCCTTTCCCGCTACCTCACATCGATCAGGTGATCGATTCCACTGCTGGTTGTGAACTGTTGTCTTTCATAGATGCCTACTCTGGTTTTCACCAGATTGCACTCAATCCTGCTGATCAAATAAAGACTGCCTTCATTACCCCGTACGGGGCTTATTGCTATCGTGTCATGTGTTTTGGCTTGAGGAATGCGGGTGCAACCTATCAGAGATGCATGCAGAAATGCTTGCACGACCAGCTCGGCAAGAATGTGCAGGTGTACGTAGATGACATTGTCATCAAAACGAATAAAACACATACTCTGCTTGCCGACCTGGAGGAAACCTTTGCTAACCTACGCAAGTACAAAATGAAATTGAATCCGAGTAAGTGCACCTTTGGTGTACCGGCTGGGAAGCTACTCGGTTTTCTAGTTTCTAGTCGGGGCATTGAAGCCAATCCTTCTAAGATAAAAGCTATTGAAAGCATGTCTTTACCGAGATCACTGAAAGATGTGCAGAAGTTCACAGGTTGCCTGGCATCTCTGAGCCGTTTTCTGGGCCGAATGGGCGAGAAGGCCCTGCCTCTATACCAGCTGATGAAGAAAAGTGACAAGTTTGTCTGGACTCCGCAAGCGAATGTGGCATTCAACGAGCTGAAAGCAATGCTGGCTAGCGCTCCCATCTTGGCTAGTCCGCTAC
Source organism: Alopecurus myosuroides (assembly GCA_028641055.1). Classification (NCBI taxonomy): domain Eukaryota; kingdom Viridiplantae; phylum Streptophyta; class Magnoliopsida; order Poales; family Poaceae; genus Alopecurus; species Alopecurus myosuroides. The sequence continues at coordinate 151,865,567 of CM054057.1, forward strand.
CCAAGGAGCCAATGCTGCTATACATTGCTGCGACTAACCGAGTAGTCAGTATGGTGATAGTGGTGGAACGAGAAGAGGAAGGCAAGAGTGTGCAGCGCCCAGTATACTATCTCAGTGAGGTGTTATCCAGCTCCAAGCAGAACTACCCGCATTACCAGAAGATGACATATGGAGTGTACCTAGGCGCCAGGAAGCTGAAGCATTATTTCCAGGAGCACCCCATCACTGTCGTGAGCTCTGCTCCCATCTCGGACATCATGGGTAACAAGGAGGCGAGTGGCAGAGTAGCCAAGTGGGCAATCGAGCTGGCCGCGTATGCACCCGCGTACACGAGAAGAGAAGCCATCAAGTCTCAGATTCTGGCGGAATTCCTGGTGGATTGGGCCGAGGTGCAGTATGAACCTCCTGCTCCAGTTTCTAATTACTGGAAGATGCACTTTGATGGCTCGAAGGTGAAGGAAGGCCTTGGTGCTGGCGTGGTGCTGACGTCACCTAAGCGAGATCAGCTCAAGTATGTGTTGCAGATTCACTTCAAGGCATCCAACAATGTAGCAGAGTACGAGGCAGTGGTGCATGGTTTGCGAGTAGCAAAGGAGGTTGGCGTGCAGCGCATCATATGCTATGGAGATTCAGATCTGGTGGTGCAGCAAGTCTCGGGTACATGGGATGCCTTGGATGCCAACATGGCATCGTATCGCTTCCTGGTGCAGTCTATGACTGGGTTCTTCGAAGGCTGTGAGTTTCAGCACATTCACCGAGCAGAGAACGAAGCAGCAGATGAGTTATCCAAGTTGGGGTCTTCTCGGCAATCCATCCCGGCGGGTATCGCCTTGGAGCATTTGAGGAAGCCATCCATCAAGCCTTCTCCCAACTCGGAGTCCATATTTGTTCCTTCTGTGCCAAGTGAGGAATCTGATCCCATGGAGATTGACTAGGAGAATGCTACAGGAAACCCGGGGACTGCCGTCCTCTACTCGGGGACTGCCATTCCCTACTCGGGGACTGCCACTCCCTACCCGGGGACTGCCACTCCCTACCCGGGGACTGCCACTCCCTACCCGGCGACTGCCACTCCCTACCCGGGGACTGCCACTCCTTACTCGGGGACTGCTGTCCTTAACCCGGGGACTATCGCATTCATTGAGGAGGTTCTCGCCAATCGATCTGGGCTGCAAAGAAGTGCTCCCACCCCTAAAGAGCAACCAGAGGTACCCGTCCCAATGGAAGTGGACGAACCAGTGTTTCCCGCACGGGAGACACCGAGTTGGGCTATGCCCATATTATCCTTTCTAAAGGACGGTACTCTACCTGAAGAGGAGGTGACTGCAAGGCAGATTCAGAGAAGATCCAAGGGCTACACTATAGTCAGAGATGTGCTGCACAAGAGGAGTGCCACAGGCGTGCTGCAACGCTGTGTGGACCCAGAAGAAGGAGGAGAAATCTTGTTGGAGATACACCAAGGAGAATGCGGGCACCATGCCTCTTCTCGGGCGCTGGTCCAGAAAGCTTTCCGGCATGGCTTCTACTGGCTCACAGCACTGCAGCAAGCTGAGGATATCGTGAGGAAGTGCACTGGCTGCCAGATGTTCGCAAGTAAGATTCACATGCCTGCTTCCGAGTTGAAAACAATTCCTATCACATGGCCGTTTGCCGTTTGGTGTCTGGATATGGTTGGCCCCTTCAAGCCGGCTAAAAGCAACATGACACATATCTTGGTCATGGTGGACAAGTTCACCAAGTGGATTGAAGTGAAGCCTATTCGGAAGTGCGATGGGGTCACAGCTGTGAAATTCGTGAAAGATGTGATCATGAGATATGGCTACCCGCACAGCATCATCACCGACAACGGCACCAACTTCGCAGAGGGGGAAATGGTGCGGTTCTGCAGAGATAAGCATATCCGACTAGACGTTGCGTCAGTCGCGCACCCTGCCTCCAATGGGCAAGTTGAGAGAGCAAATGGTATGGTACTGGCAGGCATAAAGCCAAGGCTGATTGAGCCACTGCTGAAAACACCTGGGTGTTGGCTAGATGAGTTGCCAGCAGTGTTGTGGAGTCTAAGGACTACCCCTAACCGGTCAACCGGCTACACGCCATTCTTCTTGGTATACGGGGCTGAGGCCGTGTTGCCAATAGACTTAGAGCATGACTCCCCCCGAGTAGCCCTCTACACAGAGGTGGAGGCGAGAGAAGCTCGAGAAGACGACGTTGACCTGCTTGAAGAAGCAAGAGAGCTGACTCTGTCACGTTCGGCTATCTACCAGCAAAACCTGCGGCGTTATCATAGCCGAAAGGTGAACCCAAGGGTTTTCCGAGAAGGAGACATGGTCCTTAGGCTTGTGCAGCGCACAGCCGGGATGCACAAGTTGTCTCCTCCATGGGAAGGGCCTTTCATTGTGAGCAAAGCGCTGCACAACGATGCTTACTGTCTTGTAGATGTGCGCCCACCACAGGCGAACAGGGCAGATAAATCCGGAGAGGAAACCAAGCGCCCTTGGAATGTAGCTCTACTTCGTCGTTTTCATTCGTGAGCAAAGATGTGTATGTACCCTCTTATCCAAGTTGAAATTCTACTTTGCAATCTGAAATTGAACTCGGGGACTGCCCTCGTCCAGAATTGCTCTAAGTGTTTTTACTCGGCTTTACCTTTTTGCCTATTCGGTTGCTTCACTTCGAAACTCATAAGCGTATTGAGTACTGTGTCTAAACCTATATGCCAACTCTTCGACTCTGCTGCTGTCCGAAACCCGGCTTCATGGCAAGCAAGAGAACAAGCAAAAGGTCAATGAGCACAAGAAAATCGCTAAGGAAGAAAAAGTGCAGGAACCGAGTAGAGTGTTTATTACTTTTGTTCTCGGTCTTATCTTTTCGGCTAAGTGGTGGGTTACGTTACTATGTTTGTTTCTAAGCGGCTAAGTATTTGCAGCTCGGCTCTTTGATTCTTGTGACTCGAATACCAAAAAAGCAACAAGTTGCGGGTAGAGCAGAGATGAAAAGAGAGGGTGAATAAGAAACACAACTCGGGGACTCGCATGGAAACGCAACCCGGCATTGAGCCAGGGTTGCTCAAAATGATTAAATTGAAGATAACAAGTGGAAATAAAATTGAGTAGCAAGAGAAAATGTAAATGAGTCTGATACATCTGCACCCGGCATCCCGGGGATCTGATAAATGTTTGAGTAAAAAAGCTTGCAGGATAAGATCATGTCGAAGAGGCGGTGTTGTCGGTGTTGGCCTGGGCTGCTTCATTCTCGGTGGCGGTCTTGTTCGCCTCCGCCTCTGTGCTGGCTGCAGCTGCCTTCGCGGCTTCCTCCTCGGCGCTTGTGTTGGTCGCACCCGCTTCCGGGTGGACGGTGGCGGACTGCTCCATCTCGGATGGACCAGAAGCTTGGCCTTGGGGGCGTACCGTGTCGTCGAGAGCGGCTCCTGATGAAGTGCCGAACTCGAGGGCGGCTGTGTCGATCTCCTCCATCTCTTCGTCACTCGCGACGACCGTGGCCTTCCCTTTCTCGGTCTTGCTCCTCGGTGAGTCGAAGAAGCCCGATTCCAGCTCGGAGTCTGTCTCTTCATCTGCGTCCTCGTCCTCCTCCACCTCGGTGTCAGGTTCGGTGGGGCCGTCGATGAAGGTGGCCGTGTCCGCGTACTCCGCGACCTCATGCGCAATTAGCTTGCGCGTGGTCACACAGCTGGGGTCCGTCTCCCACCTGGAATTGTCGCGCTTTCCGCGGATGATCTCCATGTTGAGGTTCTCGTACCAGGAGGCGACGCAGAGTAGCATCAGATCAGCGCCTGCCCGAGCTCCCGAGGCGCGCCACTTCTTCAATTCGGCCTTCACATTGCGCAGCTTCAGAGCAAGGCCATCAATGGTTGTCGGCGCGGAATCTTCAGGCCAGAACAGCTTGTGGAGCTCGAAGCCGACGCGCACCAAGTCGGTGCCCACGCCGGCTAGGCGTTCGAAGTGCCCTCGCATCACCAGCAGGCTGTCCTCGATCTCGGCTCTGGTGTCCGCGGCCTCGCCCTTCTCAAGGCGAGCTGCTCGGGCTTTGGCCAAAGCTGGCGCGCAAGCGGACACGAGATCAGGGAAGATTTCTGCACAAAAGCAAGGGAGAAATTCAGTCACATGATTCGAGAAGAGGCAGAACCGAGAAGAAAAGATGCAGAAAGGAGGAAACTTACTGTGAAGCTCGTGGCGTAGCTGCTGCAGCTGGTTTTTCTATTCCTCCTCATTGGAAACATGCCTCTCCTCGAGCAAGCGAAGTCCATCCAATTGAGTGAAGTACCCAGCATTGGATTTCGTCAGCACTTCACATTCTTGCTCAAGGGCCTTTATCTTAGCATTGAAGGTTGTCTCAGCCTTGGCCTTCTCGGCGATCACTCTGTCCCTCTCCTCACCAAGCGTGACAGCATCCTGGAGTGCCTTCTGCAGCTGGAGTTGCAGTTTCTCCATCTCTGTAGCGTGCTCGCTCTGCAGAGCAGCAGATTGGCTTGCTAGTTGCACCTGCACTTCAGCCGGTTTGAGACAGTCCTGATGCTCGACAACAAACTTCTTATGATCTTCTGAAAAGAGCAAAGCACGGTTAGCAGAGAAGCAAAGGGAACGGACACAAGGGCAAACCGAGTAGACGGAGGTTTACCTTCAAGCTTCTTGATGGTGGTCTCGGCATTCGCAACAAAAGTGCGACAGTTCTCGTGCTCGTCAGCCAGGACCTTCAGTTTCCCTGCAGAGTAGAAAAGGTTAGTGCAAGAAAGCAGAAGCGGGCGTAAGCAAAAAACGCAAGAACCGCGCGGCTAGAAGCGTACCTTCCACCTCAGACAGCTTCAGGGTGCTATCCTTCGCATCCTTACCGGCTGCCTCCGCAGCTGCTTTCTCTCTTTCCAGTGCAGCAATTCGCCTCCTGGCGATAGCATGATTCCAGAGAAGCTGGCGATGCAGACTGGTCCGCTTCAAAACGCTATCCTGAGAAGCGAAAAGAAAACAAGTTAGACAGAAAAGTGAAGATTCAACCCGAGAAGGCGGCTACTCGGGAGAGCATCCGCCTACTCGGCCAGAATCTCGGGGACTGGGTGATGGTAAAGGAAAATGAAAACGGATAGGAGAGAAGAAAAATGCTACTCGGAGAGGACAAGTTAAGACTTACCACGTAAGACTGCTCGAGATCTTCTGCATTCTTGCGGTGCACGAACATCTTGGCAGCAAGAGTAGCGGTGCTGGAGGAGACGGTCATGGGTTTGTAGCCCAAGTCCACCTTGTTCCAGTCGACCCGCATATGATCGATGTCGCCCAGGCCAAGGCCATGCCATTTGTCTGTGCCGAGAAGCTTGCTGTCCCACTTGGCATCGATGAAACCAACCAAGTCGAGTACCTGCTCGAGGCTCTGGGATGATATCGCATGGTCTTGAGCTCCCCGAGAAGCAATGGATCTGTCCTGGTTTGGGGCCGAGGGCCCGGAGTCCACCGCCACGGCTTTCCTTCCTCTTGTGAGAGCAAGCTTCCGGTCCTCGACGGAAAGGCCAATCTGGCGCTGTTGGCTGACCTTCACCATATAATCCAGGTAGAGGGGCTGATCAGCTATGTTAGCGGCGGCAGGAACCGCACTCGGATTGCGGATAACCAACTGCTTGGACTGGCCAGCTGATGTCAGCGGCGGCTTGTCGGCAGTCTTCTTCTTTGCTATCTCTTTCTGAGCAAGTGGCTTCTCGGAGGTTGGCTTCTCAATCTTCTGCGTCTCGGTTTCCTTCTTCTCGGCTGCCCTCTTCTCGACTGCCTCCTTCAGAGCATCTAGGGCTTGTTTCCTGGTTACTCGCCCGGCAGGAGGGCTGGCTGCGTCCTTGGTCTGCGGCACCGAGGAGGAAGCTGGCGGTGCAGTGCCTTGATCAATGGGTGGCGCCACGGATCCATCGCCTTGTGCAGCATCTGGTTGGGCGCTACTCGGTGCAGCGCCTGGTTGCGCGCTGCTCAGGGGATACTCCTCAGCCCTGACTGTTGCTTCTACCCGCTGCTCAGCAGCGGGATCCTCTTGTCCGGCAGCACCTGTGGTTGGCTGCTCAGGTTCAGCTTCTTGCCGCTCGACGGCGGCGTCATCATCACGCATCTCTTGGTCTTCCTCTTGGTGCTCCTCGGCGGTGCTAGCCGGAGGAGAAGGGGGCTTGTCCTGGTGAGCGGCGTCCTGCGCATCGGGATCGGCGCGGGACTGCTGCTCAGACCCCGTTTGCTTGTGGGTGGTGTCGGCCTCGTCGCCCTCAAGGTCGACAACCTTGTCGACGTCAATGGCAGCTTGTTTCTTGGCCTGGTCAGGCGCGAAAGCAGCGTTCGCATCCAAGGGAGCTCTGGTGAGAAAGGAAAAATCAGAAATTAGAGGGAAGCAGAGGAAGGATAAAAGAAACAGCAGAGTACAAAATTGGGAGTTAACCGAGAAGGAACTTACGCTTTGGTGGAGGGGATTGTTCGCTTTGTTCTCTTCACGACCGCCTTGGTCGCCTTCTTCTTCTCGGCTGCTTTTCTCTTCTTGGCGGGGGGCTCTTGGGCGTCACTTCCTGTCCGCTTACGGGTGACAGGAGCGGCGACGGACAGAGGGTTGGCGTCAAGAACCCTGTCGCCCTCGTTCTCGTCTTCATCCTCACCCTCGTCCTCAGCATTTGCAGCATCTGTGAAATAGGGAGGAAGGAAAATACTTCAGAAACAGCAGGCAAAGGGCCTGTGCTTTTTGCAGAGGGAGAGCGTGAATTCAGTTACCTTCGAACTCGTCATCAGACCAGTCGCGAAGAGATGGTTCGGCAGGCTGCTTCTCGGTCGTAGGAGAGTGAGGAAGGTTGATCTGGTCTGCAGTCTCAAAGGAGGCCTTGTCGTCCTCCTCTCGGTCAGCAAACCAGTTGCCTTCAAAGCGCTCACAACTCTCCATAAGCTGGCGATTGAGGACCTGAAGAGCGGAAAAGTGTCACAAGATAGCCGAGTAGCAGGAAGGTATCCTACCCGGATAGGCGTGCAAACACAAAGCACACTAAGCCTAAGCAATTTTACCGAATGTCCTACTCGGATAGGCGTGCAAACACAAAGCACACTAAGCCTAAGCAATTTTACCGAATGTCCTACTCGGATAGGCGTGCAAACACAAAGCACACTAAGCCTAAGCAGTTTCACTGAATATCCTACTCGGAAAGGCGTGCAGGCACAAAGCACACTAAGCCTATGCAATTCTACTGAGTACTCTACTCGGTACAGAATGCAATTGCTAGTCGCAACCAAGAGAGGAGATTTTCTAGTCGAAGGGCAAATATTGAAGGCAGAATAAAAGAGAACGTACCCAGGGAATCGGTTTCGTGCGGCTGAATGGGATGAACCCATACTGCCAATGGTCACCAAGGCTTGTCGTCAGGATGGCCCGGGCGTGCACGGGAACATCCGCGTTGTCGAGCTCGATGGTGGTCGTTCTGGTGCAGTCGCGGGGGCCTCCCATGTAGCACATCAGATGGCTGGGCTCCTGCAGAGGCAGCACGCGATTCTTGATCCAGCAAGCCACAGGATCATCGCTCTTGAGGCCCTCGTCGATTAGTACGCCGAGCCGCGCTTCAATCTCCTTCGAGTTGAGATCGTTGGAGGGCTTCACCTTCCAATTCTTCCCGGTGGGAGCACGGTTGCTCCAAGCGGGAAGATTGATTCGGTCAGTTACCTTTCCTCCTTCGGTGGCGGGGATGTTCTTGACGTAGAGGAACGTCTTCTGCCACATTCGGACGGATTCCAACCCCTTGATACGGGGGTGGTTGGTTCCCGACCGCTGCACCATCATGGCGCAGCCGGTGTCAGTTGCGCGTGGCACGCCCGCGCCTTCCTTCTTCCCGGTGGTCTGCTGGCGGAGATGGAAGTACTTCAGCCAGGTATCCGTCGTGGGATGGATACCCAGGAAGGCCTCGCACACCACGGCGTGGTAGGCGAGGAAGACGACGGCGTTTGGTGGCAAATGGTGCATTTGGAGGCCGAAGTGGTCGAGGAAGCGGCGGAGGAAGTCGGAGGCCGGCAGGCCGAATCCGCGCTCGAAGTGCGACAAGAACACGACGTGCTCGCCCTCCCGCGGGGTTGGCACGATCTCGCCTTCGGACGGCCGGCACTGAACACCGGGAGGGACCCTCCGGGTGTTCACGAGCCAGGCGCAGTCCTCGGCGGTGACGTGCGAACCAGCCCAGCCGGCGCGAGCAGCCATGGCAAGGGGTGAGCGGATGGCGGAAACTTAGAGAGTTTGGATGGAGGAAACTAGTCCGCGGCGGCGCGAAAGGTTGCGCGGCGGCGGAGAGCTCGGCGGCGGAGAAGAGCAAAGAGACGAAAGGGGAAAAGTGCGAAGGGAGGAGAAAAGGAAGTTACCGGCGGAGGTATTTATATCCTCTCCGCGGTTTACCGTTACCATCGGGGAAGTGGGATTGATCGTGGCGTGTGGTGGGGTCTGTGGCCGGCTGGAAACGCACACACGCGCGAGGCGCGCGCGTAACGGCCGCAGCAGATCCCACTACCGGATCGTGGCCAATTACTGCGCGTGATGGGACATAACGAGCCAGTGGGCCCGCCCCATGAAAACTGGGCGCGTGGCACGTCGTGTCGTGGCAGCGAAACGACGGGGTCACGGATGCTTGACACGCGTCCAGTTGCGGCATGGAAGACTGGATTGTGCTCTGCGATACAGAGACGCCAGAGGAGAAATTCTCCAAGTCTTTTTACTCGGCTACAGAGTAGAAAGCTGGTGCTACTCGGAAGACAGGAAACCCAAGGTACTTTCTAAAAAGTACTACTCGGAGGTCTTTTACTCGGCATCTTGAGGTTCAAGGGCTATGTTGCAAAAATTGGTTTTAAGCTGGCAGAGCCTAGTGAACGAGTTCGCAAGACTCAACCAGCTTCGGGGACTGCTGTCGGGGGGTTACCCCCGAGTAGGGTAAAGGCAAGTGGTAAAGGCGACTTACAGAAGAGAGATTTGGTCGAGTAGCCGACTACCCGGTACCTGCTACCCGGTCGACTGCTACTCGGTCTCACCTCAAGATGACCAGAAGGAGATATCAGTCAAGTTCCATCCATTCGAGTAGAAGAGTTGGCCCGAGTAAAATTGGCGGGAACCTACTCGGGCCAGAAAGTCAAAGGAGCCGTTCTGACACAGGATCCCGCGTATCCTGGGTCCGTACTTGGCAGTATTCGAACTACTGTTCATCTGGGACCGGCCTGCCTGACAGTGACAGCATGGAAGCAGGCCGTGGCAGGATAAGGGGGGCCTACTCTGTGTTTGGCACAGTGATACCAGTCTGTCCCCTTGTTTTGCCCAACGACTTTCCAGATGCAGCCAAGATTAGGAACCAAAGCTGTCAGCGGGAACCCGGAAGAAGGACGATGTGCACACTATGTCGACACTTGTCCGTGGTTGGACGTATCCGGCTGGGCACCAGGTATATAAGGTGCCCCGCCGCCTCCTGCGTGAGGCATCGCATAAGAGATCGCATACTGGAACAGAGGAAACCCTAGATTCTTGACCTAGTTCATCACAAAGAGAGAAGAGTGGCTACTCGGTAGCAAGAACATTGTACTGTGGCTACTCGGTGAGACACCAGAATACATAGAGAAAGGCAGGAGTAGGGGTTTTACCTCCTCACGAGGGCCCTGAACCTGGGTAGATCGTGTTGTTTGCAGTGTTTACTTCGTACCTCACGCGGCTACTCGTCGCGTGATCCCTCCCCGAGCACCTCCAGCGTCCTTCGTCCCCACATCTTTAGCCATCCCATGGCATCTGCCGTGACACCACCACGACAAACACACGCCGTCCAAGGAGGCGCAAGCCCTCGAAAAGGCACCAGTCACGTTTCCGGACAAAAAAAAGGAAGATCCGCCCTCAATGGAGACACAATTCAAGAAGACGAAGTACAAATCACCGCCTCCACCATCACAGAAGGCGGAACCACCAAAGAGGAAGCCGCTAGTCAATCCTAAAAAGCTGGATATGCACGACAAGGCGATCGAAGAAGTTGGCCCTAGTGAAACAAAGGAGGATGGTGGGAAGAAATCCCCCACCACCCCTGGAAACCCTAGAAGAACTGAATGAGTACGAGCTACTCAGAACACCGGTGGATCCATGTGAGCCCCCGGAATTCCTGGAAGCCAGATGCCAGTTGCTGCTTAAATAGACTAACTATTTGGAACATAAGTGCAAGGAGATGAAAAGCGCGCAAGCCGCCATTGAGGAGGCACAAGTGTGCGTGAAAAAATACAAGAGACGAGTCATGCGCTCTGCTCTCAAAGCAAAACCTGGCAAGGCAAAGCCGGATGCAAAAAACTCAGCTCGTCGTCCGATATTAGCTAAGGACTGGACGAAGGAAGCAACCCGCAAAAACAAAAAAGGGGAACCCATATATGGAACCCCGGCGGTGAACACGGCAACAACGTATGAAATCTTAAATAATGACCGCTACTCACCGGAATAAAAGCTAATTTTTTTGAACGTGATGCTACATCAGGAAATGGTCCAGCAGCAGAATGATGAGATGCATTCGGTAAAGCTTTTTGATGAATCCCATCTGTGCAGAACCCAGAAAATAACCGTTGTTCCCAGTGCTACCAAAGCACCAAAATATGCGGCTAAGGTTCAAAAGGACGATGAAGTGTCAAAGACATGATCAAACCACGCAAAGCATGAGGGGGAAAGCAGGAAAAAAGACCCAACCCCTCATAAAGAGGAAATTCCTCACCAATACCGTGCCGCCAAAAACAGTGATGATGCGCCACCTCTGGCAACCCCCAATGGTGGACGCGTAAGATCAACCAATGACCATAGACAAGAGCGCTCGGGATCGCCAGAACGCGATAATGGGGGAAGGCGGAGAAATAGAACACCCCTCAGATAGCGGAATGCTCACTATAGAAAACGGTGAACCCCAACGCGAGCACTCGAGAAACAACGGCTCACACCACTCTAGATCCATGTACTCTGACGCTCGAGCAACGCTGGACGTGATAAAAGCAGCCTAAGATGCAAAGTATCTAGGGCCAAAGTGTTTTGGTGAAAATAGCCGACATATGGAGCTCCTATTAGGATTCACTAAAGTCAGAACAACGCATGAGCGTTATGACGGATTCACTAGCTCATACACCTGGTTACCGGACTATCACATGGCTGTGAAAATCAACGGTGGCTCAAACCTAGAAGCGGTGTGTTTCTTCACTTTGATGTTAATCCAAGGAGCGAGAACATAGATTGAAAGCCTTCTGCCAAAATCCATAAATAGCTGGGACGATATGGCGCGGGTATTCACCCAGCACTTTTGTGGCACGTATAAACGCCCCAAGAGCATCAATGAGTTGCAAAGTTGCATCCAGTACGACAACGAAACCAACATGGATTACATATCAAGATGGACCGCGTTGCAGAATAGCTGCGAAGATGTAAGTGACCTCCAAGCAATGCATGCCTTTGTCAATGGACTAAGGAATGGCTCGGTCAAGTTCATGATAACATCGTCCAACCATCCAGATCTCGGATGCAGGCTGACAACCTCCAATAAGCACCCAGCAGCGACCTGAATGGCATAAAATTCGACCAACACATCAATAGCCGAAGGCAGCCAAAGGCGGAGCGCAAGCCCAATAAGGATCCTCCAAAGCCGCAAAAGGAGGTCAATGCCGCCTTCGGGAAAGGCGGACAACCCAATGGAGGGTAGTGGAAAGGCAAATCCAAGGAGCCATACTTCAATGAGGATATCAAGAAGATGGACTGGGATAAGCTGAGACTAGAGCCATGTCTCCACCACTCAAGATTTGGGACGCCTAACCACATAAACCAGCAATGTCGGCTCAACAGTTTGTTGAGACGGAAATCTGACAACGGGTATAAAGGGAAAAACTTCAAGACGAAGTTTAGCCAAAGACCCAAGCCCAAAGACGGACCGGCAGACAGTGCCTCCGACATGGATGACCAAATCCAGCAACTCCTAAGTTCCTAAAGTATGTTGAAACCCACATAACATGGGACCACACAAGTCACCCACTATACATACCGGATCCAGGAACGCATGCTTTGGTGTTAAGCACAATAGTGGAAAGGACCAGGCTCCATAAGGTCCTCACGGATGGCGGTGAAAGCATAAACCTCATGTACCTAAGTACACTGGAGAAGCTCCATTTGTCAAGGAAGCAGCTAAACCACAGTAACGTGAATTCCCATGGAATAGTCCCGAGAAGGCAGGTGATGACCCACAAGTATAGGGGGTGTATCATAGTACTTTCGATAAATAAGAGTGTCTAACCCAACGAGGAGCAGAAGGTGTTGACAAACAGTTTCGATGAAGGAATAATTGTAAATACTGGAAAACATATTTATAGGGTTTTTTGATATTGCAGATAAATAAAGTGCGAGTAAATAAAATACAGTAATAATAATTGCAGCAAGTGGCCAATCCTTTCTTCAGCAAAGGACAAGCCGGTGAGTTTACTTATGATTAACAAACATTCTCGAGGACACACAGGAGGTTTCTGTCAAGTGCTTTTGTTCCATGCAGCTGAATAACTTTGGTGTTTTGATAAGTGTTGTTGTGGGTGAACCTATGCTAATGTACTGTCCCATCCAAGACTAATACATACTTGTGATTATACCCCTTGCAAGAATCCGCAACTACAAGAAAGTAATTAATAAATAAATCTAACCACAACTTTAAACTCTGGGATCCTACGCTCCCTCGTGTAAAGGTTTCCTAACGGGGGTTTAGGTTTCTGTCACTCCGGCAACCCCACAATTAGTAGCCAAATACACGATGCATTCCCCTAGGCCCATAAATGGTGAAGTATCATGTAGTCGACGTTCACATGACACCACTAGAAGAATAGCACCACAATTTAAATATCAAACATTAAATATTACTCAACATTACTTCACTACTAACAACTTGACTTCTCCCATGTCCTCAAGAACAACACGAACTACTCACAACACATCATATGGATCATTATTAGAGGTGATATAATGGATGATAACAATCTGGTCATAAAGTGCAAACACCGATAAATCTCACAAGCATCAACAACTAACAGGTAATCTACACCGGGAGAGAGATCTAATGCAAAACAACGATAGATGCCCCTTAATTGTTACATCGGGATGAAGGTGGATGATGAGGGTGATGGTGCTGGTGGTGATGACAATGATGCCCGGAGCGATGATGGTGACGATGGCGGTGATTTCCCCTCTCCGGAGAGGAATTTCCCCGGCATATTTCTCCCTACTAGAGAGCTTTTCTCTCTCGGGTGTGTTTTGCCCCGTAGCGGTGGCGGAATAATTCTTCGAGGATGGAATGCGTCTTAGAGTTCCCTCGGGACCCCGGGGGCCAAAGATGACCCCCAAAGGTGGGCCAGGGTGGCTACACCCCTAGATGGCGCGACGAGGGGGCGCCACCCCTAGGTGTGGGCCCCTGGTGGCCCCCCTCTGGCTCCCCTTCTAGCTGTGTTCCTCCTATGGACTTTTAGGAACCCCTGGATGTACCCATTTTTCTTCTGATCTTCTGAAATATGGTATCTCGACGGTGCTTTTTCCATCACATTTCTGGTCCCGGTGTTTATTCTCCAAAAATTATAAAACATGCAAAATAAGATAAAATAACATAAGAGATGCATCATAACATGAAATATATTGATGAATAACAGAAAATTATGATATAAAATAGTGGTGCAAAATGGATGTATCAACTCCCCCAAGCTTAGACCTCGCTTGTCCCCAAGCGAAACTGAACTCAGAAAACATGACCACGGTTTTATGGAGTGAAGAGTCGATAAATAAAATACAGACAAGAAGCATCACATTTACCTATGCACCAATCATTACAGACATCAACTTCCTCTCATATAGCTTAACTTGAAGCAAGTAAAGGGAGTCACAAACAAAGATACAAAAGAGAGAATTAAAATTGGTAGTGGCAAACTTCGTTCTTGGTCAGAGAACATTTAATGAAATTATACTTATCTTAGGTGAAGTCTTTATAGCAAGGTTTATAGTGTAGGGCTTAACATGTTTAATTATAACAACTCTTTTACAGTGATTCATAGCTTTCAAAGTAATATTCATTCAGATAATAATGCATGTGCTAAACAAAGAAGGATAGAAAACATGATTGAATAAATCAACATATAGATGATGACAACACAACAACTCAAATGCTTGCTGGAGACGGAAGGAAATGGTTTTACTGAATCAACATAAAAGTAAAAGATATGCCGTTCACAGAGGGAAGCATTGACCACTCATGTGCTAGAGATTTTATTTTAATAAACAGAGGTATAAAATGCATGACACTCCTCCCATCCATCTTACACAAACCATGGCTAACCGAATCCTTGGGTGCCTGCCAACAATAACAAACCGTGGAGGAGTGTCTAAATTTTGAGAGGTGTATATTTATGTTAACGAATGGCAAACAGAAAATACAGTACGTCACAAGCCAACTAGACTCACAAGAGCGGCTCCCATAGAAGGACGCAACTGGTATAGAAGGTCATCCCTCTTTCTCTTTTGTTTACACAATCATGCTTTGACTGATAAATCAGGGGGAAAAAGTGGGGATATTTTATAATTTGCCACACTTTTCTCAAATCCTTTATAATTTGCCACACTGACCACCACCTGTCAGTGATACATGCTGTGGCAAATTATAAAAGTGAAAAGAAAAGTGTGGCAAATAATAAAATGCCCCGAAAAAGTGAAGAGAATTTGTATTATTATTTTGGGGCTGGGAACCCCTAATGGCTAGGTTGAGACTCCAAGTGCAGAGTGTGTAGCTAGTGGCAAGACTTCTTCCCCACGAGGGTGACTCGAGGGTTTATATCGAACTCTTGGGGAGCCGGTATTTCAGCAGTTATTTTCCAAGCTTCCTCCAGGATCCTGCAAACAAGTAGAGAATTTTGTGCCCTCAACCTCACCAAGTGGTTGTCAAGCATAAGGTGTGAGACTTCTAAATTGCAATGCAAAACTGAAAGTAAATGTGCAATAATTAAATCTACTTCTAAATGCAAATGAGAAAATAAATATGCAATTGATTGTTTTTGTATTTTTGTGATGCAAGTGGTGATGGAGATAATGTAAATTCGAAATGGAGATGCAAGTAAAGTAAATTGCAGCAAAGTAACTAGAGTGTTTTCTTATATTTAAAATAGGACCGGGGTTCATGGTTTCACACTTGCATTCTCTCAAATAAAGTGGTAGACGGTGGACATAAAGAATTACACGTGAGATTACAATAACATGTTTAACATTGAGTACTTTCATATGGGCATCACGTCCTAGCATAGAGATCTATACGGTCATATTGATCCCTCTTATACTCCACCAATATGCGAAATAAATCATAACACCTCGATAATTAAGGAAAAACCAGAGTATAGCTTTAAGCAATGTGACATGAAGTTGAAGTAAGAACTTGCTAGATCTAGTCATGGAGATTGATTAGTGTCACTTCAAATCCCCGGTAACAAGGTACTCCTTTTTATCCCTATTGAGGTAACTAAGAAAGGTTTAACAAAACCTAAGTGGATCGCTGAACTTCTGTCACTTTCACAGCACTAGCCACCCCCCGTTACTCCAACTAATGCACCCATCACCCCACACACGCTCTCAAGAACTAGATTGATCAACGCTAGCAAATAAGAACGGGGTACATAAGATACATCTACTCAAATAACTCAAGAGAAACAATTGCAATCCCAGATTCAATAACTCATAGAAAAGATCCACCACATAGGAATTACAACGGTGCCCGTAATCATGTGAGGCAGCTCATACGGATCTAATTAGTGAAGCACATAGAGAGAGAGAGAGAGATACAAGTGCTACTTCCACAAACTCATAGCCCTGGGGTGGACTACTCCCTCTTCATGGAGATGTCGATGGAGATGACGTTGGAGGGGTAGGAGATCACACCGGCGGCGCCCCGCCGGAGTTTTCCCCCGCCAATCTGGAACTTCTGGTCTCTGTTTCGGTGTTTCAGCGGCGCTCTTCTCCGTAAGGGTACGGGGGACCCTTTTTATAGTCGGTTTTAGGTCAAGACGGAGTCGGTAAGTCGAAGATGGAAGGAATTGGGGCCACAGAGGCCAAAAGGGGGCCTCTCATGCGGCCAAGGAATCTGGCCGCGTGGAGGGTCCTCTGTTGGGCCTCCTTGCCCAATTCTCGTGGATCCTTCGCCCGCAAGTCTTCTCCTTCCAAGAAAATGACCCCCGCAAATTTTCAGGTGATTTCGCGGAAGTTTGCCCCCTGAAACGTCAAAAATATAGAAAACGGGGTTTCTGACAGGCAGGGTTAATTCCATAAAATTTGGGGGACTTTGTAATTTAACCCCAAAATACTATAAAACATTGAATTATGCCCTTATATGATGCAATATGTAATAGAAAACCATGGGAAAATATGCAAAATTCATCTATGCATTTTACATGCATCAACCCCGCTGTCAGCTCTTCTAGCATTTGGATAAGCGGATGAAGCCACTAGTCCAGGTGTGTGAGTCCAATCAAGAAGTGAGATAAAGATTGTCTATTTGCATCCTCATGAGCTAAAATAGGAACACAAAACAGGAGTAATTTGAAAGTTTTAAAGGTAGCGCATGAGCAATTACTTGGAGTGGCGGTGAAATACAACATGTAGGTAGGTATGGTGGACACGAATGGCAAGGTTTTGGGTTTAAGGTTTGGATGCACGAGAAGCATTCTCTCTCAGTACAGGTTTTTTGGCGAGCATGGCTGGGTAGCAGGCATAAGAGTTGAAGGAAAACAAGCAAATACACATATGATGAAACCAATCATGCAATCTTCATTGAAAGCACAAACGATCTTAACTTGTGTATGCTAAGTTTATGAGCTAATAGGAAAATTCCTCTTTCTTATACTAGCAACTCAAATTATTATTTATGCTGGCCCAAGCTAAGTTTGCCAAAACCAACTAGATTAACTTGATGATCTCTAGAGTGATACCAAATACTAATAGCAAGATCAACCATATGACAGAAGTTGAAAACTGAAATAATGTGCATAGAAAGTAAATGATGAAACTTCTCATTGATAATTCAAACCGGCAACTCACACCAATTGTCGGACCCCGGACCCCGGGATATACAAACTGTCATGTGCTCCTAGCAGTGGACCCACAAGGGCTTTAGGGTTACCAGCCCCAGCCGCAACAAACAACGGCAGGCAGACCGGATTCATCGGCACGTAGTCCGGATCCCCGGTCTACTACTCCTTGTGTCCATGCTAGTCATAACCAGATATGTATACCCAAGCATCCACGAGTCGGATGAAACTGAAGGAACGGGACCAGAGTTATACAGAGATGCTATGTGTCCAGAAAGTGCAACAACAATTGAGGGTTACTGGGGTTACCTCGCCCCAGGCCGGATATCTCCGGCAGGCGGGCTCGGTCATGGATCATCGGCTCCACAACCCCTCGACTGCGACAACTATGCAGGCATAGACAAAACTGTATAACAACGGGCTCGAGACCAACAATCGATCAAAGCAGTACTCTAGACAAGAAAGTTGTATTAAACAAGGCATACTAGAGTAGCTTACACAAAGAGGTTACAAGACCAACATAGGTCCAGCAACCCAACATTACAACAAGCAGCGAAAGCAAATATGTTGCTATACAACAAGAGCAAAAGGACTAAGAGTCCGAAACATAAGCAACGTAGCCAAACCCATACTACAGATACCATACTGCTGCCTGGGAACCCCTAACTATTCATCGACGTCGAGGTAGAACCCTTCTTCAGCTGCATCGCCGAAGTCTGAAACAAAACAACAACGAAGCAAGGTTGAGTACAAAAGGTACTCAGCAAGACTTGGCTTTTAAGGTTCTTTGCATAAAGCCAAATTTGTTTTCCGAAGTTGAGGAAGAAAAGCACGTGTAATAGAGCATTTCTAAAACAGAAGAGGAATCTACTCAACTACTGAGATCATTATGTTCTTTAGTCCACCAAGTACTTTCTCAACCCCAGACTACCTTATGCTACAAGAATCACCCCTCTCGACTTAGTCGAGGAGGCATCCTTCATTCATTGCCAGCAAGTTTTAGTCATTCCGTTAGAGTTATCTATGATCATAGAATCCGTTGCCAAGTCGTCCATAACCGTGGACACGGCTTTCCGAAAGATTTATCCCTGCAGGGGGTACACTTTACCCACACGTATCAACCGACTCTTAACGCCACGCGGTAACGCTCCTCTCTAAGAGCGCGGCAGAGTGTGGTCGACCACGGCCTTTACCCTGCTTAGCCCTATCCATGAGTCAACCCAAACAGGGCCACCCCGTCAACAGGGAGTTGGCCACCTCCTGACGGCACCTGTTCTGTGAGTCGGGACAAGATCCGTGTACGTCCATCACTGGTCCCGGTCACGCCCTAGTTTTCTCCAAAACGTTTTATGACACACCCGCAAATGGAAACCTCAATCTACGTGACCCATGGAAGTGACTAGACAAGTTAGTTAGCCGAGCGCGGTCTGTTAGGCCCCGCGTGTGGCTGTACGTTCAGTCTTGGCTTCGAAGGCGAGAACTCGCACCTAGGGGCATGAACGAGACAAAAACCACAACCCACAGTGGCCTCAACATCCATGCCATGTTAATCATGTTAATCAACCATATCAAAGCATAAACACCTTTCATACTAGGTTCACGCATTATCGGCATTTCATCAACCGGATGAAGCAGATCTTAAGACTAAGCATGTCTAAGCATTGAACACACAAGGCTCTACGTTACTCAAACAACCCTAGTCATACTAGGAGGGTAAACAGGTATGAAGGTGACATGTGAGGGGGTGGGGTCATGCAGTGGATAGGTTACTCTAACAGACTCAAAACCAAGTTGAATCGAATGCATGAGTAAGAGGTTGAAAGACTCAAAACATGGGTGGAGCCATGAGGTTGTGCTTGCCTTGCTCGTCGACGGTAGAGCTTGGGTTGTCGTAGAACGCCGGGTCGACCTCCGGATCTCGATCTACCGATAGCGAGCAACACCGGAAAGAAGGCAAACAATCAATACTTGACGACAGTGCAATGCACAATATGTATGCATGAGTAAAACAATGCAATTGAAATGAAGCTTAAGGAATAGAATATGAAGCTAGGGTTTCGCGTCGTGAACGACGAACACCGGAGGGGGAGGAAACCCTAAACTGGAGATGTGACCAAGCTAGGATGCTCAAATGACCTCGTGAACCTCATAGTTGGGTTGCATTTGCTTTACTGATCAAAATGGTATATTACACTTATTTTTCTATTTTTATTGAATAAAAACTTTATTTTCAATATTTATTTGAATTAAATGCAAACTACAAAAGTGACCTCATTTTAAACTTGGTTAAACATGTATGAAAATGGTATGGATAAATAGCTCTCATTTTTCTGAACACATACATATTTTTTTCATAATTTTTGGAGCTGTGGAAAGGAAGTTATTGATTTTCCAAAATAACATTTAAATCTGTTTTTCTATTTTACTGCGGGGCCCACTGCACAGTTTAAAACAGACAAAAAATGCCACTTGGCGTGCCACGTGGGCGGTGATGTCACCATGACATCACCGTGACCTCACGGTGGTGGCCGGCCGGTGGCAGAGGGTGGACGCCGGCGGCGATTCCGGCGGCCCCCGGAAGCGTGCCTAGGCTCGTTAGGTTCGTCTCGACGAGGCGGACGTGAGGGTGGCGGCGCCGCCCCGATACGGTCACCGGCGGCGAGCCGCGTGGAAGAAACGGCGGCGACGGGTTCGGTCTCCGGCGGCTTCGTCGAATCCGAGCGGGATAGGGCGAACGGAGGGGCTGGGGAGGAGCAGGAGCTCACCACAAGTTCGAAGAGAGGCGCGGCGGGGCCGGAGGTGGGCGGGGATGGCGGCGCGGTGGAGGGATTCCGGCGACCGGAGGGGAAGAAGAAGGGCTCGATTCGCCGCGCCTACGGAATCCCGGCGGCCGTGCCTGCTCGAGGAGGTAGAGGACTCGACGGCGCACCCAAAGAGCTCTACGAGGAGGTGGGGGAGGCAGTACAGCGGCGATGGCGGCGGATCGCCGGTGGCGGCGTTTTCGGGCGGAGGGAGAGACAGGGGGAGGAGAAGGCGTTTGTGGGGGGGGGGGGGGTCTGTGAGCTGAGCTCGATTCGGACGGCACCGAGGGTTCTCATCTTCTCCTCCACGTCGACAGGGGTGAGCAGGAGGTGGCGCGGCGGGGCGGTTGCCCTCCTGTCACCGGACAGGAGGAAGACGACAGGGGCAGTTCGCGGAAAACCCCCTGGGAAGAATGGAGAAATAACAGAAAGGTCCCTGGCAATTAAAAACTGAACCCAAAACAGAAATTTGAGGGCCTTTTTGTGAACCAAAAATTGCACAAAAATAGTCGTTGGAAAGCTCTTCAAATTTGCCATCTTTCTAGCACGAGGTTGGATCATTTTGAAAAACTTTTCAGAACAACTTTGTTTGGAACCAGTTTAAGTGACTTTCTGATAATGTTCTGATTAAACTTTAAAAGCAAAATTTTGGTTCATATTTCATGCATGCATGCCATGTACACAACACCTCTCTTTATTACACAAAAAGTAGGGCTGTTAAAAGTCTACCCCCCTTACAAGAATCTCGTCCCGAGATTCCTAGGTTTTAGAAAAGAAGTCGGGGTACTTAGATCGCAAACGATCTTCTCGTTCCCAGGTTGCTTCGTTCTCGGAATGATGCGACCACTGAACTTTGAGGAACTTGATAGTTTGACTACGAGTTCTTCGTTCGGCCTCATCGAGGATACGGACAGGAACCTCTTTGTAAGAGAGATCATCCTTGAGTTTGATGGTTTCGTGGTCCACACCACGGACAGGATCTTTGAAGCAACGTTTGAGTTGTGAGACATGGAATACATCATGGACATCCGGAAATCCTGGAGGCAACTGCAGTTGATATGAAACTTGACCTCGTTTTCCAATGATAGGGAAAGGACCGATATAACGAGGAGCCAGTTTGCCTTTGATTCCGAACCATTTTCCACCTTTCAGAGGTGTGACTCGAAGGTAAGCTTTCTCGCCAATCTCATAATGAACATCTTGGTGATGACGATCATAATAGCTTTTCTGACGAGATTGAGCTGTTTTCAGTCATTCACGAATGACGCGAACGATTTCTTCCGCTTCCTTGATTACATCCGGACTGAAGAACGATCTTTCACCGGTTTCAGACCAATTCAGCGGAGTTCGGCACTTGCGGCCATAAAGAACTTCGAAAGGAGCCTTGCCCAAACTAGATTGATAACTGTTGTTATAAGTGAACTCGGCAAATGGAAGAAACTTCTCCCAATCCTTACCGAACGATATAACACAAGCTCGGAGCATGTCCTCAAGAATCTGGTTAACTCTCTCAGTTTGACCACCGGTTTGTGGATGGAAAGCAGTGCTGAAAGATAGACGGGTTCCCATAGCTTGCTGGAAACTTGCCCAGAATTTAGAGGTGAACAGACTTCCACGATCAGAGATGATCTTCTTTGGAACACCGTGAAGGCTGACTATTCTGGATACATACAGATCCGCCAGCTGGATAGCAGTGATATCTTCTCGAATAGGAAGGAAATGAGCAACTTTGGATAGGCGGTCAACCACCACCCAGATAGCATTATGGCCTTTCTTTGTCTTGGGAAGACCGGTGATGAAATCCATACCCACTTCATCCCACTTCCATTCAGGAATAGGTAGGGGTTGAAGAACACCGGCTGGTCTTTGATGTTCTGCTTTCACACGACGACAGACGTCGCATTCAGCAACATATTGAGCGATTTCTCGCTTCATCAGGGTCCACCAGAATTTCGGACGAAGATCCTGATACATCTTGGTGCTACCAGGATGAATAGAAAGAGGTGTGTCATGAGCCTCTTGGAGTATTAGATTTCTCAGATTTCGGTTCTTGGGTACAACCAGACGGTTTTTGAAGTAGACAATGCCTTGATCATCAACAGAGAAACACTTAGCAGCCCCGCTAGCAATGTTCTTCTTAATCTTAGCAATGCCTAAGTTGTTCTTCTGAACATCTTTTATTTGATCTTCGAGAGAAGGTTTTATTTCCAAATTGGCCAGATATCCAGAAGGAACAACTTCGAGGTTCAGCTTGGAGAACTCCTCATGAAGAGAAGGCTGGGCTTGCTGTATCATCAAGTTGTTACAATAAGACTTCCGACTTAGCGCGTCAGCAACGACATTTGCTTTGCCGGGTTGATAGTTGAGACCCAAGTCAAAGTCCTTGATTACCTCCAACCATCTTCTCTGTCTGAGGTTCAGATCCGGTTGGGTGAACAGATATTTCAGACTCTGATGATCTGAGTATAACTCACATCGATTCCCAAGGAGATAATGACGCCATTGCTTGAGAGCATGGACCACGGCTGTCGGATATATACCAAATAGGGGTATAGAAGATGGTAGATAAAAGAGCTGGACTACCAGGGTGGCCTGCCAGGTAATGGGCTTAGGTCCATTGGGCGGCCCAGTAGTCCGACGCGTAGAAGCCGGATTCTAGAAGAACCCGGATCACGGCCCGCGTGGTCTGGCTTGGAGGAGAAGACGGATTCCTTACTTTCCAAGTTACAAGTTAAACGTAGTCTTCTAGGTTTCTGGTTCTGTAAGCCCTAATCCGGCTATTATATAAAGCCGGACGGGAGATAGATTTCATAAGTTCTTTTAGTTCCAAGGTTCTAGGTCCAAGCTCAAACCTTACGCAACTCGCCGGGAAGATCATCCTCGACGAGTAGCTGGATCTATTCCCTTACATTGTAACCTTATTATACGGGCTTTAGTCCCACATAGTGAGAAGTGCAGGAGTAGGTACGCCGTACTGTCGCGACGTACCGAACCTGGGTAAATCCCGTGTTCTGTGTTTACTACGCTATCCCGTTACCCCACGTCTCTACCGTAGTCTCGTGGCACCCCAGTCTATGAAAACTACTACGATGTCTCGACAGTTGGCGCCCACCGTGGGGCAAACGACGTCAGGCGTGAAGTTCCGATCTGGGATATTAGGCGGAATCGGAAGATCGATCACTGTCGGAAGCTTGGAATTCGACGACGACGTTGGGCGCTTCCTCGACAACGGATCCTACATACCGGCGCAAAACCACCTGGTAAGTGCCTGCGTTTTACCGATTGGATCTGCTAACATCTTTATCGGATTAACCGCGGAAGCAATGGGGTTTTGCGGTGAAAGCAGTTATTTCCCACCCGCCCTATACCCAGTCGAAGACGACTATGATGCCGGATTTTTCTCAGATCGCTGACAAAACAGTGATACACACTTTATCGGCATGGTGCAATCCGAGATCGCTGAAAACACGGATGACGGAAATCCCGTGCAAGAGGCAGACAACGATACACCCGTCACAGAGACGGAAGAACCAATACCCGTCACAGAGACGGAAGATCCGACATCCGTCAACCAGACGATGAACTCGGAAACAGAGTCCGTGCTTGCCGCCATTGAGGCGAGATTGGAGTCGGAAACCGGATCGGATAACTTCGAATCCGAAGACGAAGATGATGATGCCTTCGTAAGAAAAGTTAAGTCCTTTCAAGAGGGATTCCATGAAGTACTAATGGCAAAACCAGCTGATACAACGGGTGCCGATAGCCAGGAAAGCCCTAAAACCCCTCCGCCAGCAGAGGAGAGGGAAGACGGAGAAACTTCTCCGATATTTCCTAATGTCAAGGAGATGACAGAGGATGAACCTGTCAAAAAACCTCCCTCTTCCAAGAAAAAGCACTGTGCTTCTAAAAAACTCCAGTACAAACTCCGGAAGAAAAAGTCAGCTGATCTCGCTGATGAAAACCTGGAAGTTGGAGATATTAGTGGCACAAAGCCTACGGAAAAGAAATCTAAGGAAATCACTGCTCCGCCAATGACAGAACTGGAAGAGCAAGAACTATTACAAACTCCAGTGGGACCCAATGAACCCCCTGAGATGCTGGAAGCCAGGAGACAAGCTTTCCAACGGCAACAGCAACAACTGCTTAGATCTCGGCAACATCTCCAACAAACCCATAATGACATCAAAATTATGAAGGAAGAAATTGAGGAGTACGAGAGAAAGCATAGATCCGCCTTAAAACCTACGAGGTTACCCGGAATTGCAAAACCGGAAGAACTGCCGCCGAAAGAAAGGTTCTATAACCCATCTTGGCAAAAGCAGTTAAACGGCAAAGATGCCAAGGGCGAACCAATATACAAAACCGCAGCTGAAAACGCGGAAGCAGCGTTCGCCATCCTGAACAATGATCTGTACTCCAACAGGGAAAAACTCCAAGGGGTGTATGCTTTCCTAGGAAAAGCATTACAGCAGCAACAGCGAGGACAAGAGCGATCAGGGAGGCTGCATGATAATTCCACCCTCTGCAAAACTGTCACTTGCGCTGCTGGAGCACCTGGACCGGAAGAACCCGGAGATTCGGATAAAAAAGAGGATCCGAGAAAGGACAAGAAAAACCCCGACAACCGGGACGCAGCGTCTAGAACCGGACCTCATCTCCCGAAAGATGGATATAAACCGCACGATCGGGAAGACAAACACCGGAATGACGGCAAAATAATGCCACCTCCGAGAAACCCAGCTGAAAAAGCTGGAAGATACGATACACCTCACAGGCGTGAAAGATCTCGGACACCGCCCAAAGATAAGGAAAGGTACAGGAGCAGGACTCCACCTAATCCCAGAGGGCGTGACAACGGAAGAGATAGAGATAACCTCGGAAAAACGCGTCCGCGTAACAATGGAAAAGAAAGGAGCAGATCCCCTTCTGTCCATTCAGCCGGGAGATATTCTGCACATATTGATAGAGCAGAAAAGGATGATCTATACTTTGGTCCTAAGTGTTTTACAGACAGGATCCGAAGGATAACCCTGCATTCTGGCTTCGCCAAAGTTGGTCCAACCTACCAAAAATACACCGGCAGTACAAACCCGGATACCTGGCTTTCAGATTATTACACAGCCGTCCAGATCAACAACGGGACAGACCTGGAAGCTGTCAAGTTTCTTCCCCTAATGTTGCTAGACGGAGCCAGAGATTGGATTAATGGTTTACCATCAAGAACTGTCGACAGTTGGGATGATATGGCGAGAGTATTTACTCAGCATTTTCGAGGAACATACAAACGCCCAAATAGCATCAACCAGCTGAACCGTTGCACCCAATTTGAAGACGAACCATACGTGGATTTCATCTCCAGATGGACTGCAATGAAGAATAGTTGCTCTGGAGTAACTGACGTACAAGCAATGCATGCTTTCGTCAATGGCCTAAAACCCGGACTTGTACCGTTCATGGTTGGTTCTAAAAAGCACAAAGATCTCGGATCTATGCTTACAACCGCTAATGAGCATGCTGCAGCCGAAGACGATATCAGAGCAAGAGGAGGTAATATTGAGTCACTGATACTGGCCAAGAAAACACCTCGTTCTGATAAAAAAGGAACCCCGGAGTCAACAACAAAGCCCAAGGAGGTTAACTTAGCCTTTGGAGGAGAAAAAGGGAACAAGTGGAAAGGCCGCAGTCCGGATCCCATCAATTACACTCCTGAAGAATGGGAGAGAATTAAATCGGAACCCTGCGTCCACCACTCTCAGTTTGGGAAACCAACCCACACGAACGCGCAATGCCGGCTAAACAAGCATATGAAAGGCAATGCAGGATCCGTAAATAAAGGGAAGGGTTCCAAGAGGAAGCCTGCCAAACAAAAGCCAGAAGCTGAAAAAGAAGACAGTGAATCGGACACTGATGATAAAATCCAGGAACAACAGCGAAAAGGCGAACCTAAATTTCCGAGAGTTGACGGAGAAGCAATGCTAACTTTCCTAGCAACCCCGTCAGCAAAGGTGGCCAAAAGGACACTTCGAGAAATAAACGCGGTTGTTCCTGCAACCCCAAAATTCTTGAAGTATTCCAACACACCGATAATCTGGGATCAGTCTGATCATCCCGGAAATATCCCTGAACCCGGCACACAAGCTCTTGTTGTAAGCCCTATTGTTCAAAACACTAGGCTAAGAAGAGTGCTGATGGACGGAGGATCCAGCATCAATATAATGTACCTGGATACACTGAAGCACTTGAAGATATCCGAGTCCCAGCTCAATTACAGCAATATACGCTTCCATGGCATTGTTCCTGGCAGGCAAGCACGATCCCTAGGAGAAATTTCCCTAGATGTCACCTTCGGAGATAAAGATCACTTCCGGCAGGAAAAAGTATCCTTCGAAGTTGTGCCGTTCGAGAGCGTGTATCACGCAATACTCGGACGTCCGGCTTTCGCTAAATTTATGGCAAGATCTTGCTATATCTACAACAAGCTGAAGATGCCAGGACCCAAAGGAGGAGTAATCACCATTGCCGGTGATTTCAAGCTGGCAAACGAGTTGGAGAAGCAAAACGCCCTTTGCGCTCAAAGAGTTATAGCTCAGGAAGAACTGAAGGAGTTAGCCAAGGAGGTATCGCCGAAAGAAATGCCGGCAGGAAAAGAAACTCGGAAGCCAACAGATAGCTTCAAGGCATCCGAGAATACAAGACAGGTAATCCTAGATCCCAAAGATCCGACAAAATTCGTCGTTGTAGGGACTGGGATGACCGACAAATAGGAAGGCGAGCTCATCAAGTTCCTCCGTGAGAACTGGGACATTTTTGCCTGGTGTCCAGCTGACATGCCAGGCGTACCCAGGGAACTTGCTGAGCACCAACTCAAGGTTCTTCCCGGATCAAAACCCGTCAAACAAGGTCTCCGTCGATTTGACGGAAGAAGACGAAAGGCTATTGGCAAGGAAATTATCCGGCTTTTAGCAGCGGATTTCATCAAGGAGGTAATCCATACTGACTGGTCCGCAAATCCGGTACTAGTACCGAAGAAAGACACAACTGCACTCAGAATGTGTATAGATTACACAGGATTGAACAAGTTATGTCCGAAAGATAGGTTTGCGCTACCGCGAATCGATCAAATAATAGACGCCACTGCAGGCTCTGAGCTTTTATGCTTTTTGGATGCATACTCCGGGTACCACCAAATACGCATGAAAAAGGAAGATCAAATCAAGACTTCTTTTATAACCCCGTACGGGACGTATTACTACGTAACCATGCCTTTTGGCCTGAAGAACGCAGGTGCAACCTACCAGCGATGCATGCAACGTTGTTTGCATAGTCAAATTGGCAGAAACGTCCATGTTTACGTGGACGATATTGCTGTCGTAACCAAGGAAAAAGATACACTCCTTGAGGATTTGCGAGAAACTTTCGAAAACTTGCGCACTTACAAGATGAAGTTGAATCCATCTAAGTGCGTATTCGGGTTTCCCTCAGGAAAACTTCGGGGTTTCATCGTTTCTCGCAGAGGAATAGAAGTTAACCCGGAAAAGATCAAGGCAGTCTCGAACATCTCAGAACTTACGTGTGAAAAAGATGTCCCAGAACTGCCGGGTTCCGCCACAGCCATAAAAAGATTTCTTAGTTGGCTGGGGGCTAAAAACCTACCACGCTTCAAGCTGCTGAAAAATTTCGACAAGGTCAAGTGGATTGCGGAAGCCTGGGAACACCTAGCAAGTTATGTCCCCTTCTGTACCTAGTTCAAATCTATGTAAACATCTTTTGAGATCATGAAATAAAGTTGTCGGAATGCTGTTATCTATTTTTCTTCTAAGTGCAAAGCGTTTCCGCCTCATCTATTTCCCAATGATCTTACAATTTTTCTCAATGTTAACCCGAATTGTGCTGGCGTACTCGGCGTTACGTAACTGAATGATTTTTCAGCCTTTTAACGGCTAAAGGAAACTTGAATTGCCTGCGTGCCCAAGTTTCACTTAAAACTTTCCTTGTTTCTCTAAGTCTTATCTGATCGTGCGTATGCTGGGTTACTGGAACTAGTTAGTAAAAATGCCTTTAGCATGATTCATGTTTTCGAGTTTCAAAACTGCTTGGTTCGTCCCCAGTTACTCGGCATAACGATTCATAATGCTATTTGAGCCATTTCAAACACTAAGGACAGTTAAAGCATACACACCAGATAACTTAGAAGATAAAGGAGTGGTAAAATTCAAACAACTTGCAAAGTAATTTCATAGTTTAAACTGCAAAAGGCGGAATTTTCATTAATACATAAGAAGCATTAAATTTTGGATTACAAATGAAAGAACAGTAATGCTCCTATTGTCTAAATTTTCTATCCAGGTTCCAGGTAACCCTTCAAGATTCCGACTCCTCCTCGCTGCTTTCTTCATCGTGGATTGGAGGAGCTTCTTCTTCTGGATAGTTGACGGCGACATTTACCATGGCGGCAATCTGGGTGGCGTGGCCCTTAACTTCACCAAAGATGGTGGATCGTTGCGCATCCGTGTATCCCTGAGGGACACCGGTGGCCACACGCCAGGATTTGGCACTAGGATAGTGCATGCGCATAAGGCCTAAGGCCATGCGCGCACCACCCCGTGCAGCGGAGCGGAGAACAGACTCCTTGGACTCCGCCACCTCCGTGATGATACCCGGAAGTTTTTCAACCTCCGAGCATTCCCCAGATTTTTCGGGAAGAAACTTGCCTACTAGCTGCGTTGCAGCAGCCTTCACCAAGTTCCATGTCTCCCCAAAAGCTCGGATGCCTGCAGCCCGAGTGCCATCTGGGGTGTCTCCTGGTTGATCCAATAAAACATACAAAAGAGTTAAGGAGACAAACAGAGAAAACAAAACATGGAAAGATGAGGACAAGGGTAAGAAATTTACCGATGAGTTTATCGATCTCGGAAACTTCCTCCAGGCGAAGATTCAGAGCTTCAGTCAAATCCTGAATGGTGGATTTGTCTTTCTCTGCCTGTTCGGAAGCCTTGGAGTTAGCCACTCCAAGGGCCAGATTGCTGGCTTCCAGGTCTTGTTGAGCCTTCACAAGATTCTTGTGAAGCTCAATGTTCTCATTACGGAGAATCTCGGCGTTGCCGGAATCTTCCGCTGCTTGTTTAGCTTCAGCTAAAGCAGCTGAAAAGCAAGGGAAAATCCGAGTTGATCAATTTCCTCGGGAAAAAACTTAGACAAAATCTTAAATCGGAAATTTCAAAACGAAAAAGCTTACCTTTCGTTTCCGTCAAAGCGAGCTGAGATGATTCCAGCTCCGCCTCTCTCTCCTCAAGAATAGAAAGAAGACTTCGAACTTCTTTATTCTTGATAGTGAGCTTCCTGAAAACTTCAAGGTTTATGGCCTCGGAGGTTTGCTGAAACACAGCAAGGAAAAGTATGGTTAATAAAAAACATCAAAGCAAAAAAGCATGCATTTTTGTTTAATGCTTGGGGGCTAGAGTTACATACCTGGCTCATGCGTTGCAAACCTGCTAAGTTTTCTCGGAATTCCTTCGCGTATTCCGCGAAGTGATTTTCGGCCGCGCTCAAGCCATCATTTATAGCTTTAAAATCCTTGTCAAAGGTGGGGATTTCCTCGTCGAAAGTCCGAGAAGATTTCCCCACCTCTGGAGCCGCCCTTTCCCTCGTGTCCGACTCAGACACAATGGGCTGGCTGGGCTCTGGGGGCTTGGTGGTGGTGGCTGCAGTAGGTTCTTCCGCCATTGTCTGAGGCGTGTCCGGGGCGACGGCGGGAGATGGTTGGCTGCCTCGGTTGGAAGAAGCTCTGAGCTTCTTCAACTTTCTCGGTTTCAAGGTGGAGGGGGGTAAGCTAAAAACCAAAAACCCGGAAAAGGTTAAAACACCGAAGATGGACGAAAAAGATCCCATAAAAGAAAAAACCCAGAAGAAAATAACCTGGACGTGGCGACGGGGATTCCGTCAAGGTCGATAATTTCATCCGAAGAAATTATCTTCTTGCGTTTGCGCCCACCAGTAGCGGCGGTGCGCAGCGCATCCAGCTCGGCCTCGGAGGCTAACTCCGAGTCTGGAAGATCCACAAGCTGTTGGAAAAAACCAATCAGATTCAAAAGGTAGATTATCCAGGAAGTAAGATTATACCCAAATAACGGAAAAATTACCTTAGGAGCGGGGTTGTCGGCCGTGTACATTGGCCGACTCTCCGTGTATTGATCGCGCGAAGCGACCAACTGATTGATGCGCCGCCTAAGCTCCTTTGCGGGCCAATCCTTGTCGGTTGTCCGCATTGGATCCTTGGCTCCTGTGTATTCGCACAGGAGACGGCCTCCGTGGTTTGCTAACGGCTGAATCCGCCTATCTAGCCAGCAAAAGACCGTGTCCATACCGGTCAAAGGAGGTTTGGAGGAAGTGAGCTTGGCGATGCGCCTCTTGATCCTTAGTAGATCTAGAGGCAGAACCTGGACGGCCTCTGTCACCCAGTTATCCTGGGGAACAGCGGCGGAGTTCACAAAAGGTGGAACCCCGACGGCCTTTTTAGGAAAGGGCACGTCGGGGTGATAGAAAAAAGAACCCGTCCAAAATTTGACGGATTCTGAGGTTTTGATTTTGGGGAACCAATCCTCTCGGAATCTCCGAAGAGTAAAGGAAATGGTTCCGCAATTTGGGAGCGCGCCCTCCGAAGAGTTACGCTTCACCCCAAAGCAATACAACCAAAAATCTAACCTAGGCTCTATTCCTAGGTAACCTTCGAACAAGGCCTGGAAGCCGGCCATGTACAGAATAGAGTTGGGAGGAAGGTTATGTGGTTGGATGTTGTAGTGTGACAGAACCTGGAGGAAGAAGGATGAAGGTGGCAATCCCATACCTCGCAGAAGGTGGGAGGCAAGAAGCACCCTTTCGCCCTCTTGTGGCAGGGGTTTAATCTCCTCTTCCGGGAGCCGCCATTTCTTTTTCAGCACCAAACCCTCCTTTTCCAGGTTGGGAAGGAGAGCCGGGGGAATACTGCAGGCACTCCAGTTGCCTACAGTTTCCTCTTCCTCTTCTGCTCCGGTGGCGGCGGCGGCGGCGGCCTTCGCGGCGGCAAGCTTTTCGCCTAGGAGCTCGATTTTCTCCTCCGCCGTCTCCGGTGCGAACGGCGGGGATGTTGTGGTGCTTGAGCTCGCTACGTCCGCGGCGGTGGAAGCATTTCCTCCGCCCACCGCGGATGCCGTGGTTGTTTCCGGCCCGCCGCCGGCATGCTTGGGCGACCCCAGTTGTGGATCCAGGTCGCCCAAAAGCTCGTCGATGGAGGCGCGGGCCGGTGAGGACGACGGAGAGGCCATCGTTTTCGGTGGTGACGGAGCGCTCCGGCGTGCAAAGGGCTTGTCGGGGCAAGGATTCGTTCTAAGCTCTCGTGCTCGCGTTTGCGTCAATGGCGTGGGCAGAGGGAGTGAGGAAAGATTTCCGGAGACGACGAGGACGGCTATTTATAGCCTAAAAACCTCTAGATACGCGCCAACGGCTCTTTTGACCGTTGGATGTTCGACGCGTGTCGCTCGCCGGAAAATCCGGGAAACGGAACGACAGAGGAATGATGGCTATCTCCTCGTTTCTCGTGAGAATCTGTCAGAGATACGTTGCAGGGTTTCCCGCGTGAAACCAAGCGGCGCTTGCGTCAGCATGATTAAAGCGCTGATGTCACGTGTTCCTTTTCCGCGAAGGATCGCGAGAAGAAAAGCCGGATTTTCATAGTTCCGAGTTTTATGTTACCATCTCCTTCAAAAGGGAAGAAGAAAGAATCAAGACTGCTGAATCAAGTTTCCCGGACAAAATGTATTTGACGAAAGGCGGAGTTTCAGAGTTTTGATCCTTCCTGGGGGCTACTGTCGGATATATACCAAATAGGGGTATAGAAGATGGTAGATAAAAGAGCTGGACTACCAGGGTGGCCTGCCAGGTAATGGGCTTAGGTCCATTGGGCGGCCCTAATCCGACGCGTAGAAGCCGGATTCTAGAAGAACCCGGATCACGGCCCGCGTGGTCTGGCTTGGAGGAGAAGACGGATTCCTTACTTTCCAAGTTACAAGTTAAACGTAGTCTTCTAGGTTTCTGGTTCTGTAAGCCCTAATCCGGCTATTATATAAAGCCGGACGGGAGATAGATTTCATAAGTTCTTTTAGTTCCAAGGTTCTAGGTCCAAGCTCAAACCTTACGCAACTCGCCGGGAAGATCATCCTCGACGAGTAGCTGGATCTATTCCCTTACATTGTAACCTTATTATACGGGCTTTAGTCCCACATAGTGAGAAGTGCAGGAGTAGGTACGCCGTACTGTCGCGACGTACCGAACCTGGGTAAATCCCGTGTTCTGTGTTTACTACGCTATCCCGTTACCCCACGTCTCTACCGTAGTCTCATGGCACCCCAGTCTATGAAAACTACTACGATGTCTCGACAACGGCTGCTAGCTCAAGATCATGGGTTGGATAGTTGTGCTCATGTGGTTTCAGTTGACGAGAACCATAAGCCACTACATGACCCTCTTGCATTAACACACAACCGAGTCCTTGTTGAGAGGCATCACAGAAGATAACAAAATCCTTGCTCGTATCAGGGAGAACAAGCACAGGAGAGGTAGTCAGTTTGGTTTTCAGAGTTTGGAAACTTTCCTCTGCTTTTTCTGACCACTCGAACTTTTTGCCTTTCTTAAGTAGTTCAGTCATAGGTTTGGCAATTTTGGAGAAGTTCTCGATGAAACGACGGTAATAACCTGCCAGTCCGAGAAAACTCCGAACATCCTTGACTGATTTAGGTGTTTCCCAGTCCAGAATAGTTTGGATCTTGTCTGGAATAACGGCAACACCTTCGGCAGACACTACGTGTCCGAGATAGATGAGTTCTTTCAACCAGAACTCACACTTGGAGAACTTGGCATAAAGTTTGTGCTCACGGAGTTTGGATAACACCAAACGCAGGTGTTCAGAATGATCATCTTCGGTTTTGGAATAGACCAGGATGTCGTCGATGTAGACCACGACGAACTTATCAAGATACTCCATGAATACCGAGTTCATAAGCCTCATGAAGGTAGCTGGAGCATTAGTAAGACCGAAAGACATGACGGTGTATTCGTAAAGACCATAACGAGTAGTAAATGCCGTTTTAGGAATGTCCTCCTTTCTGATCTTTATTTGATGGTATCCTGATCGCAGGTCCATCTTGGAGAAGACAGTTGCACCAGCTAACTGATCAAAGAGGTCATTGATTCTTGGAAGAGGGTACTTGTTTTTGATGGTCACTGCATTCAGCGGCCGATAATCAACAACCAGACGTGGAACATTGGTATCCCGCTTCTTGACAAAGATAGTGGGACAACCCCAAGAAGATGTGCTAGGTTGGATGAAACCCTTTTCTTCTAACTCCTCGATTTGGCGTTTCAATTCAACCAGCTCCTCTGGGGCCATACGGTAAGGTCTTTTAGACATAGGAGCGGTACCTGGGACTAACTCAATGACAAACTCCACACTTCGATCAGGTGGCATGCCAGGTAACTCTTCAGGAAACACATCAGGGAAATCACTGACTACAGGTAACTCATGAATTTCAGGAGGGTAATCACCTTGCATGAAGTACAGCTGCAGTTCAGGAGAAAGTCGTGTGCGTGCTGAAGGAGGAATGGTGAACTCAGACCAATAGTCGATGATGGCACCGGAAGGATGTTTCAAGGTGAGGCATTTTGTTGCACAATCCAAAACAGCTCCATATTTGGCAAGCCAATCCATGCCCAATATGACATCAAGGTCAGTGGATTTTAGGGCAATGAAGGTTGCAGGGAATTGTAAGGATCCCACCTCAACCATGAGCTCTGGCGTAACCATGGTGGTTTGCCAGTTGCAACCAGGGGAGTTTACCATTAACGGTTTTTGCAACTTTTCGAAAGGTATCCCATGCATTTTAGCAAACCCTTCTGACATGAATGTATGCGATGCTCCAGAATCAAATAAGGCTAAAGCCGAAATTGAGTTGACACGAATCGTACCCAGTAAGACGCTTGGATCGTCCTGAGCATCCTCGGCAGTCACATAGTTCAGACGACCACGTCCAGCACCAGCAGGCTTTGCCATTTTCTTAGGAGGAGGAGGAGGAGGGGCACGTCCAGCATGATTCTGAGGGCACTCCCTCGAGAAGTGACCAGGCTGGCCACAGCGGTAGCACACATTGCTGGGAGGAGCAGCAACTGGAGGACGAGAACCTTGTCCACCACCAT
The DNA here is from genome assembly GCA_028641055.1 of Alopecurus myosuroides. Taxonomy (NCBI): domain Eukaryota; kingdom Viridiplantae; phylum Streptophyta; class Magnoliopsida; order Poales; family Poaceae; genus Alopecurus; species Alopecurus myosuroides. The sequence continues at coordinate 151,899,657 of CM054057.1, forward strand.
AGGTTGATGTCGCAGGTGGGGCAGGTGGACGAGGAGCATATCCAGATGGCCTTGGCTGGAACGGAGCCCTGGGAACAGCACTGTATGGAATGAACACACGGCGCTTCCTCTTCTGACCGGAGGGTGATGCACGGGAATCTCCATCCCTCTTCTTCATAGCAGTATCCATCTCCTTTTTGCCACGTTCAAGAGTGATGGCCTGGTTGTAAAGTTCCTGGAAACTCCGGAACTTGAAGGGAAGAAGCTCGTAACGAACAGTTGGGTTCAGGCCCTTGCGGAACAGATCCTGCTTGTCCTCGTCATTAGTGACATCACGAGGAGCATAGCGAGCCAAACGAGTGAACACACGACCATAGGCCTCAATACCCATACTGCCCTGAGTAAGATCAAGGAACTCCTTTCTTTTACCGTCCATGACTGCCTTCGGAATATAAGCCTCACGGAAAGCAGTACGGAACTCTGCCCAAGTGACCTCATGATCGGGCGCCTGCAACGCCAGAAAGCCTTCCCACCAAGCACCAGCAGCACCTTCAAGCTTATAGGTGGCGAAGTTCACACGGTCACGTTCCTGGACACGGAGAGCAATGAACTTGCGCTCCATAGTATGAAGCCAGTCATCGGCATCGAGAGGCTCAGTGGAGTCAGCAAAGTATGGTGGCTGAGCCTTGAGGAAGTCCACAAGTGTAACGCCGGCAGCACGGCGTTCAGTGTTCTGGGCCACACGCTCCAGAAGTTGTTCGTTCCTCAGACGGTTGTTCTCAATGCTTTGCAGCACCTGCGCCATTGAGGGTGGCGGCGGAGGTGTTGGCTCAGGAGGAGGGTTGTTACGGCCACGAGTACCACCCGACATCCTGAGTAAAAGGAAGAGGAATCATGAATAACACATCCATGGAAAGGATACAATGGATCAACATGTATTAGTTTCAACGAAAATCAAGAAACATGCCGAAATGTAGTAGAACAGAATGAATGAACATGAAGTGTATCATTTCATCAACATGGAGACAACATATTACAACATTTATTGAAACCAGTCGAAGTACAAACCATACATGGTGGCGGTACAAGCTCACAAGCTTAAGTACATACAACACTGAAAGATAGTACGGTAGATACACATCACCGAAGTTCTGCTCCTATACATTATTTTTCTACAACTTCGGGTTTCGAGTACATGAAAGCAAACATTACTCTAGCTGGAACCGACAACGGTCTCAGTATCCTCCGAAGTCGAAAGGAAGTGGAACCGGAGCACCAGGATAGCGACGAACAGACTCGTCCTGCGGTCCGTGGAGAGACTGTGGTACACCACGCACCATGCTAGGCCTCCTGAGGCGTCCACGAGGGGGAACATCACCTCCAACATCTGGAGATGCAACCGAGGAAGGCACAAGTACAGCTGGAAGCTCTATCTCAGAGGCCTGAACAATACCACTCTCAACGAATGGCCTCACTCTGGCTGTCACAGTCCTGAGACTAGATGCAAGGGTGTTAACTAGTGCACTAAGCTCACGCTCGCGACGAGCATAAGCAGCAAGAAGATCAGCGGTGCACCTAAGTGTAAGATCTTCCTCCTGGGAGGAATCAGCAAAGGTGTGAGTGTAACACCCCTCAAGAGTAGCATCTGAACCAGGGCAGTAACGGAAGGAGCTATGCTCGTGATCTGGATAGTGGTAACGAAGCTCATTAAGACAGTGCCGTGCAGCATCCTGCACAGCCATCTCGATGGTGAAACCAATACCCTCAGCATAGTGCTCAGCAAGAAAGATGGTGCCATCTAGCTGTGGAAGACGGACACCACACAAGTACTGGGTCTGGTGGAAGTCACGGTACTCCTCATACACGGTGTACACAGGATACCAAGGGGCTCCTATGTTTGCACAGGCTGAGGCTAAGATATGAGGAAAACCTGGAACTCCAAGGCATAGTGTATGTCGAACAACCTGACCAGAAGGCATCTGAAACAAAGACATTTTCAAGATGTCAAAAAGGCATGGAGAAATGACTTGAATTTGGAACTATAACAACCTGAGACAAAGTACTCAGAAGAAAAACACCCAACGGTTTTATCCTAACTTTTGAGACAACAACAAGAAAACAACACACAAAAACAAATGAGATACGGTGACTCAGAGTTAGAGTGATACCAGGTAAGGAGCAAAAAGAATCCTAAGAGGGTTTTCATAACTCATTTTGTCTTTTCAAAGTAGTTTTCACAAGTTCTAGACTCAACATCGACCAACGGCAAGGGTTTCCTACAGGCAGTCCTGCTCTGATACCAAGACCTGTCGGACCCCGGACCCCGGGATATACAAACTGTCATGTGCTCCTAGCAGTGGACCCACAAGGGCTTTAGGGTTACCAGCCCCAGCCGCAACAAACAACGGCAGGCAGACCGGATTCATCGGTACGTAGTCCGGATCCCCGGTCTACTACTCCTTGTGTCCATGCTAGTCATAACCAGATATGTATACCCAAGCATCCACGAGTCGGATGAAACTGAAGGAACGGGACCAGAGTTATACAGAGATGCTATGTGTCCAGAAAGTGCAACAACAATCGAGGGTTACTGGGGTTACCTCGCCCCAGGCCGGATATCTCCGGCAGGCGGGCTCGGTCATGGATCATCGGCTCCACAACCCCTCGACTGCGACAACTATGCAGGCATAGCCAAAACTGTATAACAACGGGCTCGAGACCAACAATCGATCAAAGCAGTACTCTAGACAAGAAAGTTGTATTAAACAAGGCATACTAGAGTAGCTTACACAAAGAGGTTACAAGACCAACATAGGTCCAGCAACCCAACATTACAACAAGCAGCGAAAGCAAATATGTTGCTATACAACAAGAGCAAAAGGACTAAGAGTCCGAAACATAAGCAACGTAGCCAAACCCATACTACAGATACCAGACTGCTGCCTGGGAACCCCTAACTATTCATCGACGTCGAGGTAGAACCCTTCTTCAGCTGCATCGCCGAAGTCTGAAACAAAACAACAACGAAGCAAGGTTGAGTACAAAAGGTACTCAGCAAGACTTGGCTTTTAAGGTTCTTTGCATAAAGCCAAATTTGTTTTCCGAAGTTGAGGAAGAAAAGCACGTGTAATAGAGCATTTCTAAAACAGAAGAGGAATCTACTCAACTACTGAGATCATTATGTTCTTTAGTCCACCAAGTACTTTCTCAACCCCAGACTACCTTATGCTACAAGAATCACCCCTCTCGACTTAGTCGAGGAGGCATCCTTCATTCATTGCCAGCAAGTTTTAGTTATTCCGTTAGAGTTATCTATGATCACAGAATCCGTTGCCAAGTCGTCCATAACCGTGGACACGGCTTTCCGAAAGATTTATCCCTGCAGGGGGTACACTTTACCCACACGTATCAACCGACTCTTAACGCCACGCGGTAACGCTCCTCTCTAAGAGCGCGGCAGAGTGTGGTCGACCACGGCCTTTACCCTGCTTAGCCCTATCCATGAGTCAACCCAAACAGGGCCACCCCGTCAACAGGGAGTTGGCCACCTCCTGACGGCACCTGTTCTGTGAGTCGGGACAAGATCCGTGTACGTCCATCACTGGTCCCGGTCACGCCCTAGTTTTCTCCAAAACGTTTTATGACACACCCGCAAATGGAAACCTCAATCTACGTGACCCATGGAAGTGACTAGACAAGTTTGTTAGCCGAGCGCGGTCTGTTAGGCCCCGCGTGTGGCTGTACGTTCAGTCTTGGCTTCGAAGGCGAGAACTCGCACCTAGGGGCATGAACGAGACAAAAACCACAACCCACAGTGGCCTCAACATCCATGCCATGTTAATCATGTTAATCAACCATATCAAAGCATAAACACCTTTCATACTAGGTTCACGCATTATCGGCATTTCATCAACCGGATGAAGCAGATCTTAAGACTAAGCATGTCTAAGCATTGAACACACAAGGCTCTACGTTACTCAAACAACCCTAGTCATACTAGGAGGGTAAACAGGTATGAAGGTGACATGTGAGGGGGTGGGGTCATGCAGTGGATAGGTTACTCTAACAGACTCAAAACCAAGTTGAATCGAATGCATGAGTAAGAGGTTGAAAGACTCAAAACATGGGTGGAGCCATGAGGTTGTGCTTGCCTTGCTCGTCGACGGTAGAGCTTGGGTTGTCGTAGAACGCCGGGTCGACCTCCGGATCTCGATCTACCGATAGCGAGCAACACCGGAAAGAAGGCAAACAATCAATACTTGACGACAGTGCAATGCACAATATGTATGCATGAGTAAAACAATGCAATTGAAATGAAGCTTAAGGAATAGAATATGAAGCTAGGGTTTCGCGTCGTGAACGACGAACACCGGAGGGGGAGGAAACCCTAAACTGGAGATGTGACCAAGCTAGGATGCTCAAATTACCTGGTGAACCTCATATTTGGGTTGCATTTGCTTTACTGATCAAAATGGTATATTACACTTATTTTTCTATTTTTATTGAATAAAAACTTTATTTTCAATATTTATTTGAATTAAATGCAAACTACAAAAGTGACCTCATTTTAAACTTGGTTAAACATGTATGAAAATGGTATGGATAAATAGCTCTCATTTTTCTGAGCACATACATATTTTTTTCATAATTTTTGGAGCTGTGAAAAGGAAGTTATTGATTTTCCAAAATAACATTTAAATCTGTTTTTCTATTTTACTGCGGGGCCCACTGCACAGTTTAAAACAGACAAAAAAAATGCCACTTGGCGTGCCACGTGGGCGGTGATGTCACCGTGACATCACCGTGACCTCACGGTGGTGGCCGGCCGGTGGCAGAGGGTGGACGCCGGCGGCGATTCCGGCGGCCCCCGGAAGCGTGCCTGGGCTCGTTAGGTTCGTCTCGACGAGGCGGACGTGAGGGTGGCGGCGCCGCCCCGATACGGTCACCGGCGGCGAGCCGCGTGGAAGAAACGGCGGCGACGGGCTCGGTCTCCGGCGGCTTCGTCGAATCCGAGCGGGATAGGGCGAACGGAGGGGCTGGGGAGGAGCGGGAGCTCACCACAAGTTCGAAGAGAGGCGCGGCGGGGCCGGAGGTGGGCGGGGATGGCGGCGCGGTGGAGGGATTCCGGCGACCGGAGGGGAAGAAGAAGGGCTCGATTCGCCGCGCTTACGGCATCCCGGCGGCCGTGCCTGCTCGAGGAGGTAGAGGACTCGACGGCGCACCCAAAGAGCTCTACGAGGAGGTGGGGGAGGCAGTACAGCGGCGACGGCGGCGGATCTCCGGTGGCGGCGTTTTCGGGCGGAGGGAGAGACAGGGGGAGGAGAAGGCGTTTGTGGGGGGGGTCTGTGAGCTGAGCTCGATTCGGACGGCACCGAGGGTTCTCATCTTCTCCTCCACGTCGACAGGGGTGAGCAGGAGGTGGCGCGGCGGGGCGGTTGCCCTCCTGTCACCGAACAGGAGGAAGACGACAGGGCAGTTCGCGGAAAACCCCCTGGGAAGAATGGAGAAATAACAGAAAGGTCCCTGGCAATTAAAAACTGAACCCAAAACAGAAATTTGAGGGCCTTTTTGTGAACCAAAAATTGCACAAAAATAGTCGTTGGAAAGCTCTTCAAATTTGCCATCTTTCTAGCACGAGGTTGGATCATTTTGAAAAACTTTCCAGAACAACTTTGTTTGGAACCAGTTTAAGTGACTTTCTGATAATGTTCTGATTAAACTTTAAAAGCAAAATTTTGGTTCATATTTCATGCATGCATGCCATGTACACAACACCTCTCTTTATTACACAAAAAGTAGGGCTGTTACACCAATGGATACAACGATAACCAACTAGGGAGAGACACTTCCATACTGCAAAGCATCCTATATGATTACTTTTCTACTCATGATATGACTCTACTGAAAAAAGTAAAAGATGAAAGATAGTGATGTGATACCGCAGCACTCCCCCCAAGCTTGGAACAAGCCGAGGGGATGCCAAACACATGACGAATCAATTCTTCAGTGGTGGTGGATCCTTATCATCCTCGGTCCTCCAAGGTAAAGGATCTCCCTCCACAAATGACGTCCTGGTCTCCATCATCCTGAAACTAGCAGCAGCGCTTATACGTTTAAACCTGTTCTCATACTCACAGTTCTGGTTCTGCACGTCATAGAGTTGTTCTTGCAGATCATTGGTGATCTTGGTGAGTGAGAGAATTTCCTCCCAAAGCTTCAAATTCTCCCTCTTGTATTCAGCGATCTGTTCTGTCTTTATCTTGTCGATGATCTCAACTTCATGCTCTGCCATCTTCTTGTACTTGAAAACTTCTTGCTCCAGTTCTTCCATCCTAGCTTCCATACTGCCTTCTCCTCTAGGGCCCCGAACTTCTTCAATCTGCACCTTCCCGTCCTTGAGCAGCAATTCCTTGGGATGCATCTTCAACTCGTTCAAGTACGGGTTGACGACGTTCTCAAAGAAACTGTCTTTGGGAGATCCAGGAGAAGCCATTAATGCTCTAGATCTGAAGATGTAACCTGGCAGAAACATCTCGAAACATAAACACGACAAGAAAACGATATACGGACCTCGGGGGGTTCGGGAGATTATATAGCGGAAAGTTTCATAACGAAAGGAAAGTCCAGGTCGAAAACGGGTCGGAGAGGGGCTCGGGGCAACCACACCTAGGGCTGGCGCGGCAAGAGGTGGGCTCGCGCCACCCTATGGTGTGGAGCCTCCGGGCTCCGTCTCCCTCTCGTTTCCGGCTGATAATTTTTCATATTTTCTAAAAACAGCAAAAATATAAGTTGGAAGATGTTTCGCGAACATTTTCTTACCAAAACTGCTACCTATTCGAAAACTGATTCTGCAGTCTCTGAAATATGCTTCCTAATAAACTCCTCCGGGATCATGGCTTGAATACAATCAACATTTTCATTATAAGGATCTCCGGAAATATAATGCTTGAGTCTTTGGCCATTCACTACTTGTGAAGAGTTGCCTTCAAGGGAAACAATTTTAATTGCCCCCGAACGATATATCTCTTCGATGACAAAAGGTCCTTCCCATCTCGAGAGTAATTTTCCTGCAAAAAATCTAAGACGAGACCTATACAATAGCACTTTCTCACCAACATGAAATTCTCTTTTAGTAATTCTCTTATCATGCCACATTTCAACTTTCTCTTTAAAGAGCTTAGCATTTTCATATGCTTCACTCCTCCATTCATCTAGAGAACTTAAGTCAAGCAGACTTTTCTCACCACCAAGTTTAAAATCTCTATTTAGGTCCTTCATTGCCCAATAAGCTTTGTGTTCTAATTCTAGGGACAAGTGACAAGCTTTTCCATAAACCATTTTATAAGGAGACATGCCCATGGGATTTTTGTAAGAAGTTATATAAGCCCATAGAGCGTCATTTAATTTCTTAGCCCAATTTTTCCTAGATTTGTTAACAGTCTTTTGCAAGATAGATTTGATTTATCTATTTGATAACTCTACTTGCCCACTAGTTTGAGTATGATAGGGTGAAGCAATTCTATGATTAACATCATATTTAGCAAGAGTTTTTCTAAAACCACCATGAATAAAATGAGAACCCCCATCAGTCATAAGATATCTAGGTACACCAAACCTAGGGAAAATAATGTCCTTAAGCATTTTTAAAGAGGTTTGACCATCAGCACTTTTAGTAGGTATAGCTTCTACCCATTTAGTAACATAATCAACAGCAACAAGAATATGAGTATAGCCTTTTGAAGGAGGGAAAGGATCCATAAAGTCAAAACCCCAACAATCAAACGGTTCAATAACAAGAGAATAATTCATAGGCATTTCATTACGTCTAGAAATATTTCCAGCCCTTTGACATTGATCACAAGATAAAACAAATTTTCTAGCATCTTCAAAGAGAGTAGGCCAAAAAAAAACTGATTGTAGACCTTTATGTGCAGTTCTGTCTCGAGCATGATGTCCTCCATAAGCACTACTATGACATTTTCTTAATATCTCATGTTGTTCATTTTCAGGAACACATCTTCTCATAATACCATCAACACCTTCTTTATATAAGTGTGGGTCATCCCAAAAATAATGCCTCAAATCATAGAAGAATTTTCTTCTTTGCTGAGCTGTAAAGGTAGGAGGCAAATACTTCGAAACAATAAAGTTAGCATAATCAGTATACCATGGACTCTCTTGAGACTCACTTTTATTGCAGCTAATTGTTCATTAGGAAAACTATCATTAACAGGAATAGGGTCATCAGGGGTATTTTCTAATCTAGACAGATTATCAGCCACAGATTTTCAGCACCCTTCGTATCCACAATATGTAAATCAAACTCTTGTAAAAGAAGCACCCATCTAATAAGCCTAGGCTTAGCATCTTTCTTTTCCATAAGGTACTTAATAGCAGCATGAGCAGTATGAATAGTAACTTTGGAATCAACAATATACTGCCTAAATTTATCACAAGCAAAAACTACAGCTAGGAATTCTTTCTCAGTGGTAGCATAATTCTTTTGAGCAACATCAAGAGTTTTACTAGCATAATGAATAACATTTAACTTCTTATCTACCCCTTGTCCAAGAACAGCACCTACAATATAATCACTAGCATCACACATAATTTCAAATGGTAAATTCCAATCAGGTGGCTGAACACTAGGGGCAGATATTAAAGCCTTCTTTAAAATTTCAAAAGCTACTTTACAATCTTCATCAAAAACAAATGGTACATATTTTTGGAGAAGATTAGTAAGAGGTTTTGATCTTTTAGATAAATATTTAATAAACCTTCTATAGAAACCAACATGACCAAGAATACTACGAATACCTTTGACACCCCTGGGACAGGGCATTTTCTCAATAGCTTCAACTTTAGCTCTATCAACTTCAATACCTCTTTCAGAGATTTTATATCCAAGAACAATTCCTTCATTAACCATGAAATGACATTTCTCCCAGTTAAGAAAAAGATTAGTCTCCTCACATCTATGCAAACTTTATCAAGATTCTGCAAACAATTTTCAAAAGAAGTTCCATAGACGGAGAAATCTTCCATGAAAACTTCCACAATTTCTTCACAAAAACCATGAAAGATAGCAGACATGCATCTTTGAAAGGTAGCAGGAGCATTACATAAACCAAAAGGCATACGTCTATAAGCATAGGTTCCATAAGGACAAGTGAAAGTTGTTTTCTCTTGATCAAGCTTTTTAATAGCAATTTGAGAAAACCCAGAATAACCATCAAGAAAGCAGAAATGAGTTTTCTTAGACAACCTTTCTAACATTTGATCAATAAAAGGCAAAGGATAATGATCTTTCTTAGTGACTTTGTTAACCTTTCTAAAATCAATGCACATCCTATAACCAACTACTACTCTTTGAGGAATGAGTTCATTATTTTCATTTCGCACAACAGTCATCCCTCCTTTCTTAGGGACACAATGCACATGACTAACCCATCTACTATCAGCAATAGGATAAATAATACCAGCATCAAGGAGTTTTAATACCTCATTTCTTACCACATCCTTCATCTTAGGATTTAAACGGTGTTGATGCTCAACAACTGGCTTTGCATCAGGTTCAATATTAATAGCATGCTGACATATAGCAGGAGAAATCCCTTTCAAATCATCAAGAGCATAACCAATAGAACCTCTATGTTTCTTCAATATCCACAATAATCTCTCCTCTTCTTTATCAGAAAGTTGAGAACTAATAATAACAGGATATAATTTCTTATCATCAATATAAGCATATTCAAGATTATCTGGAAAAGGCTTTAAATCAAAAACAGGATCTTCCTTGGGTGGTAATGTTGTACCCAAGTCTTCCACAGGTAAATTATGTTTCAGCATTGCTGGCTGATGTAAGAAAATATCATCAATTTCATTCCTTTCTTCCATAAAGACATCAGTTTCGTGGTATTCCATGTGTTGCTGCAAAGGATTGTTAGGAGAAAGAGCAATAGCAGCCAATTGTTCAACTTTATAATTCTCATTAGGCAGTTCAGCTTCATAAGGTGTTTTAGCAAATTTGGAGAAATTAAATTCATAAGATTCTCCATCAAACTTTGTAAGAATTTTCTCCTTTTTACAATCAATAACAGCACCACAAGTATTTAAGAAAGGTCTACCAAATATAATAGGACAAGTATCACTAGCATAAGTGCCTAGTACTAGAAAATCAGCACGATACTTAGTTTTACCACACAAGACCTCCACATCTCTAACAATACCAATTGGAGAAATAGTTTCCCTATTAGCAAGTTGAATAATCACATCAATGTCTTCAAGTTCACAAGAACCAATTTCATGCATGATTTCTTTATAAAGCTCATAAGGAATAGCACTAGAGCTAGCACCAATATCACACAAACCATAATAACAATGATCACCTATTATCACAGATAGCAAAGTAACACTAGGTTTCCTAGATTTACTAGGATGAGAGACAATATTAGAAGCATCTTCACAAAATATAATGTGTCCCTCTTCTACATTTTCAGAAACAAGGTCCTTTACTGTTGCTACTGTAGGTTCTATAGTTATTTGTTCCTCAGGTTCTACAGGTTTCCTTGCACTTTTATTAACCACACTAGCTAACATAGAATGTTCTTTTACCTTAGCAGGGAAAGGCATTTTATCAATATAAGGTTCAGGCACAATAGAATCAACAATATGAACTTCTATATCTCTAGCAGGAGGACAATTAATAGTATCTTTATAAGGTGCATGGTACTTGTCCCTATTCCTTTTTAGGAATATCAAAATAGAAGCAAAAGCCTTATATAAGTTTGCAACAACTTGAGAATCAAGACCATAAGCAACACTAACATTATGAAAATCCTCAGATGACATAATTTTTTTGATGCATTCATAGTCATAATTTATACCTGACTTTCTACCTTTGTCATTTTCCCATGCTTTCGTGTTTTCTTGAATACGGTCAAGAAGATCCCATTTAGCTTCATCCTTCATACGTGTAAATGGTCCTGAACAAGAAGCATCCAATAAATCCTTATCACGAAGAGAAAGCCTTGCGTAGAAATTATTAATAACAATATTACTGGGGAGCTCATGAATGGGGAATTTAAGCATTAGTAACTTCAATCTCCCCCATGCTTGGGCAATACTCTCTCCGTCATGTGGCCAAAAAATATATATATAATTCCCATCTCTATGGATTTCACTTGGAGGATAGAATTTAGAATAGCCAAAAAATATATATATAATTCCCATCTCTATGGATTTCACTTGGAGGATAGAATTTAGAATAAAAGAGAGGTACAATTTCCTCCCACTCAATAGTCTGGCTATTTTTCAGCAGTTTGAACCATTCAGCGGCTCGGCCTGTCAATTACATAGAGAATAATTTCCTCTTCACTTGGCTCATTTTAATACCTGCACACTTGAACAACTCGCATAATTCATGTAAAAAGAGCAAATGATCACCAGGATGGACATTTCCATCACCTAAATAGCAGTTATCCATAACATGTTTAACAATCTTTATGGGTATTTTATAAGGATCCATATCATCATGCAGTGGGTCACGTACTACCCTAGCAGTGGCAGCAGTGCCCGCAAATAAGGACTCAAAAGGAGTTCCAAACATAGTGTAATAAAGCAGTAACAAAAAAAAACAGACAACACTTACAGCAAAAGCTTCCTTTATCAATTTCACTTCCCAATAGCGCTTCACTCCACGGCAACGACGCCTTACCCACAAGTATAGGGGGGTGCATCGTAGTACTTTCGATAAATAAGAGTGTCGAACCCAACGAGGAGCAGAAGGTGTTGACAAGCAGTTTCGGTGAAGGAATAACTGTAAATACTGGAAAACAGATTTGTAGGGTTTTTTGATATTGCAGATAAATAAAGTGCGAGTAAAAAAATGCAATAATAATAATTGCAACAAGTGGCCCAATCCTTTCTTCAGCAAAGGACAAGCCGGTGAGTTTACTTATGATTAACAAACGTTCTCGAGGACACACAGGAGGTTTCTGTCAAGTGCTTTTGTTCCATGCAACTGAATAACTTTGGTGTTTTGATAAGTGTTGTGTGGGTGAACCTATGCTAATGTACCGTCCATCCAAGACTAATACATACTTATGATTATACCCCTTGCAAGCATCCGCAACTACAAGAAAGTAATTAAGAAATAAATCTAACCACAAGCTTTAAACTCCGGGATCCTACGCTCCCTCGTGTAAAGGTTTCCTAACAGGGGTTTAGGTTTATGTCACTCCGTCAACCCCACAATTAGTAGCAAAATACACGATGCATTCCCCTAGGCCCATAAATGGTGAAGTATCATGTAGGCGACGTTCACATGACACCACTAGAAGAAAAGCACCACAACTTAAATATCAAACATTAAATATTACTCAACATTACTTCACTACTAACAACTTGACTTCTCCCATGTCCTCAAGAACAACATGAACTACTCACAACACATCATATGGATCATGATCAGAGGTGATATAATGGATGATAACAATCTGGTCATAAAGTGCAAACACTGATAAATCTCACAAGCATCAACTACTAACAAGTAATCTACATCGGGAGAGACATCTAATGCAAAACAACGATAGAGGCCCCTTAATTGTTACAGTGGGATGAAGGTGGATGATGAGGGTGATGGTTCTGGTGGTGATGACGATGATGATGACAATCTTGATGATGCCCGGAGCGATGACGGTGACGATGGCGGTGATTTCCCCTCTCCGGAGAGGAATTTCCCCGGCAGATTTCTCCCTGCTAGATAGCTTTTCTCTCTCGGGTGTTTTCCGCCACGCAGCGGCGGAGGAATAATTCTTCGAGGATGGAATGAGGCTTAGGGTTCCGTCGGGACCCTGGGGGCCAAAGATGACCCCCAAAGGTGGGCCAGGGTGGCCACACCCCTAGGTGGCGCGGCCAGGGGGCGCGCCACCCCTAGGTGTGGGCCCCTGGTGGCCCCCCTCTAGCTCCCCTTCTGGCTGTGTTCCTCCTATGGACTTTTAGGAACCCCCGGATGTCCCCCTTCTTCTTCTGATCTTCTGAAATATGGTATCTCGACGGTGCTTTTTTCCATCAGATTTCTGGTCCCGGTGTTTATTCTCCAAAAATTATAAAAAATGCAAAATAAGATAAAATAACATAAGAGATGCATCATAACATGAAATATATCGATGAATAACAGAGAATTATGATATAAAATATTGATTCAAAATGGACGTATCAGCAGGTCACATCCCTGGGAGAGATTTCCCTGGACGTCACGTCCGGTGAAGAAAAATACTTCTGAACGGAAAGAATTTTCTTCGAGGTTGCCTCGTTCGAAAGTGTGTACCACACCATACTTGGGCGTCCGACGTTCGCCAAATTCATTGCACACCCATGTTAAGCCTACAACAAGTTGAACATGCCAGGACCCAAAGGCGGCGGCGTCACTGTTTGTGGAGATTTCAAGCTGGTAAAGGAGTGTGAACCGACGAATGCAGAATGTGCCAAAACCGCCATTGCCAAAGAAGAACTGCGGGAGCTGGAGAAGGTGATGAAGCACGGAGAAATGCCATCCGGCAAAAAATAAATGCTAAAGATGAAGGAATCCTTCAGCGCCGAGAACACCAAAAAGCCCAGGATAAACCCTGATGACCCAACCAAGGAGGTTACCATTGGGGCTAACCTGGATCTCAAATAGGAAAGCGAGCTCGTGTAGTTTCTCCATGACAACAGGGACATATTCTCCTAGCATCCACAAGATATGCCAGGGGTACCCCGGGAACTAGCCGAGCATTCCTTAAAGGCGAAAGAGGGATCAAAGCCTGTGAAGCAAGGACTCCTCCGTTTTGATCCGCCAAGATGTAGAGCCATTGTAAAATAGATTTTCTCGCTTCTAGCAGTCAACTTCATCCGGGAAGTCATCCACATTAATTGGTCCGCCAATCCAGTGTTAGTTCCGAAGAAAAACACAGTAGAGTTACGAATGTGTATAGATTATATAGGGTTAAACATATTGTGTCCAAAAGATCATTTCACCTTGCCTCGAATTGATCAAATAATATATGCGACAACTGGGTGCGAGCTTTTATGATTTTTGGACTCTTATTCGCGTTACCACCAAATTCGGATGCAAGAGTCGGATCAAATCAAAAGTTCTTCCGTAACACCGTATTGTACATACTGTTACATTACCATGCCATTTGGTTTGAAGAACGTTGGTTCCACATGCCAATGTTGCATGCAAAAGTGTCTACACAAGCAAACTGGACGGAATGTCCATGCATACGTAGACGTCATAGCATTAATAACCAAGAAAAGGCAGCACTCCTTGACGATTTACGTGAAACTTTCAATAGTTTACACAAGTATAAAATGAAACTAAATCCGCTTAAATGCATATTTGGAGTCCCCTCGGGACAACTTCTGGGTTTCATCGTCTCGCATAGAGGCATTGAAGTAAACCCGGAAAAAATAAAAGCCATCATGGACATCAAAAGGCCAACATGCTTAAAATATGTTCAGAGATTGGCAGGATCAGCTGTCGCCATAATCCGTTTCATAAGCAGGCTAGGCGACAAAGCGCTGCCGCTGTATAAATTACTCAAAAAGTCCCACATATTCGTCTGGACGGCAAAAGCAGATGCCGCATTATGGCAACTCGAGAAAACCCTCATGGAGGTGAAGGGAATATGCCCGAGAGGCAATAATAAAGTGTTTATTATGCTATTCCTTGTTTATGATAGATGTTTATTTCTCATGCTAGAATTGTATTAACCGGAAACGTTGATACATGTGTGATTAATAAACAAACCAACGTTCCTAGTGAAGCCTCTCTTTTAACTAGCTCGTTGATTAACAGATGATCAAGGTTTCCTGATCATAGACATTGGATGTTGTTAATAACGGGGTCATGTCATTAGGAGAATGACATGATGAACTTAGACCCTAACTAAGTATAACAATACGATCAAGTCATTTAGTTTTGTTGTTATGTCTTACATTCGGAGTAACATTATTCCTTAGACCATGAGATCATGTCAATCAATGATACCGGAAGGATGCTTTGATGTCATCAAACGTCACACCGTAACAGAGTGACTATAAAGGTTTCGTTGGGTATTTGGAAAGTATTAGTTGAGGCTCATGGATCAAGAGTGGGACTTTTTTCCATCCAATATGACGGAGAGATATACTCAGGGCCCTCTCGGTGATATCACATTGACACCGCTTGCAATCACGTGATATGATCACAAGGATGTTATATTACGGTAACGAGAAAAGAGTACTTGTCGGGTAACGAGATCAAACAAGGTATGGTGGATACCGATGATCGGATCTCGAGCAAGTAAAATATCGCGAGACAAAGGGAAATCGTTACGACGTTGAAGGGTTCACACGATCACGAGAGTCATCGTTGAATATATAGGAGTCATCACGGATCTCCAGATACCGTTGTTGATTATTGATCGGAGAGGAGTCTCGATCATGTCTATAATATTCACGAACCGTAGGGTGACACACTTAAGGTTCGATGAAGCGTTAGAGAGGATATGGAATACCGAAGAATATTTTGGGCAGCTCCGAAAAATTGTTTCGGGAAAAAAATTGAAATAGTTCAAGGGGTTTTTCATCGAATGGTTGTTAATAGAATTAACAAATGATTCGAGGTGCTGCATACAAATGTTTGTTAATGGAATTAACAAATATAACTAAAGAAATGAAAATGTTTTATTTATTTATTAAATAAAAACCTTTGGATTTTCTAAGTGAAAATTAAGGGAGTATGAGTGGGTGTGAGTGGGGATTACACTCACATGAAGAGAGGAAGGCGTGGGGGCACCCATGGCTGGCCGCACCCCCCTTGGGCTGCCTCCCCCTCCCCTATAAAAGGAGGGTGAGAGCTCTCTCTTCTACACACAATTGCCCACTCCCTTTTCCCTCCACCCGCTGCTCCATTCCATGGTCTCCGGCTTGGCGAAGCCCTGACCGTTGGATTCTTCAACACCACCACACCATCGTGCTGTTGGAGTTCCGTGGGGATCCTCTACTTCTGCTACCCGCTGGATCGAGGGAACGGAAGTCTTGATCGAGATGAATGTGTGACCGATTACGGAGGCACCACCGGATTGCGGTGCACTTCTTCTCGCTCGGGATCGGCGTGAGTACGACTATGCCAACAACGTGATTTTATCTCGTACCACTTTGAGTCTTTGAGGGTATGTTATCTCAAGACTCTCTTTCTCCTCGTTGCCTTTCATCTCCTAGATTAGATCTTGGCCATTCAGGTTTATCGCGCGTAGGAAATTTTTTGTTTTCTATGCAACGTACCCTTCAGGAGGCACCTATATTGGCGTCACCACATGAAGACGAACCCATTTTTTTGTACTCGGTAGCAAAAAAAATAGGGTAATAAGCACGATTATAGTGGTGGAAAGAAAGAAAGCTAGAAAAGAATTCCCGGACCAGCATCCGGTGTAGTTCATAAGGGAAAGTTTTTTCTGTCTCAAAACAGAGATACCCATATTACCAAAAACTGGCATACGGCATATTCTTCGCATCAAGAAAACTCATCCATTATTTCCAAGAACATTCCATAACAGTGGTAACAAAAAAAAACCACTAGGAGATATAGTCAAGAATGTGGGCGCTATGGGTCGAGTGGCCAAATGGGGCATCAAACTGGCCGCGTTCGACATTAAGTACCAATCCCGGACATCGATCAAATCCAAAGTTTTGGCGCACACATTGGATAGAAGACATGGACAAAACAGCTGTACCAGAACCCTCATGCTTGATCATGCACTTTGATGGATCTAAAATGAAAGAAGTCTCGGGGGTTGGGATAGTCTTAAGATCCCCAACAAGAGACACGATGAGCTACGCGCTACAAATCCATTTCGATGACTCAAATAATGTGGCATAATATGAAGCTTTGCTCCATGGTTTGCACATAGCAAAATACATTGGCGTACAGAGAATACTATGCTACGGGGACTCAACCCTAGTACAACATCAGTTAGATCAGACGTGGGACGCCAAAATCCCCATAATGGCGGAGTGTAGAAGAACGATGGACTAATTCGCCATCTGCTTCCTCGGATTTGAGGTGAAACACATCAGGCACGAGCAAAATTGGGCGGCTGATGCACTAGCAAGAATGGGCTCTGAACGCATGGAGCTACCACCTGATATTTTCCTTGACACCTCCACACGTTATCCATCAAACGTGGAGATGTAGATTATCCACTAATATCTGTATTGGTGGCTGCTCTCATCGTAACCCCGGACTTGACAAAGCCATATCTGGATTTCCTGGTGGATCAGAAAATCCCAGAAGGAAGCACTAAAGTCAAGAAAAGACAATTCATCCGACATTGCAAAGGATACTGCATCATACAAGGAAAGCTGTACAAACAGAGTACATCGGGCATTTTCATGCAATGCATAAACCCGGATGAAGGAAGGCAAATCCTAGAAGAAATATTGTAAGCACTATTCTCAATCAAAAATCTTGGTTCACAAAACCTTCCGGCAAGGATTTTCTGGCTCACTACAAAGGCGGACGCCGAGAAAGTTGTGAAACGTTGTCGTGGATGTCAGCTTTACGTCAAGCAGATAAATTTTCCAGCTCAAGCATTAAAAACCATACCCATCACCTGGCTGTTCGCGGTTTGGGGGCTGGATATGACAGGGCCATTCAAGACATCAAGCGGACGTCTAACACACCTCTAGTAGGAGTGGATAAATACATCAAGTGGGTGGAAGCTAAACCCATCAAAAAGCTTGATGGTGTGACTACCAGAAATTTCGTCATTGACATTATGATGAGAGTCGGCATTCCACATAGCATCATCACAGATAACAGAACAAATATCTCTGTTGGGAAACAAGCCATATATTGTGAGAGTGGCGGAATCCGGTTAGATTTTGCCTTTGTCGCACATCCACAATCAAATGGACAGGTTTAACGAATGAATAGATCAATCCCCCAGGGTATTAAACAATGGCTAGAAGCACCTTTGCACAGAGCAGTTGGGGCATGGGTAGATGAACTGCCATCCGTCATTTAGACTATACGCACAACACCGAACGTATCAACATGCCGGACGTCATTCTTCTTAGTTTATGGTGCAGAAGCAGTGTTACCTACCGACATCCTGCACGACTCACATCGTGTACAAGCCTACATAAAAAAAGACGCAGAAGAAGCGCGCCAAGATGCGTTAGATCTCCTAGAAGAGGAAAGAGACCTTGTGCTCCATAGATCCACCATTTATTAGAAAAACTTGCAAAGATACCACAACGCAAATTAAAAGTTAGATCCTTCCAAGAAGGCGATTTGGTGCTAAGAATGGTGCAACAAAGGGAAAACAAGCTAGCCCCTGTATAGGAAGGGATGTTTGTCATTAGCAGAGCTATGAAAAACAGATCATATTACCTCGTCAAAACCCGGGATACGGGAACAAATCATAAGAGGAAAAGACACATAGATGAAGATCTAGAAGAAACAAAAAGGCCCGGGAGCATCGAGCAGTTATGCCCTTTCTTTTCCTAGTCAAAATTCTTATGTAAACACCATCTGTGATCATGAAATAAAAATTACCGGATTTCACCGAATTGAGTTTGTGCATGAACCTTAATCCGTTTACATCTTGTTGTTGTCATCCTTGAAGGTAAACACCATGCTATTTCTAACGAAACTCTCATGGCAGGCAAAAATCTTCCATTTGTTTGATACCTCCAAGGTTGGCTTGATCCTCACCGAAATAATATGTTTTTAGCAACACTAACATAGGGTCATTATTGTATTCTACCATTCTATGGTTCAGGTTTAACATCATCGTCTCTCTAATAGGTATGTCACTCAAATTTACCATTCTTCATAACAAAAGTGAATAATGTGAGTAATCATCATGGGGGCCAATCCATGTTGCACTCAATCATTACCTTGTACTTAGATTGGCGAATCTCGTACAATAACACTAGGTCACCTCACTTGTCTAACAGAAAGTTTCCAATCTGTAAGACAAACTTGAGCTAAACTATCGTTTTCTCATACTATTGGGTTGTGTAAAACTCTTATGTAACACAAACTGGATAGTTGTGTTTCTTCATTGTTTCTTCTCTTGGTGTAGGTGGCTCTGAAATCTTCATAGCTTATGCAACTTGGGGTTCACTTTTCTTTCTTCACTTGCTGATTGTCTTGCTAGTCCTTGTGATGTAGTTGGCATTGATCATGGATGTGATTGTTCCTTCACACAAAAGGATCTTGAAAACAGTGACATTCCTCAGTTGTATGGTTTGAGTCTCTATAGAGAACTAGTCATGACATTCTTGGGTGAAAGTTTTGTTATTGCACTTCATATGGTAGCTCTCTATGGTTGGTAAACGGGTATGGGGTTTTGTTTGGCTTAGCATGGATGAGTAGATTAGAAAGAGACTAAATAAATTCCTACCCCAACACAGCAGATCAAGAAAACTCATCTTGCAAACAACACATAACAAACATATAGCAACACAATTATCACACCAAATAACAAGGTTTTAGAAAATAAACTAATATTGTCATACCACACTCATTGGTATGATCAATACACTAACACGTTAACGTTGTTCTAACAAAGTAACTATATTGGTGGTCTCATCTATATCTTCTTGAGTTTTTCTTCATATTCTTCTCTCAATGTCTTGAAGTGTTCTTGATTGTTGTGAAGCCTATGTTTTTCTTCAAGTTCTTCAATAATCTTGAGTGTGGGTCTTCATGTGTTGAAAATAGTTCTTGCATTTCTTGGTATGATCATCAACATTCCTGTCTTGATGGTATTGAAGAAGTAGGTCATCTAGAAAATTTTGAAGGTGAATAATACATGAGATGATATGAGAAGAATTAAGATGATTGTTTTGTTTCTGGAAAGTTTGAACATAGAAAGTTTTCAATCCTATGGTCTTTTCCAAACTTAGGGTCTCGAATTCTACGGGCAACACAATGCTCTGATACCATGTTGTAGTGTTCCCACATTTAAATAATGTACGAACATATGTGTTAGTATGCTAGTCCCTGGATCAATTGCTAGCACCATAGTACAAAATGAAATATCATGCAAATGCATCAAATTCTATTACATCGCATGATCAGTCTTTACAAAATAGTATTACAACTTGCATAGTATTAGAAGACTAGCATAAAACAAAGAAATACAGCGGAAAACATAGTACAACATTGAGCCCATATTCTTCATCTGCCACAGTCAAAACATGCTGGCGATAGTCTCGAGATCCTAAACGAAGTCCTCACTCGTTTTCAAAATCATTTGCAGGAAGGAATATGCAGCCACAAGGGAGTCAATACAACTTAATGTATTGGCAAGTAACACTATGGTCGATATAAATGGCAAGACTATATCTACATGCATATTTGGCTTGGTGGAGTTTTGGCTAAGTTTGCAGGAAGCAAGTTTTATCCAATCTCTTTTGTAAAAGAAAAATTTTCTTTTCAAAGGGTGGCATCATTGGACTAAAATCCAAGCACCACAACTACTGTTCACTTGGTCAAATTTTACTTATTGAAAATGGTGGTGTGAATCTTCCGTCCATCCTTGTCCAGCTGCTCATAGTTGTCCATAACCGGGGACACTACTAAGATCTTAGTTTGTTGACTCTGCAGAGTTTGTGCACTTTCACCTTCAGACTCAATTCAACCCAAACATCCTATATACCCTAAGTGCATTAAGGAAAGGAGAAGAATCAAGACGAGATCTTTCAGAGGCAAGAATTCAACACAATGGCAAGACCCGTTCCACCTATAATTATGCTACATCTTCTTGTCAAGCCCAGACTGAACCCTCACAACTTAATTTATCAAGACAGAGCCCATATGACTAAAGGCTGCACTTGAAGCAATCTAAACTTGGGGAACATCATAATCACTTTGTTCCTGGGTGGCATTCCTTCAAGTGAACTCCCCTCGGGGAGACACTCAACTACCAACAGCCCTGCATTACCAATCCACCCAGGTGGTTCATTGAAGTTGTTACTTAGAATTTTTCCACAACATCAAGTAAAACAATTTTTGTAGCAAGGCTAAGCATCAACTAAGTACCAAGTCTTCAAAAGTAACAATGTATAAGGATGTCTACACACTACTAGGATATAACATAGCATAATATAACTTAGTAAAATTTCCTATCATGCATACTACTCAAAATCAACTAATGCATATAGAAAATAATGGGTAGTTGAATGGTGTGTTACTTGCCTTGTTGAAGTTGGTGAAGAATTCACACTATATTCACAAAAGATCGTTGCTCTCCGTACAATCTATTCATTTAAAACACAATAACAAAATAAACAAGCATATTACCAAACAATATACAAGTGAAGAAACATACAAAGCAACAATCCTGGAAAAGGGGTTTAACCAAGTTGGCTAGGACAAGGTCAAGGTTTGAGTTTTAAAGATTTATTCTTTCTTGGTTCCATACTTGTTAAGGGGTTTCCAAGAGTTCATTGAGGATGGTATATATTAAGTTTGTATAAAACTAACTTTATTATAACCATACTTGTCGAGGAAGTTCCAAGAGTTCACCGAGGTGATCTCACTATTTCAACTAAAGTAACACACAACAATGTGTAACACTTAGTCATTTTCATCAAAACATTTGAGTGATCTAAGTTTATTCTTTCCATTTTGGGTTAAAATTAGGTCTAGGTTCAACTAACTTTATAGCAATAGAGATAACAATATAAAAGTATTGGTATTTTCCATTTGGGTAAATGGTTGGACAAAAACAACTTTTTATTCTTCAACTTGTGTGGATGGCTCCAAGTCTTCACATGCTTGTCTTCTTGAAGTTCATCTTCATGCTTTTATTGTAGTCTTGTTCCGTGGATGGATTCTTCTCTTTGTCTTGGTGGATTCTTTATGGTTTTCTCACTAGTTGGTCCAAGGTGGGATTGAGCACAAAATACCACTAAGTCAATTTATAAGAGGAAGGAAATAAGAAAGATAGAAAGAGAAAGGGTTTGGTCTTCTTCTTGATTTTCTTCATACACTTGTAATTCCTTGAGTTGCTTCTAGTTGCTGTGGAGACTAAGTCTTCCCTTCAATTTCTTCAATGATCTTCCTTGTAGCTCTACTTGTTGCCACCAAGTTGAAATGGAATTGCCTTCTATTGCTTGAGTCTTGTTTTCCATTTGTTAACTTGATGAATTCTTGAAGCAAGAATAGGGGAGTGGAGGAGTAGATAGAAAACAATAGTACTAGTGTTTGGGGTTCACTACTTGGTCTTATATGTGATTGACACGTACTAGGGACTTGGTCTTGGCTCCAAAACAGCCATAACAACAAAGGTAACAAGGATAGAAATAAATTCTAAGACATGGTAAAATGGATGAATTACTATGTTGGATTTTTGGTTAAACACATGGTCATGGTAGAAGGGTTTCCAAAATGGTTAAGAAATGATGTCTCTGGTTCAAGGCTACTAAAAGGAGCAAATTTGCTTAAGGAACTATATTGAAAATATATAAAGAATAAAATCTATGTCAAAATTACTCAATTATACCATTTAATTCTAACTTCCAAACTGTCGCACCCGGACTTCTAAAGGATACTCGTCGTTCCGTTGAACAGTAGTAGATTGGATTACGGGGCTTACCGGCACCCGCGTCCTCTTACGAGTAGGCCAACACACGTATGTGTGACAACCAACCCCTATCTGTTCAGCGTCGACGTAAACTATCCCATAGAAATCAGGATACTTCCATTGACGTACTTCAAACCATACACACATGGTACGTCAACGGCGTTTAACAAGTGATATCACAACAGATCTCTACGACACAAAAGAGCGAAATAAGCTGCAAATAGCTCTCATTAGAGCAGAGATAGCGAATACAATCATCCAGAGGACACATGTCCCAACAATTCATCATTACATCACAGCGGAAGCATTCAAAAGTGTCTGAGTACAGACAAGATCCAAATAGGCCTAAGAGGCCGGAAACGAAAAGACGGAGCCCATCCACGAAGTCTCGGATCCTGCCCGGGTCCGCTATCTACTCGTCAGCAGTCTCGTCGTACTCCACGTAGTAGCCACCATGTAGATCCTCGGAAACGTAGTCTGCGGAAACCACAGCCCCAAAGGGGTCAGTACATAAACGTACTGGCAAGCAAGACTCACAGTTCACCAAAGTGTAACCCGTCAACACCAAGCACAGATGCTTTGGGTCAACGGAAGAAAGGGGATATAAAGGATGTTGCAACTGGCTGCTCTAAACAACTACAGAGTTTCTACCACTTCCGGCTACCAGAAAGGAGATAAGATCGTGTATCGTAACCAACTATAACTAACCACCAAACAAACCCATCCTGGATCTCGCCCCTTATCCAAAGAAGCAATCCAAGGATAACTCACACAGTTGGATTAATGATGGTTCAGATTATTGTGTCAATAAGCCTATTACTAGTCAAGTTGTTAATCATTGGGTGTAAGGTTGTTAATCATTAGGTTTAAGTTGTCCTGAGTACTTGTTAGCCAGTACTTTCACCAAGTAATCCATAACCGCGGAAAACATGGCTTCTCGAGAAGATTATCCCTGCAGGGTTGCACCAATTTGGTCGTACACGTATGAATAACCCGCCAGATGGAAAGGCCCTTCCACCAAGCGGGGCACTCAACACAACTCAACTCTTCTTCGCATCAAGCCCAAAGCACCTTGGGCGCACGGCTAATCGAGCCCAGAAGAAAATGGACCCTCATAGCACTCTAAGACCGTGTCCCCCTATATGCCGACTACGAAAGTTCCACCCGGGTACCAAGGGCTCGCAAGATCATGCATGCAGCAAATGGAAAACCCGAACTAAATGAGGCGATTTGGACGAGATGCGAATCGAGTCAAATTGAGGGGGGCGCCCATACTCGCTTCCCACATGCGGGTAGTGCGCTCATCATGGATCAGTAGACAAGACCCTTTTCCTATTAGGGTCGACACTAGCAGGCCTCAAAACCACAAAGGGCCTCCTGCCGGTGCCTTATCATCAAATTATTATTTAACAATAACATTAGCATGATTGATTGATTAAACATCGAGCCCCCAGAACATAATAAAAATATAGTAACTGAAAGTAACGGGTAACAGACTCGAGCAAAACAACCTAAGCATGCTAGTAAGACACTGGCTCAAACAAAGGGGTTGTAGGAGTGGAGGTGAGGCAATATCAGGGTTAAGGGATTCATGTGATAGGTTCGTAACAGAAACAACTATACATAGGGCTAGCAGAATAGACAACGGAAAGTATCGGTATCCAATGTTGAAAGGAACACGATGGTTCATGTGAGTGAATACTTGCCTGCAAACCCAGTAGCCTGGTACTGAGCTAACTCCTTAGAAGGGGTGTCGTAAGTATCGTCGGTCTCAACGTCATCGTTTATCCGAGAAGAAGCAAACAAACAATTCAGAAAGATAAACAATCAATAACATGGCATAGTGCACAAACATGGGATGATGCATGTCAAATTAATGGATGCATCAATATAAACTAGTTGACAAGATAACAACATCATTAAATGGACCCATATGCAATTGGATTGCATATGGAAAGCCCATGATTTATGGTTGAATTAATTGTTTTACAACTAAGCAACATGTGAAAGTGGATTAGCATGATGCATGGATGAGGAAAACAGCAAAATAACAACAATTGAATCAAATGGAAATAAGGTTTACCAAGTTTGGAAATTCATTCATTAAGTTAGGAAATTTTGGTTCCTTAAAGGTGTCACACAAGCATTTGTTGTTTTAACCAATTTTAGTTGTTCAAAATAGATAAAAAAGTTCATATTTGAAAAGAACACCAGATTTTAGGTGGATTACATGTTTCACTTGTTGAAAAAGGATTACAAATAAATTATTTAGGAATTAAACAAGTTTAAGCAAGAATTAAATGAATTTAATTCAAACATGAACTTATTTGAGTTTTTATTTGTGCAAAACATTGAGTGAAGTTCACATTTGAAAAGGTTATGCTTTGATGGTTTGAAAACATATTTTATATCTCCCAAAAGAATTTGTTTTGATCGAGTTATAAATTTAGCAATATTAAATGAATTAAACAAGGTTTAAATTATTTAACCAATTTTAATTATTCAAAACATGAAACAAATTTTATATTTGAAAAGGTGGTTTAATTTTGCATGGAAAAATATTTCATTTGTTGAAATTGGATTTAAAATGAGCAAGTTATTATTTTGGCAATTTTAAATGCATTAATTAAGAAACAGATGTTTTCAGCAATTTAAATTATTCAAAACAGCAAACAAAATTTTTATTTCGAAAGTACATGAAAAGTTGATTGGAAAACATATTTAGTTTGTGGAATTTGGAATTTTTATGCCCAAGTTATGATTTTTGCAAGTTTAAGTGAATTAAACAAGAATTCAAATATTTCAACAATTTAAAATATTCAAAACAGTAACAAATTGCATTGAAAAGGTTGAAAACATGCAGCAAAGGTTTCATTGAACATTTTGGGCTATCAAACATAATTTTTGGGTGATTATTGAATTTATTATGCAATTTTCCATAATCATTCTTATTTTGCCATTTTTAGTAAACAGAGGGAAACATGCTCAAAATTAGTTCAATTGTGTCCAAATAAAATACCAATGTGTAGAGTTTGTTAAGACAAATTTTTAGAGCCCAAGTTTGCTTAAATTGGATGAGTAGAATTAAAGTTATGAAATTCCAAAGTTTCCAAATTTTATTGCATTTTCAGTAATTAATTAATTAGTGCAAAAATTGTTACAGAAACATGTTGCAAATTTGACATTACTGGAAAGAGGACAAAATTATGAGTTCACAGGATTTTGAATCGTTCAAATTGGAGTGATATTCAAATTGATATGGATTTTTGAAGTAATTGATCAGATCTGTCTTTCTGAACCGCGGGCAGAAAAAGAAAAAAACAGGGAATAAAAAGGTGTGGTGAGGGGGAATCGAACCCAGCACCTGTGGGTTAGGTGCAAGGGGTGTTGACCAGTAGGGTAGCTGCTGTTTTGTGATGGAAAGGGGGGCAGCGGGGGGTATAAGCTGTTGGCTCGCGGGATTTCTGAACCTGCTGTTAACTGAAACCTGCACGCAATCTGAACATGGCGGACAGGGAACCATCGCTGCTGCTCGCCGGCCGGAGGGGGCGCCGTGGGGGGGCTGCTGCGCGGTGGTGCGGGGTGCCGTGCGAGAGGAGGAGAGGGAGGGGAGCGAGGGAAGGCGCTCACCTCGATGCAGGAGGAGGCGGACAGAGGTGGTCGAGCAGGTGCGATGCAGGGAAGGCCGGCGACATGTCAACGATGGCGGCGGCGGCTCGAGTACTCTCGGTCCGCGCCGAGGTGATGGAGAGGAAGCCCGCGGTGAGGGCTTTCCATTCCCGCCCTCACCGCGGCCGGAGGGTGACGGCAAGGCCGGCGATCGCCGGAGGGACTTCGGGTGGAGGTACAGAGCTTACAAGTTCAGTTACAGAGAAGATCTAGCAGCGAGAAGAGAGAGCAGAGGGAAATTGGAGGCGGGGAAGGAAGGAAGAGGGAGAGAGAGAGGTCTGAGGGAACCCTAGGGTTAGGCATTAGGTTTATAGGGGAAGGGGAGTGAGATGCACCGTTGCCTGCACCTCCTCTGCTACGTGGTGCTCTGGATGGGGCGCCGTACACAGGTTGATGACGACACGAGGGGGTATTGGGCTGAGGGGGAAGTTGGGCTGGGGGAGAAAGATGGGCTTGGGGGGAAAAAATTGGGCCTGCTCCCTCTCTCCCTTGCTCTTTTTAATTAATTGATTTGTTATTTTTTTTTTGCTGATTAGAATTAGGAAGAAAAGGAGGGTTTTGGAGTTGGGAAAAATTAGAAAAATTTGGGTTAGCTTTTTAATGGATTGGTAACCAAATACAAATTTGGAAATTCAAATTAATTGTCTTATGGTGCTGTTTGTAATTTAAATCAAATTGGGATGAATTTCATTATTAAGTGCATTATAGAAAACAAGATTTTAACTAGGGTGCACATTAGTGTTTAAATGGAACAAATAGATTGGAATTGTTTGAATGCAAATTATTATAAGGGGATTATCAAATAACAAATAAGAGTTGAGCTTTTTATTATTTCATGGAAACAATTGGAAGTGTTAATTGAACCCTTTTATTTGGAGAGTTTTGTTTTGCAATTTTCATAATTTCAACATGGTTGTTGTTTGGAGGAAAATCATAATTGAATTTGAAAAGGGTTTGGTTATTGGATGCATTTTTATAGAAACAACACAACAGTTTTGAAATCACACTTTAATGGAAACAAACAATTGTTTTATTTTGAAATATCATTTTAGAAATTGTAACATCACAAGGATGAAACAAAAGGTTTGAATTTTGGTTTGAAATTCAAATAGAAAACAAAGGAAAACAAATGAAAACAGTTGGAAAACAAATGGAAACAAGCAAAACAAATGCAATCAACATGATGCCATGATGCAAAACATAAAATAACAGAGAGCAACATTCTAAAGGCTTATTTTTCATCCTTGGGATGTTACAAAACGCCCCCCCTTGAAGGAATCGCGCCCCGAGATTCCTACTGAGAAAAGAAAAGGTCCGGATACTTCTTGTGACACGTGAAACACATCGTGCACCTTGGATAGTTTTTCTGGAATTTCAAAATGATAGGCAACCCTGGCAACTTTTCTGGAAGGATGTCAGGGACTTTGGAAACCACCGGAACATTTTCAAGTAAAGGGAGAGGTTTTGTATTGAGGGTGTATACCTGGATAGAATTTGATTAATTTATAGAATAGATTATCTGGAATGTGTTGATTCAGGAATGCTTCCTCGAAACACCCCCAGGTGATAGGAATGCCAGCTCTCAAGCCTGGTAGTTTTCGAAACAACAACAACCTTTCTGGCCAGATAGACTTGATATTTGGGAAGTTTTGATTAGACGCCGGTAGAAGAACTGAAATGGAAAACAACAACAAGATTTCAACGGACGAAAAGGATGTTGAGAAGAACAGGATAATGAAGCAACACCGGGAAAAACGAGACCAAAACACTCCTGAGGTACTACGGAAAAACCCATCCGGGCTTCTAAAGGATCAATATCTACTGCTTAAGAAATAGAGGATCTGCTTCCGGGGCTTACACGCCTCCGTTCTCAATCGTGAGTAGGCAACATGATAAATCATGTCACAACCACCTCCATTCCTATGGTCTAGTAGATATAACCATCCTAGAGAAACCAGAATTCGTGAAATCCTAACTTGAAAGTTTAGATGAGAAGGGAAAACAACGTTGCACTTCCTTACCAGAAAAGGGAGGGTGGGTGGGGAAAGAAGAAAAAAGAACAGAATTCCTCCTCTCACGTTTCATTTTTCCTATATAGCTACAAAATAGTTTCTAGACTCAACTGCGACCAGTAAAAAGGGATCCTACAGGCAGACAGGCTCTGATACCATTTGTCGCACCCGGACTTCTAAAGGATACTCGTCGTTCCGTTGAACAGTAGTAGATTGGATTACGGGGCTTACCGGCACCCGCGTCCTCTTACGAGTAGGCCAACACACGTATGTGTGACAACCAACCCCTATCTGTTCAGCGTCGACGTAAACTATCCGATAGAAATCAGGATACTTCCATTGACGTACTTCAAACCATACACACATGGTACGTCAACGGCGTTTAACAAGTCATATCACAACAGATCTCTACGACACAAAAGAGCGAAATAAGCTGCAAATAGCTCTCATTAGAGCAGAGATAGCGAATACAATCATCCAGAGGACACATGTCCCAACAATTCATCATTACATCACAGCGGAAGCATTCAAAAGTGTCTGAGTACAGACAAGATCCAAATAGGCCTAAGAGGCCGGAAACGAAAAGACGGAGCCCATCCACGAAGTCTCGGATCCTGCCCGGGTCCGCTATCTACTCGTCAGCAGTCTCGTCGTACTCCACGTAGTAGCCACCATGTAGATCCTCGGAAACGTAGTCTGCGGAAACCACAGCCCCAAAGGGGTCAGTACATAAACGTACTGGCAAGCAAGACTCACAGTTCACCAAAGTGTAACCCGTCAACACCAAGCACAGATGCTTTGGGTCAACGGAAGAAAGGGGATATAAAGGATGTTGCAACTGGCTGCTCTAAACAACTACAGAGTTTCTACCACTTCCGGCTACCAGAAAGGAGATAAGATCGTGTATCGTAACCAACTATAACTAACCACCAAACAAACCCATCCTGGATCTCGCCCCTTATCCAAAGAAGCAATCCAAGGATAACTCACACAGTTGGATTAATGATGGTTCAGATTATTGTGTCAATAAGCCTATTACTAGTCAAGTTGTTAATCATTGGGTGTAAGGTTGTTAATCATTAGGTTTAAGTTGTCCTGAGTACTTGTTAGCCAGTACTTTCACCAAGTAATCCATAACCGCGGAAAACACGGCTTCTCGAGAAGATTATCCCTGCAGGGTTGCACCAATTTGGCCGTACACGTATGAATAACCCGCCAGATGGAAAGGCCCTTCCACCAAGCGGGGCACTCAACACAACTCAACTCTTCTTCGCATCAAGCCCAAAGCACCTTGGGCGCACGGCTAATCGAGCCCAGAAGAAAATGGACCCTCATAGCACTCTAAGACCGTG
The DNA here is from genome assembly GCA_028641055.1 of Alopecurus myosuroides. Lineage (NCBI taxonomy): Eukaryota > Viridiplantae > Streptophyta > Magnoliopsida > Poales > Poaceae > Alopecurus > Alopecurus myosuroides. The sequence continues at coordinate 151,929,297 of CM054057.1, forward strand.
TCCCCCTATATGCCGACTACGAAAGTTCCACCCGGGTACCAAGGGCTCGCAAGATCATGCATGCAGCAAATGGAAAACCCGAACTAAATGAGGCGATTTGGACGAGATGCGAATCGAGTCAAATTGAGGGGGGCGCCCATACTCGCTTCCCACATGCGGGTAGTGCGCTCATCATGGATCAGTAGACAAGACCCTTTTCCTATTAGGGTCGACACTAGCAGGCCTCAAAACCACAAAGGGCCTCCTGCCGGTGCCTTCTCATCAAATTATTATTTAACAATAACATTAGCATGATTGATTGATTAAACATCGAGCCCCCAGAACATAATAAAAATATAGTAACTGAAAGTAACGGGTAACAGACTCGAGCAAAACAACCTAAGCATGCTAGTAAGACACTGGCTCAAACAAAGGGGTTGTAGGAGTGGAGGTGAGGCAATATCAGGGTTAAGGGATTCATGTGATAGGTTCGTAACAGAAACAACTATACATAGGGCTAGCAGAATAGACAACGGAAAGTATCGGTATCCAATGTTGAAAGGAACACGATGGTTCATGTGAGTGAATACTTGCCTGCAAACCCAGTAGCCTGGTACTGAGCTAACTCCTTAGAAGGGGTGTCGTAAGTATCGTCGGTCTCAACGTCGTCGTTTATCCGAGAAGAAGCAAACAAACAATGCAGAAAGATAAACAATCAATAACATGGCATAGTGCACAAACATGGGATGATGCATGTCAAATTAATGGATGCATCAATATAAACTAGTTGACAAGATAACAACATCATTAAATGGACCCATATGCAATTGGATTGCATATGGAAAGCCCATGATTTATGGTTGAATTAATTGTTTTACAACTAAGCAACATGTGAAAGTGGATTAGCATGATGCATGGATGAGGAAAACAGCAAAATAACAACAATTGAATCAAATGGAAATAAGGTTTACCAAGTTTGGAAATTCATTCATTAAGTTAGGAAATTTTGGTTCCTTAAAGGTGTCACACAAGCATTTGTTGTTTTAACCAATTTTAGTTGTTCAAAATAGATAACAAAGTTCATATTTGAAAAGAACACCAGATTTTAGGTGGATTACATGTTTCACTTGTTGAAAAAGGATTACAAATAAATTATTTAGGAATTAAACAAGTTTAAGCAAGAATTAAATGAATTTAATTCAAACATGAACTTATTTGAGTTTTTATTTGTGCAAAACATTGAGTGAAGTTCACATTTGAAAAGGTTATGCTTTGATGGTTTGAAAACATATTTTATATGTCCCAAAAGAATTTGTTTTGATCAAGTTATAAATTTAGCAATATTAAATGAATTAAACAAGGTTTAAATTATTTAACCAATTTTAATTATTCAAAACATGAAACAAATTTTATATTTGAAAAGGTGGTTTAATTTTGCATGGAAAACATATTTCATTTGTTGAAATTGGATTTAAAATGAGCAAGTTATTATTTTGGCAATTTTAAATGCATTAATTAAGAAACAGATGTTTTCAGCAATTTAAATTATTCAAAACAGCAAACAAAATTTATATTTGGAAAGTACATGAAAAGTTGATTGGAAAACATATTTAGTTTTTGGAATTTGGAATTTTTATGCCCAATTTATGATTTTTGCAAGTTTAAGTGAATTAAACAAGAATTCAAATATTTCAACAATTTAAAATATTCAAAACAGTAACAAATTGCATTGAAAAGGTTGAAAACATGTAGCAAAGGTTTCATTGAACATTTTGGGCTATGAAACATAATTTTTGGGTGATTATTGAATTTATTATGCAATTTTCCATAATCATTCTTATTCTGCCATTTTTAGTAAACAGAGGGAAACATGCTCAAAATTAGTTCAATTGTGTCCAAATAAAATACCAATGTGTAGAGTTTGTTAAGACAATTTTTAGAGCCCAAGTTTGCTTAAATTGGATGAGTAGAATTAAAGTTATGAAATTCCAAAGTTTCCAAATTTTATTGCATTTTCAGTAATTAATTAATTAGTGCAAAAATTGTTACAGAAACATGTTGCAAATTTGACATTACTGGAAAGAGTACAAAATTATGAGTTCACAGGATTTTGAATCATTCAAATTGGAGTGATATTCAAATTGATATGGATTTTTGAAGTAATTGATCAGATCTGTCTTTCTGAACTGCGGGCAGAAAAAGAAAAAAACAGGGAATAAAAAGGTGTGGTGAGGGGGAATCGAACCTAGCACCTGTGGGTTAGTCGCAAGGGGTGTTGACCAGTAGGGTAGCTGCTGTTTTGTGATGGAAAGGGGGGCAGCGGGGGGTATAAGCTGTTGGCTCGCGGGATTTCTGAACCTGCTGTTAACTGAAACCTGCACGCAATCTGAACATGGCGGACAGGGAACCATCGCTGCTGCTCGCCGGCCGGAGGGGGCGCCGTGGGGGGGCTGCTGCGCGGTGGTGCGGGGTGCCGTGCGAGAGGAGGAGAGGGAGGGGAGCGAGGGAAGGCGCTCACCTCGATGCAGGAGGAGGCGGACAGAGGTGGTCGAGCAGGTGCGATGCAGGGAAGGCCGACGACATGTCGACGATGGCGGCGGCGGCTCGAGTACTCCCGGTCCGCTCCGGGGTGATGGAGAGGAAGCCCGCGGTGAGGGCTTTCCATTCCCGCCCTCACCGCGGCCGGAGGGTGACGGCAACGCCGGCGATCGCCGGAGGGACTTCGGGTGGAGGTACAGAGCTTACAAGTTCAGTTACAGAGAAGATCTAGCAGCGAGAAGAGAGAGCAGAGGGAAATTGGAGGCGGGGAAGGAAGGAAGAGGGAGAGAGAGAGGTATGAGGGAACCCTAGGGTTAGGCATTAGGTTTATAGGGGAAGGGGAGTGAGATGCACCGTTGCCTGCACCTCCTCTGCTACGTGGTGCTCTGGATGGGGCGCCGTACAGAGGTTGATGACGACACGAGGGGGTATTGGGCTGAGGGGGAAGTTGGGCTGGGGGAGAAAGATGGGCTTGGGGGGAAAAAATTTGGGCCTGCTGCCTCTCTCCCTTGCTCTTTTTAATTAATTGATTTGTTATTTTTTTTTTGCTGATTAGAATTAGGAAGAAAAGGAGGGTTTTGGAGTTGGGAAAAATTAGAAAAATTTGGGTTAGCTTTTTAATGGATTGGTAAACAAATGCAAATTTGGAAATTCAAATTAATTGACTTATGGTGCTGTTTGTAATTTAAATCAAATTGGGATGAATTTCATTATTAAGTGCATTATAGAAAACAAGATTTTAACTAGGGTGCACATTAGTGTTTAAATGGAACAAATAGAATGGAATTGTTTGAATGCAAATTATATTAAGGGGATTATCAAATAACAAATAAGAGTTGAGCTTTTTATTATTTCATGGAAACAATTGGAAGTGTTAATTGAACCCTTTTATTTGGAGAGTTTTGTTTTGCAATTTTCATAATTTCAACATGGTTGTTGTTTGGAGGAAAATCATAATTGAATTTGAAAAGGGTTTGGTTATTGGATGCATTTTTATAGAAACAACACAACAGTTTTGAAATCACACTTTAATGGAAACAAACAATTGTTTTATTTTGAAATATCATTTTAGAAATTGTAACATCACAAGGATGAAACAAAAGGTTTGAATTTTGGTTTGAAATTCAAATAGAAAACAAAGGAAAACAAATGAAAACAGTTGGAAAACAAATGGAAACAAGCAAAACAAATGCAATCAACATGATGCCATGATGCAAAACATAAAATAACAGAGAGCAACATTCTAAAGGCTTATTTTTCATCCTTGGGATGTTACACAAACTAACTTGTTCAAAATTTATTTTGTAACATAGGATATGAAAGTACACATCCTAAGGTTTCCAAGTATATTTTATTTGCAATTTTTAAATTTGTAGAATTTGAATTATGCCAAATATCATCAAACAAGCATATTTGAATTTGAAGAATTTTTAAATGGTCAAAATTAAATTTGGCCAGTTCCAAAAGTTTCTACATATTGTGATGATTTCAAAAAGTCCAATATTGCTAAATTTGGCCTTATGGATAAAAAGATATGATGGTTCAAAGTTTTAGGGACTAATCTGCAAAATAGCCATTCTATTTTATTCGGAAATTAATTCCAGAGACAGCTGGGCTCAGATCGACTATTTGTCACGCGGGCGATGGATAGGAAGTGGGCTTGGGCCTGCTACGCGCTGCGCCGAGCGACAGATAAAGACTTAACACACGGGCTGACTAGGCAGCCACGTGGCACAATACAATTCGCCGATACCTCTTCAGTTAAATGATCTACTCTGAGCCCTCTGTGGTAGATCTAACGGACATGGATGAAAGGGAGCTCACCTCGCCGGTGGGGCCACCGGAAATGGCCGATGCTGTGGCGCTCTACTCGGGTTCTTGTCGGCAATGGCTTCCCGCCGGTCTCCTACGCGACGGAGGTGACGACGTCAACCAACTGGACTCGGCGATGCGGATGGTGGTGACAGCGAGGGCTCTCGCTTCCTGGAACGGCGACGACGAGCCGTTCGGAGGCTGCCTAGCTCCGGCGTGCTCGAAAATCGATGGCGCGATCGTTCAGCTGGACAGAATAATCGCCCAAGGGCATCAGACGAAGCGCGAGGACAAGGGGGAAAAGGGAAGCTAGGTCTTTGGCCGGGGAAGGGGCTCACCTGGCCGGAGTTGTGCTCGCGCGGCCGCGGCTGTGGCGGATCTCCGGCGAGGAATCTCGCCGGACTCGGGGCATGCAATGAGGGGGCAAGGAAGGCAAATTGTAGAGGAGAGGGAGTTCTTTAAGGGGCAGAAAACGAGGCAACAAATGGTGGCTTGAATCGCCTACAATCAAAGAAATCAATTCGTCCGTTTCTAGGTTTGAATGTGAGGTTGATGACAGTGACGTCATCAATGACGTCAGCACCCTTTTTTTCCCTTTTTTTATATCTTCTATTTTATAACTCCAATTAACTTCATTTAAATTTCTAAAATCTTGAAATATTATTAACTTTCCAACAATATCATTTTTGTAAACATTTCAACATATTTTATTTTTGAATTTTGAAAAATTGAAATAATTCCTTAATAGTGATTAATGTGATTTTTAATTTAGACAATTATAAATTATAAATATTTGTCAAATAAAATTTCAATAGCTTTATAATGATCAAATATTACTTTCCAAAACCAATTCAGAGTGTTTTCATCTTTTGTAATTTTTAAAATATGTTGAAAACATTAATAGTTACTTAATAGAAAAAGAGGGTTAATTATAGAAATATGATTTAAATTGTTTTAGAAAATATTTCTATGGTTCAAATTATTGTTTTCTAGACCCTTTTAAAATGTTTTCAACATATCAGCAATTCATTCATGGTATCTTATTAACCTAATCAAAATAGAGAATTTATAATAAATTTTAAATTGAGGGTGAGTAAGAACAGAGAGATTTTCTCTAATCAAGATGTTGTTTTCCCAATTAAAAACATTGTTTTTCCAATGCACTTTACTTGTTTTCATAAATCAATAATATATATAACACCTTATTGTTTTGTTGATTGACATAATACTTGGAAAACAATTAACCAGCTCTTATCCATTTGAGGTTAATAATAATAATGACATAATTTCTTGGAGACAAGGATAAAATATTAGAGATAGTAACTCTCTGGTTTTTAATTATCATAATCATTTTCATAATATTAGTTGAGTTTAAAACATGTTTGGTAAAGATGTTTGCTAAGAAAATATTTTATTCTCATGAGGGAACATGTTTTATTTTAGAAATAGGCTTTAGGGTTTATGGAATTAAGGTAATTTGGATTCTTTATTCCAGTTACAATTGTTTTCTTTTGTTTCTTGCATCTCATTTTGTTTTTGGTGACTTGCTTTGTATGAAAACAAAAAGTTTCAATTTTTTTGTGATTTTTGCACTTTCCAAAAATCAGGGATGTTACACTCATCATCCTCATCCCCGTCGTCGGATGCGCTAGTGTCCTCCGACATCTTCGGAATTTCTTCTTCTTGAAAGAAGGTTCCAGTGGACAACATCGAGGCAATTTTGGTGGCGTACCCTTTGATGGAGTCAAAGAGTTCTTCCACATGCGCGGCGGAGAGGGATTGCGGGACGCCGGTCCCCAGGCACCAACACTCCGCATCCACGTAGTGACAACGGAGAAGGCCTAAGGTCATATTTGCCTCCACCACGTGCAGCAGAGCAAAGAAGGCCATCCTGGGCCTACACAGAAGCGTCCAGCGTGGCCAGCGGTTCGGTGATGCGCTCCAGCTCCCTTCCGAGGAGAAATTTCTAGACAATTTTCTCCCCAGATGCTCGAATCTCTTAGAGGTAGGCGGTAAAAGCCCAGATATTTTCAATAGGATACTTGGACTTGTCCTCCTTAACCACGGAAAGAAAAATCTTGTTGTTATGAAAACAAGCAAATCAACAAAAGAAGGTAAAACAGAGGAAGCAAACAACTACAAAATCTATGAGTAAGAGAGACAGGAAAACATACCAAGAAGTTTGCCGTCCAGAAAGACAAGGTCGCCCAAGGAATCTACAAGTTTCTTCCGGAGCTCCTGGATAGCTTCTGCATCTTTGGTAGCTTGGGCTGACTGATCCGCCAATTTCTTCTTCGTCTTGTGCAGAGCTTTCTGACAAAGCCTTAGCTCTTTGTCGGATTTCTCCTTGTCCTTCGCAAGGCGAAGATTCCCGTTGCACAAACTCTGAGCATTGTTAGCATTCGACAATGCTTCCTTAGCAGCTTCAAGAATGGTTGTGAGCAAAGGAAAAGAAAACCCGGACTCAGGATTAATCCAAAAGACAAAAATTAATCAAAAAGGCGGAAACCACTTACACTGATTTTTGGCCATCTCCTACTGGAGCTCAGAATGCTCCTGGTTCTAGTCCTTCACTAGGCCAACCAACTTCCGCATCTTCTTGTTTCTTTCCGTCAAAGCAGAAAAGACTTCATCGTTAATTTGCTCGGTGGTCTTCTAGGGCGGAAGCAAAATAATGGAAAAGGTTTGTAAAAAAAAAGCAAACGACTACCTAGCAGGCAAAGTACGAATAGCTACTCGGGGGCTAGATAGAGGAGCTTACTGTGTTCATAAGGTGGATGCGCCCGAGCATGTGCAAGGAATCCTTGTTGTATCGCCGAAATTGGTTCTCCAAGTAGGAGAACCCTTCCTCCATAACCTCCTTTGGGCGGAAAGTCAATCCCTCCCGATAGACATAAGAGCCCGTGGGGGCCTTGCTAGAGTGCGGATGGAGAACATGCACGAACCTGTGATCATATCCTGGAAGCACACGATCTCATCAAAGCATTCCTTCTTGATCTTCTGACATTCAGATGCTTCGAACGTCAGAAGGTCAATAGTTTCTTCGCATAGCCGGACGAAGGATCTTCCTGCCGTGGCCGCCCTTTCCAAAACCTCCTGTGTGGAGGCCTTGGCTGGCTGGAATGTGTTGTTTCGATAAGATCCACAAAGGTCCCCTGTTCAATTACAACAGGGATTTCCTTGGATGCATGTGGACTACGAACACGGCGGGAAACCTTTTTCTTCCTTGGCTTAAGAGAAATATGGTTAAGGATGAAAAGAAAGGAAACCCATAAGGAGAATGCTAGAATAGGGAAAAAATATCAAAGAAACTGGAAGGCGGAAAAATACTTATGCGGAAGCTCCAAAGTTTGCTCCCTCCAGGGTTATGATCTGGACGTTTTCCGGAATTTTCCACCGCTTCCGGGTGTCCTTGGGCACATCCCCAACGTCAAAAGCTGTCGCGGCTTTCCGTTTCTTCTTTGCCACCAAGTCCCCAGGGGAGGACAAGTGCCCATCCAGGAGCTCAGAGAATTGCAAGCAAATGGTACTGCAAGTTAAAATGCAGACATCGCCACAAAGCTGCAAAGGAAAAAAAATATAAAGCAAGGAAAGTAGGCGGGTGGCGTATTTCCCGCGTGGTACATGGGTACCACTTCGTTGTACTAGCCATGTACGGAGATCAACAGGTTCACGGACCGCTTCAGCCCCGCCTTCTCCAGCTCCTTTTGCGTGCAACGTAGGGGATCCGACATCCCGACGTACTTAGACATGAGTTTTCCCTCATGGTGGGCTAATGGATGAATCCGGCACCGGATCCAGCAGAGCACCGTGTCTTCTCATCTCAGCTCCGGCTCCGACGAAGTAAAATTCGTGATCTGCCATTTGATTTTCTCCAGTTCAGCTGGAAGCGTCCAGATGACGTCTTCTTTCTAGCTATCCTTCGGGACGGTGGTGGAAGCCCAGTCTCCTTTAATAGGAAGGGAACGTCTTTACAATAAAAGAACGTCCTGACCCAGAATTTGACAGACTCGTATTTGGGGACTTTGGGGAACCACAACTCTCTCTTTCGGCGAAGATTGAGGTTGATGGTTCCGCAAACTTTCAGCCCACCATCTTCGTCCGGCTCACGCCTAACGTAAAACCAAAACTTGAAAAAGTCTAAGGTAGGCTCTATTCCTAGATACCCCTCGAAGAGGGCTTGGAAAGCGGCTATGTAAAGCACGTTGTTGGGAGTGAGGTTGTGCGGTTGGACGCCGTAGTAGTCTAAGACGGAAAGAAAAAGCGCCAAGGGAGGAAAGCCTAAACCTCTCTGCGGATGGGAGAGGAGAACGACACGTTCGCTGTCCCGCGGTTTCGGCTCCGAATCACCTTCCGCGCTCCGCCATTTCTTCTATGGAAAAAAATCCTTCGTCTTCGAACCACTAGAGCTCCGTCTTCTTGATAGTGCTCGGGATCCAATACCCATTGTTGAAGATTTCCTCCTCAACGCCGGCTTGAGAAGCTGCCACGGGCACATCATCCTCAGCCACCGCTTTGTTCTTCGCCGCCACCGACAATGCAGACTACAACTCGAACAAAATGCAGGCCGGAGAGGAGGCCACGGGCAATGAAGGAGGTGATGAAGAGATGTTCACCGCTGCCTCAGTGGCGCCCCCCGCCGTTGTTATCTCATCGCCGCTCGCCGGAGCTCCGCGGGAAGACATTTCTCTCGATGTGCAGCCAGATTTTGGTCGCTGGAGTTTTGTTCCTTCTCGAGGAAGGTTTTGGTGGTGTGCGCTGGGGGATTGTGAGTAGTGTGCGGAGGAAGAGAGATGTGGGGGCCTTTTATACCCCCAACGGCTATATGTGTCCGCCCCAATGGTCATGCCCGTTGTATGCGCACCACACGACACGCATTGACTGCATGTCATCCTCGTGCCGTTACCATGGCCGCGCGTCTCCTTGAGTCCAACGCCGGATTTTGCGTGATGGTTATGTTCCTGCCTTTTTGTCGGAGAGTTAATGCTCTGGTGGGGCGTGCGGATGACAAAGAAACATCGCAACCATCAAATCGTTCCGTCTGGGACAGACCACTTGCAGGGAAAGTTTGACTGAAACGGTCCACCTTTGTTTTGAATGACGGATCATGTCTTCAGCAACATTATTGATTGGGGAAGCATCAAGAACAGAAGTTCGTCATCCGGTTTTGACGAAAACAAATGGTGGAAAGCTCCTTAGCCTTCCCGAGGTGTATTGTCGGGGATATCCAGAATGGGTATCTCCCTGCATCCAGAAAGCTGGATCAGATGGTAGTCCCAAAGCAATACAACAGGAGGCTGTATGGACGGCCCAAATGGTGCGAAGCGCATTACTACATCCAGGACGATGGCCGCAAGCCCATCCGGGTTAAGCAGAACCCGGGTGACCGTAGATTGTAGGTTTAGCTGTTTAGAAGGATGATATCTCCCGTAAGCCTTGATCCGGCTGTCTATATAAAGACAGACGAGATAACCCCAGTGAAGACTCGATCTGGCCTAGGTACTTCTAACATGTGTTTGGCAATCCGTCGCCATAGTTGATCTTGCAGGAAGTAGGGAGCCATCCGGCTAACCTGGACCTAGGTAAACCTCTATGTCCTTGTCGAAAGCACTCCCCCACGTTTTCCCCCGCGTTTTACCTCTAAGATATGGCATCCCCATCTGGGAAACCTTTTCCAGGAACTCGACAAGAAACTCTAATTGAATTAGAGCATCTAATTAGAAAGATCTCTAATTTGATTAGAGCCTTTTCTAATCGGGTTTTTGAGAACTTCCAGTTTCATAACAACTCTAATCACAGTTGATTAGTGCTACCAACTACCAATGGCGGAAGGCTATATCTTTTTGTTGGTGCCGAGTTCTGGACGGTGGAGCGCTTACGGGTTGACACAGGTGTACGCATGCACACCATACGAGGAATTGCACGTGTGATCCTAAGGAGGGAACACTTAGCGACATCCTTGCAACTAGGCCTAGCCGCGAGGATGTACGATTGTTCAGAACTCTTCTACGACTACATCGATTTTGCTGCCTGGTGAGTTGTTTTTCATATCCTCGCATGTATGGGCATGCCTCGTTATTTGCATAGTGATCTTGCAGACTACATAGGGAATTTTTTAAATTTTGCAGCATAGACTAACACTCTGAAGGCTAGGGCCTCTCCTCCTTATTTAGGCGGCCTCCTATTGATCCAAGGGATGTAGACGAGCCCCCTTTGACCCCCCCCAAACCTACCTTAAGTGTTTAGGAATGTTAGGGTTCGAACAGGGTCGAAATCGGTGAAGATTCGCGGAAGTTCGGCTGATTTCGGGCGTCCTGGGCTGCGGTACAGTCACTGGCATTCTCATTGCCGACCGTACCTTGGTTAGTAAAAATCACAAATGTTCCGCGTGCAAAATAGTCATGGTACACTCATTGGTACGGTCATTTCTGACCGTACCGTTGGTCAAGAAAAACCCTTGTCTCGTGAATATTTTTCCTTTAATATTTTGGCTGTCATTTTCTTATACGACCTCAGTTTTAGGTGATCTTTGACTTGTTGAGCTAGTATGGACGAGGCGCATGCTCTAGTGGTGTTCAATCTTGATTCTTTTTCTTGGTGAAAATGAACATTTTCCAAGCCTCTTAACTTGCCATCTGGTGCCTGTAACTTATCCGGATTCTTCCCTTCGTCTTCTTTCCTCTTGATAATTCATAATTTCCATCTACACATACATAGTTACGAAAGACAAGGAAAAACAAGTAAATTCATAATAAAAACATATATTGTGAAAATCTCATTGGAAAAATGAGTTTGTGTTGAAATCAACGTAAAAGGTAGAAACCAATATAGAACGATGCTAAAATTGCAATGTAAACATATGAAAAACAATAGGCAAAATCGTGCCAAATATGGACGCATCACCGACCGGGAAGTCCTTCCCGCGTGCGCACGAGTGAGGACAAATTGCACAGAAAAGACTATTGTTGATTTGTGGGGTCAGTCTAGAGATCCTAGAGAGCTGCCAGGGATGGCCGGGTATTACATTTGGTATCAGAGTTGACCCTGGCAGTTACACGGGTTTGTGTGGGTCAGTGGGCGGACATGTGGAACGTATGCCGGCACGGGACACATAGACGGGTGCCAAGAGGGGAAGTTCCTGGCTCGGGGCTCAATAGTACTAATAGGATACTCATATCAACAAGGTATATCTTGTTTTTGGAAGCTCATTCTCAAGGAACTCCGAGGTTAAGCTTGCTTGGCCCGGAGCGATTTAAGGATGAGCGACTGACCGGGAAGTATTTCCCGGGTGCGAACGAGTGAGCACAAAGTGCGCAAAAAGGATTAGGGCGCGTTTGGTTGCCTAGGCCGATTTTGGCCTAGTTGCATTCGTGGCCCGCGGCCTGGCTGGGTGACAATGCGAGTTGGGCCAAATTCGACAGCCCGTTCGGTTGCTTGGTTGAGTTTTTTTTTCAATCTTCGGACCCAGTGTTTGATGTTCTTTTTTTTGCTGTTTGTGGGCATAACCTCTATTAGACAGCTGTTTGGTAGGCTGTTAGGGGAGTGTTGTGCTCACCGAATTCGAATATGGTGAGCCTATCCCCTCTATCGCAAGCACACAATGACATCGGTACGAACCATGACACTAATATAACAATTCAAACTAGTTCAAACCATGCCTAACTTAATCACATCACAGTAAAATATAACAGTTCAAACTACATAAGCATCAAGGAGTTTTACGTGCATCTATAAGCCCATGCCATTACAACTTATAGGGGCATTCTTCTGGATGAGGCAGTTAACAGGGCCAATACATGCCCCTGATCACAAGACAATACTTAGCACGCTCGAGTTAGCCGTGGTAAGGGAAGCAGTAGGGGTTGGCAATGGAGGTGTTGTCCTTGAAGATGGTGATCTTGAAGTCGTGCTTGGTCAGCTTGAAGACTAGGGCATCCTTCTCCTCGAGCTTGTACTTGAGAACGGCGTCCGGCCAGTTCCGGCCCAGCACCGTCTCCTCGCGTGCGTTGACACCTGCACCCACCCGTCATAGTAGTTGTAAGCAGACATCGACATGCAACATGGGAGAGGTATCTGTAGCCAATCCCTTAAGACGCGCTGGAAGAACCTAGGAATGAAAAGTAGGAACAGATCATCCATGTCCTGTTGAACATAGAAGCGTCGAGGTGTTGGTGGGCGTGGGATGTGGCCGGTCTTCGGCTAGCATCCATGGCTGCGGCTAGACAAGGCGCACGCCTCCTCTGTCCTCTGAGCACAACTGTCTTGAAGAGGAACCGGTTCATTGGTATGACGCCTCCAGGTCTGGAGGTGCTTTCGGGGCGGCGCGCCATGATACGTCTCAATCGTATCTATAATTTTCGATTCTCCATGTTTTTTTCTTTAGTTCTTGCATGTTTTATACATGTTTTACTTTGTTTTCCCGATGATTTCATGGACTAACCTATTACCAAGATGCCCAGAGCCAGTTTCTGTTTTTTGTTGTTTTTGTATTTCAGAAAAGTTATGAAGAACATATTCGCCAAATGTTCTAAAAATTTACGGGATTTATTTTTTGCCTGAAACGAAGACGAAGTCCAAATGAGAGCTGGAGAGGAGGCCCACGGACATGGGGTGACCACCAAGCTTCCCCTTGACCCGCTCCGTGGGGTCATCTTGTCGCCTCGGTCACCGCCTCGCGTCCCCTCTTCGCCTATAAAATCACTCTTGACCTAAAAAACCCAAATCCCGAATGATTTTTCCAGAAACGCGTCCGAACTTTGCCGCCATCAAAAACCTAATTTGAGGGGACAAAATTCAGGCACTATGTCGGGACGGGGAAGTGCCCCTGGAGTCATCTTCATCAACGTTGCTACCTCCCACGATGATATGGGAGTAGTCCCTCCGCGAGGCGAGGGCTCGTGCTAGTAGCTATGTGGTTATCTCTCTCTCCCATGGTGTGATCTTGATTATGATTATGAGCTATGTTATTGTAGTTGAATTTTTTATGTTTTCCCTTCTTTATGTAAAGGATATCATATGCTTAATTGGTTTTATCTAGTATAATCTTCCGCAGTCACCTTTGTCCCACGGTGCCACGGTGAGAGCGCGCGTGCCGTGTGTGACTCTATGGATCATGGATTAGAGCGATACTTATCATGACACTTTTCTTATTTTATTAGATTAAATTAGGAAATCATGAGGTTTCTTGATGGTGTGTTTACTATAATCTCTACAGTGCCAAGGTGACAGTGCGGGTGTTGTGGATGTATTAGAAAGAGTCTATTTAAGAGATAGATTGTGGTGTTTGTTAGTACTATCTTCTGATGCTCAAAGTGACAGGGTTGGGGTGTCCATTGACGGGAACGTGAACTTTCAGTAGTGCTTTTGTAACCGCTTGGTAAATGCTAGGCATGCGACATAAGCGAAACACCGTTCTGTCGCATGGCAGCGTCTCCACGCCTGGTCGTGTCCGGTCATCGCCATTAAGCGGGCGAAACGACCTTCTGCACGGGGCTTTTAACCACTCGCCGAAAGCGGTGTGTCTATGACGAGGTGGCCCGCCTGTCGGATGAGCTGTCTGGACAATGTTCGGCGGCCCAGGTAAGCCAAGTTTGATGAGTAAGAGCATTTCCACTCGCCACCCCCAATAGGCGTCCAAATTAGCGCCAGGACGAGCCCTTGGGGGGCTGTCCAGACGGCACGGCACCAGGGCGCCCTTCCCCACTTGCCGCCCCCATTCAAAACACTCAAAAGAATATTTTAGAGTCTTTAAAAATAGTTATGTCTAGTTTTTAAATAGTACATATATAGTTCACGGATGGCTAAAAATAAAAATATTCATACAATTATTGTAAGTGAACTATGCCGCCGCCAAGCCTTTGCGAACCCACAAATGCTCCACTAAATTATTTTGGAGTTTATCATGAGTAGATTCATCTCGGATCTCCAAATGCATAGTGATGTAATCAATCAAATCCGCTAGCACATTTTTATCCACATTGTCGAGAGGACACTGAAAATCAAACGGAAGACTATCATGCACTGGATTTGCATGCTCATCCTCAATGATCATGTTGTGCATGATCACACATGCATTTATGACCTCCCCCATTTGCTCGGCCAACCAAGTGAGAGCAGGATATCGGACAATGGAAAATCTCATCTGGAGCACTCCAAATGCATGCTCGACATCCTTTCTTGTGCTCTCTTGTATTGACACAAACCAAGATTTCTTGTTGCCTAGAGGATTGACGGTTGTCTTCATAAAATGTTGACCATCTTAGATAGATAGCATCCTCTAGGTAGTACCCCTTGTTATATTCATGGACATTGACAACATAGTTCACTCGTAGAGCATGTTCTTCAACAAGTTTCTTGATAACAGAGGAACACTGCAACACATTGATGTCATAGTGAGATCCTGCCATACCGAAGAAAGCGTGTCAAATCCAAGTCTTATGATCTGCTACAGCCTCAAGGACCACACCGCAAACTCCATGATGGCTCCCTTTGTACAATCCTTGCCAACCAAATGAACAGTTCTTCAGCTCTACTCCATGTAACCTATACTTTCAAGCATATCAGGAAAGCCTCTTGCTTCATTTGTTGTTAGGATCCGAGCAGTTTCTTCCTCGCTTGTCCTCTCAAATAGTTTGGGCCAAACACATCCACTATCGCCTTGCAGAACATGTACATGGTTTTGATAGTCGTCGGCTCAGACATGCGTAGATAGTCGTCCCGACCATACAGTGACTCCATATGCAAGCATTCTTATAGCAGCAGTGCACTTCTGAATTAACGAGAAACCAACCACCCCACGACGTCTTTCTTCATGTTGAACCAGGTGTCGTGCTCCCGCATATTCTACACCAACGTGAGGAACAATCTTCGGCTCATCCGAAATCTCCGATGAAAGTCCTTTGCATCGAATCTTGACTCATCGACAAAATAGTCGACGAAGAGCATGCAGTGCCCCTCCATTCTCATCCTCGGCTTGATCTTTCTCCTCCCAAATTTGGAGCCACCTCACTTTGTTTCACTCTTGCCATTATCGTCGTGGAGGAGTTGTGCAAGAAAAGTAAGAACAAGCAAGTTCTCATCTTCCTCGTCGTTGATATCGGCTTCTTCCTTGAGGAGAAAGTTCCATCATCAACTCATCGCCGCAATCCATCTATCAAAATAAAATTGGCATCAGAAAATGGTCATCGGTGGGCAGCAAGATAGACAAAAAAAAAAGGTCGGCGCCCTACCAGCCAAAACGACGAACACCTTCGGGGCGAGGTGGACACTCTTGGTCGCTCAGGGAGGTGCGGCATGGTAAGGGCGAAAGAGGGGCGGAGGAGCGGTCGACCGGGGCAGGTCGCCGACGGTGGAGAGAGGCGGCGGGTGGGACACAGAGAGGGGCAAGTGGACAGAGGGGCACTTCGTGTGGTGCTTCTTGGAGGGGTGCTTTGTATTGCTGATAGGACGGGTCCATGGCGCCTGACGAGTCGTCTGTAGCCCCACGGGAAGCCCTAGGAGACGGGTTCGGCCTGGTTCCGTCACGGTAAGACCTAATGAGAGGCGCGAGTGGACGGCTTCGACCCCGGTCCGCACGGGAAACGATTTCAGGGCACGAGTGGAGATGCTGTGAGCAGGCCGTCGGACAGAAATTTGTCAATTGGCCACCGCACCAGTGCACCACACAGGCAGGCCGGCCGGCGCGCGTTGTGATGTGACCTTCCCCCGTTCCCACTCCACGGCGCATCGGCTCGAAACCAAAATCAGCGGAGAGGTGAGTGCGACAGCAGCAGCGTTAGCAGGTAGCAGTGGCGGAGAAAAGAGATGAGCTTCCCCGGGACGGGCCGCCACCTCGCGTCACCACCACCTCCCGATCCCTCCGCCCCCTCCTCGCCACACCCCACCGGATAACGCTCCGCCGCAACCTTCCAAAATCCCCCACTCCCCCACCACTCTCTCACCCATAAACCCCCGCACGCCCAAATCAGGCACACACGCCCGAATCCTCGCTCGTCTCCGCCGCCATGAACCCCGACGCCAACTCCCCCTCGCACCGCATCGCCCGCGTCGCCGCGCACCTCAACCCTCCACGCCCGCAGGTGCGCCCCGGTTCCCCAATCCTTGCTGCCGCTGCTGCTGGTATGACTGTCCGCGTGATATGTGACCGACCCTGTCCTGTGCCTGCAGATGGAGGAGGGGGCAGGATCCGGGCTGCGGCCCATGGCGTGCCGGGCCAAGGGTGGCGCTCCGGGGTTCAAGGTGGCGGTGGTTGGCGCGGCGGGCGGGATCGGCCAGTCCCTGTCGCTGCTCATGAAGATGAACCCGCTCGTCTCCGTGCTCCACCTCTACGACGTCGTCAACACCCCTGGGGTCACCGCCGACGTCAGCCACATGGACACCAGCGCCGTGGTACGAAAAACTTACCTACCTACTACTGCCCTCGACTGTCGACTGTGATCCAATCAGCTAGCCACGGATATTATGCGCCAATGATAATGGCTTCAGAATAGTAGATACCGTAGTATGCAGGAAATTGATACGGTTGGTGGCTTGCCTCGTTGGCTTTCCTTTCCAGGTGGAGTGTTCCCATGTTTCTGCAGCCACTTGTGGTGACATCTGATGGAGGAATTCTTATTCTTAACCGTTTCGCACGCTCCCTACCTAAACTGTGACCGATTGGGGGTATGATTGAAGTGTTAGATAATGAATTTTTGGCAAAAGGGACCACCCTAAAAAACGAAATGGCAAAAAAGACCACCTGCGAGTGGAATTGGCAAAAATGCCGTGGCGGCAGGCTGGCCAGCCGACACGTGGCACATGCCGCCACGGTCGGAGGCGGCAGGCCCTGCCGCCACGGCCACAGGCGGCACGCTGCGCACCCTCTGCACGGCCTGGCCAGTGGTGGGCCATGCCGCCTCTGACGGTGGCGGCACCCTGTGCAGCCGACAGCGCCCTGCGCTGATTCCCTGGCTCTGCGACGTGGGATTCGCTGGGCGAGCACTGATTTCGGTGATTCGCTTTTGGCAGGCAAATTTGCACTGATTGAAGGTCCCGGCCGACATGCATATATGGGATCACGCGTGATCTGATCGCCGTTGTTATTTTATTCGCCGAAAGCAGCTCACTCGGTTCTATAAATACCGGCCGAAACGCCCGTGTAACGCACACTGTCCGCTTAGTGCTGCTCTCTCGTTCCCGCTGGTGCTCTGCCAAATACCCCCGCTGCTCTCATTGCTCCGTGCAGTTTGTGTGTTACCAAGCCAGCACGAAATAGAGAGTAGAGCCATTAGAGAGATGGCAGGTAGTGGTAGTGGTGGTCTCGATCCAGTTAGCTCATGGTGTATTCTATATCATGCGGCAATAGGATCTTGCGCCAATAAGAGGGAGGGTAGAGCGGGAGTTAGTTTTTGGGATATAATGAGTGAGCGGTACCACGCTGATGCTCTGGGGGAAAATTTAGCCAAATATCAGCTGCCGCCTAGATCCACCAATGAAATTAGGGACGAACTAAAGAGGTGGCGTCATAAATGGCAGAGAATATGTGAGCTAAAAGCGATTGAGTCGGGCCTTTGGGGTTTGCCTATCTCAACTACTGGCGATCTGATACGATTTTCAGACGAGGCTTATGCACTTCACGTTGGGGTAATTGATTTACGAGTTTACATAATCTTAAAATTAATTTGCATCGTTATAATTTCGGTATGTCTTTTATTCTAAATATGCAGCTGTGGCCATCGGACGGAGAGTTTGTGAACAAAAAGATTGAGCACTATGAGTGGTTGAGCATATTGTTTGGGCCACCTGCTAGGGGGTTTCCGGAGAGCAACGGGCACGCTGAGTGGATGTTGAAGACAATATCCGAGGGAAAGATTGATGCCGTAATAAAGGGGAGCCTTGAGCGTCCAATAATAGGGAAGAGTAGCAGCACATCAAAGGGCAAGACTACTTCTGCATCGAAGGGGAAGAGTGGTGGCGCATCAAAGCCAGTTGTCGATGAGAACAGTGACGATGACTTTACGCCGAGAAGTTTAGCCAGGTGCAAAAGTATGTGGAAGAGTGCAGGTTCATCAAAAAATGTCGCTGATGAAGATAGTGATGACGACTTCATGCCTCCATCACGAACACGTGGGAGAGCGAAGTGAAGTCGTGTAGTTTAATTAGTTATTTCTATTCGTGTTTTATTATTTCAAGTCGTACTTGTTTCTTGTTGTGAGTTGTATGTTCAATAAATTTCCTCTTAGCAACATTATAAAAATTAGTGCGTCGAAAACTCATAATAGGAGCATGTCCCGTAGAAGAAAAATTAGGAATATTTCAGGTACATATGTAGTAATATGTCTGTCGCGAAAATAAAAAATTACATGTGTCACGGACGGCGTATTCGGCCTCGCCGGGGAGCTCGTGGAGGAGGCGTCGATCGGCCGTACCTGCGGGGTGCCTGAGCATTGCGGGGAGGAATGATGGACTCTTCATCATGTTGTTCTGATGGTTCGGGAGACGGGGTACGTATGACTGGCTCATACTCTGAATAGCCTGGAATTAAACTTGAAGTGGTGCCCGATGGGTCATAACCAAAGAATTCAGTAAGTATTCCAGGGACAGTGTTGGTGTGCGATGGTCCAGCGATTTCTGATTCATGCATGTGTTGACGACCCTGTAATGGGGGCATAGTGAAACCATAACCGGCCGCCATCTCGTCCCATGTAGACTGTACAGTTTCCTGATTATGAAAACAATTCGTAAATAACAGGCATGACATGTAGGATATTTATTAATGTCTCCTCGTACGCAATGATTTGTTTGAGATTAGAAAAAAAAAATCTACATACTTGTGTCGTGTTGAACCGCTCCGAACGACACTCGGGTCGATCCATATTTTGCCCTAAACCAGCTCCCGCCCCCTCCCATGTAGTTTCCTGTTAACGTAAAAAAATTATAAGTAATGGATGGCACGATATTATGACTTAGTACATATTTAGTAAAAAAAACACCTGTGTCGTGTTGCGCATATGCGAACTCTCGCCTTCAGTATAGGAGTACCGTCCTCCGTACGGGCTAGCCCGTGGAAAAGGATTCTCCTCCTATTGTAAGCATCGTCATACGTGAACAAAATATTGCATATGTATAAAAATAAAAAAAATAGAGATTATTGAAAAAGTATATTTGTTTACTGTAAGATAAGACCTGTGTGCCTTCTTGAAGAAGAGACGAGTCCTGCCTGGGAAATGTTGGCGCGGTATTCCTAACCGACAAGGTACGGCGCGGATGGATCGTGCGTCGCTGGCTAGTGCCCACCTCACTCGGTCTGGATGATGGCGCGTCCGGCATGTCGTAAGCTTGCGGGATAACGTCACCATCTCTCGTGCAACCAAATCTTCTAAGACCGGTCATGGCTCTATTAAAAATGCGTCTAGCTAAGGACTTGCTTGTAGAATCCACATTAGGTAGTCCTAAAATTTGTTGCGAATCCCGGGCGAATTCGCGATAGTCGGCAACCTGAACAAAATAAAATTGGTATAACATAAAATTTGTTAATTCGAAGCGGTAGCAATTAACAAAATAAATATAATTAGTTAACATTAGAAGTACATATTTATATAAATGTATATACCGTGGTTTCACGGTCGTAAGCTGATGACCGTTGAATCCCTCGAACCAACTGGTCCTCTCGTGTGAGCTCTTCTGTCCTTGGTGGTGGAGCGGCCGTAAGCAGAGTACGCGTGCTATTGTAATACCACCGATTGTATATTGGGGTTGTATGATGGTCGTACGGCCTGCATAATTTTTGAAAGGTCAATCTTAACTTAATTAGCACATTTGTCTGAAGAATAAATAGAAATACTAAAGTACCTATTTTCTGGAACAAAATTTGTCGACGCTTCATTGTTCCATATCTGTATCCAGGACATATTTCGAGTACTCCAGTCACAACAATTTTGGCCTTTATTGTCTTGCCTAAAATCAAATGTAGATAATTTTATTTATTAAAATGACCAAGCATAATATTGATAAAATAACATGAGGCCTTAAACTTACGTGTGTATATCCTCGGCCACTCGTCTCGGTGGTGGTGGAGGGACAGCTTGATAGAGACCAAACTGCCGCATGACACGCTCGGGATTATATGGCTCAACCATCCACATAAATAGTAGCGTGCAGCGTGTCATCCACAAGTGAGTATCTCGCAAGCAATCAGGTGTCACCGGCTGATCACCCCATATAGCATATAGATCAGCATTGGTCCACGGGTTCCATGTGACGCTCGTCTCCTCCAGACGCTCGAACTCTTCGTGGTATTCGGGATAGCTACCATGTACCACGACTGTGGACCACCGTCTTCTAGCATGTGTCCACCGACTTGCACAAGTAAGTGGGGCATGTTCTTCCCGTCTAAAATTGTATGGGTGAATTTTCTCTCGATTGTCTATTAGGGGACGTCCAACCGGAAGGTACTCCCACGACCATAGCTGGAGAAACTCATAGCTAACAGCAAGGACATGACCCTTCTGTGCTGTCTTGGTTTTCTTGGTGGCGTCACATAACCCTCTATACGTATATGCGAGCATAGCTGAACCAAAACTGTATGTTGGGTGGTCTGGTAAATGGTTATCTGCTATATTCTCCGCAATCGTAATGAGACTGGGGAATACTATGTCACCGTGTGAGGAAGGAAACATCGTACCGAAGAGATACAACAGATAAGCAAATAGATGTTTCCGTTGCCTATCAGGTGATGCATTGGCAGGAATTGCACTAAAATTGTTTACCAGCCATGGTATAGGTACACCTCTAGGACGCGCGCCACTACGTGTGTTTGGTGGCATATTGACCCCTAGCCTCATTTCTAGGTTATCATTCCAGTGAGAAGAATATGCTTGAGGAACCACCGGGTCACCGCTTATTGGCAAACCAGTGATTAATGAGACATCTTTAAGTGTAGGTGCCAACTCCCCACAACGTAAGTGGAAGGTGTGTGTCTCGGCTCTCCAACGATCAACAAGAGCTGACATAAGAGATGGGTCTAACATTATCCTCTCCTGCCCGGACGTAAGCTTAGAATAAGCAAGAAGTCCGTATGCTCGTAGGTGGTCAACGAATGCATCACATGGCCAATTGTGCTTAATGGTTCGCAGCCTAAAAGCCTGCGGGGGTTCTATATAGGCCCGAGGGTCTAACCAGAGGTGGCAACGGTGTCCGGCGTCCCAAGAACCCTGCAACAGCTCTGGCACAGGAGAAGCCATTACCTGTATAAGAAGTAGATATTTATTAAAATACATAAGGAGTACATATTTTTTTTAAAGGCATAAGAAGTACATATTTATTAAAATGCATCACGAGTACATACTTATTAAAAGGCATAAGGAGTACATATTTATTAAAAGGCATAACGAGTACATACTTATTACAATACATAATGAGTACATATTTATTACAATACATAATGAGTACATATTTATGAAATCATGCGTTGTTGATGTCGCGGTAGGGGCACTCCCGTCGCGGGTGCCCCGGGCATCTGCAAACGCGACACCGACGTGGTTCTCCTGATTGACTATGGTCCATGTCGTTTCTATGACGCCGAGACTGACGTCGACCTTTCGCGGTTCTCTTCAATGCAGGGTTCGGAACCCATATTTCGATTCTTTCCGGAAACATATGCCTATAGTGGCCATTCGTACCTGGAGTCCAGAACTCGGCCCTCCAGGTGTTGAATAGGTTTGACATGTTGAAGTAAGGAGATATGTATTGCTCAACACTTATGCTCTGTTCGGCAGCCGCCCTCAGAACATGGCTACAAGGGAAGTGCAATAGTTTAGGCTTGTTGCACGTGCACTCACACGCCGATGGCCCGAGGGTAACAACTTGCTTTCTTGCTCCTCTATGGTGGCCTTTCACCCACTTTGCTCGTACGTTGATTTGCCACTTATGCCTAAGAGCATCCACTCGCGTGCAACCATGGCTTCGAGATTTCTCTATCTTCTCATTCAGATGGCGTTGAATCTTTTCGGACCATGCCTTGCTCATTGCAACTTGTACATTGGCGACCATGACTCTGTCTCCAAAGTATGACATAGTCCGGCTCCAAGTTTCTTCAATAAGGGCGGTGATTGGGAGGGCTCGAACACCTTTAAGCACGCCATTGTACACCTCTGACATGTTGCTTGTCATTATGCCGTAGCGAGCCCCAGTGTCGTGAGCCAGTGCCCACTTATGTAACAGAGGGCAATTCTCACCAACCCACTGGGACAAATTCATTGCCGGCCTACTACCCCTCCGGTCTTCTCCTGCAGCAATCTCGATCTGTGAATTGATTGCCGCCCAGATTGCATTCATCTTCGCAGTTGTTTTCTGCATGCACATCCTCTTGAATTGCTTGAACCAATCCTTGTTCTTGAACTTTGAGTAAAAATTAGCGGCCAGATGCCGCATACACCATCTTGTCTCTAGATCGGGCCACCCCCAAACAGGGTCCGTTGACTCCTTGATTGCATCGAGCGCGCTCAATAGACCCGTGTTTCGATCAGAGACGATGCAAACATCGGCACGATCTTGCACGACTCCCATCTTGACGCAACTCAGGAACCACAACCAGCTATCTTTGTTCTCGCTCTCTACCAAAGCATATGCAATAGGAAGGAGCTGGTTATTTGCATCTGCCGCAATCGCCACCAGGAGTGTCCCCTTGTACTTTCCAGTGAGAAAGGTCCCATCAATTGATATTACCGGACGACAATGACGGAATGCTTGTATAGTCTGGGGGAATGCCCAGAATATACGGTCAAGGATAATTGAATTTTCCTCTGTTGGGTGTCTACGAGTTTTCATGAATATTTGAGTCCCAGGGTTAACATCTGCTATCTGCCGTAACAGTTTGGGGGCCAGGTCATAGGCCTCCTCATAAGTGCCATACAATTTCTGAAAAATGGCCTCTTTCGCTCGTCTAGCCTTACCATGGCTGACGGGGAAGCCAATCAGATCGGCCGCAGTTGTTTGCAGCGTCTTAATACTCATATTTATATCTTCTGTCACCGCCACTAACATGATTTCTGCCACATATTTAGCAGTCACATTGCGGTGCTCCGCAAGAGTGCCTACTAGCTCGCAGCTATGGGGTACTATTTTTGATATATGCCAAGGCTGACATACCCCAGGGCTCTGGCGAGCGATCACCCTTCCCTGGCAACCATCAGCCAAAAATATGCATACGACCTTCAACACAGTTCTATCTGACTGCTTCACTTTATGTTGGCGAGATATGCCCAGTGCATACCTCTTGATTGCCGTGTCAGCAGAGGCCTTGTCTGGAAAAGTATGCCCTTCCTGCAGACTATCCTCTCCCAGGCCCGGAACCGAGTGAAATTCATTGTTCATGGTCATTGTCGTCAGAAACTGCTGGTCCAGCGGTGCTGCTACCGCCCTCCGAGAAGGACCAGACCCTTCTTCTTCATCTGAGGATGGTGACGACGAAGAATATCCATCATCGTCATGGTCCAGCGCCTCCGGCAGACCCGCCACATGTTCGCTTATGTCAACGACAGCTGACCAGTATCCTGGGTGAAGGACACCCCCAGACACATTATGGCCGCCTGTTGCCTCCGATGGGCCGGTGTTGGCAGCTGTGGTGATGGCCAGCTCGACCTCACCAGCGCCGCCACTACATCCGACACCATCATCGTGCTGAAAAAACTGGACATACACCATCGGCTCTCCATACATGGCGGAACCAGGAGTGGTTGCGAAGCTCATGTACATCCTCCAGTTCCCTTCCGATTTCACCTCCTTCAGTCCCCATCGGGGAACCCCATCATTCCCTTCTACCACGATGAAGGCCTCAACCCTCATCTTGTTTCCATGCTCGTGCTTAAAGAATCTGCGGATGCGTTTTCGGACATCCCCAAAATCTTTATTTACCATATCTTTAATTACTATACTTAACGAGTCACAGTTCGACACGTCGACACCAGATATATCATCGCGTGCCATGTCCCCATAGAACACTTTCAATATTTCCATCGTACCTACCGAACAACCATATTTAGAAGAACAAAATTAATATTGCATTCAATTATTTCATTATCACATTTTTAATATAGCTGACCCGACTCTCACAAGGCCCTAAATAATTAATTACTCTACAATAGTTATTGCTTAATCCCACTCAGCAGCCGCATTTCTCTTTTTTTATTCATTCCGTGGAGTGTAAATGTGCTGCCCAATGCATTTCTCTACAATAATTACTCCCTCCGTCAGGGATTATTGGGATAC
The DNA here is from genome assembly GCA_028641055.1 of Alopecurus myosuroides. Classification (NCBI taxonomy): domain Eukaryota; kingdom Viridiplantae; phylum Streptophyta; class Magnoliopsida; order Poales; family Poaceae; genus Alopecurus; species Alopecurus myosuroides. The sequence continues at coordinate 151,953,870 of CM054057.1, forward strand.
TAGTGTGAAAAATTAGCGTTTTATTGAAAAATCCGTTTTCATTCGGTGGACTTGGAACGTGCTGCATGCGTGGTGTTTGTCTTCCAGTATTAATTAACATTTAATTGAAAATTTAGGAAATTGTCTACTGCGTGGGAACGTGTTGCATGCGTGCCGTTTGCCTGCCGTAATAATTAGGACTTAATCTTCGCTTTATTATTTTCTACAAATGTATTTCACAAATTTTAGGAAACTGTCTATTGCGTGGGAACGTGCTGCATGCGTGCCGTTTGCATGCAATTCTCTCATTATCACATTTTTATGTAGCTGACCCGATTCATATTATTTTCTAGCTGCCTAGCGGCTACCGTACAAATACGATGTCCATAAATATTTACGGTTATCTAATATGTGTATACACATTTCAAAATAATAACCGACTACAGTTATTATAATTTAAAAATAACGCGAACAACATCGTACCACAACTAGATAGAGCTAGCACTATAACATCTGTATCTAAGTCACCCTAATTCTAACAACAATTACAACAACATGGCTATCTACGAGCTATAAAACAAACTAATTTACACTAATTTCTATATTCTAAATATTGTAATTATAACTGCATGCTCAAACAAGTACCACACTCTAAATCATGTACCTTGTTGTTGAACCTCTTAGTTCAAAGATCGCGGAAATATGTTTGAGAGTTTCTGCAGCTGCTGTGAGAGAGAGCGGCAATATGATGCGTTCCTCCGAGAGCGAGAGAGCAGCACCTGCTGCCTCCACCGTGAGAGAGCTGCTGTGGGGCGAGAGAATAGAGGCAGCTGCTGTGAGAGTTTGTGTGAGTGATAGAAGTGGTGTGCTTTGAGAGAGGAAACGGAGAAGAGCAGCATATTTATACGCAAGACTGGACACGGTGAGGGGCAATCAGTGCGGGCATATAAAATTTTGCTGCTGCTCGTTCACGCGCGCAAGAATCCGATTCTCCTCGCAATCAGTGTCTTAAAATCAGTGCCGTTTGTCACTTTCTCGCCTCAAAATGTGCGCGCCGGAAGCACAGCAACCAGTGTCGCACACAGAGGAGGCAGCAGTCACCTCGCGTCCAAGCATCTGGCCTCGTAATCAGCAGCAGTCACTTCGCGTCCACGCTTTCCGTCGCCGAAGGAATCTGCGCAGCGTGCCGCCTCGGCTGGTGGCGGCATGGCCCACCAGCTGCAGAGCACGCAGACGTGCCGCCTCCGCCCGTGGCGGCAGGGCCTGCCGCCTCCGACCGTGGCGGCATGTGCCACGTGTCGGCTGGCCAGCCTGCCGCCACGGTAGTTTTGCCCATTTCACTCACATGTGGTCCTTTTTGCCAATTCGTTTTTTCAAGTGGTCTGTTCTGCCTTGTCTACTTAGATAATGGCCTCTCAATCATCTGCGTTTTCTGGCGCACCAGCCGACATCCCATATAGTACTTTATTGGTTTTGCCTTGTGCAATCACCTACTGAAGTTCCAAAATAGCTGAAGGCAGACTATATCTGGTTATATATTGAAAAAAAAAACATGTTATTCAGAAAACACCATCTTTTGTTTCTTTAGATCATACATGGCAAATGATAAGTGTAGTCGATGCTTCGTTATTGCTTATTGACTGTTGTGATTATGACATCTGATAAGGGATTCTTATTCTTAACCGTTTTGCACACTCACTACCTAAACTGTGACCGGTTGGGAGTATGATTGTAGGTCCAGTAGGCTGGAGATGTTAAATAATGGCCTTTCTCAATCATCTGAGGTTTATGGTGAACCAGAAACTGTGACATTTTATACGTTAGTGGTTTTCTTCCTGTGGGATCGGCCTACTGAAGTTCCCAAAATATCTGAAGCCTTGAGGCCATCTTGTCTTGTGTTAAAAAGGCACCTATTATTTTTCAGAGGACGCCTTTTCTTGTACATCATGTACTTTACTGGTTTGTTCTTGTGAGGTTGACCTAGTAAATTTCCCAAAATGTCTTTGAAACCTTGACAACACCTTGTCTTTTATTTAGTTCGTGTATGGCAAATGATAACCGTGGCCCAAGCTTTGGTCTTGTTGACTATTGAGGCACTGAAAGAAACGATGGAAATTGTTTTAATAAAATATAAATAATACGCAAATTGAAGGAAAAAGATAATGGGAAGTGATTATCTCTAAAAAATTTAAGTGCATGTGCAGCTAATATTAGCGGCCTGGTTCAAATTATCAAATAGAGAAATTCATTCCGTCTCCCACTATGGATATTGATGCGTGAACTAACTTTGAAAAATATTCTTTTCAGGTGCGTGGCTTCATTGGGCAACAACAGCTTGAGGCAGCACTTACAGGAATGGATCTTGTTATCATCCCTGCTGGCCTCCCAAGAAAACCAGGAATGACAAGGGATGATTTGTTCAACAAAAATGCTGGGATCGTCCGCTCAATTTGTGAGGGTGTTGCCAAGAGCTGTCCTAATGCAATAGTGAATTTGATCAGCAACCCTGTGAACTCGACCGTCCCCATTGCGGCAGAAGTTTTCAAGAGAGCCGGAACCTACTGTCCCAAGCGTCTCCTCGGAGTGACAACCCTTGATGTAGCGAGGGCTAACACCTTTGTGGTATGTAACCTAAGGAAATTCTGTCTTAAATGTATTATCTGAAACACCTATTACATACTCTTGTACAGCATCGTGTAACTTTTCATATTTGATGACTCTTGGTGATTCATTTTTCGTCTTTGCTGCTTTTTGCAGGCTGAAGTGCTTGGAGTTGATCCAAGAGAAGTCAGTGTTCCAGTTGTTGGAGGGCATGCAGGGATCACTATATTGCCCCTCCTGTCCCAGGTATCATATGGTGATGACATCACATTGGAAATGTTATTAGTTCCCACTAAGACAAATTCTCTAGATTGTGAGTAGTAGTAGTTGTTAATTTGAAACCCATCTCTCCGCAGGTCAGCCCACCATGCTCATTCACTCCAGATGAAATCAGCTATTTGACCAACCGCATACAGAATGGTGGTACAGAAGTTGTTGAGGTATTACGCTGTTTACAGCTAGTAGACTAAAGCTAAAATTCGATTATGATTTTTTGCTTTCCCTGATCGGCAAAGCTTCATTTGATATATTTTCATATCTGGCTATGCATCTGTCACCGATAAATGTCAGATACTTGACAAATCGAAATCGCATCTAATTCAGAAATCATTTGTTAATGATGGTTTTCTTGTCCGGAATATTTTTGTGCAAACCTATTTCCAATGGTACCTTGCACTTGTTTTTAAAGGATAGGCATAAGTGCTTAAGTGCGCAAGTAGCTGCTGGGGTCTCCAGCTCAGAGCAAACAAATATATCAGGATAAGACAAAAGAAGGCCTGAGAAATTTGGCCAACCAGTCATACAACTCAATTGTATTATGCATATATACATTTAAAAGTGTTGTCGCTATGTCAAGTTCCACTCCCACAGTAAGCCATCATCCGATGTATTGTTTTAAACATAACACACTTGTTGTGTTAAAGCATGCACATAATCCAGATAGCAAGACCACATTCAATATGTTTTTTTTTTAATAGTAGTCCTCAATATGTTTTCTTAAGTTAGAATTGCTTAAAAACTGGCAATGATCGGCTATGGTTGTGCTGTGGGGATTAGCTGTAATTCCATCCCTTGGCATAGGAGTGTGATTCTACAAGCAAGTAGTCCGAGCTACCAGGAATTAGTTTTAATAGTCACTGAAAGTTTCTACAGTTGGTAAGCCAAGTTACCAGGAATTCTCAGGAAAAAAAAGTTTGCCAGGAATGACGGTACATTGTGAGTGGACAGACATATTTCAGGAAATGAAGGAAATAAATATATGTAGCACACAATCATGTATTGTGTGCAGATTTAGTTTCATATCCTTTTGGTTGTCTATATCTGATACTTTCTCAGTTCCAGTTCAAGTTTCCTTTCCTTTTCCCATTTGAGTTCATATCCTCTTTTCACTTATGATTCAGGCCAAGGCTGGAGCAGGCTCTGCAACTTTGTCAATGGTAGGTTACGCTGCTTACTTCGCACGATTCGTGCCTGAGTCAAATAGTCAACACTAACACCGAAAGAAACACCTCAGGCTTTTGCTGCTGCAAAATTCGCGGACGCGTGCTTGCGCGGAATGCGTGGTGATGCTGGCATCGTGGAATGTTCGTACGTGGCATCTGAGGTATTGTTCAGTTACACCTAATCTTGACCCTTCTCGTTTCGCAACACTTAACCTGATGATTAGTTTACTTTTGTTTTGTATTAGGTGACAGAGCTGCCTTTCTTTGCGACAAGAGTGAGGTTAGGCCGCGGTGGAGCCGAGGAGATCCTCCCTCTTGGGCCACTGAATGATTTTGAGAGGTACCTTTGGTCTACTCAATTAGTCGCTTTCGTACGCAGTTGCTTGCCTGCAAATCGTTACAAATGGCTCTCTTTCCCACAAGAGTAATTGTTTGCCGAATGTGTGCTTGCAGAGCCGGGCTGGAGAAGGCGAAGAAGGAGCTGAGCGAGAGCATCCAGAAGGGCGTGTCGTTCATGAACAAGTGAGATCCATCATATGGAAGGAATCCCCTGCGACCTATACATAGATGATGCATGCATGCAAGGACTAAAGAAAGAGTGATATAGTGCTCATATATACCTGTAAATTCACTCCTGCCTGTTAAGACAAATAGCCATCGAAAGGTTAAATACCCTTTAGCTGAACGAAGCCTTTTTTCCGTCGTGGAATAATAAATCTTTTATTAGACAAGAATAAACCTGTTGTGGATAGCCGCGCTGGTCATGGCAGAGTTCAGCATCAGGCAATCAGGCCAAGCTATATCTGCATTTTTTTTCTTTTGGCTTGTGACCGTTGGACATAGTTGGGGTGTGATTGTGTGAGCTGCGAAGAGGTCTTTCACGTTGCAGATTGCGCTCGTGATCCGGTAGCTACGACGGGCCACCGTGGGCTGGCGGCCTGGCGCGCGAGATGCAGCTGCACAGTTAGTTTGGGCAGTGATCTCGCAGTGGAGGCCTGTACATGATTGAGCCCAACTTGACTTGCCTTTTGCGCGTACAAAAATGCCTCCCTCTCTGCACGTGCGTTGTGTGTATGTGACGCCGTCGTCAAACAGTGTTCTCACTACCCAACAGTAATCCGCGTTAAATACTCCTTCAGTCTTAATGGAATGATCCTGCGCCATACTCGCACAGTCACACCCATATCTCATTAAATTCGTTCCTCGCACGGCATGGAACCGTAGGGATGGAGCTCAAACCCCTTCCCTGACCATTTCCTATCAGCTCAAATAATTCAGAATGGTCACAATGTCAGATCATAATACGTCTCGATGGTCCAGACGGACCAATGAAAGAAGAGCCTGGTACCCGGGCACAGTACATGCATGATTGCATCCGAAACGAAGAGAAGGTGAGTTGGCTTCGTTTCCGCTGCAAACAGCTAGTACATGGCAGGCTGGAAAATGCTGCACAATTTTTTCAGTCTCCCCATTTTGTACTAGCATTCCTTGCATCTCCTTTTGATGGTGCAACTTTACTTCTCCTGCATCCTGTATTAGGGTTGGCAGGTTCGTGCACTTTGCCTGATCATAGCTTCCACTTCAACGTGTCTGATCTGAGATCTTACCTTCCATCTGCATTGAGTATTCCTCGCTAGGCCAACCTTCATTTTCCCTACCACGTCTCCGCTTGTCTCAGAATGCTGCGCGCAAGGTCCTCAACGTAAACAACGGTCAAAACACATACTGTAGTAGTACACACTAGCTAGTCTTGTTTCAAAAAATTAATACACATTAGTATTCTTCCTGTTGATGACATGGTATGAGCTTCGGTGCGAGAGAATGCCGCCTCGATCTCAGGCCTCCGGCGGCAATCACGTACTCATGGTGGCCCGCTTCAGTTTCAGTACGTACTTCAGCGTGGTGCTCGCCGCCGTGCCGACGACATGAACTGGACCTTCTTTACGCGCGTGCCGAATCATGAGCAGGACGCACGCAGCTGCAGAGAGCTGATAACCGCCGGGACAGCATCTCATTCTCGTCAGATCGACGACCAGAACACGGGCCCGTGCTGCACCGCACCACACGAACACGAACGGGAACAATGGCCGGAGAGCGTGCCGTCCTTCCCTGCGCGCGCGGGAGCGTGGTCTGGTCTGGTCTGATCTGAGCGACGGTCCCTCGCCGCGGTTTCCTCTGTAGTCTGTACGTACTACGTCACTGTGCTGCATGCACCACTGTTGCTACGCTCTAGAGTCCAGAGCAGAGCGGCCGTGCCGTGTAGTGTAGGCCCTCGTTTTGGCTAAATGAGCGTCGCCGTCAGAGAAAAGAAGGGCCTCGCACCACCGCACATACAACCGACGATCACTCGATCAGTCAGAGTCCCCTAGCTAGCTACCACATGAAAAGCGTCCTCGGCTCCGTTCGTCTGTCTCAGCTACTCGTTCCCTAGACCATGCACCCCAAACGCGGGTGAGGGCATCTCCACCCGTTCGCCCCGAGGACGGTTTTTCGGCGAAAAATAGCTCCGCCGAGAGGATACCTAGCACTATTTTCGTCAGTGGGTGACGTCTCCCAGCCGCATACCCAGACGTTCGTCCCCAGGCGTTTGGTTTTCGTCCAAATTTAGCATAGATATCTCGGGTTTTCCCAAATTTGGCACAATTTCGACATACTTTGGCCGTTCCATGATATTTAACCAAATTCGGCATGATTTCGGCACAGATTTGATAGAACATAATTTTTATCACAAAGTTTGTCACATAAATCGACGAAAATCAAATATTTCAACATAATTTAACAAGTTTTGAGTACAAATAAAAACACATCAAACTAGGCGTGCCCTTAAGTCTTGTTGGGGGTATAATCATCCGAGTCCTCAAGGCCCCTGAAGATTGGACCCGGCTTTGGAAGATTGGACCCGGCCCATGAAGGAGAACCGGGTTGGGCCCTTTCGGCCGAAGCGTCTAAGACCCGATTCCTAGAGTCCAGTTTCCTACGAGGAGAGATAGAGTTATTCCCGTGAGAAGCAGGACTCCGAGAACAGGGAGAACCCGGTCCCTTATAAAGCCCAGGAACCCGGCGGTTATATAAACCGGACCCTCAGGACGTAGAAACTAAGCTCTATATTCTCGAGACATAGCTAGCTGGATTTCGCACTTTGTAATTGAGATCGATATTATCAATACCAATCTAGAAAGAGTAAGTTTTACTCTCAATTGAGAGGCCGAGCCTGGGTAAATTTTTCCCTCTCGGTGAACGTGCAACTATGTCGCCTAGAGAAGGCGTGAATAGACGATAAAAGAATTTCCGGTTAAGTCTTGCTAAATGCGGAAATAAACTAAGTGTTTAAATTAACAAGAACACAACCTAAATATTCTGGGGTCAACTAGATGCACCAACAACTTATGCTAAGCAAGGCAAGTAACAAGGTGATAGCAAGATATATAACTTCAAACTCGAAAGCTATCACAATTTAAATTGCATAAGTAAAAAAGCTCGGGTATAGAAATAACCGAGACACACGGAGACGATGATGTATTCCCGAGTCCTCCCACAAGGGGAGTACGTCTCGTTGGAGGGGTGTGAGCTCGCCACAAAGGCCTACTTAACGCCACAAAGGCATCACCCTATTCTCCGATGAACCTCGCCACAAAGGCCTAGTTCACCTTCCACTATTGGCAACCTTCGATCGAGACACGCATCCACAACTTAATTGGAGGATCTCGATGTCACCACAATCTTGGGGCACATATCCACAACTCAATTGGAGGCTCCCAAGAACACTACGAGTCGTCTAGGGTCCAAGACCCAAGAGTAACAAGCTCACAAACTTTCACTTCCACAAATCCTCGTGGAGAGAACTAACCGATGCAACCGATGCAAATGGCAAGAGCACAAGTGCTCTAATCCTTCACTCTCAAATTCCAACAAAGCAAAAAATGCTTATGGGGGAACAAGAGAGGAAGAACAATGGAGGAGAAACACCAAGAACTCCAAGATCATCCCGTGAGAAGAGACAGAGTTATTCCCGTGAGAAGAAGGGTTCCCAGAAGGACTCCGAGAACAGGGAGAACCCGGATTCCCTTATAAAGCCCAGGAACCCGACGGCTATATAAACTGGGTCCTGAGGACGTAGAAACTAAGCTCTATATTCTCGAGACATAGGTAGCTGGATTCCGCACCTTGTAATTGAGATCGATATTATCAATACCAATCTATCAAGAGTAAGTTTTACCCTCAATTGAGAGGCCGAGCCTGGGTAAAATTTTCCCTCTCGGTCCGGCTCAACCCTTTCGAACCTTCACCTTGTGCGAATGGCCTCACAACTAAGTTCACATATGAGGACAGTTGCCGTGACAACCCCACGACAGGTCTTCACAAATGCTTCACCAGATCATGTTGCAGCTCTTGGTGCACCTGGGGGCCTCGGATCTCCCGTCGCATAGCGAGGAATGCAGTCCATGCAGTCGGCACCTGATGATCAACAACTGCAAGAGGATCAACCACTTGGTGGTTGATACATCCAAAACGCATTTAGCTTTTCAAACACTTTTGCTGTTGTTTTTCTCTCAACTTGTGAGTTTTTGATATAACTAACACGGACTAACGCAGTTTTTAGCAGAATTACCCTGGTGCCTCGTTTTTCTGCAGAAAATCAACTTTCAGGAAAATGCCCGGAAAAGATCCCGAAGTTCCTATTTTACCTGAACACCCCCGGAGCCAGAAGATGAGTCGGAAGGGGGGCCAGGAGGGGCCCACACCACCTGGTGGTCCCCCCCTAGGCCGCGCCACCACAGGGTCTAGCCACCTCGGGCACCCCGTCGGCCTCCCCTTTCGAGAATTCGAGTACATAAGCCCCGTGACCTAAAACCCGGGGAGGGGGGGGTCGTCATATTGCAGAGAAAAATACCAGAGCGCCGCCGCCACCTCGAAACCCAATTCGGGGATCAGAATTTCCTGTTCTAGCGCCCTGTCGGGACGAGTATTCGGAGGAAATCATCGCCAACACTTCTCCAACAAACATCCATGATTCCCCCATCCATGTGTGAGTAATCACCGTTGTAGGCTGAGAGGGATGGTAGGGATTGTATGAGATCGTTCATGTAATAATTGCCAGATTGTTAGGGCATGGTGCCTAGTATCCGTTGTTAGTGCTATATATCGTTGTTGCAACATGTTATGTTTAATGCTTGTCACTTGGGTCCGAAAGTCATGATCTTAGTTTTGAACATGTTATTGATTCATGAGTATAATTATGTTTCTTCATCATACCTTCAAGTTGTTTACACATATCATTGTCCGGAACCCCATGCCCCAAAGTGACATAAATTGGGACAACCGGAGAGGATGGCTGTGATGTGAGGATCACGTGTGTTCACGGAGTGTTAATTCTTTGCTCCGGTGCTTTATTAAAAGGAACACCTTAATTATCACTAGTTTCCGTTGAGCCCCCACTGCAACGGGCTGGTAGGACAGAAGATGTTGTGCAAGTTTCTCATTGCGAGCACGTACGACTAAATTGGAACACATGCCTATGGTTTGCCTAGTAATTGGATGCTTTATTATTATCTATCTGCAATTGCCCATGTTTTGATTGTTATATGAAATATCTTATACATGCAACGCCCGTTCATCCGTCCCTATGCCTACAGTATTTTAATCCTGCTGTTTCCTACAATTGCTACCGTTGTTTCTGTTTTACTACTGCCGCTGCTATAAAACTGTTACTACTGATAAACTGTTGCGAGCAGGTCTACTTCCACGTGCAGCTGAATTGACAACTATCTGTTAAGGCTTATAAATATTCTTTAGCTCCCCTTGTGTCGAATCAATAATATTGGGTTTTACTTCCCTCGAAGACTGTTGCGATCCCCTATACTTGTGGGTCATCAAGACTATTTTCTAGCGCCGTTGCCGGGGAGCATAACTTTATTTATAAGCTCACTTGAACGTGATATTGTTCGCTGTAAGTTATTCATCATGGGTAAAACTTGTGATGGGAAAGTTCCTATATTGCCATCCACTACAAGGAGAGGTACAACTAACACCTCTGTTGCTCTGGATTCATCATCTGTAATGAGTACGCTTCTTACACCACAACATCCATATGCTACACACATTGCCACTTCTGTTGAGTCTGAAAATGTTTCTGATACTTTTGATGATGCTTCTAGTGTGCTTGATGATATTGGTTCACTAGGTTCTTTTCTAGATGTTACAATTGCTAGATCTAAACAAACTGAAAACACTGAAATTCTTGATGAAAATACTGGTATACCTGTTAATTCACCTGAGTCTAGAGATAGTCCTAGTGATGATCTTCAGGAAACATACATTGAATTTGATGATGATTTTATTGAAGAAGTGCATGCTGATCCAGAAAACTAACCCGGGTCTTGAGGTAAACCGGCTGGGAACCTAAAGGCTGGATCCCGCTTGGACTCCGAGGACGGATGTAACCCGGATCCTTTGTAACCTCAGGAACTCGTCTGCTATATAAAGCGAGTTCCTGGGACGTAGAAACACAAGTTCTAGTTCATAGCAGTATCCCTCGAGACATTGTAAGTCCTAATCGCTCTCTGTAATCGAGGTCTCAAACCATCAATAGTAAAGAAGCATGAGTAGGTTTTTACCCTCAATAGAGGGGCCGAACCTGGGTAAAGTCGCTTTCCTCGTTCCCACCATAGCCCTTCCTATACTTTGCTTAGAAGCTATGGCCTCACAATCTAGTTTTCGCACGAGGACACTTGCCATGACAATACCACGACAATATCCGAATTGCTATCCTGGACATTACTTTGATTGCATCAAATGTCACACCGTGACAGGGTGATTATAAAGGTGTCTCTTGGGTAATGAAAGGGATATGTTGAGGCGAGCCATCAAGAGCGGGACTTGCCAATCCTAATGATGGATAGATACTCCTGGGACCACTCGGTGGAGTTCCATCAATTAGCTTGCAAGCATGTGACTTGGTCACGGGGGTGCAACAAGACATAACAAGTAGAATTGTTATGTCGGGAACGAGATTGAACGGGGTATGAAACACCGGAACATCAAGTCTCGGACTAACAGAGTATCACTAAGGCAAGAGGTATGGGAACTTATGTTTAAGGTTCAAAGCGACGCAAAACTTCAACGGATAAACATGGGCCATTATGGATGTCTAGATCCCATTATTGGTCATTGGTCGTAGAGATGTCTCGGCCATGTCTAGAGTAGCCCAAACCGTATGGTGTCACAGTTAAGGGTAGACGACGTTTTAAGAGAGATCTAAGTACCAAAGAGAATAATAAAGAGAGCTAGTATCGCTCTGGTATTTATCCGACAGGAATCGAAGAGTTCTGAAGGGGTATCAGAATTAAGGGAGAAATGCCCGATTGTAATAGGAGAGTACCGGAAGTGGTTCTGGTACTCAAAATAAATAAATAAATGCATATTAATTATTAATCAGTGTAATTAATAATTAAATATCATTTTATTTCATTTTAAATGCATTTATTCTACTAATGGGCCTTCCGGTTAAAAGAGGCCCAACAATCTCTCTCTTTTCTCTCTTCTCCAAACGTGGTTCTCTTTTGAGCCGTGCTAGGAGTTGAGAATTCTCTACTATAAGCACACCACCATGCTATTTGTGTTCGGTCCATCTCTCTACTTCCTCAACCTTCACTGGGTTGGAGACCGGGAGTCATTATCTACACCGAACGTGTGTAATCCCACGAGGTGGAACACTTGGGGGCACTAGTCGTGGAACCACTCCTCAACCCTGAGTTCAGCTTCGTTGTCTTCTTCGCCGACCCTTGTGCGAAAGGGTAATCCCCGCTTTCGGTCTTCAAGGGTATGATCACCGTTCCTTCCCTGTTACTCTATATCTGCATAGTTATAGATCTTGTCTGTTTCTCGGTTATCGTTGTTAGGATTTTTTGTTTTCTGCTCCGAAACCCTTCAATTTATAGATTCGACACAAAGGGAGTCAAAGAATACATATAAGACTTAATAGTTGAGTTGTCAATTCAGACAGACGTGAGAAGCACTAACCAAAATATATTAGCAACAAAAGGTGTAAGAAAATAAGTTGTTGACGAGATGATTCTCTTGCGTTCTCAACACACCTAATACAATGTAATTATGTAGATGCATTGGTTCGGCGAACAGATAATGAAAATGGTGTAATATGAAATGAAAAGGGTGATATAAGTAATCTGAAATAATAATGGCAGCAAGGTAACATGTAACAAAATTGAAAGTAAACAGTGTAGTAATGGTAGTAAACAAGACATAGGGATCATACTTTCACTAGTGGTAGCTCTCGGCAAATCCGCGCTGTGTGTATGATCTGCGCTTACTGCTGCTGATCCTGCGCCATACTCGCACAGTCACACCCATATCTCATTAAATTCGGTTCGCGCATGGCATGGAACCATTAACCATAGGGATGGAGCTCAAACTCCAAACACTCGCCCCTTCCCTGACCATTTACTCCAAGCACCATCCTATCGATCAGCTCCAATAATGCAGAATGGTCACAATGTCAGATCATCATAATACGTTTCGATGGTCCAGACGGACCAAGGAAAGAAGAGACCGCGACGCAGGTACAGTACATCATGATTGCATCCGAAAAGAAGAGAAGGCGAGTTAGCCTCATTTCTTTGCAAACAGCTAGTACATGGCAGGCTGGAAAATGCTGCAGAATTCTATCGATCTCCCCATTTTGTAGCATTCCTCGCATAGTTTACATCTCCTTTTGGTGGTGCTACTTTACTCTCCTGCATCCTGTATTAGGGTTGGCAGGTTCGTGCACTTTGCCTGATCATAGCTTCCACTTCAACGTGTCTGATCTGAGATCTTACCTTCCATTTGCATCGAGTATTCCTCGCTAGGTCAACCTTCATTTTCCCTACCACGTCTCCGCTCATCTCAGAATACTGCGCGCAAGTTCCTCAACGTAAGCAATGTTCAAAACACATACTGTAGTACTCCCTCCGTTCAACAATAGATGACTTCTACATATCTAGATGTAGATGTATCTAGACATATTTTAGTGTCTAGATACATCCATATATAGATATGTGGAAGTCATCTATTGTTGAACGGAGGGAGTACACATTAGTCTTGTTTCAAAAAATTAGTACACAATAGTATCCTTCCTCTTGATGACATATGGTATGAGCTTTGTATCGGATTTTTGGCAGGGAACGGTGCTTGGAACTCGCACCGGTTACGTGTTTATATATGGCAGTAAACGATGCCAACGAATACAGAGAGAATTAAGGGGTTCAGGTCTATCCATCCTAACCATCTCTTTTGGAGGTTTGGATTTACACAAGTTTGTTAAAGTCTAACATCCCCCCTTAATCAAAACTTGTACAAGTTTGGATTACGTTTAAAATCTTCTAGCTCTCTATAAGGTAGTGGCTTGGTGAATCCATCTGCAACTTGGTCTTTGGTAGAGATGAACCGAATATCCAGCAAATTCTGAGCAACCCTTTCTCTGACAAAATGAAAATCAATTTCAATGTGTTTTGTCCTTGCATGAAAAACAGGGTTAGCAGATAAATAAGTAGCTCCCATGTTGTCACACCACAAACATGGTTTTTCACTGAGTATAATACCCAATTCTTTAAGAAGTGTTTCAACCCATATAACTTCAGCTGTGGCATTTGCTAATGATTTATACTCAGCCTCTGTACTTGATCTTGAAACTGTTGCTTGTTTTCTAGAACTCCATGATATAAGGTTTGGCCCAAAAAATATAGCAAAGCGACCAGTGGATCTTCTGTCATCCACACATCCTGCCCAATCAGCATCTGAGAATGCACTTATAAGAGTAGAAGTGGATCTCCTGAAAGTAAGTCCAAGGGCAAGAGAACTCTGTATATAGCGCAATATTCTTTTCACAACAGTCCAATGTACTGTAGTAGGAGCATGAAGAAATTGACAAACTTTGTTTACTGAGAATGAAATATCAGGTCTTGTGAGTGTTAGATATTGTAGTCCACCAACTATGCTTCTATATCTAGTAATGTCATCTTGTCCAAGAGGTTCTCCTTCATGAACAGACAGTGTTTCTGTGGCAGAAAGTGGTGTGTTGGAAGGTTTGCAGTCTCTCATTCCAACTTTTGCTAGTAATTCCAAAGCATATTTTTCTTGAGTAAGAACCAATCCATCATTATTTTTCCTTACTTCAATACCCAAGAAATAACTAAGTTCTCCAAGATCTTTAATAGCAAAATGCTTATTTAAATCAGCTACCAAAGTGCTAATTGCTTGATTTGATGAACTGGTGACAATAATATCATCCACATAAACAAGTACAAACACTGTGATACCTGACTGAGTGTAAATAAATAGAGATGTATCTCCTTGTGAAGGTTTGAAACCCAATTGCTGAAGCTTGGTACTCAAACGTGCATACCATGCTCTCGGGGCCTGTTTGAGACCATATAATGCTTTGTCAAGCTTACAAACATGATGAGGATGATTTGCATCTTCATACCCAGGAGGTTGTTTCATGTACACTTCCTCTTCCAGAACGCCATGCAAAAACGCATTCTTGACATCGAGTTGCCTGATTATCCAATTCCTGGAAACAGATATAGCGAGAACAAGACGAATAGTAGCAGCTTTAACAACTGGACTAAATGTGTCCTCATAATCAATGCCATATCTTTGCTTAAACCCCTTTGCAACTAACCGGGCTTTATAACGATCAATAGAACCATCAGCATTTCTTTTAATCCTATAAACCCATTTGCAGTCAATAATATTGGTATTACCATGATGTGGAGGAACTAAATGCCATGTGTGATTTTTCTGAAGTGCAGTAAACTCTTCATCCATAGCCTTGCGCCAGTCGGGGTTGTCAAGTGCCTCATGTAATGTGTTTGGTTCTCCTGTAACACACAAAAAATTATAGCGAACACAGCCATCCTTAAAAATTTTGGGATTAGTAATGCCTTTTTGTAACCGTGTACTTCTGGCTGGTGGAGCTGCAGGATCTAGCGCCACAGAAGATCCGGGCACCTGGGACAGCACCTGATCAGAGCGATCAGTGCCGCGCTGCTTCCCACCGCGGCGAACCGAGAGCTGACGCGTGGCTGGCAGGTTCTCGTCAGCCTGGATGTTTGTCCCCTCGGTCAGACGCGCAGAGGGCGCAGACCGACCGGTCGGAGAGGACGGGGGTGTCGTGGCACCGCGTGGTTGGTGCGGGTGCGCTTCGGGTGATGGAGTCGAGGCAGGTGTGGGGTTTGGTGTTGATGACGCGCTCGGGGACGCGTGCGACGTGGTCGGGGACGCGGTCGAAGCTGTCGCGTGGTCTGGCGACGCAGGCCCCCAATGATTGGCTCCGGGATCCACCCCGTGATCGCCTCCGGGATCGGAGCCTGATTCCGTATCCGCCTCGAAGCTGGCGCTGTTGCTGTCGCTTTCTGGCTGCTCGCTAGAAGCGGATTCTGCACCGTTTTCTTCCAAATTTTCACCAAATGCTTCAAGATTTCCTGCAGTATTTTGTGGCACACTAATAACAGGAATATGTGAGGTATGGTTAGTCACAGGTTCATCATTATTCTCCCCCCTAAATTGTGGAAACAAGTGCTTGGGAAGAAGGAGAATTTCTTGTCTAAGAAGAGCTCCCGCGTTTGGATGAAGAGAAGCAAAAGGAAAAATATCTTCATCAAACACAACATCCCTGGAGATGTAGACACGTCCAGTGGTAATGTCTAGACACTTTACTCCTTTATGTTTTGGGCTATACCCAAGGAAAGCACATTGCTTGGATCTATAGGCTAATTTTCGATTATTGTAGGGGCGTAGGTTTGGCCAACATGCACAACCAAACACTCTAAGGGATAGATAATTGGGTGTGACTCCAAGAAGTTTTTCTGATGGACTCATGTTGCTAATAACTTTACTTGGCATGAGATTAATGAGATATGTAGCAGTAAGGAATGCCTCATCCCAAAATTTTAGAGGCATGGATGCATTTGCTAGGAGTGCAAGACCAATCTCAACTATATGACGGTGTTTTCTCTCAGCGGAGCCATTTTGCTGATGAGCATAAGGACAAGAAACATGATGTGATATGCCAAGTTTTTGAAAGAAGGGGTTTAATTTCTCATATTCTCCTCCCCAATCTGTCTGCATGGTAATGATTTTTCTATCAAATTTGCGCTCAACAAAGTTCATGAAATTTTGGAATACATCAAAGACATCAGATTTCTTTTTGAGTAAGTATATCCAGGTGAATTTGCTAAAATCATCAATGTGTTGAAATATAAATACACGCCTAGCCACTTTCCATCAGTTCGGACTTTTGGTCTATATGGTTAGTGCAACAATTCTATATGGTATCAGAGCCACGAGGTCTCGAGTTCGAGACCCTGCTCACGCAGTATTAAAAACAAAAGAGAAAAAGATTCTGCGACCCGCACCAATCCCACGCTAAGGACTAAAATAGCCTAGACGTGAGGGGGAGTGTTGAAATATAAATACACGCCTAGCCACTTTCCATCAGTTCGGACTTTTGGTCTATATGGTTAGTGCAACAATTCTATACAATGAAGCTAACATAATAATTATGACGTCCTACAGAAGTGGTAGCAGGACCCCAAACATCAGAGAAAATTTGTTGCAAGGGAAACATGGATACACTTGTGGAAACAGGATATGTTAATTGATGACTTTTGGCTCTTTGACATGAATCACAAATAGTTTCAAAACTAGAATCTTTGGAATAAGGGAGGCTAAATTTATTCAACACAAACTGAACTACTGATTTATTTGGATGTCCTAGGCGACTATGCCACCTTGAAGAGGTGGGCTTGGTGATGGTGTTGACTTGCTTGACCTTGGATGATGAGGAGATGATAGGATAGAGGCCACCTTCACATTGTCCTCTAAGAAGAATTTCCCTCGTGGCCCGGTCCTTAATAAGAAAATGCCAAGGATGAAATTCAAGAAAAACATCATTATCAAGTGTGAGTTTATGAACTGAAAGCAAGTTTTTAGTTGCACTAGGAACATGGAGTATATTATTGAGTTGAAGATGTGAGCTAGGGGTTTGAATAAATGAATTGCCAATGTGACTAATTTCCATACCTTCACCATTAGCGGTGTGAATTTTGTCGTTGCCGCGATAATTGTCACGAGTCATGAGCTTCTCCAAGTTGGCGGTGATGTGGTCGGTTGCCCCCGTGTCGGGGTACCAATTTGTGTCTACGCCGTAGGCATAGGCCGCATTGGCACCTCTGTTTTGATCACCCCGGGCTTGGTCTCGATCACGGTGTCCTCCACGGTCATTGCTCTCCTCATAGCGCCACCAGCATTCTCCCGCGGGGTGGCCGTGCTTCTTGCATATCTGGCAGTCGACGTCTTGATACGGTGTAGGGACACGGCCACCAGGGCCACGCCCGCGTCCGCCGCGGTGACCACCTCCTTCGGCACGGTCATAGAACTGACCACGCCTCGCACCATCATCAGCTCGATCATAGACGCGGCCTCGAGGCTCCTCGCGTCCATCACGGTCACGGTGGTCGGTGTAGTTGCCGCGGGTGTAGTTGCCGCGGTTGTAGTTGCCGGTGTTGGTGTTGGTGTAGCCGGGGGTGTAGTTGCCGCGGTGATCACGCCGCGCGACGTTCGCCGAGGACTCGAACGATTTTCCTCCGGAGAGACGCATCTGCCGCATATCGTATGCAGATATCATGGAGTGAAGTTCACTCACGGAGCAAGAGGCCATGACGTTGACGGAGGACACAAGGGAGGTATAGTCGTCGTCGAGCCCATTAAGGATGAATTCAACCAGTTCATCTTCGTCCACCGTGCGTCCGGCCGCCACAAGTTCAGTGGCAAAACCCCGCATCTTGCCGATGTATTGATCCGCCGTCATCGTGCCTTTCTTGGTGTTGGCGAGTTCTCCGCGGAGATGGGCCACGTTCGCCTTGGAGCGTGACGAAAAGAGGGAGGTGATCAGCGCCCAGACCTCCGCGGCGTGCTCCAGCCCCACGGTTTGAGCAAGGATCTCAACCGAGAGCGAATTCAGCAAGTAGCTGAGGATCTGCTGATCCTTCTGAATCCAGGTGTCGTAGGCGGGGTTTGGCAGCTTGGTTTCTTTGTCACCGTCGCGGGTGACGATGAACTCCTCCGGCACCGGCTCCTTTCCTTCCAGAAGCCCGATCACCCGCGCGCCTCGCAGGGTGGGCATGACTTGCGCTTTCCAGAGAAGATGGTTGGTGCGCTTCAGCTTTTCCGCCGGTGGGTTTCCTAGGGGCTGCGGTGTGGTATTGGATGAGGCCATGGGATCTAGGTTTTCTTGGGTATTGGATGTTTCTTGGGTGTTTGGGTGTGGATCGGCCGGTGTTTGGGTTGTGCTTGGGTTTGGAGATGAATCTGCTGGTGTTTTGTAGATCGGATGGTATTTGGGTATCGGGTGTTTCAGGTGTTTGTCGATCAAACGATCTGAGATCGGTAGATTGGTTTTGGTTTTGGGGTGTCTCGCTCGATGTCAAGGAAGGGAATTAGTCTCTGATACCATATCGGATTTTTGGCAGGGAACGGTGCTTGGAACTCGCACCGGTTACGTGTTTATATATGGCAGTAAACGATGCCAGCGAATACAGAGAGAATTAAGGGGTTCAGGTCTATCCATCCTAACCATCTCTTTTGGAGGTTTGGATTTACACAAGTTTGTTAAAGTCTAACACTTTGGTGCGAGAGGAGGCCGCCAGCCGCCTCGATCTCAGGCCTCCGGCGGCAATCACGTACTCATGGTGGCTCGCTTCGGTTCAGTACGTACTCCAGCGTGGTGCTCGCCGCTGTGCCGACGACATGAACTGGACCTTCTTTACGCGCGTGCCGAATCATCAGCTGCAGAGAGCTGATAACCGCCGGGACAGCATCTCATTCTCGTCAGATCGACGACCAGAACACGGGCCCGTGCTGCACCGCACCACACGAGCACGAACGGGAACAATGGCCGGAGAGCGTGCCGTCCTTCCCTGCGCGCGCGGGAGCGTGGTCTGGTCTGATCTGAGCGACGGTCCCTCTCCGCGGTTTCGTCTGTACGTACTACGTCACTGTGCTGCATGCACCACTGTTGCTACACTCTAGAGTCCAGATCAGCAGAGCGGCCGTGCCGTGTCGTGTAGGCCCTCGTTTTGGCTAAATGAGCGTCGCCGTCAGAGAAAAGAAGGGCCTCGCACCACCACACATCTACAACCGACGATCACTCGATTAGTCAGAGTCCCCTAGCTAGCTACCACATGAAAGCGTCCTCGGCTCCGTTCGTCCGTCTCAGCTACTCGCTCGCTAGACCATGCATCCCAAACGCGGGTGAGAGCATCTCCATAGCCGCGAGGGCGGTTTTTCGTCCAAAAATAGCACCGCTTAGAGGATACCTGGCACTATTTTCGTCCGGGGGCGACGTCTTCCAGCGGCATAACCAGACGTTCGCCCCCAGGCGTTTGGTTTTCGTCCAAATTTGGCATAGATTTCTCGGGTTTTCCCAAATTTGGCACAATTTCAACATACATTCGCCGTTCCATGATATTTAACCAAATTCGGCATGATGTCGGCACAGATTTTATAGAACATAATTTTTATCACAAAGTTTGTAACATAAATCGGCAAAAATCAAATATTTCAACATAATTTAACAAGTTTTGAGCACAAATAAAAACACATCAAACTAGGTGTGCCCTTAAGTCTTGTTGGGGGTATAATCATCCGAGTCCTCAAGGCCCCTGAAGACGGGACCCGGCTTCGGAAGATTGGACCCGGTCCATGATGGAGAACCGGGTTGGGCCCTTTCGGCCGAGGCGGCTAAGACCCGATTCCTGGAGTCTAGTTTCCTACGAGGAGAGACAGAGTTATTCCCGTGAGAAGAAGGACTCCGAGAACACGGAGAACCCGGATTTCCTTATAAAGCGCAGGAACCCGGCGGCTATATAAACCGGGTCCTGAGGACGTAGAAACTATGCTCTATATTCTCGAGACATAGGTAGCTGGATTTCGCACCTTGTAATTGAGATCGATATTATCAATACCAATCTAGCAAGAGTAAGTTTTACCCTCAATTGAGAGGCCGAGCCTAGGTAAATTTTTCCCTCTCGGATACGGCTCAACCCTTTCGAACCTTCACCTCGTGCGAATGGCCTCACAACTAAGTTCACATATGAGGACAATTGTCGTGACAACCCCACGACAAGTCTCCACAGATGCTCTACCAGATCATGTTGCAGCTCTTGGTGCACCTGAGGGGTCTCGAATCTCTTGTCGCGTAGCGAGGAATGCAGTCCATGCTGCCGGCACCTGATGATCAACAACTGCAAGAGGATCAACCACTGGGTGGTTGATACGTCCAAAACGTATCTACTTTTCCGAACACTTTTGTTGTTGTTTTCCTCTGAACTTGTGAGTTTTGGATACAACTAATACGGACTAACGTTGTTTTCAGCGGAATTACCCTGGTGTCTCGTTTTTGTGCAAAAAATCAACTTTCAGGAAAATGGCTGGAAAAGATCCTGAAGTTCTTATTTTACCCCAACACCCCCGGAGCAAGAAGATGAGCCGGAGGGGGAGGCGTAGGAGGGGCCCACACCACCTGGTGGCGCCCCCCTAGGCCGTGTCACCATAGGGTGTGGCCGCCTCGGGCACCCCCTCAGCTTCCCCTTTCGACTACATAAGCCCCGTGACCTAAAATTGAGGGGGGTTCGTCATATTCCAGAGAAAAATACCAGAGCGCCGCCGCCACCTTGAAACCCAATTCAGGGATCAGAATTTCCTGTTCTGGCGCCCTACCGGGACGGGTATTCGGAGGAAATCATCGCCATCGTCATCGCCAACACTTCTCCATCAACCATCCATGATTCCCCCATCCATGTGTGAGTAATCCCCGTTGTAGGCTAAGAGGGATGGTAGGGATTGGATGAGATCGTTCATGTAATAATTGCCAGATTGTTAGGACATGGTGCGTAGTATCTGTTGTTAGTGATATATATTGTTGTTGCAACTTGTTATGTTTAATGCTTGTCACTGGGGTCCGAGTGCCATGATCTTAGATTTGAACATGTTATTGATTCATGAGTATAATTATGTTCATACCTGTAAGTTATTTACACATATCGTTGTCCGGAACCCAAGGCCCCAAAGTGACAGAAATTGGAACAACTGGAGAGGATGGCTGTGATGTGAGGATCACGTGTGTTCATGGAGTGTTAATGCTTTGCTCTGGTGCTTTATTAAAAGGAGCACCTTAATTATCAGTAGTTTCCCTTGAGCCTCGCTGCAACGGGCTGGTAGGAAAAAGATGTTGTGCAAGTTTCTCATTGCGAGCACGTACGACTAAATTGGAACACATGCCTATGGTTTGCCTAGTACCTGGATGCTTTATTATTATCTGTCTGCAATTGCCCATGTTTTGATTATTATATGAACTATCTTATTCATGCACCGCCCGTTCATCTGTCCCTATACCTACAATATTTTAATCATGTTGTTTCCTACAATTGCTACCGACGTTTCTATTTTACTCCTGCTGCTATTTTACTACTGCTACTGCTATAAAACTGTTACTACTGATAAACTGTTGCGAGCAAGTCTACTTCCAGGTGCAGCTGAATTGACAACTTATTTGTTAAGGTTTATAAATATTCTTTGGCTCCCCTTGTGTCGAATATATAAATTTGGGTTTTACTTCCCTCGAAGACTGTTGCGATCCCCTATACTTGTGTGTCATGAAGACTATATTCTGGCGCCGTTGCCGGGGAGCATAACTTTATTTATAAGCTCACTTGAACGTGATATTTTTCGCTGCAAGTTATTCATCATGGGTAAAAATCGTGAAAGGAAAGTTCCTATATTTCCATTCACTACAAGGAGAGGTACAACTAACACCTCTGTTGCTCTGGATTCATCATTTGTAATGAATAAGCTTCTTACACCACCACATCCATATGCTACACACACTGCTACTTCTGCTGAGTCTGAAAATGCTTCTGATTCTTTTGATGATGCTTCTACTGTGCTTGATGATACTGATTCACTAAGTTCTTTCCTAGATGCTACAATTGCTAGATCTAAACAAATTGAAAACACTGAAATTCCTAATGAAAATATTGGTATACCTGTTAATTCACCTAAGTCTAGAGATAGTCCTAGTGATGATCTTGAGGAAACATATATCGAAATTGATGATGATTTTATTGAAGAACTTCATGCTACTACTAGTGCAAGTACTATTAAGAGTCTTTTTGCAAGACGTATTGTTAAATATAAACCTTCTCCTGATGCTAAGTTTGCTACATCTCACATACACATTAAAGATAAGGATTATGACTTCTCTCCAGATTTATCCTACATATCTATTGTTGAGAAAGAACATTTTTGTGGTACTAAAAATGAAAGTGTTGTGGGACGTATGAATGAGCTCTCATCTTTGAGTAGCTTATTTTCTAATGATATTAACAAACACACTTAATTTGTTGCTAAAATATTCCATTTCTCATTGAAAGATGAAGCTAAACCTTGATTTAATAATTTGTCACCTGGATGTAATGATAGTTCCATTGGCTTGGTTAATTCTTTCCTTCAGAAATATTTTCCTGCTAGTGCTCAACATGCTGCTTTGCAGAGAATCTTTAACTTAAAGCAAATTGAAGGACAGAAAATGCTGAATCTTGGGCAAGATTTTGTTTTTTACTTAGAGCTAGCCCTGGACATCAATTACCTAAAAATGAACTCCTAGATATATTTTATAATGGACTAACTATTGAATCTAGAACATACCTGGATAGTTGTGTTGGTTGTGTTTTTAGGAAAAGAACTCCTGAGGGAGCTCAGGAATTATTGGCTAAAATAGCCAAAAATCATGATGATGGGACTATACCTGAACCGACCCCAACACCAACACCAACACCCAAGAAGAGGGGAATGATTGAATTAAATGATGAAGTGATGAGGGAAGTCAAGAAATCTCTTAAAGAGAGAGGTATTAAATCTGAAGATGTGAAGAATCTACCACCTATAGAAGAATTATGTAAGCCAATTCCTCACTCGTTCACAATTGAGGTACACTCTCTCCAATGTTTTGATAATAGAGATATTCCCTATTCTAAACCACACGATCAATGCATAGATGAAATTGATAATTATGTTTTTAAGAAAGGTAATTTTAATATGAGAATGCAGAATCATCTAATGGAAAATTCTAGAGTTATTGATAATTTGCATGGTCTTGTTAAGAGAACCTCTAATGATGTTAAAATGCTTGTTAAACATTTCCATATGGTTCAAACTCAAATTGATACAATCCTGAGGGACATCCTAAACTAATTGAACAAGATTCTCAACAAGCTAAAAACAATAGTACTCCTTCTAAGAAAAAGAAGAACAAACATAAAACTATTGTAGAATCTCCTGAACCTGCTAAAGATCTTAATAGTATATCTGTCTCTCATGCTGAAACTGAAAGTGGTAATGATAAGAGTGACGCTTGTGATAAAGAATAAACTGAAGTTGAACCTTAAAAGCAAACTAAAAATGCAAAGTGCACTAAGGAGGATTTCATTGCTAATAAACATGGTAATGAGAGAGAACCTTGGGTATTAAAATCAATGCCTTTTCCTAATAAGAAACACAAATCAAAGGAAGAAGAGCATTATAACAAGTTCTATGATTGGATGAAACCTTTGTTTTTGCAAATTCCTTTAACTAATGTTATTAAATTGCCTCCTTATTCTAAACATATGAAAGATATTGTCTCTAACAAAAGGAAGATTCCTAATGAGGAAATTTGCATTATGCTTGCTAATTACACTTTCAATGTTAAGGTTCCAAAGAAGCTTGGAGATCCTGGTATATCCCCCCCCCCTGTGGCCCCCTCCGGACCTCTTTGGGACTCTATGGAAACCTTCGGGAATTCTAAGACATCCGGATTTCGAATTTTCCAATTCCGAGAATATTTTCAGAACAACTTTTCTGAAACTAAAAACAGCAGAAAACAGGAACTAACTCTGTGGCATCTTTTCAATAGATTAGTCCCGGGAAATCGATAAAAATGACATAAAGTGTAAGGAAAACATGTAGCATATGGCATGAAAACAACATGGAATATCAGAAATTAAGGATACCTTTATGACGTATTAGAGAGTTATGCTTCTTAATGCCCTGGTCGAGGGCGTTATACGGCAGAATAAGTCAAACTGCCTGTCTCGCGCTCCCCCCACTTCCAAACCGTTTCCTCTCCCCATTATTGTTCCTCCCTCTTCTTTTCTCCCTACTCCCTCTCCAACCCACCCCTAAATCGAGCAGATCGGAGAAGTTTGGCTAGAGATTTGGTTCCACTTGGAGTTCTAAAGGTATGCCTCCCTTTTTCCCCTTCTTTTTTGTGGTTCAAATCATGGTTTTTGGTGCTTATAGAAATTTCCCTCTGTTTTTTCATCCTAGTTCGTCCCTAGTTCATCTTCTCTATCCCTAGTTCATCTTCTTCTCTTATATATTTGAAACCCTAGTTCATCACACCCATCAAACCCTAGTTCATCAAACCCTGTCGATCGTCAAACGAACCGGGAGTATGTTGAGCAGGCAATTCAGCACTTGAACTCAACATGATTTGTAAAGGTGCTTTTGAGAAGGCTACTGATTACGGTGCTTTGTAACTGAATGCTGATCTTGATTGTATCCGTTTGGAGGACTCTAATTAAATTTAATCGTATTTTTTAACTTGCTTCCTGCCATGTACATGTACTGTATGTTAAACCACCACATGTCTTCAAAATAAATTTTAGTAACACAAAAAAGTGGGAACAAAATTTAGTTAGACCATTCACTTCAAATAATGCTCTACAAATTTTATGTAGAGCATCCAGTACACATAAAATTTATATAGAACATTCACTTGGAAAAAATTGCATACATCATTCGCTTTATAATTTCCAAAGAACATCCACTATTCATAATTTAGATAGATAATCTGCATAGATCATTCACTTATGGATACATAAACGACTCAAACTTAACATCACATGCATATAGATAGATAGTTCTTTCAAAACCCTTGAAACTACTCTGCCGCGGTGTCGGGCACATCAAAGTCATTGTCTTCTTCCTTCAAAACTTCGGACGGGATGCGATGGCAGATATCACAAATTCCTTCTTTGTTAAGCCCCGCCAATGTTGCACAATCCTTGCACCTAGTAAACATAGGCTGAATTTCGTTGCCGCACAACTCACAACATCGCAAGTTTTTTGGCAACAGCATCATGCATCCAGAACATCGAAAAATTGAACGTCCACCACGCACCTCGCACTTCCAACACACCATTGGTTGAACACATGCCTCTCAAGTTGATACGTGATAGGGGGAGTGCAACTTACTAGTACGGATACGCTTATCCCTCACGAACACATCTTCTTCCTCCTCCGCCACAACGGCCTCTCCCCGTACGACAACAAGAGAGGCTTCTTCCGCCACCGACATGATGGGTTGCACCTCACCGTCTTCCTCCACAACAACTTGGACTTTTTCTTCCGCCGCGACGAACTCCTGGACCTCTGCTATCACGACCTCTCCATCCACGGCTTCTCCATCAACGGTCGCGTCGACCTGCCCTCGAGTCGGACCCCATGTTGGCCATGAAATGCCGCCAGGTCCCTCTTCCATGCTATTGTTGTTCTCTCTTGGTGAGGCCACGGTTCACTTGATACGGTTCTGGGCTTTTATAGAAGTGAAACAGAAGAAGAATGCGAAGAGAGAAGGCATGCACGCACGGAAGAGAGAAGGCATGCATGCAACAGGAGGAGAGAGAACGCATGCATCGTTGATGCATTCACACCCCACGTACTCCTCCTTTGTTCCCACTTGTATTCACACTTGCATGCAGTGTACGTTTGGGAATGCGAAGAGAGAAAATTCCGCACCTAATTGCTCTCCAAAACGGCCCAATTAATTAGGTAATTAATTCTCTGCGCCTTAAACGGCTCCAATTCTGAAAAATCCGGATTTTGGAGATACGCCCTTTATACTGTGATGGAGGGAGTAGTAGTTTTAGATTGTATTTATGATTTTTGCACTTTAAACTTATTGCTATTATTAGGTTCCAATTTTGGAAATTTATTGTTAGTACTTACTAGTTATATTAAGATGTTCTAGTACTTACTAGTCTTAAGATGTTTGCACTTAAGATTAACTAGTTATATTAACTAGATTGCAATTTTTAATTTTAAATAACTAGTTACTAAGATATTTGAAATTTTCTAATTTAAAGAACTAGTTATATTAATTAGTTATATTTGCACTTAAAATGTTTGCAATTTAAATAACTAGTTATATTTTGTAATTTAAATAACTAGTTACTAAGATATTCGCACTTAACCATGTTGAATTTTTAACTATTTATAGCCATGGCGAGAGCTCCCCGTCGAAGATGAAGTTGTTGTACCACGTGGTCGTGGACGTGGACCGCGCGGGCGTGGGCTCCCTGTCGAATATGAAGCGGTTGTACCACGTGGCCGTGGACGTGGACCGCGCGGGCGTGGACGTGTAGACGTGGAGTTGGTGGTCATGGAGCCATCAACGAGAAGGCAAAAGCGGCTGCAGCGCGTGGGCGTGGACGCGGAGGACGTGGCCGTGGAACACGTGGACGTGGAGGGCGTGGGCGCGGCGCCCGTGATGCGGAGGAGGAGGAGGGTATCGCGATACCCGAATTCTACGTCACCATCTTTGTGCCATTGCGCAAGATGCTCCATCTACCACGGAGGATATCACAGCTACTCGACGGCAACGAGCCCAATACGTTCAGCCTTGAGTTGGAGGGATGCGTCAACGGGCCCGTTGAGGTGGACATGGAGCGACGCGGCGAGGACCTCTTCTTCCACCGAGGGTGGGCGCAGTTCTCCCGTATGCGCAAGATGGAGAAGGGGTACATGCTCACCTTCAGGTATAGGAACGACGATTGGGTGGACGTGTTCGAGATCAGGATATTCGACATCACCCTAGTCCGCATCCGATGCTACCAGGATAGCTCAGATAAGAGCAGCTCTGATTCTGACGAGTCCAGCTCCGACGAGGAGTAGTATGTCGATTCATGCGTCGCTCTCCATGTCCTATGTTACAACTTATGTTTATGATGTCATCGTGTCAAACTATATTTTTAGTTTTGTGAGACTATGTTTATGTCATCGTGTCAAACAATGTTTTTATGCGTCTGGGATTATGTTTATGTTATTGTTCGTTTGCATTTGTGTTTGTGTTCTTATCTGTGTCATCTTTCTCATTATAAATGTTTGATTTTTCAAAGATCGAAGAATTTTTAGTGTTTCAAAGATCAAAGTATTTTAAGTAACATGGAGTGTGCCAAAATTGTTTAAGAAAATAGAATAACAAGTGAGCAAGAAAAATGATAGGAAAGTCTAAAAAAACTAGGAAACATGACATAACGCCCTGACTGGAGGCGTTACTGTGCAGAGTATAACGCCCTCACTCGAGGCGTTAAACCGTCAAGGCCGGAATTCCGGGCGAAATCCGTCCTAAATCCTCAAGCAAACAGAACCTAGCCGGATTTGGGGGCGGAATTCCCTGTGTGGGTGCTTTAACGCCTCCGCGTAGGGCGTTAAGGTGTAACCGAACAAGGAATTCCACGCCAACTCCTCAACCCAACAAATCCAAGCCGGATTTAGGAGCGGAATTCCGGGCCAATTCCTCATCAGGGGTCATAACGCCATGACTGGATGAAGAGGCTATCGATGCAGTCCCCTTGAATGCAGTTCCTATGAATATGGCAACTAATGAAGTGCCTTCCGTTGAATCTCCTCCTCACAGGAAGACTATGACATGATCACCTCCTATGCCACTGTTCGTTCTGAATAGGGTTGTCGAGCTTGTGAGGGAGGGTGCCAAGATAGACAGAGGAATGAAGGAGGAGTATGTTACCAGGGTTAGCAACGATGTTCTTGACTTCACAAGTCTCAAGGTGACCAACACTTAGATTTACAACCATCTGAGAAACTGGAGACTCGGGTGGGTTAGGGTTACCCAGCTTAAGGAGAGTAGAGGAGCAGTATGACATGAATATAGTTGTACCATTATGATGGATGAAGTGGCATCGATTCCACACCTCCAGGTAAGATTAGTTGTCCTAGTACATACTATGTTCCCTTCTTGTTGCTCTTTCGTCACTCATATCACTAACACTCCGTAATGTCAATCTTAGATGTACCCAAAGGACGAGGAGATGATCAACAAGCCAATAGTCAACTATGATAAAATGAGAACAATATACACGAGGACAAAGGTGCCAAGTCCTAATCTGTATGCTCTGGTCTCCCTCATTCAGGCTATTAACTTCCTTGCAGACCACGAAGACAATCACATCAGGTATGCCAAGATGAACAAGGGCGAGAGGAGTGTGTGGCTGAAGAACTATCTGCTTAACCACTCGGTGGCTCCAATCCCTATTCTGTAGAACTATCCTTATGACTGGTCTATATATTTTAGGAGGTGGTATATATTAATCCCTCCGCTGATGAACTCTTTGATGCATCACGAGACGTTCTTCGTTCCCTCGTGGTGCATTAGTTATGATACTATGATCCTGATGAACTCGATTCGCTAATATGATATGCTTTTACCTGATTTCAATGTGTGTCTGCTTATGTGGTCATTGGGTAATCTCACCCAAGGAGAGAAGATGTAAAGCATAGTGCTAGTTTGCATACAACCGAACACACACACACACACAAAGTTGCATTAGAGGCCGCAAAGCATGTAATCAAACAACATGTTCATTGAGTTCGCCCCGCATAAAATTATGTCCATGCATGATACCTAACAACATACGCAGCATGGCCGAGGGACCGTTTCAGCTGGAACTGGCCCTGCTCAGCCTGCCCCCTATCGCGCCAAGGCGGATGAACGATGCGTCTATCTCTGACCTCCGCTGCGAGGCGCCAACCGCTCATGGCCGGCTACAGTCCGTGTTAGAGTATGGCATGTACGTTTGCTTAAGATAGTATAGTAGAGATCGAGTCTGTTTCCGTACAATCCCGACTTGACTTGTACTCCAAAATGACACCGTGTACGACTATATATACTCGTCCATGAGGCTCAATAATACGTGTTGCACCGATCTCATCTTTTCTAGAGTCATGTACTTGAGCTGGTCTGCTCGCCGCTGCGTCGAGCCGAGGACATTGGCCCTGCATTGTACGCGCGTGCCGAATCACCAGAACTCCACAAGGGCGGAGCTGCTTTATATACGCCGCGACAGAGTCGTCAGACCGACGACCGGAACACGGGCCCGTGCTGCACCGCGCTGCACGACACGATCACGAACGGAAACAATGGCCGGAGAGCGTGCCGAGCGTGGTCTGATCTGATCTGAGCGACGGTCCCTCTCCTCGGTTCCCTCTGTACGTACTACGTCACTGTGCTGTCCTGCATGCACCACTGTTGCTACACTCCAGAGTCCGGAGCGGCCGTGCCGTGCAGTGTAGGCCCTGGTTTGGGCTAAGTGGGCGTCGCCGTCAGAGAAAAGAAGCGCCTGCACCACATAGCCGCGTACATACAACCGACGATGAGTCGGTCTCCTAGCTACCATGCTATTGCTAGCCACCACGTGAAGCCGTCCTCCCCTCGGCTCCGTTCGTCCGTCTCGGCTACTCGATCGCTGGACCATCCATACACCCCCAAACAACGCAGGTTGCACGCTGACTTCCGGTTCACTTTATCTGATGATAATCACCAACTCCAGCGCTTCCGCGCAAAACGGCCGCATCATTCTGTTTTGGACCGGCCTTGGTTAGCTCAGAATCTAACTAACCCCGTGTACTTTGTCAGCGACAAATGGTTGGATCATTGGCACATGGACTCCACTCTAGCTAGTGCCTAACTGCATGCCTGCCGCCCTAACCTCAGAGTATGGATTGGCTTCAGATGGGAGACCAATGCCGATTTGCCACCCACTAGTTCTCCATGATCAGGGGCATGCATGCATGTACGCTACCGAGAATCATCATCGGTTTCAGATTTAAGCGTGCACCGGCTCATCAGTCGCTGTTGCAAGGCCACATCCATGAATCGGAGATGCAACGGGTAGCTCAACTGCCAGCCAAGCATAAATAGTGAATCCGGCCGTGACGCTACGAGAGAGTACATGCAAATAAAGCCAAGCATATCCTGCTGGTGCCTTGCACTATCAAGTAAGTCCCAGATTTCCACCATTCTTGTACACGCATGAAGTTTAATTTGATGGTTAATTTGATGATCAGATGCTCTATTCGGTCGCGTAGAAGCCGCCACATCCTCCTCGTTCTGGACCCGACGAACTCAGATGCTACGATTTTGGACTCGAAGAGAGACGCGGATCCGAAGGACTATGAGCTTTTGAAGTTAGTTCTGAATAACGCTCTCATGGGCTTCAACTTGACTAGAGGTCGCATCGTCAAAATATATTACATAAGAGGCACTACAATATTTAAGTACACAACCCTCGCGTGTCAAAAGTACTAACACAATGACTAGACGATGGATGGCTACTATGCTTTCAACACATAGAGGAGTACTTCCACGATCAAGAACAACTTCTACTGACATCTCAATCTCGTGTTAAAGGCAAAGACTGGGCAAACTGCAACCCAAAAGATCTCAGAGAAGAGTTCTATCGCATCCAGCGTGTTCTTGGTACAATCACCTTCAGGGATGTCTTCGTAGCAGAAGGGGAGTTCCACGCCAGCAAACCGGCGACGAACACAGAGGTAGATAACCGCAACATCCTACAGGGTAACCCCAGACCATTCAGAAAGACAGGTGAAGTTTTGTTTGATATGCCGACGGCGCAAGTAAGGAGGTTGATAAGGATATGCCTAAGGATTATGTTATCACAAGCATGAATGGAGAGTTGATAGAAGACCACATGATCATGGTGAAAACAAACATTCAAGATGTTGAAAAACAATGAAGTAAGATGGTGAAAACAATTCATAACAATTGTTATTCCAATAAAACAATTGTTATTCATCAAGACAAGGGGATAGGTGCCTCCACCAAGTCAAATGCACCGTAGAAATCCTATTTTCGAATATGTATGGTTTGTATACCATATGTGGCCGAATCCCTTAATGGTGGATCGGTTTGCATCCATAGTTGTGTCCTAGTTGGACTCCTAGTCCTAATAGGAGTCCTAGTCCTAGTAGGAGGTGGGTTGCTTGCGCAAGTGAAAGTGCATTTCGTTTTCCCAGTGTTTTGTGTGTTAGTTAACAATACTAAGTACATTATTTATCGAGGTGTTTAGTGTGCAGGTGTTATACTTAACATTGGCATCGAGCACTGAAAAGTCGGTGAAGTTTGGCCTGAGGTTTTTGGGACAGAACTCAACCGGATTATTCGGACCGGATTATTCATCCTGGACCGGATATTCCGGTTGCTGAGAAAGGAGCTCAAAAATGGCTAAGGACTGAGAATTTCGCATACTGGAGTCAACCGGATTATTCGTACCGGATATTTCATCCTGGACCGGATATTCCGGTTGCTGCGAAAAATTGCTAAGGACTGGAAGTTTTGAGCTACTGGAGTCAACCGGATTATTTGGTCCGGATTATTCATCCCGGACCGGATATTCCGGTTGCTGCGAAAAACTGCTAAGGACTGGAAGTTTTGAGCTACTGGAGTCAACCGGATTATTTGTACCGGATATTTCATATCTATACCGGATATTCCGGGTGCAGTTGAAGAAGTGGAAAAATGGCTAAGGACTAGAAGATTTGCGTACTGACATCTACCGGATTATTTGTACCGGATTATTTCAGATCAACCGGATAATCCGGTCCAGCACTGCAGATCTGCGTGGAGCAAACTGACCGGATATTCCGGTCCAAACTTGGACCGGATATTCCGGTACCTTTTTTCCTGCACAACGACTAGTTGTGAGGAGGGACTATAAATAGCCCTCCTCTTCTTCCTCAAGATCTAGTTCTTCCCCTTAGCATTGATGAGCATTTAAGAACTCACCAAATCCCTCATAACTCCCAATCCCTCCACCCAATCTTGAAGATCTTTGGAGGATTGAAGGAGAAGGCCCCGATCTACATCTTCACCGACCCGTTCTTCATTTCCCCCTCTCTATCTAGAGGGATCTTGCCTAGGGTTTCCTCTTGTGGAGAACCTAGGCATCTTGTTTCTTGTTGGTGATTCAAGAGTTGTTGGGAGCCCCCAATTAAGTTGTGGGTGTGTGCCCCAAGGTGTTTGTAAAGGATTTGATCCCCGCCTCAAAGGGGTTCTATAGTGGAAGGTGAACTAGGCCTTTGTGGCGAAGTTCATCGGAGAATAGGGTGAAGCCTTAGTGGCGTTGAGTAGGCCTTTGTGGCGAGCTCACACCCCTCCAACGAGACGTACTCCCCTAAAAAGGAGGAACTCGGAAATACATCGTGTCTCCGTGTGCTTCCATCGGTTACCTCGTTCCTCCCTCTCTTTACTTACTTGTACTTGTTGCTTTGATTGCTTGTCTTGTCATATAGGTAAATTCACCACTAGTTGCACTATCTAGAGAATTTACCTTTCTTGTCAAGCCTAAATTTGAGAAAAATTAAAATTTGCCGTAGCACCTATTCACCCCCCCCCCCTCTAGGTGCCCATACTTTACTTTCAATTGGTATCAGAGCCTCGGCTCTTCTATCGGGCTTAACCGCCTAAGAGTTTGAGTATGGGAGATGATGTGCTTGACACTCCGTCCGATGTCAATGTGACCATGGATGATCTCAATGAACTGAGAGCTTCATTGACCTCATCCATAGACACAAAGTTTGATGAGTTGCGTCAATTCATGGCACAATTCCTCAAAGACAAAGGACCGGAGGTGTCCGACTCATCCCCTCCGGAAACGGAGGGTGCCAAGAAAGGGGTTGATGGTGAACCACTTAAAACTGCTTCCGCCGAACAATCCGCTAAGAAGGGTGCGGTGGAAAGGAAGGATACCATGCCGTTGAAGGGCAATATTCTCCCGATCCTCCCATCCCTTTTCCTCATATAATTCCTAGGGGAGATCCACCTAAAATTGATGCATATTCTTTTCGTGAATGGCAATACTACATGGAGACTCACTTGAACTCTTCTTGTATAGATCTTTGGAGAATCACTCGTGATGGATACAAGCCATATGATCCCAAGAATCTCACAAGAAGAGAGGTTGTAGATTGCCAACTCAATTACACCGCTTTGTCCATCCTTCATCAAGCCGTGGGCCCCAATCACATGCCTCATCTTCAACACTTCTCCACCGCCAAAGAGACATGGGATGCCCTTGTCGTCATGTTTGTTGGGAATTAAAGCATGCAAAGAAATCGCTATGACACCTTGACCAATGAGGCCGAAGGATTCTTCATGCGTGATGGAGAAGATCACGTTGACATGTATCGGAGGCTCAAATCTCTTGCCACCGCTTTCTCTAATGCGGGTGCAACACATATTGATGATGCTTGGATCAAGAGGAAGTTCATAATTGCCGTGATGCCTTTCGAGGGCACGGATATGAAGAGCATTCAAGGGAGACATGATTTCTCCACCATGACCTCTACCCAAGTCATGCAAGAGTTGAGCTCCTACAAAGTGCAAACCAAGAATGCTCTTGACAACCGTGCTAGGGCCATTGGGATGCATCAAGGAGCTTCCGTTGCTTTGAAGGCCAAGGTGTTGGCAAGAGAAGTTGAGAATGATGAAGATGGTGAAGAAGCATTGCCTCCATTGAAGGAACAAGAATATGATCCCGTCCTAAAGGATCTAATAGCTCTCACCGTGCAAAAGTTTTGGAACAATCCCCCAAAAGGCAAGAAGTTTGTTGAGGAGAAGACCAAGTCTCGTTATGGTAATGATGGGGCTCAAAAAGTGAGATCTTGCTTCAATTGCCAAGACAAGTACCACTTCATTGCGGAATGCCCATATGAGAATAGAGAAAACCATAGCGGCAAGCTCATCCGCAAGGACAAGTCCAAGGTTGAATACAAGAAACAACAAGTGAAGTGGCCGCTCTAGCTATTGCTTCCACTCCATCTTCGTCATCTCTCTTTGAATCCCCCAATGAAAATCTTCCTCAACGCGATGACAAGTGCTTCATGGCTAAGGCCACGGAGGTATCATCTTCTCCTAACTCTAAGACCCCTAGTGAACTAGAACATATTGCTTGTCTTAGAGAAGAAGAGGAAAGAGCCTCCTTGGACCGTTTTATGTCTAACATGCAAGGGGAGACCAAGAAGTACTTTGAGCATCTCATGAGGCAATTGGGAGAGGCCCAAGAGGCCCTTGAGAAGAAAGGTGAGATTGAGAGAAGGGATGCGGATGAAATTGCATCTCTCTCAATGACTCTTGAAGAAGAGCATGATGGTAGAGTTTCTCTAGAGGATGAACTTGAAACTATTGAAACAACTCATAATGAACTTGTCTCTAAAATCATTAAGGAACGTGATCTTGCAATTGCTAAATATAAAAAGGCTAAAAAGGATAAAGTAGAGTTTGGGGTTGGTCATGGTAAACTAACCGAGGAGTTTGAAAAGCTAACCATTGCTCACAAAGCTTTGGAAAGCCAACACTCATCCCTCAAAGAGTTGCATGAACAACTTCAAACTCAACTTACTCAATCTAACCATCCTAGCACTTCTACTTCTTCTTGTGATCATGCAAATATTATTGAAGAAAATGCTAGGTTGAAGGATGAGCTAGCAAGTCTCAAGGGAAAAAGCACTCAAGTTGAAAAGGTGGTGCTTGCCACCCCACAAGTGGTTGCCTCAAGCACTAATGCGGTCATTTCTAGACCACAAGTGAGTGCTCCAAGGCAACAAGTGGGCAAGCAAGGTCTTGGCTATGTAGCCAAGAAAAGGAACAAGAAGAAGAAGAACAAGAAGAAGAACAAACATGGTGCTTCGGGTGGTATTGTCATGAGGGACAACACTACTCGTAGCTCCTCCGCGGGAACTAAGAACCCTCACCATTTCTTATATGTTGATTATTATGGTGTTGTGCAAGCTAAATATGTTGGTCCTATTGAGGGTTTTATTGACTACACTATATGGGTTCCAAAGACCCTTGTTGCTAACATGAAGGGACCCAACTCGGGTCCTAACTCTAGTCAATGATCTCTTGCAGGACTATGCTTCCGGTGGGACTAAATGGATTCTTGATAGTGGATGCACTAATCATATGACCGGAAGCAAAGAACTAGTGACGGAGTTGCGACCAAATGACATCCAAGCAACCGTCACTTATGGGGACTCGTCCAAGTCTAAGGTATCCGGGTTTGGCAAGGTTGTGGTGGCTCCCGATATCACTATCGTGAACGTCATGCTTGTCGAATCCCTTGGTTACAATTTACTTTCCGTCCGCTCTCTTAGTAAGATGGGGTTCTCCGTCTTCTTTGATGGTGATATTGTGGTCCTTTTGAGGAGCAAGACTCTTGACGTCGCTCACGTGGGACATGTTGAAAATGAGTTGTATGTGGTAGACTTTTCGAAGTCAACCAACACTCAAGCAATGTGTCTTTTCGGGAAGGCGGACTTGGGATGGTTATGGCATCGCCGGCTATCCCATGTCAACATGAGAACTTTGCAAAGTCTTCACAAAAGTGGCCTCATTGTTGGACTAAAAGAAAATGTTTCCTTTGCAAAGGATCGCGTTTGTAGGTCGTGTGTTGAAGGGAAGATGCATGACATTGTGCACAAGGCCAAGACTATTATCTCATCAAAGAGGATCTTGGAGCTTCTTCATGTTGATCTCTTTGGTGCCGTGCCCGAGGCAAGTCTTGGCGGCAAGAAGTATTGCTTGGTGATTGTCGATGATTATTCAAGATACACTTGGGTTTATTTCTTCAAGTGCAAGAGTGAGACTCAACAAACCATCATCGACTTCTCCAACGAAGTGCAACGTCAACACAATGTGCAAATCATGGGTATTAGGAGTGATAATGGGTCGGAGTTCAAGAATTATACATTGAATGAATTTCTTAGTGTAGAAGGCATTCGTCACCAATACTCCGCCACTTACACCCCTCAACAAAATGGTGTTGCCGAAAGGAAGAATCGCACTCTCTTGGATATGGCAAGGACCATGTTGGCGGAGTACTCTTCTCCCCAATATTTATGGGCCGAGGCCGTATCCACCGCATGCCACTCCTCCAACCGCCTCTACATCCGCAAAGGCTTGAGAAAGACCCCATATGAGATCCTCACCGGCAACAAGCCCAACGTATCCTACTTCCGTGTATTCGGTTGTAAGTGCTTTTATTTGATCAAGGGTATTAGGTTGTCGAAATTTCAATCCAAAACTATTGAGGGTATTTTTGTTGGTTACGGTGCCGAATCCCACACTTATAGAGTCTATGACAAAGCCTCACGGATTGTCATAGAATCTTGTAGTGTGGTGTTCGAGGAAAATGACGGCTCCCAAGTGGCGCAATTTCATGTTTCGAATGTAGATGTTGAAATGCCTCAAGAAGCCATAGGAAGGATGCGTGTGGGATTCTTCCGCCCCATCGAGGGACACCTTATGGCGACTCGAGAAGGACTATGCTCTACCCAAGTGGAGCCCTCCTCTACATTTGAAGATCAAGCCAAGGAGCCAACTACTACACCTAACCGAGAACATATTCAAGACCCTCCTCTCATTGATCAAGTGACTCCGCAAGTCGTACCCACTCCTCTCACTAATGCGAGTCAAGATCAAGGCCAACATCATTCATCCTCGTCATCCTCTTCTCAAGATGAAGCTAGTATTGAAGATATTGTTGATGACAATGTTGATGATCAAGGCCATGTTGGTCAAGATGGGGACCCAATCGATCAAGATGATCAAGTGATTCCTCCTCGCAATAATGAGGAGATCGAAGCCCGTCGCATCAAAAGGATAAGAAGAGCTTTGAAGCAAATTGATTCCCAAGATGACAAGGTCTTGGAGGATGTTCAAGCTAGAAGATCCACTAGAAGGCAACTGGCTCATTTTTGGGAGCATCAAGCTCATATCTCTATGGTGGAGCCTAAGAAAGTGTATGAAGCTCTTGAGGACTCCGATTGGGTTGAAGCTATGCACGATGAGCTCAATAACTTTGAGCGCAACAAGGTTTGGAGATTGGTTGAGAAACCCAAGGATTGCCACAATGTTATTGGCACCAAGTGGGTATTCAAGAACAAGCAAGATGAGAATGGCATTGTCATTAGGAACAAGGCAAGATTGGTCGCTCAAGGTTACACCCAAGTTGAAGGCATTGACTTTGATGAAACTTATGCGCCCGTGGCTCGCCTTGAGTCCATCCGTATCCTCCTTGCTTATGCATCCTCTCATAATTTCAAGTTGCAACAAATGGATGTGAAAAGTGCTTTCTTGAATGGTCCACTAAAAGAGGAGGTATATGTTACGCAACCTCCGGGGTTCGAGAATCTCAACTTTCCTAACCACGTTTACAAACTTGACAAGGCTCTCTATGGTCTCAAACAAGCACCTCGTGCTTGGTATGAGCACCTTAGGGAGTTGTTAGATGATCGTGGTTTCGAAGTTGGGAAGATTGACCCCACTCTCTTCACCAAGAGAGTAAAGGGAGAGCTTTTCATATGCCAACTCTATGTGGACGATATCATCTTTGGCTCAACTAACCAAGCTTTCAATAATGAGTTCTCTAAGCTTATGACTGACAGGTTCGAGATGTCTATGATGGGTGAGCTTAAATTCTTCCTTGGCTTTGAGATCAAGCAATTGGCTCGTGGGACTTTCATTTCTCAAGCCAAGTATACCCAAGATATGATCAAGAGGTTCAACTTCCAAGATGCTAAGATCAAGACATCTCCTATGCAAGTCAAGTGTCATCTCTCTCGTAATCCAAAAGGGAGTAAGGATGTGGACCAAAAGCTTTATCGTTCTATGATTGGTTCTTTGCTCTATCTTTGTGCATCTAGGCCCGATATCGTTTTGAGTGTAGGTGTGTGTGCAAGGTATCAAGCGGCTCCTAAGGATTGCCATCTAATGGCGGTTCATAGGATCTTTCGTTATTTGGTTCATACCTCAAGATTTGGTTTGTGGTACCCAAAGGGGGCACAATTTTCTCTCAATGGATATACGGATTCCGATTGGGCGGGTGATCAAGATGATAAGAAGTCAACTTCGGGGGCTTGCCAATTTCTTGGTAGGTCCCTTGTAAGTTGGTCCTCGAAGAAACAAAATTGCATCTCTCTCTCCACCGCCGAAGCCGAATATGTTGCCGCCGCAAGTGCATGCACCCAATTGCTATGGATGAGGCAAACTCTCAAGGAATATGGAGTTCATTTGGACAAAGTACCTCTTCTATGTGACAATGAAAGTGCTATCAAGATTGCATACAATCCGGTGCAACACACAAGGACGAAGCACATTGAGATTCGCCACCACTTCATCCGTGATCACGTGGCAAGAGGAGACATTGCACTCGGTTACGTGCCCACCAAGGACAATCTTGCGGATATTTTCACGAAGCCACTTGATGATGCAAGGTTCATGTTCTTGAGGAATGAGCTAAATGTGATTGATTCAAGGAGTTTGGCTTGACTATCTTGCGCACACCCCTATAGATGAAACGTGTTCGAGCTTAGATGTAGGCATGGACATAGGGGGAGTGCTATCCTAACACATTGGGTTCTCCCTCCCCCCATTATGCCCATAGCAAAAATTCATTGTGATCTCTCTTTTTCTAATGTTGAATTGTGAGCTTCAATGTTGAGTTTTGGCAATGCCCCCAAGATATATCTTCGCGGTTGCATACCAAGAACTCTTACATGGTGGCTTCGGCCACCAACCTCTTCATTTCGAAGAGTTGGATCTTAGTTGGGTTTTTCTACTTGTCATTTCATTGCATTTCGTGTGTTTTTCCCGGCTAAGTGGTTCTTCCTAGGAAAATCCCACTCAATTGGTATTTTAGTTGGTTGCTTCTTGCTCTTGAGAGGGATAAGTACTAGTCTCAGTTTGGTAAATCTATCCTAAGCCTTTCTCTTAAAAAGCCTTTCTTTCTAAGCACTAGTGTCGTCCGTTGAAAACGAGGAAATTTCGAATCAGGAGGCAGTCGGAATTTCCGGTTCAGTTTTGAACCGGAATATCCGGCTGTACCGGAATATCCGGTTCAAACTTGAACCGGAATATCCGGTTCGGCGAAATCCATAAAGCCTGGAGCCCGACGGGAGGGGCAGTTCTTGCCCTTTTCCCGTCCGCTCCTCTCCACCAAATCGTCGCCGCCGTGATTCTTGGCCTCCCGGGCCGTTTCCTCCGCGAGATCTTGGAGCCTTGGCCCGGATCTTGTTCTCCTCGCGATTTGGAACGATTCTACCCAAGCTTTTCTCTCCATGGATCCCGGTAATGTTCAAATCTCTTGAATCTTGGTGCTATAACCTTACCTTCCATGGATTTGCGTTTTGTTGGCTTGCTTGGTAGATTTCGTTCCGAAGAGGACCCCCCATACATGCTAGAAACCATAGACTAGATTACTTGTTTGCAATCCATGTGGAAATCTGAGATCTAGGTTGATTTTGTGCTGTTCCGCAACTTACCGGAATATTCGGTCCACGACTGAACCGGAATATCCGGGTAACCGGAATATCCGGTTCAGTTTTGAACCGGAATATCCGGCTATGTCCAGTACTGTTTTAAGGGCAGCCCCAAATTGATCTTTCCCAGATTTCTACCTCGATTGTTTCCTGTAATCTCCTCTATCGTTTCTATGTATGATTGTATCCGTTGTATGACACTAGTGTACTCATCTTGTGCTTTTCCTATACTATCTTGTTTCACAGATGGTGACCACGATCGGAGCGTTCCGAAGCGCAAGAAGCTAGTTTCTACCCGTAACAAGAGGAAACCTCGGCTCAACTATAAGACCGACATTCCTACTCAGGAGTTCAATGAGCTCAGAAAGCAGGATGCCTATCTTTCTCCGAGGGTTGGAAATATTGATTCTCGTTTCTGGAATCTGGAGCAGTCCTATATTTATGCTGACATCTATTGTGACTACCGCTATCCGTGCCGCCCTATGCATCCATTTGACCATGCCGCTCTCAAGGCCAAGGAGGAATTTGCTGATGCAGCCAGTATTGTTGAGCGTTTCGGTTTGGTGAAGCTCATGGAGACTCAGTGCAACTACAACACACAGCTTGTGATGCAGTTTATGTCCACCCTCGTGTACTCCACTGGTGATATTGTGACCCGTCTCAAGTGGATGTCTGGGGATACACCTTGTGAAGCATCTTTTGAGAGGTTTTCTCGGCGTCTTGGCTACTCTTACAGCGAGCACCCTCCTCTTGGTCGCCGCGTCCATGAGGTTGATAGGCCGAGGAGGGAGGTGTCCATGGCTGAGCTATATGCTCCTGGTTTCACTGTTGGGGGACTTGAGGGACTTCTTCCACTTTATGATCAGCTGGTGCGTATCTTCAGAGCTTTCCTTGTGCCGAGTGGAGGTAACAACGATGCTGTCACCACTCCTCTGTGCAACCTTCTGATTCTGGCTAAGGAGTGTATGGAGGAAGAGGACCCGGCTGTCTCCTATACTGTGGATGTGATGGACATCATCTTTCACGAGCTCTATGCTGCTATGATTGGTGGCTACACCATTCCCTATGCTCCCTATATCATGATGCTTATCAAGTATGAGATGAGGAAGCAGTACACCGAGTTACCCATGGTTGAGCACAAGGTCAGGAAGCTGTATGTCAAGAGGAAGGCGAAGACTGCGGCTGCTTCTCAGAGTGCTCCATTTGAGGGTGGTTCCTCTATGGGTGGTCCTTCTAGCTCTCAGTCTGCTCCCAGAGTGCATGTGTCTGATATCACCACCTTGCGCAACGTCAGGAAGCTATCCTGGTTTCAGCGCAACGTGCTCTGCATGAAGGTGGACATTCACAAGGAACAGTACAGGGCGTATCGCAGGGACACAGACTTGGCTAGCTCTCAGCGTCAGATTCTCCATCACATGAGTGGTGGCACTGGTGATGTTCCTGCTCCTATTGCTGCTCAGTCCTACTCTGCTTGGTCTGCTGAGGATTTCACTCCTTGGGAGAGCATTGAGGCGGCTCTCAGGTCTACTCAGGAGACTGCTTCCCGAGCTCATGATGCTGCTGCTGATGAGGAGGAGTCTGATGATGAGCAGGGGTCTGGAGACGAGTCGGATGCTTAGACCGTGTCTGGGGCGTTAGTTTAGCTATTTCCCTCCTTTTTGGTGTCTCGATGCCAAAGGGGGAGAAGTGGGATTTGCATGGGTTCGGGCACAAGCATTTGCTTTTATCCTTCCTTTGAGAGCTTGTGTCCATTTTATCTTCATTTGTCGTGCTTGTGAACTTGTCGTTTATTGTCGTTTAAAACTATGTGTGCTATTATGTGTGTGACTATTGGTTATCTGGATATTATCATGGTTATCTATTTATGGTGTGTTGGTTATCTATCGTATATGTTGAGGAGATTATCTATGGTTGTGCTTGGTTATTCTTGGATATATCATTCTCTCATTCTCGCACAAGGTATATACTTCTTTACACTCAACATATTGGGATGTTGTCTCTTTGTCATGCTTGCTACTTGTTGAAAATTTCTCCCTATACATCATTGCATCCATTTGCGTTTGAGGCAAACAAAAGATATGCATAGAGATAGGGGGAGAGATTTCCATCTTGTTTCAAGCATGATTACTGTCAAGGTTTATTGCAAATCTTAGTATTGTCATCTAACACCAAAAAGGGGGAGATTGAAAGTGCATTTCGTTTTCCCACTGTTTTGTGTGTTAGTTAACAATACTAAGTACATTATTTATCGAGGTGTTTAGTGTGCAGGTGTTATACTTAACATCGGCATCGAGCACTGAAAAGTCGGTGAAGTTTGGCCTGAGGTTTTTGGGACAGAACTCAACCGGATTATTCGGACCGGATTATTCATCCTGGACCGGATATTCCGGTTGCTGAGAAAGGAGCTCAAAAATGGCTAAGGACTGAGAATTTCGCATACTGGAGTCAACCGGATTATTCGTACCGGATATTTCATCCTGGACCGGATATTCCGGTTGCTGCGAAAAATTGCTAAGGACTGGAAGTTTTGAGCTACTGGAGTCAACCGGATTATTTGGTCCGGATTATTCATCCCGGACCGGATATTCCGGTTGCTGCGAAAAACTGCTAAGGACTGGAAGTTTTGAGCTACTGGAGTCAACCGGATTATTTGTACCGGATATTTCATATCTATACCGGATATTCCGGGTGCAGTTGAAGAAGTGGAAAAATGGCTAAGGACTAGAAGATTTGCGTACTGGCATCTACCGGATTATTTGTACCGGATTATTTCAGATCAACCGGATAATCCGGTCCAGCACTGCAGATCTGCGTGGAGCAAACTGACCGGATATTCCGGTCCAAACTTGGACCGGATATTCCGGTACCTTTTTTCCTGCACAACGACTAGTTGTGAGGAGGGACTATAAATAGCCCTCCTCTTCTTCCTCAAGATCTAGTTCTTCCCCTTAGCATTGATGAGCATTTAAGAACTCACCAAATCCCTCATAACTCCCAATCCCTCCACCCAATCTTGAAGATCTTTGGAGGATTGAAGGAGAAGGCCCCGATCTACATCTTCACCGACCCGTTCTTCATTTCCCCCTCTCTAGCTAGAGGGATCTTGCCTAGGGTTTCCTCTTGTGGAGAACCTAGGCATCTTGTTTCTTGTTGGTGATTCAAGAGTTGTTGGGAGCCCCCAATTAAGTTGTGGGTGTGTGCCCCAAGGTGTTTGTAAAGGATTTGATCCCCGCCTCAAAGGGGTTCTATAGTGGAAGGTGAACTAGGCCTTTGTGGCGAAGTTCATCGGAGAATAGGGTGAAGCCTTAGTGGCGTTGAGTAGGCCTTTGTGGCGAGCTCACACCCCTCCAACGAGACGTACTCCCCTAAAAAGGAGGAACTCGGAAATACATCGTGTCTCCGTGTGCTTCCATCGGTTACCTCGTTCCTCCCTCTCTTTACTTACTTGTACTTGTTGCTTTGATTGCTTGTCTTTTCATATAGGTAAATTCACCACTAGTTGCACTATCTAGAGAATTTACCTTTCTTGTCAAGCCTAAATTTGAGAAAAATTAAAATTTGCCGTAGCACCTATTCACCCCCCCCCCCTCTAGGTGCCCATACTTTACTTTCAGCAAGGCACCCTTGTGGCTGCACCCCCACCTATATAATCTTGCCACCTGCGTGTGGATTAGGGGAGAACAATTTAGATAAAGAAAACCCTAGCCTTGAGATTGTATTGCTGCTAAGCATTCATCTTGAAGTAATACCAAGTCAAAGTTTGCGTGATATCTTGTTATTCCATTGGGAATAGGGGGATACAGGACCACTTGTGATCATTGATTGCTTGTGCAAGAGTGTGTAGTTGAGAATATCCAAAGGGCTTGATTGTTGTTGCATTGGCAACAGGGATCATCCAAGTGAGAGGTCTCAGTGTAGCACTAGTTATCATAAAAATCCAGAAAATCCATAAAGAGAGAGAGAAGCTCATTGCACAGGTCACGATTTCGCACAAAATCTCTCGGAATCGAAGATTGACGCCGGAATTGAGTCTCCTCGTCGTGGAATCAACGCTGACATTTCCCAATTGCTTGCGTTGACCGGTATTCATGGCCCTACAAAATTGCCCCAGAAACTATAAATACACGGGTCTGGGCTGTGTGTTTATAGTGTCCCTTCAAAAAGTTTAAGGGTCGGACGATTTTAAGTGGTTTGTTCGGATCCGTTTTTTCGACAAAAACTATAAGGCCCCGTTTGGGAGCAACGTTTTTTTGAAGTATTCCGGTAATATTTTAGTTTCTAAAAATAATGAAGTATCAAATACTTCAAGGCGTTTGGTTCCAATGAATTTTGTTGTTTTCCAAACTGAAGTATCCTAGAAAATGCAGTTTTTCTGCCGTATTGGAGACTTCGGTGTCGACCTCTTTTTTTCTAAACGGAGAAATGCATCTCGTCCTCCCGCGAA
Organism: Alopecurus myosuroides; assembly: GCA_028641055.1. Lineage (NCBI taxonomy): Eukaryota > Viridiplantae > Streptophyta > Magnoliopsida > Poales > Poaceae > Alopecurus > Alopecurus myosuroides. The sequence goes on from CM054057.1 coordinate 151,997,847, forward strand.
AAACGCATCTACTCCTCCCATCGTCTTGACGCCACTGATCCTGTTTTAGCGCTCCACAACCTCCGTAGTTGTCTTGTTGGTTCTTGGTTGCATGCAGATGTTCCCAGATTAGTAGTATACCACAAGGCATCACGGTCCTCATTAGCCGTAGCCTACTAGAACATGCATCGTGTCGTGGGCTCGTGGCTACGCCGGCCGCACCTCCGCTTCTGCTGCGGTCGTGTGCGGCTTGCCGGACTGGCCTTCACGCCTTCTGCCGTCGAGCGTCTCCCGTGCGCGGTTCTTCGACCATGCCTCTGCGGGCGCTGTCACCGCGTGTGTGTTGCCGGACTGGCCTCCACGGCCTCTCCGGTCACGTCTTCGCGGCCGCTGTCATCGCGCCGATCATCTGACTGACATCCACAGCCGCTCGCCGGCCTCACTTACGCGGCAGCTGCGCCACGTTCGGACGTAGTTCCGGCACATTAGGACGAGGTCCGCTAATGTTCGTGAACGGCAGCCTCACACATCGCCACACCACAGAGTGTGCGTCGTGCCGGAATCAACGAGCCTCGCTTGGTCGACTTCATGTGGATGTAGTACCCGCCATGCGTGAGCTGACTATCCTGACTATACTGAAATGCTTCTTAAGGTCGAACCAGCTCTGGAAAGTGTGAACAGTTGAGCTTTAAAGTCCAAAATGTCCAGCGCACCAATCTTAAAATGCTTCAGCTTATCACGGAAAATAATTTTATGAGACCTGGTCTACAAATCCATCTTCGTGGACCAATTTTAGCAATTGACACTTGAGCAGGAGAGAGAGAAAAAATAAAATTTAAATGCCTATTTTTAGATCTAAACTGTCATGTATGCCACGTGTCAATTATTAGAGCTGGTCCACGAGGCTAGATTTGTAGACCAGGTCTCATAAAATTATTTTCCGCTTATCACCACCTTCATGCATGCGGCTTTGCATGTTATCGTCCTCCAGTTTTTCAGCTTTGGTTAGACTCCCTCATGTTCATATTCCGGTGTGTGTTGCATGTTGCATGCAAGTCCATTCACTCATCTATCAGTCAAATGGCCCATGCATGCACCTTACAGCTGGGTCAAAACATCCTCCGTAAAAATAATACTTGCCAAACGCCTTGTAGTTTTTGCTAAAACTGAGAAATACTTCTGTATCACCAAACTGAAGTATTCATTGCCCAAGCACCCTAATACTTCAGTTTTGAAATACTTTAATACTACCTCCGATCCATATTAATGGACTCAACTTTATCTAGATACGGATGTATCTAGTTAAATGTTTAGACTAGATGCATCCGTATCTAGACAATGTTGAGACCATTAATATGGATCGGAGGGAGTATTAGAAAAACTTTGCTGCCAAACTAGCCCTAAAAGTCAGCTATTTTACAGGTTTGACCTTTTTAAAGGATCCGCTAGAGATATGTTCTTATAGATGTCATTTTCTAGACGAAGGTTGGCGCAGATCACGTACCAACTTCTCTGTGTAAACATGGCAAACGCATTATTATTGCTCCTCCTCATGGCATGGTATTTTAACGTACGGCGGATGAATGATGCCTCTATCTCCGGCCTCCGCTCCCCGGCGCCAACCTCTCATGGTCGGCTTCAGTCCGGTACCTGAGCTGGTCCGCTCGCCGCTGCACCGAGCCGACGGCATTGGACCTGCTTTATAATTATATACGCGCGTGCCGAATTATCAGATCTTCATAAGGACGGGGCTGCTTTAGAGCATGCACAACGCGTCGCCCCAACCAGTCGCTCCACAGGCCAGCTAGGCTCGGACTGTCAGAGCCGTCGCCCCGCAGTGCATCAGAGTCTCCTGCAGAGGAGCCAGCCTCCCCAGGAGAAAAAGCAAGAAAAGAGAATCGGTGATGAACTGCATGGTGGGGCAAAATGATAAAGAAATGGGAGAAAGTATGAGAGAGAGCAAGCAGTGTGGGTCCTATGTGCTGCTGCCACCGCTGGGTGAAATCTGCACCCTACAGTGGTTTCAGCGTTACGAACCTAGCTGGAGGCAATGAAACCACCGTTTGACATCGCCTCCATTGCTCGTGCCCTTATATATACCGCGGAGACAGAACCGTCAGACCGACGACCGGAACACGGGCCCGTGCTGTTGCTGCGCTGCAGGACACGAGCACGAACGGAAACAATGGCCGGGGAGCGTGCCGTCCTTCCCTGCGCGCGCGGGAGCGTGGTCTGAACTGATCTGATCTGAGCGACGGACGGTCCCAGGCCGCTGTTTCCTCTGTACGTACTACGTTTTTTTTTTTTGAGTAAACTCTGTACGTACTACGTCACCGTGCACCACTGTTGCTACACCCCAGAGCCCAGACTCCAGAGCGGCCTTGCCGTGCAGTGTAGGCCCTGGTTTCGGCTAAGTGGGCGTCGCCTTCACAGAAAAGAAGGGACTGCACTACAACCGACGATGAGTCAGTGCCCTAGGCTAGCTAGGAAACTAAGGGCATCTCCAGCCGTCCCCTCAGAGCCCCCAGGGGGTTTTTTTCGCGGCGGAAGCGGCGAATAGCGCCGCTTCTTCACCACTCGCCCCCCCCAGAGGCCCAAATAGCGCCGTTTCGGCACTAAATAGCGTCGCGGCACCCAGGCCAAACCCAGCCCGCTGGGTTCGGCCTGGGGGGGCGAAACTGCGCGGCCGCGCGCGTGGGCCAGCCCTGTCAGCGACGCGACGGGAAAGCGCGGGAACAGAGGCCACCGCTCGTGACCTCCTTCTCGGCGCCCGCGCCGTCAAAGGCTGCCGGAGTTATGGCGTGGCGGCCGGCCAGTGCATGCAACCCGGTCAAAGGCTGCCGGATTAATGGCGGGGCGGCAGCGGTGACACGCGCGGCGCGGCGACTGGCCCGCCAAGCTATAAAAATGGTGCCCGCCTCCTCCCCGTACGCACATTCTCGTCTCCTCCCTCGCCGTTCTTTCTCCACCTTCTCCGTCCTCGCCCTCGCCGCAATGGATCGTCTCTGGGACGCGTGGCCCGACAGCGACTACGACGACGAGCTGCAGCCAGCGGCGCCGGAGCTACTTCAGCCGCAACAGGTGGCGCCGGAGCCACTTCAGCCGCAGCAGGTGGCGCCGGAGCCGCAACAGGACGAGGCACGAGAAGCACGGCGGGCTGCCAGGCGGGAGGCGAGGCGGCAGCCGATATGGCCCGAGCAGCACGCCGGGCTGCACTCGTTCGAGACGGCGCAGAACGAGGGCGCGTACCGCGAGGTTCGCGGCGTCCTCGAGCAGACGGCCGCCTCTCTCTGGAGTCACACCAGAGGGAGGAGGCGGCGCGAGAGGTGCGCCGGCAGATGGCCGCGCGCGCTGCCTCGGCCGAGCAGGCGGGCATTATCGCCCTCTACGAGGCCGACCGGCGGCAGGTGGCGCTGCAGGGCGAGCGCCGCAGCCGCCCGCCCTCCGAGCAGGCGCAGCTGCACCGGCTGCGCCTGCAAGCCCGAGCGGAGCGGGCGGAGCAACGCAGGCTCGCCGCGGCGAGCCAGAGCGAAGCTGGCCCCTCCAACCAGCGCCGCCACGGCGACGCCGCTGATGAAGACGACGACGCGTAGGCGTAGTGGTAGTTGTCGCGTAGTTACATTTCCGCTGTTTTAGTTTGAATTTCGCTCGAAAATGTACGCAATTCGCTTTGATCAATAAAATTTCGCCCCTTTTAAATTTGCGTTTGTTTGGGCCGATTCTGGGCTCGGGACGCGACTGGGAAACGCGCCCCCCCAGGTTCCAGAATAGCGCCGCGGCGGCACCAAAACGGCGGCGTTTTGGGCCCTGGGGGGCGCAACGGCTGGAGATGCCCTAATCCTATACGACCCAGGAGGGAGCGACCGAGTCGTGGACCATGTCCATAGTTTTACACGTAGCAAACATAACTAATTCCCGCTGGCGAAGTTGGTTTCTTTCTTTGCCTTGGTCAATCCGACGGTAATCAGCAGGGTCCACGATGGGGTCGTTCCCTGTGCGGTCGTATAAGATTTTTTTCCGGCTAGCTACCACGTGAAGCCATCCTCCCCTCGGCTGCTCCGTTCGTCCGTCGATCGCTGGACCATGCATGCACCCCCAAACAAACGCAGGTTGCACGCTGACTTCCGGCTCACTTTATCTCATGATACTCACCAACTCCAGGTCGCGGTCCGCGCAAAACGCACTTACCGCAAACCGGCCCTCCTTAGTTCAGAATCTAACTAACCCCGTGTACTTCTGTCCGCGACAGATGGTTGGATCATTCGCACATGGACTCCACTCTCTAGCTAGCGCCTAACCTCGGAGCATGGCTTGGCTTCAGATGGGAGAGCAATGCCGATTTGCTACCGGCTACTTCTCCACGATGAGGGGCATGCATTGCATATGCACGCTACTGCTGAGAAGAGAATCGACATCGGTTTCAGGTTTAAGCGTGCACCGGCTCATCAGACGCTGTTCCAAGGCGGCCACATCCATGGATCGGAGACGCAGCGGGGGTAGCTCAACTGCCAGCCAATGTAAAACAGTGGGGGGAAGCCTTTTCTTTCTTTCTATCCTGGGCAGCAGGGTTTGGGGGGAACAGTACGAAAAAGCAGAGGCCATGTCACCTCTCGTATCACCGGACCGGCCACCAACGATAGCTGCCCTGTCCTCGGAGTAGAGCACTGTTTGCGTCGCAATAGTGGCGGTGCCACTGCATGCTCGCTCCACGGGAGACCGAATCACCAAACTCTTTATTGCACTAACCCGCGGGAGCTACTTCAGGTCCAGGAGTGCTAGGCTGCTGATTTTAAAATAAAATAAAAATTGACAGACAGAGTTGCTAGGCGGCTGCTAGCAGTATGGTTTAGGAGTTGTACTGCTACTCCTACTCAACGATGCACAAAATTAACCCCGTGGAGTAAGAATGCAGGCCGCCAGACCAATAATTGGATGGATGGATGGGCTGGGCAGGTGAAGGCGAAGTGGAAGTGGAAGTGGCCAACACATGGCGCTGCCGCCGTGGCCGTGCGATCGATTCGATCGATCGACCGCATTTGCTGCCGTTGTTTGGTTGCGGATGTGACAATTCTGTTTGGACGCATCCAACGGGAGGGGACCCAACAAACAAACCGCAAACAGTGCCCAGTACAACAAGCGTACCATCCATGATCGATCGCACTCACCATCTAATCTCAGGCTACTTTTGCCTACCCGTGGCAGTATTAATTTCTGTAGAACCACACAAGCAATTAGATCCGGAAACGGCGGCGCTCAGGACCCCCGCGATCTCGCCGGCGCCGGCGTGGTGAGAGAGACCAAGGACGCGAAGTCGGCACGTAAGAAACTCGATCGATGGCCCAAATCTGTTAGACAGTTCCCACGTCCAGCGGCAGAAGCAAAATCAGGGTACATCCATATGCGATCGAGAGCGGGGCGCGGGGCGGGACCGCGGCGGACATGCATCTGCGCCGGCCGTTCCCCGTCGCGTTCAACGGCGGTGCGTGCCCGCATCATCCGGGCGACGCCGCAGCTGCAGCCGTGCACCGACGCGGCATGATTGCCATCCATCCATCCCCACGCCGTACAGACAGTACAGTGGGGAAGCCGAGCCGAGAGAGACGCATCGTCATCATCATCAACGATCATCATCATGCGGATGGGGCCTCAGCATTATCCGACATTAGCTGGTTAGTCTCTATCAGTACCACCGCTGATCCGATCCGATGCTTCGGCCTGGCGTTACGCCAAGGGCAAAGCACCTGCTAACTAAGTACCGCACGAATCCTTTGACATTCGTGACCCCGCCCGCTGCCAACACAACTAAACTGATTGCGAAACAAAGTCAAAAGGGGGAAGCATCAATCGATCGAGCGCTTTGGCAGGCACAAAAGTACTTTGCAGCGAGTATTATGTTCTTGTCAGAGGAGAGATCAAAGGCGCTTTTATTTTTCTTTTCTTTTATTTGTTGGCAACCGTAGATTTGTACTAGGGATTAGTATCAGATCTGGATACTACAAGACTAGCCCACTTCCAATGCTTTTTGCGCATGAACAGCAAGTGTTTTTTCTTTTCTTTTCCTTTTTCATGAACAAAACAAGTGCTTTAAAGCGCCCCTGGTTCCACAACAAAGATGAGATTCTCACACTGGATTGGATCGGATAGCAAAGGCACTTGACATTAAAATGGTGACTGCTCCCTCAGTTCCTAAATATAAGATGTTCTAGCCATTACTCATGTTGTCTAGATACACACTAATATGAGTGAACATATATGCTAAAAGTTGTCTAGATACATCTAGACATGTATGAATGTAGAAAATGGCTAAAACATCTTATATTTAGGAACGGAGGGAGTACTACATTGCACAAGGAGAAGATCAAAAGCTCTACTACTGGAGTACCTTAACTCACTACAGAATCCTACATTAAAGCAGCAAAGCAAACACATCAAACTGGACAACACCGGACACCCACCAGCAAGCCACATCAAGCTTGCATATGTACAGCACGACAAGTCTTCAATAACTTATAGCACGCCCTAGATTCAGACCTAAGTTTCACATGACACCACGAAGCTCGCACACTTCCGTCCGCGACCAATGGTGCCGCGTTTGAGGACTTGGGATCATCGATCAGATGCTGATGAGATCCGGAGGGTGCGACGACGACTCTGAGCCTGCAATCTGCTGCTGCCGATCCTTGGCCTCGCCGGTTGGCGCTTCGCTGGAACTGGTCGGGGCCGGAGGAGGGTCGGACGCGGAGCCTTCGTCGGAATGCGGAAGCTCTTCCTCCCCTTGGCTGGGAGCTGGCTTCGGGAGCTCGCTGAGGATCTGCACGACCTCACGCATCGTCGGGCGCTGAACGCTCTGCTCCTCGATGCACAGCAGCGCGACGTAGAAGACGTGGATGACCTCGTGCAGCGGCACCGTCGACAGCCTCGGGTCCAGGATCTTCATCACTTGCTCCTTGTTCGAGTCCGTCATCATCTTCACCCACTGGACGATGTCCACGCCGTCGCCAAACTCCCCCACGGGTTTGCGCCCGGTGACAAGCTCCAGAAGCACTACACCGAAGCTGTAGACATCACTCTTCTCGTCCACCTTCAGGGTGTACGCGTATTCTGGACAGACACAGGTGACAATGTAGTGAACATTTTGTCAATTGGAAAGCAATACATGGATGCTCTTTGGCAGCTAGAGAAATGTCAAGCTAAAATAGAAGATACTATTATGGATCAAAGTACTTTCATGAATATAGAGTACGAGGAACTGAAGTAATTGAAGCTAACCATACACAAGGAGAGGTGCTTTCATGAATCAAAAGCAACTTATGGACTACAACATACCATTATGGATAATGATGGTGAAGATACAAAGAGTGCATTCCATGGTTAGCTATTTTTTTTATATATAAATGAGAGGTGGTTCGAGCATTTGGTTTGCACATGTCATTCATGACTAATCAATGAATGTCTCATTGCAATAACTACATCTAGATAGCAATTTGCATGCAGTATCAACAAGCATTCACATCTTCAAATATTCATAACAGTACTACAAGTCTGCAAAGTGGTGACATTAAACAGTAGCATCAAGTGTGTGCTTACAATTTTACAACCTGCCTATGTTGTGATTGGACCAGTGTCAATAAGCATTCAAACATTCATAACAGTACTACAAGTCTGCAAGTAGTAACAGTAAACAGTAGCATGAAGTGTGTGCTTACAATTTTACAACCAGCCTATGTGTTGTATGCATTCCAGTATTTATCAAATAAGTATTAGTGTTGATCGTACGTATAATCGGACGGAATTTAATTAAACTGAGCACATGTTTTAATACCTGGAGCAATGTAGCCATATGAGCCAGCAATGGCGGACATGCATTCAGATGCGCCCGTGTCCTGCAGGAATTTCGCCAGCCCAAAGTCGGCAACATGAGCTTCAAAGTCAGAGTCGAGAAGTATATTGTTTGATTTGACATCACGGTGAAGTATCAGCGGCGAACAATCATGGTGCAGGTAGCACAGCCCCTTCGCAGCCTCAATGGCAATCTTGTACCGAGTGTCCCAATGCAGGTGTTCGCCCTTCTTGCCATGGAGAAGCTCCCCAAGACTGCCATTGGGCATGTACTCATACACTAGCAGGTTAGTCTCATTGTTTGAGCAGAAGCCTAGCAGGCGCACAATATGGCGATGCCGAATCCTCCCAAGTGTTTGTATCTCTGCTGAGAACCCATGATCATGTGACGAGCCACGGACCATTGCTGGGAGCCTCTTCACGGCCACAAAGTCACCATTGGGCATTGATCCCTTGTACACGGTTCCTGCCCCGCCTTTACCGATAATGTTCTCCTCTTTCAGGGAATCAAGCACATCATCGCAGGTGAAATCAAGGCGCTGGAATGCAGTGAGCTTCCACAAACGTGCATCACTGGCTTTCTTCAACGACCGCGCCTTCAGGATTGCCGCGGTAGCGAAGACAATGGAGCAAAAGAGCAAGGCTAGCACAATGAGCAGCTTGATACCATTAGACAGCCCTCCATGGCCATGGGCGTTGTGACCAGCATCAGCAATGCCAGGGCGGCATGGACCAAGGTATGGTCCACACAAGCTTGGATTGCCAACGAAAGATGTGGCATTGAAGTAGCTGAACTGGCCGGTCCCTGGAACAAGCCCAGACAAGTTGTTATATGAGAAGTCGACCGCCGTCAAGCTCTGCATAGTTGCAATGGACGGTGGTATCTCCCCATCAAGGTGGTTTCTGGACAGGTTGAGGTAGTTCAGTATCCGCATTCCAGAGATGGCCGGTGGTATCTTCCCTGACAGACTATTCCGGCTCAAGTCCAAGTAAGTGAGCAGCCGGCATTTCCCAATCTCCGGCGGCACACCTCCCTCAATAGCATTGCTGCTAAGGTCAGCCTTGGACAGCTGCTGCAGCCGACCAATCTCAGCAGGCATCACACCCGAGAACAGGTTCCGATCAAGAAGCAGCTTCTGAACACCAGAGAAGTTTCCAATAGATGCTGGCAATGCACCGGTGAGCTGATTGTTGGACAGGTTGATTTCCCCCAGATTAGGCGCCGCATCGCCAACCACAGCCGGGAAGTTACCAGTGAGGAGGTTGTCTTGCAGCTCGACCTGAGTGAGCTTCTGCAACTCGAAGAGCCCCTTGGGAATGGAGCCGTTCAGGTAGTTCTCACCGAGACGGATACGGCTCAACGATTTGCACTGGCCGAGGGAGTCAGGGATGGCGCCGAACAAGAAGTTGCCGAGGGCGATGAGCGTGTGCAGCTTGCCCCCGGCGCAGAGGTCAGGCGGCAGCGTGCTGGTGAGCCTGTTGGACGAGAGGTCGACCAGCTGGAGACGGCCGTTGCGGCCGAGACGGCGGGGCACGCCGCCGGTGAAGTTGTTCTCCCACAGCTGCAGCACCTCGAGGCTTGGCAGGTCGCCGACGAAGTCGGGGATGTCACCACGGAGCTTGTTCCGGAACAGGTTGAGCAGCGTCATGTTCTTGAGCTCGGAGAAGGTCGCCGGTATCTCGCCGGTGAGCACATTGTTGGACAAGTCCAGCGAGCTAAGGGTCTTGAGGCTCCCCAGCTCCGACGGTATGGCCCCGGCGAGGCCGTTCACCTGCAGGAACAGCGTGTCGAGCTTCTGCAGCCTGCCGAGCTCGGGCGGGATTGCCCCGGAGAGCCCGCAGTTGGCGGCGTCGAGGCGCACGAGCTCGGTCAGGTTCCCCAGCTCGGGCGGGATTCCGCCGGAGTAGCTGTTGTAGTAGCCAATGTAGAGCTCCCTGAGGCTGGTGAGGTTGCCCAGCTCGGGCGGTATCTTGCCGGAGAGCTCGTTGCCGGAGACGGCGAGGTACTGCATCCGCGCCCAGCGGCCGTACTCGGGGGGAATCTGGCCGGAGAAGAAGTTGCCGCCGAGGTGCAGGTGGCGGAGCAGCGGCATCTGGACGACCTCCACGGGGAGCGGGCTGGTGAGGTTGTTGTTGTAGAGGTCGAGGACGCGGAGGCCGCGGAGGCGCGCGAGGGCGGGCGGGAGGGAGCCGTTGAAGGCGTTGTTGGAGAGGTTGAGGTGGGTGAGGAAGCGGAGGTGGCCGAGCGAGGCCGGGACGGGGCCGGAGAAGGCGTTGGCGGCGGCGTCGAGGCGGAGGAGGCCGCTGAGGCGGGAGAGCGCCGGCGGGAGCGCGCCGGAGAGGTTGAGCCCGGAGACGTCGAGCCCCACGACGGTGCCGCGGGTGCCGCACGTCACGCCGGCCCACGCGCAGTGGGCGTCCGTCCCGTTCCGCTGCGGCACCGCCCAGGAGGCGAGCCCGCCCGTGGGGTCGGAGAGCGCCGCCTTGGCGGCCAGCAGCGCGTCCGCGTCGGCATCGGCCGCGCCGGCGCCGAGGTGGGCGAGCAGGAGGAGGAGGAGGAGCGGGGGGAGGAGCCGGAGATGCATTGGGGTTTGGTTTCTCGGGGGAGAGGGGATGTGGAGGGGGGAAAGGGCTCACACTCCCGGCGAGGCGAGGAGAGTGGAGACAAGGGGAGTGTGAGATGAAAGCGGAAGGGTGTGGTGTGGCTTGCCTTTGATGGGGGTGTCGAGCACGAGGCCTGCGGCAGTGCAGGGGGGCTTGTGAACAATGTGATTTTCTCTTTTCGTCTCGTTTGGGGAGGCGTGGTGTGTGGGTTTCCTTTTGGGGGATTGGGTCTGTTTTATAATCTCATCTTGGGTGGAGAGGCATGGGAGTTTGACCAATGGTTAGTGTCAAATTGTTTTATCTGGTTATTTTATTGCGCTCCTACTTGTTTTTCAATTTTTCATTGGTTTGGTTCGAGAATTTGTCTCTAGTGGCACTATGCCCTCTCTTGTTTTTCAAGGGATTCAAACAAATATAGCCCATGCATTTTCATTTAAGAAAGTTACTAAAGGAAGAGTTATATCCAGAATATATGGCTTCAGTACTTAAAATCATCATATAAATGTATTCTCCACAAATATTTGCAAGTAAATTAACAGAAAATTGTGCACAATATTTGGAAAAACACACAAGTAGAGTGTCACAACTAGTAAAATTCCAGGGGGATAGAAATGACAAAGAATCACACTGCACCGGCAAAAAGATATTAGAGACGGTATCGCGTAGCTATCACAAGTACAAGGTGTTTGACGAAACATCTCCAGTGTAATTTCGCCTTCGGTCGATCTAGAATTTGTCGTTGTAAGGTAGGGGCAGTGATATAAAAAAATGTGTGTGTGTGTGTGTTTGTATTGTAGATGAATTGGTTAGACGATTATTCGTCCAAGGAGGAGGTTTTGATGAATGAAGAAGAGGGCGTTGCCATGATGTTGATGCTTCGCAAGCGAAAGAGACTGAAGCATAGTGGCTCTGTCTATGGTCGTGAGTACTTGAGAAGGTTGAGGGTAGATGGGCACAACAAATTGATACTCAGCTACTTCAACGAGAACATATTGTATCAAGAGCGATACTTTTGCACCCGGTTACCCGGTTTAGGGTGTTTACGGATCGGTTCTTTGTGTAGTGGAGGAATTGTGTTGGAGCACTTGAGCATAGCACCCTCCAGAGGTATTTCGACGGATGTGGTTGATGATCATCGAGAAATGGGGAGACCACTTCCATCAAGTGTGTGAAGCGGTTTGCAAAGGCAATGGTTGGTGTGTTGGTTCCAGAGTACTTGAGGGACCCAATGCTCAGGATACTTATAGGCGTCTCGAGATGAATGCCCCGTGTGACTTTTCAGGTGCAAAAGTATCGCTCTATTGATTACATGAAGTGAAGGTGGAAGAAATGGTTCGCAACATGGCATGGGCAGGACATAAGAAGGATGTCATAATCATTCTTGAAACTGTGGTCGATTAAGAGACACGCATTTGGCATGCTTTCTTTAGAATGGTCAAATCTTGCAATGACATTAATATGCTCCAACGATCAATGCTCTTCTCCAGGTTAGCCATAGGAGAAACACCAACGGTGGAGTTTCAAGCCAACAACCACACATAAAAGATTGGCTACTATCTTGTTGGTGGGATCTATACGAAGTGGGCTACTTTTTTAAGTCAATATCATGCCCCTATTGTAAGAAAAAAAACTTCCTTTCATAATATTCGCGGACAACTAGGAAAAATATGGAGAAGGCATTGGAGATTTTTTCAGCCCAATTTGCTATCGTGCGAGGACCGTCGGGTTTTGGAAACAGGAGACTCTTTGGTACATCCTGACCATTTGCGTGATCATGCATAACTTCATCATTGAGAATGAGTGTGGAAATGATTTGGATTATTGAAAGTGCAGTTATGCGTCTTCTATTGTTTTATGTGATCAACGTCAGCATGATCCTCCGGGACTAACATCTTTATCTTAGTGTACACATGAACACGTTCCCAAATAGTCATTTGGTTTAAACTCAACTAGTTTTATTCATCGACTCATAAACAATATTCATATGAATCAACCTAAGGTTGAAACAGAATATCCTGAAGATCCTAGACGAACTAAACTCTACATCAGCACCCGAAGGAGGCTGGTACTCGCAAGGATCATAAAAGTAGTTATGGGTTTATCAACCATACTAATTCATTGTCTCTATCACGAGGACTCATCTTCAACTCAACAAATATTCAAGAACTAGACGGGTATGCGCGCTTCGCCGCGCCGGCTGCCCAACGTTATTGCATGGCTAGGCTATGCAGAGTATGTGTCGGACTTGTTTTCAGCATAGATATCCTACACACATTTTCTCTTAAACGCTTTAAAAACTATCAATAGGTAAAACAAATAGAAAAGAAAAACAAATACTATGTTGGATAGCACACAAAAAACGTCGACGGAATAAAGCACATCAGCTAGCAAGCTGCATCGTTGTAAACCTGCCATATAATTTTGGACATAACATGCAGGAAAAAATAACATTGTTCACAAGGTATCCAGGCATGAACGCATGCACAAGAGGCCACCTACTTATAGACTAAACTACGCAGTTCAATGAAAAATTATACTCCACAGTTTCACACAAAAGACCACCTACCTATTTAATGAACACTCCAGCTCCATACAAAATCATGGTTCCTAATTACCATAACCAGAAATTTGTAGACAAATAACATAGAAAAAACCTATCACATAGTTCCTAATTTCAGGAATTGGAGGCATTGATACAAACTTGGGATCCATTGTTAGCAGAGCTCAAGTATTGTTACAGTTGTGAGAAACGATACAAATGGTAGCCCAAAATCAGAAGAAAAGAAATGCATATAAAATAATGCGAAACCAGTATGTGACAGTCTTGTTTCATATAGGTGCAACCCACAACCAAGGCAACCACATGCTCTAGAACTGAGTCGATCAACTTATCCGAGTCAACATTTTCACTCCATAAAGCCACTCTTGCCGTTTCCGTAGTAGGCGCAAAATTTCTGTAAATAAAAATACCGTGTCTTCCTAGCATAATAAGAAAGGTAAAAGAATCGGACCGTGTATCAGAAGTGTTCGCTTGGAAGTCAGATGTCCTTTGACGTCAATGGTGACAACTAAAGATACACCGGTCCCTACCAATCACATCTGCAAACACAAAAAGAAATCCCTAATCAAACACCGTATTCCTAAAAAGCACAAACTGTATTAAGATACAACCAAAAAGGAAAGTAAATCAACGATTAATCACCATCAAGATATTGTCTTATCGTTTGCATTTGCAGGCAGACTATGGAATGACTTGATCTCGCATGAATATGGAAACAGACTCTCATGGATAGCAGCTATCCCAAAATATTCTTGTCCATTTTGCGAGCCATGTCTCAAAAGAGCGATCCACGGCACAAAAAGCATCTCTTACTTGTTTGATACAATATGCCAACAAATAGAGCACCCAAAAGCACATCGTGTATACAATTAACTCCAGGCCTTTGTACCTACAAATTTCATTCTGCAAAAGCGAGTTTTTTTTTTCAAATTACGCCACAACACTTTTCATTCAGCAAACCAAAGTAACCTATACAACTACATAATAATCAATATAGATGGCAAAGAAAGATGAACATATACTCAGGTGGAGCTAGTCACTTGCGAGTGCTCGAGCAATAGCATCGGAAATTCCCTGATATGCTAAGCAGATAGGACAACAGACCACCGAAAACCCAAAAAAAGTAGAAAAAATGCAAACCTTTAACCAACAGGCTATGATGTTGGGCAGAAGGTTAGTTCTTTTCTTTTAGTGTATCGCAGTCTGTTGCTGGGGCACCTCCTACCAGCAACGACGCCACCCCCATACCCAGGAAAACTCCAGCCAGCAACAGCGCCGCAACCAAGAACCACACCGACCAACGATCTGGACAACCGGTCTTCCCAGCAACCCACGGAATAACAGCCGGCCGCAAAGCAAGACCAGAAGAGTGCTCGCCGCGACAACGAAAAAGACGCAACTGGTCATTCCACCGTTCTCACCAACGGAAGCAAGATCGACAAAAACGACGTCGCCGAAACTGAAGAGAAGAAAGAAAATCTATGAGATCTCCACCTCCACAGCCTCCGAGAAGCTCCGCTTCGCGACGTGCACGCAAAAATAAGGAAGATTAGAATCACGCACACGCAAGGAAATACAAAGGAAATCAAGTGAGAAGGAAGGAAATCCTGAAGAATCAATTCGCCACAATGGGGCAACCGAGAGCACAAGAACACGGAGCTACCTCACAGACGGACGACAAAGCAGCACATGGCGACAAAGCAGCACATTGGCGACAATCGAATCCGGGGAGCACTCACCCCACCACCAAAAAAAAGATCTAGCCGGAGGAGGCGGAGAAGAAGAGTAAAAAAGAAAATATCACCTCCTCGCTTCCCACGCACAGTGGTTATAATACCCAATTCATCACCTTGAGGGAATGAATGAATTCCACAGATTAATGTACCTTGTTCATGCTTGGAACCATTCCAATTACTTGGTGACATTTTGTGTCTGCTCTAAGAAGTAGTTGAAGTCAAATTTTGAACTCATGATCTTCTTCTGTAGTTCCATGGTGTCCTCTTGACGGACCTATTTGTAGCATCATTTAAAACCATCACAATAATTCTTTGGACAATAACAGAACAACAGTCTTACAGGAAGCTACCTACGACATTTTGTGATTTATGAACAAATGAAAGGACACCTCCTATTCCCAAACACGTTGCCCCATATATAATCGGGATAGAAAAGCTCAAGGTCCTCCATCTGTTCTCCCCTTCCTACAAACTTGATGGGCTTTCAAGAAGCCTAAATGGACGATTAAGTGATAAGTACTGATCCTGCTACATATACCAGCAGAAAATTAGGGGAAAATAATTTTATAACCATGGCGCCTCACAAGTATACTAAGGATTTTAGATTGAGTGAACATATTTGTGTTTGCAAATAGATAGCCTGGTGATGAAATATAGATATTCTTCAACATACAAATGAAAAAGTTAATATATACAGTTGCACACTAATGCACACAGAGAAAAAGCATGCTAGTAATAAACCCAGGATCTGTAACTGCTGAATCAGCCGTGTTCGGACTGAGAGTTGGTGAAAGAACCAGGCAATTCCATTAAACCAATAGTGTCTTATAAAAACGAATAGTTGTCTCTAAATTATCAACTTATCATGAAGCGTGGTATAGAAGATCCAAAATATTCATAGATACGATGGCAAGAAAAGTTTCTGGCAAGTATAACCTCTTTAACAATAAGTGCTGCTCCACTCCTGGAATCATCATCCAGCTTCCTCAATATAGCACCAGATATACCAATTTCAATACTGAAGGTGGTGACCAATGCTGCAAAACAGAATAAGAAACAGTACAAGTTGTTACAACGTTACCAAAGAAAAGTTCTCTTTAAGCATCGAAAATTACATCAGATTAGTAGAAAACATCTTGATCTATGAACATATTAGGAACAACAACGGTTTTATAGAATTTGTCGGATAGTTTAAATTCTAGACCTGTCATTAATTTCCTAAATGCCAATGTCACAAGGACACTCCAATTGTAAGAACAACAAACAGATGGATACCTGGTGCTTCCTGGCTAGTCATGGCATCAACAACAAGCAAAATCTCTCTAGGAAAAAAAACAAAAGAAATACGGAGATCTCACAAAAAAGATGAGGTCTCCTCGGAAGGAGGTGCTTCTTGCGGTTTTCACGCGACCTGTCAGTACATAACCGAGGGAAGAAAACAACCATCTGCAGCAGAACACAGCAGAGCACAGACGGTGTGAAAACCCGGCGCACAATAGGACAGACACCAGGGGAGTATCCCACCACAGAACCAATGGAACACAGGCACGGGAACCATCAGGAAAAACACCGGGTACGGGAACAGAAACAGGCACGCGTACTGAAGACGCCGTCAAGCGCGGCACGATACGCCGCGGCGAGGCACCGCCCGAAGCCTCTACGAACAGAAACATCTCGATCAGGGCAATGCAACAACAACAAGTAAAACCCAAAAACAGAAACGTCAAACAGAACCATACCCGAACCCTTCCTTCGAGGTACTCGCGAGAACCCGGCGCGTCATCCATGACGAACGGCCGGAGCACTCAACCAAATCCATCCAGAACGCGGACGGCACGCAAAGGCTACGACTAAACAGTCTAGGCGTCAGTACTACATAGAACTACCAGCGAACAGTGACTAAGAACTAAGAAGACCAACCCAGACCACACCTCGATGAATAACGATGGAGACACAGAGCGACACAGTCTGAAGATAAAAACAGCTACCTAAGCACCACCATGAGGACCACACAAAAAAGCACCAAAAAATAGAGGAAAGAGAAAAACCTTCGACCGCAAAAACGGCAAGCAGCCGGAGCCGGAATCCCCTCCGCCGCAAATCGACCGCTCCCCGTCGAGATGCGAGAAAAAGACGGGCCGCCGGGGAGGGAAACACCGGCAGGAATCACCAAATCGACGCCGAAGAGAGCACCGGGACAGCGGCAGCGCCGAGAATGCCGCCGGCCCTGAAGAAGAGAAACGCAGATCCAAACCAGCCTCCGAACAACGACGAAGAAAACCACAAAGGAATCTCCACCAGGGATAAAAGATCAGGGATAAAAGATCATCACGGTGACTAAAACAGAAGAATTAATGACATTTGGGTCCCACAGACCCAGCAACCAACGCGTGGCCAGACACGTCAACCCGCTAGCCACCTCGCTACCCAGCTGCTATGCATTGACGCGGGATTCCTAAGGCCCACACGCAGGGACAAGAACGATGCAGGTGCCCTCAGAAGGCTCCGTGGTCTCCCGGCTTAAAGACTTAAGGTAATATATCACTAGATGGTTGACGAATATCCAAGACTCGAAGACATACGTCAATCATCATAATATCAGGCGTACTTGAAGACATGCGTACATCTACTACTGAAAGTGCACTATGGTCAACCAGAGGGGGGGTGAATAGGTTGACTACCAATTTTTCTTTTCTTTTCCTTTTAGTGGGACTTAGCAAGATAAAGTAAGGTTCTCTAGATGTGCAACTAGGTGAGCAACCTATGTGAACAAAACGATATGCGCAATGGAAGTAAAGCGTAAGGTAGTAAAGCAAACAACAAGTGTAAACAAGGAGACAAGGATATAATTCACCGTAGTTCTTTCTCAAAGAGAAGTACGTCTACGTTGGAGAGGTGGGGAGCCACCTAGGCGCTCCTCAATAGCACGGTTGTGCACACCTTGTTCTCCTTGAGCTTCTCCGGTGAGGGAGATGCTCGTTTCTACTATGAGGTCGACTTGAAGGCGTTGACCAAACCTTTACAAGGACTTGAGGTCACTCCACAAGATGGATGGAGGCTCTCAAGCAATCTGTAGCTTCTTGCAACAAGGTGGAAACTACAAGCACGAGATCTACTAAGGTTTCTAGGCCTCAAGTAGGATTCTAGATCTACTAGGTTGTGGTGGATGGATTTGAGATTCCTTTGGTGGAAGTGTGGATCTAGGTCTCCTCTAGCTCTCCACCAAGTTTGGGAGTGTTTGGATGGACGGAGTGGGAGATCTAGGTGGTTGAAGCTTTCATTAATGGCTAGGAGAGAGAATGGGAAAAGCTTGGCATTTAAGAGGTAGGAGAAGGGGTATTTATACCCCTTGCATTTAAGTGACCGTTTGCAGTCCAGGGGCACCGGAGGCTCCGGTGGTTTCACCGGAGGCTCCGGTGGTCTTCAGCCCGCTCCATAGTTGCGCAGCGCACCAGCTCGTATGCGCTGGAATACTGCGCGGAGGTTCCGGTGGGTCCTGCGGAGGTTCCGCCCACCGGAGGCTCACCGGAGGCTCCGGTGGAACCTCCGCTCTGCCCAAACAGAAAGGCAGTTAAGCGGAGCATCCACCGGACCCCCCACCGGAGCCCATTTACCCTAGGTAAAGGGAGGGCACCGGATGTCCACCGGAGGCTCCGGTGGAACCTCCGCTCTTCTCAAACAGAAGGGTATTTAGGCGGAGCTTCCACCGGAACCACACCGGATCCCTTTTTGCGTGCAGCGCGTGTGTTGGAGGATGGCGGAGCCTCCGGTGGAATTGGCGGAGGTTCCGCCCACCGGATCTCCACCGGAGCTTCCGCTCCTGGGTCCGCTCGTTTGCTCCAGAGAGGGGTTTTGGCGGAGCCCCCACCGGACCCCCACCGGAGCCTGGGCGGAGCCTCCGGTGGATTCACCGGAGCCTCCGCTCCTGCATATTGCACTTTCCCGGATTCCTTTCTCCTTGCACTTTTCATATAAAGTGATCATTTGCCCCATAGAATAAGTGAACCTGTTTAATACCTGGGCATTTCCATCTATTGAACACACATTAGATCAAATAGTTGTGTTATCATATAATTACCAAAACGGACGATGATCTTTCATTCTCCCCCTTTTTGGTAATTGATGACAACATAACTATTTGTATGATTATAAACACAATATGAACGGAGCTCCCCCTAAAGGTATGCTCATTTCATATTGAGAGCATTTAAGCATGATATATAAGAATAACATGATAACAATATCACAGCACACATATAACACATAAATAACATCAAACGAGGTTCACACGAACATAATATGACATACGAGGTTCACACAAACATAATATGACAAAGTTCACGATAGATAGGAATATTGTAGATAAACCGAAGTTCCAAATGATCCAATGAGAAACCAAACTCCCTCAAGCAAAATAAAAGATGCAAATAAAGAAGCTTGAGGGAGACCCATTCAAATGCCCGTTCCTAATATAAATCTCTCCCCCTTTGGCATCAAGATACCAAAAAGAGAGAGACCAATATGCAAACGTCCCAAATCACTCGGAGGAGGAGGAGTAGGCTTCCGGAGCCGGGGAGGGATCATGGCGGTGAGAGCTAGTGGCTTCATCTCCTTCTTCCTCGGGCCACTCAATAAGCTTGCCCTTGGAGTCCTTGGCTTGCCAATCGTCCCAATTGGTGATGCTATCAAGAACCGGGGAGTCAATGGAGAGGCCTTCCTCACGAAGACGTTGACGAGAAGCTTGAGCTTTGTTGCGGTTCTTGAGTTCCTTATCATAGTGTTCTTCCCATTGATGTTGCTCTATTTTCTTGTTCAACCGAAACACTTTCTTGAGAGCTCTTGCCATCCATTTGAAGGCATTGCTAGAGGGAGGAGGTTGAGATGGACCCTCGTCTTCTTCCTCATCAACAATGATGCGAGGCCTAGCCTTGTGCTTGCGGATGGCGGGAGTGGGATGCACAACGGGTTTTGTGTGATCTTTCATGAGAAGCCTCTTTTCCGTGTGAGAGATCCAATGTGCATCATCAAGAGGTTCATTCGGAAACTTTTTATTCCATACGTCAAGGATGATCTTCATGATGAATGGCCCAAAACAAGCATTCTTCCGGTTGACAATGGCATACCACAACTCATTCCAAATATAATCAAGCACATTAAGCTTGCGAGGAGTGTCATCCATCCGGTGTTGATGAGTAAGGAGCATAAGGTTCTTCAAGAAGCCTTGAATCTCATCCACATTGCCCGCCTTTGGGTTGATGGTCTCGCGATAGATGCGCAACATGATGTCATATGTGGGATAGAGACCCTTCACGAACCCAACGGCGTATTTCTTCCAATGATAGAGAGGAGTAAGTCCATCCTTGGGAAGTGACGAGGTGTTAATGACATGAACTCGGAACCATCCGTTAGCAAACTCTTCTCCCTCAGCAAACGGACCAAAATCTGGGTAGCCACCAAGAATGATACCAACATCTTTCCATGTGATGTCAAGCTGTCTATCCTTAGTCATCCAAATCATATTACGCTCGATCTCATTGGAGAGATGAACCGTGGCTAGAAACTGACAAACGAGCTCTTCGTCGAAATCTTGTTGAAGAGTAATAATGGGACCAAGACCAAATTTTTGAATGAGCTCAAGAGCCTCCCCAAAGTACTTGTGATTCCTTTCCATGTGCCCAATACTAATGGCGTGTTGAGGGACGACATTTTCCTTCGGCTTCCTCATCAAAATCTCACTATAAATCTGCCCTTGGAAGACGGTGTGAAAGCGTGGATCCTTACCCCGGAATTGGGGCATCAAACGATCACGGGCAACCACATATGGATTCGCACGCCTTTCCTTCAAGAACATAGCCTCGGACATCTTGGAGGCGGTTGGTGTGGTGTTCCTCCTTGGCAAAGTCTTCTCGGGAGCCGGGAAGCGCTTGCGCTTGCCTTGAGAGCTGTCAAGTTCTGCTTGAATCTCATCCACGGGTTGAGGCTTGCGGCGGCCGGTGGTCTTGTACCGTTGCCCTTTTCCCTTGGAACCGGAAGCATCTAAGAGAGAAAGCAAGAAGATCATGAACAAAGAGTAATGCTCGAGTTGGTAAGGCACGCACAAAACCAAGAAACCTAGATACACGGGTGTTAGGGTTGAATAATCTAGGGTTAGGGCAAAAACTCCCAACAACCGCAACGATTCAAGCCTAACAAGCCTTACCTAGGTTACTAGGGTTTGTACTTGAGAAATTCCACTCCTAAAACTCCAAATCCACGAATCTAGAGGCAAAGAACATGAACTCCTATGCATCCCATCCATCAACTAGATGAGAGAGAGAGCACGTACCCGCGTCATCCATGGTGAAAAAGGAGGGAGGGAAGGTTCCCGGAGCGTCCCAAGGCGAGGAGATGGCCTTCCCGCGGTGGAGCGCTCGAATCCGGCGGCGACAAGCTTGGGGCGGCGGCGGTTCTTGAGGAGGAAGATGGGGGCGGGTGGGGGAAAGTGAAAGTGGATCTCACTTACCCCTGCACGCCCATCACTTATCCACAAAAAATTTCCGCCGGCGGAGCCTCCGGTGGATTCACCGGAGCCTCCGCTCCCACCAGCGGAGCCTCCGGTGGTTCGCACCGGAGCCTCCGCTCCCTGTCCCAAAACAGTTAAGTTTTGGCCCGCTGAGCCACTGTGGGTCAGCGGAGCATCCGGTGGTGTTCCGGTGGACAGAACCAGCGGAGCCTCCGGTGGGTTCACCGGAGCCTCCGCCCTTGGCAGCGGAGCCTCCGGTGGATTCACCGGAGCCTCCGCTCAACCAAATTTTCGCGCGCCAAGATTGAAAAAACACGAGCATTTCGATGGAAGCATTGGTTTGGGCAAAGGAGGCTTGGGTTGGAAAAACGTCACTGATATACGAGAGACATTACTCGAAGGGGTCCGCAAGAAGCAACAAAAAGATAGAAGACCGAACCCGTACGAGTTGTCAAGACGGAGATATGATAGCGTGAAAGATCCAAAACACAAAATGGTCGGTGGCCGAGGCCACCATGTTTGAGTGTGTAACTTGGCACCGCGAAGATATATCTTGGGTCCAAAATTACTACTCACAATTAAGCACAATAAGTCACAAATGACTAGATATGCAATGATGATTTAATTTTCGCATAATAGGAGGAGTGCATATTCATGAGTTGAGTAGTGCTCCCCCTATGTCCATGCCTACATCTAAGCCTAATAGCATGCATAATGAGGGTAGATATGCAAGGTTTCAAGTGAAGTTGGAGGAATCTATGACATTTAGTTCATTCCTCAAAGCTCGAAATCTTGGTTCATCAAGGGCCTTCGTGAAGATATCGGCAAGTTGATCCGTTGTGGAGACATATGAGAGATCAATATCACCTTTCTCAACATGATCCCGAATAAAATGATGACGGATCTCAATGTGCTTCGTCTTGGAATGAAGAACCGGGTTGTAGGCGATCTTGATAGCACTCTCATTGTCACAAAGAAGAGGCACCTTGTCAAAATGAATACCATAATCCTTCAAGGTTTGCCTCATCCATAGCAATTGGGCACAACAACTTGCCGCGGAGATGTACTCGGCCTCGGTGGTGGAGAGAGCAATGCAATTTTGCTTCTTAGAAGACCAACATACCAAGGAGCGGCCAAGGAATTGACAACCCCCGGATGTGGACTTCCTATCCGTCTTCTCTCCCGCATAATCCGCATCCGAGTATCCAATGAGCTGAAAGCTTGAACCCTTGGGGTACCAAAGACCGAAGTTTGGGGTATGAACTAGATATCGAAAGATCCGTTTCACAGCTTCCAAATGACTTTGCCTTGGGGAGGCTTGAAACCTTGCACATTTACCTACGCTATACATGATATCGGGTCTAGATGCACAAAGGTAGAGCAAAGAGCCAATCATGGAGCGGTATACCTTTTGATCTACAGCTTTACCGTTGGGGTCGGGTTTCAAGTCGGTGGTTGTGGACATAGGAGTCTTCATAGGTTTTGCATCATTCATATTAAACCTCTTGAGCATGTCTTGAGTGTATTTGGCTTGTTTGATGAAAGTCCCTTCATAATATTGATTTACTTCAAAGCCAAGGAAGAATTCCAACTCTCCCATCATAGACATCTCAAACCTATCGGTCATAAGCTTGCAAAACTCCTCATTGAACAAGGTGTTAGTAGACCCAAAAATGATGTCATCCACATAGAGTTGGCATATGAACAAGTCACCTCCAACCGTCTTGGTAAAGAGGGTGGGATCGATTAAACCAACATTAAACCCGCGATCTACTAGAAACTCTTTAAGGTGCTCATACCACGCACGTGGAGCTTGTTTAAGTCCATAGAGCGCCTTATCAAGTTTATAGACATGATCGGGGTGGTTGGGATCCTCAAAACCCGGAGGTTGCTTGACATATACTAACTCATTAATGGGACCATTAAGGAAAGCACTTTTGACATCCATTTTTTGTAACTTGAAGTTATGATGAGATGCATAGGCAAGTAAGATACGAATGGATTCAAGGCGAGCTACGGGGGCAAAAGTTTCACCGAAATCGATACCTTCGACTTGAGAAAAACCTTGGGCCACCAATCTTGCCTTGTTGCGAATGACAATGCCATCTTTGTCTTGCTTGTTCTTGAACACCCATTTGGTGCCAATGACATTTTTGCAATCCTTGGGTCTTGGCACTAATTTCCACACTTTGTCGCGCTCGAAGTTATTGAGTTCATCATGCATGGCTTCAAGCCAATCTTGATCTTCGAGAGCTTCATATACCTTCTTGGGTTCAATGAAGGCGACAAAAGCAT
This sequence comes from Alopecurus myosuroides, assembly GCA_028641055.1. Classification (NCBI taxonomy): domain Eukaryota; kingdom Viridiplantae; phylum Streptophyta; class Magnoliopsida; order Poales; family Poaceae; genus Alopecurus; species Alopecurus myosuroides. Next base: position 152,021,362 of record CM054057.1, read on the forward strand.
GAGCCTTGCTAAAATCCGCCAATTGCCTTCTAGTGACCACTCTTCCACGAACTTGTCCAAGAATCATGTCCTCCGTATGACCCGCTCGTTCAAGATTCTCTAGCCTTCTCTTTGCTCTACGAGCTAGTATCTCCTCCAAAGATTCCTTGGATATTTATTGAGAATCACCTTCTTCATCGGAGACATGTCCATCTTCATTTCGTCCTTGATCAAAGATGGGTGATGAGTCACCACTAGGTTGAGCATTCTCAACAATAATAGAATCTTGATCATGATTTAGATGTGTTGCTTGGCCTTGTTCATTAGCTTGGCCTTGATAGTTGTCTTGAGGGCTTGGTGCATCTTGTTGGATAGCTTGATCATCAATGGGTGTAGTCAATGGCTCCACTTGAGTGGGGCATAGTCCTTCTCCCTCCGTCATCCGGTAACCCTCAATGGGAATTATTTCACCAATCCCCATTCTTCTTATGACGATGGGAGGAATTGCATCTCCTACAACACCATGATCTATACGCCCCCCTTGGGAGCCGTTGTCCTCATCAAACACTACGTCTATAGCTTCTTCAACTTGCCTGGTGGACTTGTTGTAGACTCTATAGGCGTGAGCATTCGTGGCATATCCAACAAAGATACCCTCATAAGATCTAGTCTCAAATTTTGACAACCGTTTTCCTTTCTTGGGAATGAAGCACTTGCAACCGAAGACCTTGAAATAAGTTACATCCGGTTTCTTGCCCGTGAGAATCTCATAGGGAGTCTTGTTCAAGATCTTGCGAAGATAGAGCCGATTCGTAGCATGACAAGCGGTGGAGACGGCTTCGGCCCAAAAGTTATAGGGAGAAGAGAAATCCGCAATCATAGTCCTAGCCGCATCCATCAAAGTCCGGTTCTTTCTCCCCGCAACACCATTTTGTTGAGGGGTATAGGGAGTGGAATATTGATGAGCAATGCCTTCTTCACTAAGAAAACCCTCAACGGTGTAGTTCTTGAACTCCGAGCCATTATCACTCCGAATGGCCAAGATGGTAGCATTGTGTTGGCGCTCCACTAGAGTGATGAACTCGATGACTCTATTTTGAGTTTCACTTTTCCTCTTGAAGAAATACACCCAACAATATCTTGAATAATCATCCACAATCACCAAGCAATACTTCTTTCCTCCGAGGCTATCATAAGATAGTGGGCCAAAGATATCTAAGTGAATGGGCTCGAGAATTCTTGTGGTGGAGATAGTTGTCTTGGTTGGGTGTTGTTCTCCATGTTGCTTCCCAAAGGTACAAGAGCTACACACACGATCTTTAGCAAACTTAGCTTTGGTTAGTCCTAGAACGTGATTGCCACTTTGGAGGTCATGTAACATTCTCATATTGGTGTGGGCTAGTCGGCGATGCCAAAGCCATCCCACATCAACTTTAGCCATTAGACATGTCGCGGCACACGTGTCTTCTTTAGAGAAGTCCACTACATACATGCCGTTCTCGACAAACCCAACAAAGGCTACTTTAAGAGAAGTCTCCCAAGTGACAATCACACTCTCTTTATTAAAGAACGAGGTAAAACCACAATTTGCAAGTTGAAGAACGGACATCAAGTTATAGCCCAGGGACTCAACAAGGAGAACATTCTCAATTGATAAATCATTTGAGATAGCTACTTTGCCTCGTCCCAATACCTTAAGCTCGGACTTGTCACCAATTGTAACGCAATTGAGATGTGGTAGAGGAGGTTCAATACTACTTATTGCGTCATGGCTTCCGGTCATGTGTTGGGATGCACCACTATCCACTGTCCATCTATGTGCTCCGGAAGCGTTTCCCTACAAGAGATCAATTTATTGATTTAGGTACCCATCCTTCAATGGGTCCTCTTTTGTTAGTCACAAGGGTCTTAGGAACCCGAATAGTCCAATGATAATCATCACCATAAGAAGTACCAACGTATTTAGCATAAACATGTCCATCTCTAGATTTCATAAGAACATAATACGGGTTATATTTTCCGGCAAAATCATTATGAGTGATGCTCCCCCTAGAGGTATCACCACCCATAATGGCGTTGGTCTCCTTCTCTTTGGGCACCTCACCCTCTTTCACAAAGATAACATTTTTGGAGGGGGAGGTGACACTCTTGGATTTCTTCTTTGACTTGGAAACAAAGCCAAGTCCCTCTTTTCCTTTCTTGGCACCTTGAGAGCTTATTGCATCATTGAGAATTCTTTCCTTCCCTACAATGTTAGTTGTAGTAGAGGAGGTAGGCACAATAACAATGCTATTTTATGAAGATGCAACATGCTTATTAGATTGTTGAGCTATAAGCTTGATTCGAGACTTGGCAAGTTTGTCATGAATTTCTTTAAGAGATTTAAACTCCTTTTTTAGTTTGTCATGCTCCTCGTCAAGTTTTTGGTGAGCTATTCCTAGCTTCAACTCTTCCTCTTCAAATTCTTTAAGTAAAACAAGAGATTTGGCATGTTCTTTCTTAAGCTTGGCAAGAGATTTTTCGTTATCTTTTCTAAGCTTAGAAACACTAATAGCATAAGTCTCTTGTAGACTTGATAGTTTCTCTTCAAGAGAAGCTCTCATGGATCTCTCCTTTTCGAGAGCCTTGACGAGTTTGTCATCATGATTCTCATTGCTACCGCCATGGTTCTCCAAGGTCGTGATGATCTCCTACTTCTCATCAATGAGAGAGTTGGCATCATCAAGTTGCCTTAGGAGAGCTTTTACTTTTTCTTTAGTTTCACCTTCAAGACTACACAACCAAGATCCTAGGTTCTTGGCCTCCTCATCATCAACAATGTTTTCAACACAATCCAATAACGAGGAGAGATAGTGATAATAGACTTGGAGGTGGAAGATATTACCGCGGTGGCTTTTGCCATGAGACATGTAGGTCGGATCGATGCCTTCTCATTGGGAGATTCGAATAGAGAGACCGATGAAGAGGAAGTCGTAGCTATGGCGACGTGGGCGACACCTACGACTTCATCTTCTCCTTCATCTCCGGAGTAGTATGTTTCCAATGTTGGGCCCTCTTGAACATATAGAGCCCTTGGGACTCTTCTAGCGAGGTTCTTGTTTTGTGGAGCTTTGTTCTTGTCCTTGCGAACAAGCTTCCCTTCATTCTCTTCTCGTGGCTCAAAAGGACACTCTTTGACGAAGTGGTTCGCACTTCCACAATTGTAGCATGTCCTTGGCCGCTCCCCTTTCTTCCTAAAGGTCTTGTTCCTTGAAGGTCTAAGGGCACCGACCTTGTGAGCCTCCCATCTCTTCCAATACCCTTGCATGGCAAGAGCAATACATTTGTGGGCACCCTTTTATGTATCCTCATAGTCCTCATCATCATCATCATCATCATCCACTTCTTCTATCTTGGCCATGGCCTTCGACTTTAAGGCAAGGTTAGAATACTTCCCATGGCCTCTTGAGCGAGCAAGAGCATCATCCGCGCTCTTGTGAGACAAAGATATGGCTATGAACTCACTAAGGACACCGATGGAGTTGAGTGAGTTGTAGTCGGATCTTGTTCGAATGCTAGTGGAGAGATTCTTCTCAAAAGGAGTTATGGCCTTGACAAATTTCCTCTTGATCCACTCATCGGAGATTTCCTCCTTTCCAAAGTCCCTTAATTGATTTCCAAGGGTGACCACTCTTCTATATAGCTCCTCGGGACTTTCATCTTCATGCATGACAAAGTTATCGGACTTGTCAAGAGCAACATCGTATTTTGATGATTGGATGCTTGCATTGCCTTGGAACAAGGAGTCAAGCTTATCCCAAGCTTCCTTGGCGGTCTTGATACCGCGAATGTGTTCAAGATGTTCTCTTGGGAGAGCCTTTTGGATAGTCACAAGAGCGGTCTTGTTGAGTTGAAATTCCACATCCTCTCTTGGAGTCAAGTTGTTCGGATCGTGAGGGTGAAATCCATATAGAATGCTTCTCCACAATGCGGTGCAAGATCCTGAAATGTGAGACTCCATATCAAACTTCCAAGAAGAAAACTTGTTAGTGTTAAGCATGGGAGGAACTCCAACATTAACCATGTGTGGCATAGTGGCAATAGGGTGGATAGAGTCGTAATTGGGAGGTGGTGGAACTTTAGATTGAGACCCCTAACCGTTAGCCGATTGAGACTTGGAGCCCTCGGAGCTCACACCACCCTTAGCCTTTTTATCGGCTTTTGCTTTGGCTTTCGCCTTAGCTAAAGCGATGTTAGCTTCCATCTCGTCGATATCCGGAATGGAATCTTCGTCCGAGCTAACATCGTTGGTAGTGAGGGGTGGTTCCGTGGACTCCTTGGTTTTCCCCATCAGTGCCTCCATCATTTTCTTTATGCTAGACACCTCTGAGTTAACACTAGAGCTAACCTTAGATAGTTCGGTTTGGAGAACTCCAACCGTATCTTGTAGGTTAGATATAGTGTCGGCCATTTTGGAGATTTCCGCACTAGAACTTCCGGGGGCATTTTCATCGACCATTGTACTCTTGGGCGGTTAAGCCCTTAGTAAGAGCCGAGGCTCTGATACCAATTGAAAGTGCACTATGGTCAACTAGAGGGGGGGGTGAATAGGTTGACTACCAATTTTTCTTTTCTTTTCCTTTTAGTGGGGCTTAGCAAGATAAAGTAAGGTTCTCTAGATGTGCAACTAGGTGAGCAACCTATGTGAACAAAACGATATGCGCAACGGAAGTAAAGCGTAAGGTAGTAAAGCAAACAACAAGTGTAAACAAGGAGACAAGGATATGATTCACCGTAGTTCCTTCTCAAAGAGAAGTACGTCTACGTTGGAGAGGTGGGGAGCCATCTAGGCGCTCCTCAATAGCACGGTTGTGCACACCTTGTTCTCCTTGAGCTTCTCCGGTGAGGGAGATGCTCGTTTCCACTATGAGGTCGACTTGAAGGCGTTGACCAAACCTTTACAAGGACTTGAGGTCACTCCACAAGATGGATGGAGGCTCTCAAGCAATCCGTAGCTTCTTGCAACAAGGTGGAAACTACAAGCACGAGATCTACTAAGGTTTCTAGGCCTCAAGTAGGATTCTAGATCTACTAGGTTGTGGTGGATGGATTTGAGATTCCTTTGGTGGAAGTGTGGATCTAGGTCTCCTCTAGCTCTCCACCAAGTTTGGGAGTGTTTGGGTGGACGGAGTGGGAGATCTAGGTGGTTGAAGCTTTCATTAATGGCTAGGAGAGAGAATGGGAAAAGCTTGGCATTTAAGAGGTATGGGAAGGGGTATTTATACCCCTTGCATTTAAGTGACCGTTTGCAGTCCAGGGGCACCGGAGGCTCCGGTGGTTTCACCGGAGGCTCCGGTGGTCTTCAGCCCGCTCCATAGTTGCGCAGCGCACCAGCTCGTATGCGCTGGAATACTGGGCGGAGGTTCCGGTGGGTCCTGCGGAGGTTCCGCCCACCGGAGGCTCACCGGAGGCTCCGGTGGAACCTCCGCTCTGCCCAAACAGAAAGGCAGTTAAGCGGAGCATCCACCGGACCCCCCACCGGAGCCCATTTACCCTAGGTAAAGGGAGGGCACCGGATGTCCACCGGAGGCTCCGGTGGAACCTCCGCTCTTATCAAACAGAAGGGTATTTAGGCGGAGCTTCCACCGGAACCACACCGGATCCCTTTTTGCGTGCAGCGCGTGTGTTGGAGGATGGCGGAGCCTCCGGTGGAATTGGCGGAGGTTCCGCCCACCGGATCTCCACCGGAGCTTCCGCTCCTGGGTCCGCTCGTTTGCTCCAGAGAGGGGTTTTGGCGGAGCCCCCACCGGACCCCCACCGGAGCCTGGGCGGAGCCTCCGGTGGATTCACCGGAGCCTCCGCTCCTGCATATTGCACTTTCCTGGATTCCTTTCTCCTTGCACTTTTCATATAAAGTGATCATTTGCCCCATAGAATAAGAGAACCTGTTTAATACCTGGGCATTTCCATCTATTGAACACACATTAGATCAAATAGTTGTGTTATCATATAATTACCAAAACGGACGATGATCTTTCAACTACCTACCCATTGAGTACTCAAGCATGAACGAGATCTTCATCAACGTTAGGTGATTGAATATCTCCACGAAGACAACTTTGAAGACAATATCTACACGAACACCTCAATTTGCACAAACCTTACTTGCCTAGTGCAATATCAAATAAGGCTCTTGAAGGAATATATGTTATGCAACGATGAAAAAATATTTCCATGTCACCACATTACTAAGTGTTCCAGGGTGCACTATGTCGTCGCGGAAACAACACTGCAATAATATCATAAGGATGAAGACATCACGAATAAGTTGTTGGATAAAGATTTGATACATCACACATGAAGACTCGGAGTGAGACCCAAGACATAGTTATCTTTTTAAAGCTTTGAGATTTATACGAAAACCATACTATCAAGGGGGATAGGTCTTCAAGGTGAAAATGGAACACGCACAATCTTAACCATAATACTCATACATGCAATAGTTCTGTTAGAAAAATCACTTAGCATGAGCTAGCTTTATCGGCGTGTGATTTCTACGCACGCTTCTATTCTTGTAGACAGTGTTGGGCCTCCAAGTGCAGAGGTTTGTAGAACAGCAGCAAGTTTCCCTTAAGTGGATCACCCAAGGTTTATCGAACTCGGGAAGGTAGAGGTCAAAGATATCCCTCTCAAGCAACCCTGCAATCAAGATACAAGAAGTCTCTTGTGTCCCCAACACACCCAATATACTTGTCAGGTATATAGGTGCACTAGTTCGGCGAAGAGAGAGTAAAATGCAAGTAATATGAATGATAATAAGTGATAATAGCAATCTGAAATAAAAACGGCAGCAAGCAAACATGTAGCAAAACAGACGGAAAACGTTGTTTCAATGCTTGGAAATAAGGCCTAGGGCTCCTACTTTCACTAGAGGACACTCTCAACAATGATCACATAAATGAATAACTAGATATCTTCTCTCACTATGCTACTCTTATGACGTATCAAGCATCCCCAAGCTTAGTTCCTACTCGTCCTCGAGTAGGTAAACAATAAAACAAAATAATTTCTGAGGTGACATGCTACTAACATAATCTTGATCATAAAAAATGTAAATGCATATGTACGCTGAGATCATAGAACTTCAAACACAAACATGATAAATAGAACTTTAATAGTAAAGCATAGCAATCAATTTTCATTATTAAGAGTATCTCAAATAAAGGATCATGAATAATAATGCAAAGAAAGATAAACGTTTGTTTTAGGTATAGAGAAAGCATGACAAAGTGATATTTCGCTAGTCCTTAAGAGTGGGGCAAAACATAAATGCCAGGACACCTTCAAAGTTCATGAGGAAGACTAGAGCAAATAATTTAAGAACAAATAATATCCCATATGAAGTAATTATTGATGTTTATGGGACAATGCACATAGAACTAAGAATGGAAAAAAGGCTCTCTCAACTGTGCATAAAGTTAGAAGATGGAGACTCAACATAAAAGTAAAAGAAAGGCCCTTCGCAGAGGGAAGCAGGGATCACTCATGTGATAGAGATTTTTATTTTATTAAACAGAGGTATTAAAAGTTTGACAACCCCCCATCCATCTTTCACAAACCATGGCTAACCGAATCCCCGGGTGCCTGCCAACAATCACATACCATGGACGAGTGTCTATATTTTGGGAGATGTATGCTAATGTCAACGAATGGTAAACAGAAAATACAGTACGTCACAAGCCAACTGGATTCACAAGAGAGACTCCCATATGAAGGACGCATCTAGGTAGAAGGTCATCCCTTTTTCTCTTTTGTTTACACAGTTATGTTTTGACTGATAAATCAGGGGCAAAAATAGCGTAGAGATTTTGTGTGTATTAATTTGGGGTTGGGCACCCCGCTGCCAACTCTTCTATCATTACGATAAGCGGATGAAGCCAGTAGTCCAGGGTGTGAAATCCAATCAACAATTGAGATAAGGATTCTCTATTTACGTCCTCATGAGCAAAAACAGGAACATAAAGCATGAGTAATTTTGAAGGTTTTAAAGGTAACACAGGAGCAATTTACTTGGAGTGGCAGTTAAATACCACATGTAGGTAGGTATGGTGGACACAATGGGAAAACTTGGTTTTAAGGAGTTGGATGCATGAGTAGAGCTCATACTCAGTACAGGTGGAGGCTAGCAAAAGAGTGGGAGCGACAAATCAAGAGAGCATAAGATCCATAATCATGCATAGCGACATAAACATCATTAAGTAAAGCATAAGCGGTATGACAAGTTCAAAAACTAAATTATCATAGAGGCTATTAGTGACTGGTTCATAGTCATAAACATGGTGTGAGCATGCGCCAAGTCCACCAAATAGAACATTCGAAAGAGAATACCATAAATTTATGCTTCAACATGACAAGAACAACTCATGAATTTTCAATGGCACATTAAACACTCTCAGCTATTTGAGGCTAATCATGATACTCAATAACCACAAGGCTTTAAAACTAAAAGTTCTAGCCACAGTCTATACAAGCTTCTACTTGCACCATTAAAAATTATACTTCAAGCAGCAGTTTCTTTTCCCAACAAGCACCATACAAGATATGTTTTAACAAAAATACTCTACATGATACAACAAGCAAACATGAGAGTACTCATATAACACTGCTAAAACTAACAGCTCTGAATAAGAGATGCATGAAAACAAAGGCTAAACACAGTACTAGCAAAAAGTGAACACTCACAAAACAGTAAGAATGAAAACTAGAGTGTTCTAAGCAATGAAAATGGAGCGTGCCTCTCTCCCACACAAGTATGATAAGAACCAACCATTTATTACAGGAAAGAAAACCAAACAAACTGAAAACAAAAATAAAATACGCTCCAAGTAAAGCACATAAGGTATGACTGAATAAAAATATAGTTTCACTAGAAGTGACGTGATAATTTGTTCATGAAGAAGGGGATGCCTTGGGCATCCCCAAGCTTAGATGCTTGAGTCTTCTTGGAATTTGCTGGGATGTACCACCGGGGCATCCCCAAGCTTAGGCTATTCATTTTTCTTGATCACGTCATATCATCCTCTTCTCTTTACCCTTGAAAACTTACTTCACACCAAACTTCTCACAATCTTCATTAGCAACGTTAGTGCAATCGAAATAATAAATTCACATGGTTCAGTTTCAACACAAGCCTAACACTCAAAAACACATTAGCTACTGTCACAACTTCTTTCAAAACTCTTTTTCTCAAAAGAACGCCAAAAGAAATCGATTAAGATGCAAATATAATTATTGGCAGAAATCTGTCAAAACAGGACATCAGGTAAAGATGATTTTTTTCGAAAATATTCTTTTTCTCAAATCAATAAGTGGTAAACTAAGAAAAGTTGTGTATATAGCCCAGGATTACGCACAAAAAAACCTCAGGTCATTTTGAATTTTCTGTTATTTTATATAGAATAAACATGGGACAACAGAAATCTCTTTCATGCGTAGAAATCCGAAATATAGCTTCAACTTTACACTAGAGGCTTTACCTGGCTCAACAAAAACACACAAGAAAAGATATAGCGGGGTTGCTAAGGAAATAGATAACACCCAGGTGCAAAGCACACAAAATAAAACGATGTAAAACGGGTTGAAAATGGAGAAATAAAATAGGTTGTCTCCCGGTAGCGCTTTTCTTTAACGCCTTTCAGCTAGGCATAGTGATTTTTAAAAGATGCTCACATAAGAATAAGAGTTGAAGCACAATAAGAGAGCATAAAGAAGCAAATATAAAACACATTTAATCCTAACCCACTTCCTATGAAAAAGAATCTTGTAGAAAAACAGGTCAACGAAGCACAAAGTGACTAGCATAGGAACACAAAATAAGTGCAACATCAAAAATTTCAACATAAAGAGGGGAAACTTAATATTTTTGAGATGCATAAAACCATGTTTCCCTCTCTCATAATAACCTTCAGTACCATCATGAATAAAATTAACATTATATCTATCACATAAAACATTCTTATCATGAGCCACATGCATAAAAGAATTAATACTCTCCACATAAGCATATTCGTTCTTATTAATAGTAGTGGGAGAAAATTCAACAAAATATCTATAATTATTATTCTCATCACCATAATCATCAAATATAGGAGGCATAGTATCATCAAAATAAATTTTCTCCTCAATAGTAGGTGGACTGAAAATATCATATTCATCATTGTAATCATCATATATAGGAAGAATAATATCATCATAAGCAATAGAATAGTTATCCTCAAAAATGTGTTCATTTGTAAACATATTATCATTTTTACTACGAGGATATGTATCAAGCATATAATCATTAGTAGAAAAAGGATTTTCAAACACATCACCCACAAGTTTAGAGCTTTCTATATCATCATTTTCAATATCAAAAGTAGTGTGCTTTTCCCAATCATGGTCACTACTACATGTAACAGGCATAGGCTCGTCGTCAAAGAAAATTTTCTCCTCCGTGCTTGGGGAACTAAAAAGATCATTTTCATATAAACTAGCTTCCCCAAGCTTAGACTTTTCCATAGCCTTAGCAATAATGGTGTTCAAAGAATTCATACTAATATCATTGCTATTAGCATGCGAATAAAACTCCATAGGTTTTTTAATTTTCTCTTCAAACACTTCATGTCCTAATTTAAGATAAGATTATAAAGCTCTCGTATATTTTTGTTGTTTTCCATTGAGACTAGTAAAAATAAAAACAAGCAACAAGTAAAAATAAGCCTAACTAGTGAAAACAAGAAACGAAAAGATATAATTACAGAATCTAAAGGAAATAACTTCGAGCACTCACACCCGGGGATGTGAGAAACTTTTACCTTACCTCCCCGGCAACGGCGCCATAAAAGAGCTTGATGTCTATGCACGCTTATATTCTTGTAGACAGTGTTGGGCCTCCAAGTGCAGAGGTTTGTAGAACAGCAGCAAGTTTCCCTTAAGTGGATCACCCAAGGTTTATCGAACTCAGGGAGGTAGAGGTCAAAGATATCCCTCTCAAGCAAGCATGCAATCAAGATACAAGAAGTCTCTTGTGTCCCCAACACACCCAATATACCTTTCAGGTATATAGGTGCACTAGTTCGGCGAAGAGAGAGTAAAATGCAAGTAATATGGATGATAATAACTGATAATAGCAATCTAAAATAAAAATGGCAGCAAGCAAACATGTAGCAGAACAGGAGGAAAACGTTGTTTCAATTCTTGGAAATAAGGCCTAGGGATCCTACTTTCACTAGAGGACACTCTCAACAATGATCACATAAATGAATAACTAGATGTCTTCTCTCACTATGCCACTCTTAACCACTCTCCGGTCGAATAACAACACAAATCCATGCGTAGGGCTTTAACATCACTTCTCAGAGTAAGCACTTTCCCAATTAAGTAACCCCCATGCTATCACCATGGGACCCAGATGGTTCCACGCAAACACCACAATTTCATAGGGTTATCCAATACAAAATATAAATATAATGCTAAACCACACGGTGCACACACTGTCACCTTTACACCGTGATCAAAGCATTTACGGAGATCTCATAACAAATAATGAACACTAATCATTGCATAGGGCTGCAAAAAGCATTCCTTAAAGTAAGCATTCCCATGTCTAGTTAACCCCACGCTATCACTATGAGCGCCCGAGAAGGTACTAGACAAACACCACAATTCATAGAGGAGACACACACGATGTGCACACTGTCACCTTCACACCGCGGGACAAGGTGACTCCAAAGTTCATACTAATAAATCACTTGAGTAGCAAAAGATCAAGAGTAACATCTACGAATTCAAATAGATTACAAAGCTCATGATCACATATAGATCACACCATGGGAGAGAGAGATGAACCACATAGCTACCGGTAGAGCCCTCAGCCTCGGGGGAGAACTACTCCCTCCTCGTCATAGGAGACAGCAACGTCGATGGAGATGGCGGTTGAGTCGATGGAGATGGCTTCCGGGGGCACTTCCCCGTCCCGGCAGGGTGCCAGAATAGAGAACTGTCCCCCGAAACTTGTCGGCGGCGGCGACGGGGCTACAGATGTATTTTGGGGAAAAGGCTGATTCTCCTAGGGTTTTCCCCCGGGGGAGTATAAATAGGCGAAAGGGCGATGCCGTGGGGTGCCGGGGGCCCACACCACCTGCTGGCGCGGCCAGGGGTGGTGGCGCCACCCTATGGTGTGGCCACCCTGTGGCCCCCCTCCGGGGCTCTTCGGGACTTCTGGATGCTTTTGAGACTTCTGGATGCTTTTGGGACTTCTAAGACTTCTGGCTTTCGAATCGTCCAATTCCGAGAATATTTGCAGAACAACTTTTCTGGAACTAAAAAAAGCAGAAAACAGGAACTGACTTTGTGGCATCTTGTCAATAGGTTAGTCCCGGGAAATCGATAAAAATGACATAAAGTGTAAGGAAAACATGTGGGAAACAACATGAAAACAACATGGAACATCAAAAATTAAGGATACGTTTATGTCATATCAGCGTGGAACATCAGTTTCAACACAAAGTTTAAGACATAGGTTGCGGCCTAATATACTTGTGTTTAGACTGGTGCACCATAACTATTGATTGATGCCCAAGGAGTTAGAGCTTTATCATAATCACTGGAAAAAAACTCTAGATGATTGTTGCTTCATCCACAACATCATATTTGGTTAGACTCATTATCACATTGATCAATCACGCTTGACACACTAAGTTGAATACCAGGATGAAGACAAAAAGGTCGCATCCTAGTAAACCGGTATTGAGCTCACTGCCTCATATGCTATTTAAGTGATTCGTCCCGTATCCAAGCATCACTCTTTCCCAATGCCACGAGACACCAGGATTAGTACACTAGGTTAAAGACAAAAGGTTGTGGACACAGTCTTTGTTCCGGTGAAAAATAAATCTCCGTAAATTTTCAGCCCATTCTGAGAATATCTCATTAGGAATTTTTCTAAAATACAAAAACAGCGGAAAACAGGAACTGGATCTCGGCATCTTGTTAGTCCATGAAAACATCTAGAAAACGAAGGAAAACATGTAGAAAATATAGCACGGAGCATCAAAACTTATAGATACGATTGGGACATATCAAGTGGATTGCCTGCCATGCCTCCATGGTAGCATGCAACCATTCTTCATATTTCATTCTTGTTTTCTAGACTTAGTGTGACATGTAGTTTCATCAAGTAATGGAACCGGGGGCGGGAGGGGAATTTATGTCCCGAACGGCCGTAACAGCCATATTTCGTGGGAAGATATAATTAGACTTCCTCTTCCTCAAGAGGAAGTTGCCCAACCAATTTTCTCTCTTCTCCATTGTTGACCTGCAAGAGCTTGGGTTTCTCTTGGTCCCTCCAATGGTTCTTGCCCCTCTTTAGGGAAAAGAGAGAGGAGATATAGATCTACTATTTCATTAATCAGTCTCTCCTCTTAGTGAGGGGAATCCACTGGATCTCGATCTTGGGATTCGTTAGTTGTTTTCCTTGTTCTTCCTTCTGTCTCCCTCCATAGAATTTGTTTCTTTGGTGGGATTTGGGAGAGAAGAACTTGACCACTTTTGTGTGTTCTTACCATTGCATTAGTGTATCGGTTTGAGTTCTCGATGGTGATACGTGGAACCGAAGTTTGAGAAGTTTGTTACTCTTATGTGCCTGGGGACTAGATAGCGTTGTTACTATCGGGTGCTTGGCCACCGGGGAGCTTGTTCCTATTGAGTGCATTGTGTACCCTAGACTGTTAGTGCTTGGATCTTCAACCTTGTTGCAAGAAGTTTTGGATTGATCTTCGTTGGGACCTCCAATTAAGTTGTGGAAATAGACAAAACCTAGTGTAAGGTTTGGTCACCGCCTTTAGGAGGACCTCATAGTGGAAACAAGCATCTCCCTCACCGGAGAAGCTCAAGGAGAATAGGGTGATCATAAACGTGCGTTGGAGGGCCTTGGAGGATGCACACCCCTCGAACGAAGATGTACTTCTCTTGGGAAGGAACTTCGGGAATCATATCGTGTCTCCTTGTGCTTCAGTTATTTCTTTACACAAACTCGTTAATTAGGCATTTACCTTTATGATGGTGAAACCAAGTACGAAGATACCGGAGAACGTACTTCTGGGAAATCATGGTAATGAGTATAGGTTTGTCGGTGACGAGATCGTACTAGGTATGGAGATACCGGAGAACGAGTCTCGGACAAACGAAGTATCGATGACAGAAGGTAGGGGAACTTACGTTTAAGGTTCAGGGACGAAGATAATCATGGATTTCACAGGGACCAAAGAGAGGGATTTCAGGTCTCACGTTGGCCATTGATCGGAGAGGGATCTCCATCATGCCTGTAGTGATCTCGAACCATTAGGGTGTCACTCTTAAGGGTAACTGATAACGGAGTGATTTATTATCAGAGAAAACAAGAGAGAAAAGAACCGGAATAGTTCCGGGATTTGTCCGATGGAGATCGGAGAAAAACGAAAGGTGTTTCGGTGCTAGAATAAGTTAAATAATATGTATTTATTATTAATTAGTGTAATTAATAATTAAATATATTTTATTTAATATTTATTGGATATTTTCCACTAATGGGCCAGAATCGGCAAAACAGACCCATTAGGGGAAAAAGGAGGGAAACAGAGAGAGGGAAAAGGGATCCAGCCTCATGGGCCACTTGGGGCCCATTACGGGTGCGGCAGCCCTCCTTTGGCCCCACCAACCATGTGGGATTAGTCTCACATGGCTAGCCCAAGGGTTTACCTCCCCTCCTCCTCCTTTATATAGTGAGGCACCCCCCCCCTTTTCACCAACCAATTTATCTCTCTCTTCTCTCATCCCGTGGTTCCCATTTTGGAACTACGCGAGAGTCGAGGTTATCTCCACCCTAAACCCACCGTCGTGTAGTGTTCTCTCTGGTCCATCTCTCTACCACTGTTGCTTTGCTGGATCAAAGCTTCGGGAGGCATCGATTACACCGTATGTGTGTAATCCCTGCGAGGCACCATAATTTTGGTGTTAGAGTCGCATCGCCATCGATGACATGAATGGTAGTATGAGAAACACTAAGCGAGATACAGACACAAAGTAAAGGTAAAGCATAGAAGTAACCGATAACGGAAACACGTGGAGACAAGGATGTATTCCCGAGTTTCTCCCTTTGAGGGGAGTACGTCTTGTTGGAGGGTGTGTGTTTTGCCACGAAGGCCTACTCAATGCCACAAAGGAACTTCGCCACAAAGGCCTAGATCACCTTCCACTATTGATTCCCTTCGAGGCGGAAATCGGTGCCTTTACAGTGAGCTTGAGGCACACACTCACAACCGAATTGGTGGCTCCCAAGAACACCAACAATCTTGCTACAATTAACAAGTGAGCAACAATGAAGTCTAGGTTTTCCACGAGGAAACCCTAGAATTGAATCCCTCAAGTGAATGAGGGGGAAATGAAGAACGGTTTGGTGAAGATGTAGACCGTGGCCTTTTCCTTCAATCCTCCAAAGATCAATGAGTTTGGGTGGAGGGATTGGAAAAAATCTTGGATTTGGTGAGTTCAATAAATGTGGACTTCAATGCTAGATAAGTTGACCAAAGGTGGAAGAAAGGGAGGGCTATTTATACACACGCCTCAAAATCTATCCGTTTGAGACTTATATGCACTTGCCACACCGGAGACTCCGGTCTAACAAACATTCCGGCAAGTTTCCGGTGGGCCAGAAACTTTGCAAAAGTCCGGAGACTCTGGCAACTTTCCGGACCGCTTCAAGTAGGTGACACCACTTTCTTCTTTGCGTAGGGGAAAATTGGAGAGAGGAGATTCCGGCCTTCTCAGGCCGGAGACTCTGCATTCCCTCCGCAAACTTTCCGACAAGATTCCAGTGGGTGACACCACTCTATCTTGCACAGGGGAAAATCCCAAGTCTGGAGACTCTGGCCCCTGTATACCGGACACTCCAGCTAAGCCATAAACTCTAGGCAATCTCTGGGAACATTCCGGACTGGCATCAGTGGGTGACACCAATTCTTTCATACGCTGGAAAATCCTGTTTGAGACCCTGGAGACTCCAGCCTAGAGAGAATTTCCAGCACCTCTAGTCCACTTTGTTCCCTTTTGGGGGAACTAGCCACCATCAACACAATTATAAATAGACCCTATAACATCAACACATAGTTAAATAAATACTAGTGTTGTTATCAAACACACAAAGCTTAATTAGGCGAGATATGCACTTTCACTACACGACCTACGTACGAATCCATCATCAATGCTTGTGCGGGAGCGTAATCCCCGAAATCGGTCTTCAAGGGTATCATCACCGATCTTCTCCGTTACTTCATATCCGCATAGTTATAGATTCTAGATTGTTTTCGGTTATCGTGAGTAGGAATTATTTTTTTATTCTACTACATAGCCCTTTAGTGGTATCAGAGAAGATCTATGCGTAGATATAAAGTACGGTTAGAACTCATGTTGATTGAGGGCATCGATCTTATAGTTGTTACTCCTCGCGTGCACTTGCTCATGCTATTGGCATTGTTCGATGACGCGAACCTAAAACCGACCTTACGCGAGACTGGTTCCATGACTGACATATGGCATGGATTGATCAAAGTGGCTAGTAGGGTGACCGTCTCTCTTAAAATAGATAGCATGGCATTTTCAATGGAAGGCCCGAAGGGATATGTGTAACGTCCCAGGGTTCGGGAGGTTATAAGGATCTAAATATAATTTGTGCATTTGCATAGCATGCATCTCAAAATACGGGAAATTTTGGCGCGAAAGATTAAACGAAGCAAAGTGACCAATGTTTCACTTGACAGGATGAAATAGGTGTAGATCAGCTGGTCAAGAGTACATCTTGGAGTGATCTTTATAACAAACATCTTTCTAAACTACATCATCTTATAAGACACACCAGATTTGGTGATGACCATCACTAATTTTCAACAACATCAACCACAAGTTTATGATTGACTTGAGAGAATTCATTAGGTATCTAGAACTCAAAGAGGGGTGTGTATTCCAATCAAATAGCTGATGATCACACTTCCACAAGGTAGTAATGCACAATTGAACCATCACATAAGTACAGATATTATATTCTCTAATCATGAACTCTTTAAGTTATCAACTAGTCACACAACATCTTTCAAAATTATCTAATAACTATTAAGTCCTTCACAAGTAAATCACAAAGGTTCAGTGGAACACAAATGATAGAAACAGGTGTTAACTCAAACCCACAAGTGGGAAATGACTTAATTATTATTAATAAAATATTTATGGAATATATACATATCTCAAAACATTTAAGAGAAGAATATAAGCTAACAACATGACACTCTGAGTAGCCAACTAACAACTCTGACTTAAAGCATTAAACTCTAATAACCTTCATATGCTCATTGTCCTATTCATCTTATACAAGTGAGCATATGACACCTCAACACATCAATAAACCATTTGATCAACTTATTATCTTAAATCCTCATTCCACAAACACTCCACATCTCTATCCAAATCAATATTCAACAACTAAAGTATCTATAAATACAACTAATGAATAACAACAAGTTATAACCTCTATTAGAGGAATTGAATTATAGATAAGTAAAACTAATCATGTATGAAATAAGAACATACCTTATGGGACATAAAATAAGAAGTATATGGAAGGAGAACCAAAGCTTAACTAAGTCTTAATCTGGATCTCTCTACTTTGTCTAGGTTATCTTATTATATTGTTCCCAATCTTCTCAAAGACATTCAGCAAGAGAAGCAACCCACAAGAAAAGGAGGAACCACCACAAGAAGATATGCAAAAGGATTCTTTAGAGTATTCTAGAAGTGATATTCCAATCTATCATAAGATTATTTGGAAACTCTTATATCTTAATCTGATTTTATAAAGTAATCATAAAATAGTGTGATATTACAATGTTAGTGTTATATAGAAGTAGTTTGGTAACAAGCTTTTACACCTTGTTAATAGATCACTTTTGTATACTCAAACAATTTAGTGTCATACACAAACAAACAAAAGGTTGAATAACCTAGTACATCTCAGCCTATTGTATATGATTAGTAATTTGGAGGCAAGTCTGATCCACTTGTCAACACATTATTCTTATATGCATATGGCAACATGATGTCATAAAACAAACTTACATACTTTTATTATCATCTAAGTAAAATATTTTCTTGGAATAACTGGTTGTTTTCACCACAAGGGTGAGATAGTTGAAGATGGAATCCAAGAGATGATCTTACTTGCAAGTGACAAAGGCAGTACCTAAAGACTAGTAGCAACTAGAGACAAGGATATTGCAGGCAACAGAAGTACACAAGAAGCAACACTACCTCAGTAAGTAAGCATAAGAAATTATCTAGTGAATCATTAGGAAATATTAGAGAACCAAAAACCTCTGTCAAGCTCATCAGAGATGAGGAACTCATAATAATATCTTTAATGGGAACACATATCAAGTATGAAATAATAACCTCCCATTCCATCCACATGTCTGTGATATGTGGAGGTTAATGGTAACAAGCTTAAGAACTTGTTTTCCATATCCTTCTCATACAAACGACAAATAGGTAATAACAAAAAGTCACCCATAGAAAACCATGTAAATGATTACATGTTTCTAAAACAAACATTTTATAATAACCCTACTTGGAACCTGAGTGGAAAACAAACAAAAAAGATTTCAAATCCCCTCATGTTTTCCTGTTGATCAAGTGCTTAAAATAACAAACATGGCTTATACACAATATAAAGAACTGTCCACTAGAATTGATAAGAACCTTAAATATGAAAATAGTAAAGCCCACATAATCACCATCCAAAATCATAGTGGCATAATTCAACCCTCACATTCTTGTGAGTGGTCTAGTCTCAAAAGAGAGTAGTTCACAAGTTCAACTAGTGAATAAAGCCATTTGGCTTGTTCCTGAGTTCTTTCTCAAGAAGAGATTATCTTGGACACCTGGATAACAGAGTTGTTTGGACTATCTAGTCAGTATTTGTTTTAATAAATTCTCTTCACATACTAAAGCATCAACTCCTATCAAATAGGAATGCATCATCTTGTTCAACAACAGGATGAGTTAGGGAATCAAGAAAGATTCTATTCTCATCATTTTACTCGTTTATCTGCCATAAGACCTCATAACAGGCAGTACATTTGTATGTTATGCATCCATTGACATCTGATCATGCTTTCACATGATCTAGTTGTCAGGAAATACAAACCAAAACCACTGTGATAATATACCATGCCTAGCATATATCTGAATCAGAACAATGTGAATATTCCTTGTCAAACAACACACTGAGATAAATCAGAGAATTATTGTTGACAACAATTGGTGTTGTCCAGGAAATTCTTAAAGTATATCAAAGTACAAGTTTTTAAACTTATAGATAATTCTATAACTACAAGTGAAATAGGAAAAACACCTTTAACAATTTACAAGTACCCAAAGAAATAAATAAATGTGCAACATCTGTTATTGTGCCTAAAACTAAGGTACAACAAAAGTAGTGGTGTTAGGTTATACATTTCAAAATGTGAAACAAATTCAAAAATAAAGAAAATTCACTTCAAAGGATAAGAGAATTCCAACTACATCAATTATGCAAGGGTCAACTTTGAAATCATCAACAAATTAAAACTTTACACAACCAGGGGCTATCTGGTAATGAAAATCATCTCAAACAGGACCTCGGGTTTATTAAAACAGGAGGCAGGGACCTACTTTAACCGTTTTCATGAATTTCTGAAACTACAGGGGGTTATTAATAGAATCGTTATTTCCTTTTCTTCGACGTCACCGTTGCCGATGCCACCTCCTGCTTGGGGCTTTCGCGAGCTGATAAGGGCGAGGAGAGACGTCCTCATCTCTCACTACTACCTCCTCTCACTCTCTTGTTCGCTCTCTATAGAGAACCCTGCAAGAACCCAAAACCCTAACTTTGGTCGTCGCCGTTTCCCCTTGTCTCCGGTCTCCTTCCGTCCAAATTGAGGCGACCACCAGGTCCGCCGTCCTTCTATGCATCTCCTCTACAACAGATGGAAGGCGGAACACTCAGGAATGGAGGAATTGAGCCGTCGTCATCTTCGTCGGTCGCCGGGGATAAGAGCTTTGCGTCACCGATTACTACCTCCTCTTGGTTCTCCGACACTTCCACGGGATCCACGTTGAGCCTCTGCACATCTAGATGCTTCCTATTTCGAGTTTTCTCAACAGAATTAGCCTGCCACCGTTAGTGTGCTCCGCCGCCACAAGACATGCTCACCGGAGTAACTCCGGTGACCATTTAGAAGCGGCACCGCCACCCGACGGATCGTTGTGGCCTCCTATACACATATATATCGCTCAATCGTGCCAATTTGCACTCCACTGCCCGGATCGAATTCATCAGAGAGATTTTCTCTATAGATGACGCGACAATGACATCATAGTGACGTCATTCTTTTTTCAATTTTGGAGTTAACTGACAGGTGGGTCCCACCTGTCAATTTAAATAATGGCAAAAAATGAATAAACTTGATAATTCAATAACTTTTAATCCAATAATCAGAAAAATACAAATAAAATATGAAAATGATTAGAAAAATATAACCTAATGTTTATGAAATTTTCAAAAAAAAAATTAAAATTAAATATTTTTGAAGTTAAGTTAATTCATTTAAAAACTGAGAAAAATAATAAATAATTCAAAAATTAGACAAATACAATTTATATACCAAATTTCTAAAAGTGACAAATGAAAATCATTTATGATGTTTTCAAAGTCATTTGACCAAGTTTTCTTATGTGCGATATTTTGCCTAGTCATTTAATTCATTCAAAATTAATAAATTAATAGTTTATTCAGATCTTTTCAGAAAACTTCAAATGTTATATCAAATTAAAGAGTAAAGCATTTCCAACTCAAATATGTAAAACAATAAACATTTTGAGTAACATATAAACTTGTTTATAAAAGTATAAAGAACTTCTACCATGTTCCATTATAACCAGAAACAATTACCACAACAATATTTTCCTTATTAATAAACCTTAGTGTTTTCACACCTACTAAACATATCATCCCAAGTCGTTAGAAAGTTATGTGATGATAGAGTTAGTTGTATTAGTTAATCATTGTTAATTAAACTCTTTGTCATCAACTCTACATTCTTAGAACATAAAATAAAAATATGTTTGCCATCTTTTCAATAGTTGTTTTCCTTGTGGTATTGCCTTATTGCCTAACCATGATATAACACTTCTACTTAAACATAATAACAATTGTTTGTTAAGTAAAAGTGAAACACATATAAGTCTAAAAGAAGTGAATAACATCATCACCACAAGTAATAGAAACAACTCCAAGTCATCTAAGACAAATGTGATCTTAGTATCGTATCGATCAAAGCTTACACTTGTAAGCTGGGATATTTCCAGGGTATTTCACGATGCATCTCATTACTATGCATGTATCATCTTCCCAGTATTTTCATTAGTCCTTACTGGGACTACTTTGCTATCTTTCGGATGTAGGGATTTTCTACGCTACCCTCGAACCCGAAGACATGGATTATTATGGTCATTTCAATCTCATGCAAGTTCATCACTTGCTCATATCCTTTGCAGTATTTCATAACGAACTATTTACAAAAACCTATTGTATTACCACCTATTCCCAAAAAGAATGCATAATCCTATTTTTATAATAATATGACTAATTGAATGACTACCCGAGTGGTAGTGTTCTGTTTGGTGGGCGGATGGGACCATGGTAAGATGAATAGGTCAAAGAAAGGTTCCATCTGCATGGGAAAGTATTACCTAGGAGTTAACCACAAATATCGTCAGGATTATTGCACCGTAAATACCGCGTTGACCATGGATCTTGTATGGGGCGAGTAAGTCAGCTGCGATATTCTCTCGTTCGCATGTCAACGGGCTGCCAGAGACGTCTGATGTAGGTCTTGCGGGACTACATGCACATGGGTGGGATCCCTTAATTCCCATGGACTCTGGGGTCTATGATGGTCTGCGAGGGGCACCTAGATATCTATCGTGAGGGGTATAATCAGAGGTTCAACCTGTTGGCAGAAATGGGTGGGCGTGCGTTGTGCGGAGAAGCATGGTTTGGCTTGGATCAACAAGCAGGGCCCCACACCTAAGTGGGCATGGACAGGAACTTAAGCCTGGTTGTGTAACATGGTCTTGATCGCCCATGGGTAAAGTAACGCACCTTTGCAGAGTGTGAAAGGATGTGACATGTTACCCCCTGTTCCGGGAAGGAGCTGCGAACGCCGCAGGAAAGGCAACTCCATGAAGTTCTAATCCTGTGAAGATCTGGTGGGCATAGTCTTCCAAATTAAAAACAACCTCTTGAAGAAAGATTTTCAAAAATGGTTCATTAGCTTATGACTCTTTTGAGTCTAAAGTTGGAGTTAGTGCATCAAACTACCCACTGTATATCATGAAATGTTGAGTAACGCTCGTTACTCATTCGTTCCTGTTTGACCCCTGCTTAGAGTTGAAGCCTTATGGAAGTCGTCATCGTGAAGCCATCGCTACCTCATAAAGCTAGATGGAGTCATATATTACTTAGTCGGTGAAGCATCATCATCAACAACGCCGGTGGAGGAGAAGCTATCAAGGTGTAGGTGGAGTCCATTCTTGGATTTAGTTGTTTACAAGCCATAGATTAGGGCTGACATCAGCCGTAGTGGATTAGGTTCTGAGCTAGAGTTATTCTCCAGCTTGGAGCTTCAACTTGCTTCTTCTGATGTTTCATTTGCATGAGATCTTCTTTGATTCATCAAAGAGATTCTCCAGATTTTGTAATGAACAATGTTTGTATCCTATAGCTTTGCTTGGACCTGCTATGTTTCTGGTGTACCACTCTAAGGGATGTAATATTCACAGATAAGTCCTTCTGTGAGTATTATGTCAACGACTTGCGCACTACACATGCAGTGGTGTGTTGGGTCTCCACAATATGTAACAAAAAATTATATGCTCGGTGTTGTGGTTCAAGTTCGTGGGTAGAAACGTTTCTTCTTCGAAAGCCCCTAATCCATGTAAAGGATGCAAAAGATAAAGTATAAGCGTCTAATTTCATTTTGCAGGGGCATGTGATGTGGTGGGGTGGCCAAACACAACTTCCACGCATGGCGTCCTCCCTCTCCTCTCCCACCCCCTCCACCACCCATGACGATGGTGATCAGATCTAGTAGGTATGGAGGCCCTCCTTCACTAGGATTTCTCCCCGGGGCTGGCCGTGGAATCACAGGTTCGTCGTAGGTATGGTACACCCGTCACCTTCTCCCCTTCATCCGGCCTTAAGGAATTCTTTCTGGTGGTCTCCTTTTCTTCGGCTTCTTTCAAACTCACAGAAGAATCAGTGGGTTTAGCTCTTCAATCATGTATTGGTGGTTTTTACAAGGATTTCAAGGTTTATCAGCTTTCTGATGCACGTTTCCGGTTTTCGGTGGCATCCAACAAAGTTGGCCATTTTATTTATCATCTTCGTGATCGTATTTGGCCGGACTTCGTTTGCCACTTCACTCTCTTTAGGGGTTCTGACCCTAAGCTTACTGGTTTCGTTCACGAATTTCATGACTCGTGGGATTCTAATGTTGAACTTACGGAGATATCTCAACGCTCCCCCCTTCGTGTCAAGCATAAGCTTCACGTTCTCGAGGCTAGTGCACGTCATGATCATTCTGCTACTACAGAACTTGCTAAATTTGGATTTTTCCGTAAGGTTGATGAACCTCATCGATCTGCCCCTATCGAGCAACCTAGGCAACCATCTGTTCCCCCCTTGTTGGTGGACGATCAGCCTCCACCGGAGTTCTCACCGGTGAAGACCGGAGACGACAATGTTATTTCTTTTGGCAAGTTCATTGCACCGGTTGTTACGGATAAACTTTTTGGGCAAGGACAGGTTTTCTATTCTCCATTATTTCGCCAGGCTATTGGCTCGGACTTGCCATCCTCCACTCTCGAGAATATTGAAGATCTTAGAATGGCTGGATATTCGAGGCAAGATATTAAGGAGGCTCTCTCAATTCCTTTTATCCCGCCTCAATCACTGATATTTGAATTATTGGGACGTTGCTCCCGTTGTGGGCTCAAAGACCATCTTCGGCCCGACTGCCCCGGTATTTGCAAGCACTGTCAGATTATTGGATTTAAGTGTGTGGATTGTGATTCCTCGGAGAATTTTTCGAGTCCTGCAGTTTTTGGGCCGCCTTGCGCATTGGGCCCAACAGATGACGCTAGCCCGTTGGCACCTCTCCGAGATATTTCTGACTCTGGGCCTCTTCCGTGCTGCTTCCGATGCCTGGAATTAGGACATATTAGGAAGGATTGCAAAAATGATATTAAATGTCTTGATTGCTTTGGGTGGGGCCACCTAGCCAGAAAATGCCCTATTAAGGTTTATTGCAGATTCTGTCACACAGCGGATCATTTTATTCCAGATTGTCCGAAGATTATTTGTCGGCGTTGCAAACAGCAGGGTCATCAATCTACGGATTGCCGTCAACGGTTTTTATGGGTACCCAAAGGAAGTACATCTCCTAATTTGGCAAGTGGGGCGGTGGACGTTTCACATTTTGGGCCCGCACTGGCTTTGACCCCCCAAGACCAAGAAGGAGAACTGGAACGCCTAGCTACTCTGCTTCCTCTAGACACCTCCGCTCCCCTCCAAGCGCAGAGCTCGGCAATGGCGAACTTCCCTGTCAGACCTTTTGATTTCATTCTGCCCACTCCAACATAGATCCTGGGCCAGACGATCGTCTCCAACGTGCTAGATTGGTGGTTGGTGATCCCCCTCGCACCAATGAAGACTGCGCCATTGTTATGGTAAATCCCCCTGTCTCGGACAATCTCCGTCGTTCTGTTCTGGATCAGATTGTGGCTTCAGTCAATGAAGATTATGATAATATTATCACTGAGGCGGAGATTTCCATCTTGGGGGTGGGACTTGTGCAATTTTCATCTGCTGAAATCCGTGATATGATGGTTCGGGATAGCCCGCACCCATTTGATGTTTTTGATGAGGAGTCCACATTTACCTTCATTCGTCACGATGAGGGGATGAACATGCGCCGGCCGGTTTTCAATCTTAATGCATGGATTCTCTTCCTGGCTTTCCCCACTGATTACCTGACAGATTACTACATCAACAAGGCTGTATCGCTTTTTGGGAGACTTCAGCTCTGGCACCGTCCGGAGGCGAGCAGGTCAAGGGTGCTGATGCGTGTCCTTCTGCGTGATATTCGGGAGGTGCCCCGCAGCATCATCGTTACCAGAGTTTCATCTCTGCCGGGGCATGGAGTTTCATGGACTGTTCCTGTGTATGTGCTCAATAGCCGTCAGAATCTGGCGGGGCTCATTGACACCGAAGAACCTCCTCCACCTATGAATGCCTCTCCCCACCCATATGAACTTCCATATCTGACGGCCATGCAGCAATATCATCTGGATGTGCAGCGTTTTAATGAACAGCAGGCTGAGGCCAACCGGCAGGGTAACATGATGGACCAGGAGGTTCGACAAGAGGGATGGGGACAGTGGCCTGCTGTTCCACAGATCTACCTGGGCATGGATATGAGGCAGTATTTGGGCTACGATGGTCCTTCGCTGATGGATGGTGTGGCCAATTCTGAAAATCTCTCTGATGATGCCATGGATGCCTGGAACGACCACGTGGAAGAGGTGGAGAGAGCATCATTGGACGTCATTCTTGGACATCCCTCTGGTGAGCTTCACTTCCGACGTGCTGGTGGGCGCTTGACTGATCTTGAGGTCCAGGAATGTGCAGATTACTGGACATTCTACGGCACGCTCATGCGTCAGGTATACACCCGCGCAATTCTCCCCTCTGCTCCCATGGATGTTGGCTTATATCTGCGACACTTGATGGACGCGATCGCATCAGCGGGTATGCAGCATATGTGGGCATGTTTTATCCGTGCTGGTTCTCCTGCTGCCATCGTGCCGACATCTGTCATCCGTGTTGCGCTCCATCTGCCTCAGGTTCCAACTGAACCTGTAGTTTGGCTGTCAGTGGAACTTTCGCCTATTATATGCAACTATCTATCTGCAGTGATGGGAGCTACCGCTGAGGAGCTTACAGACCACTCCCTCCCTGACACCATGGAGTTGGTTCGAGCTGACCTGGGATTTGTACCTGATATGCCTCAAGTGGAAACATCTTGGAATCCTCTCCCAGGCTCATCGACGATTACCTCTCCCTCTACGCAGATCATGACTCGTGCCAAGACTCGTGCGGGTAAGATCACTACCCCCCCTGTCGCTAGCCTTGTCAGACGTTGTACACGTAATAACAACGATGGATTTATGCACATTGCCTTGCCAGATAAGGCTCCTAGGCGTCGCAGCTCTTCTGTCCCCCGTGCGTTGGCACCTGCTCAGATGCAGTTAACTGAAATGCAACGTATCGGTGTCGAGGAGTGCGGCCTGGCACCTGAAGAAGTTTCTGATGAGAGGCTGCTCCGCGATCCGTCAGCCTAATTTCACGCTCCAGTTCCTGTGGTGGACGCGACAGTCCCAACTACGGTTTCCCCCCTTAGTTGGGCTGATGCTAGCAACTTTACCAATGGCATGTTATCGGTTATTTTGTTTGGTCTCTAGCAGTATACTTTCTGCGATCAGAACATCTTATGATCAGTCCCGTACTTTATGTTATGCTTGTGTGATGCATACTTTAGGCGTATGCAATTTGCGATCAGCTAGCTTTTGCTCCGTTATCCAATTACTTATTTCAAATGACGTCGTCAACATATGATCTGAAGTTTTGGCGTATCTTATGCTGGAATATTCGGGGTTTGAACAGCCCAGAAAAATGGCCACTTATTCTGAATAAGATTGAAGAGAGTATGGCTAATATTGTTTGTTTCCAGGAAACGAAAAGGGGTGAATTTGACACACATTTTCTTAAAAAATTCGCTCCTAAACGTTTCGATCGCTTTGAGTTTATTCCATCTGACGGAGCCTCGGGAGGAATCCTTATTCTTTGGATTGGAAATCAATTTAAGGGCGAAGTGTTGTTATCTGAGCAATTCGGTATCGTGTTGCAATTAACATCTCTAGCCTCGATGGAATCCTTCCATTTAGCTGTGGTTTATAGACCATGTGAGGGTATTGCACGACAAAATTTTGTGGCTTGGCTTTTTAGCCTGGACATATCTGATGATGCTCTATGGTTACTTATTGGGGATTTTAACTTCTATCGCTTCTCGGTTAGTAGGAACAAACCTGGCGCTAATACGGAGGATATGGAGATTTTCAATGAAATTATTAGTTTTCATGGTCTTATTGAACTTCCTATCAAAGGTAGAACTCACACTTGGAGTAATATGCAATTGGATCCACTACTTACACAACTAGACTGGTTTTTTACCTCTGTTGCATGGACCACTACATATCCCAACTCGATGGTCACTCCATTAGCTAGACCTACCTCTGACCACATCCCTTGTGTGTTATCCATTGGTACTACCATCCCCAAAGCACAAATCTTTCGATTTGAAAACTACTGGATTAGGATGCCTGGTTTTTTTGACACGGTTAAAACTATTTGGGACATACATTGTCCAGGGGATAGTGCCAAGTGCATTTCATCTAAATTGAAATTGTTGAGGAAAGGATTGAGAAAATGGCAACAGAGCATCTCGACACTTAACCATTTTATCTCAAACTGTAATAAAACTATTCTTCTTATGGACTCCTTAGAGGACGCTAGGCCACTGCATATCTTGAATGGAACTTTCGAAATGTGATCAAAGACCAGCTGGCCCATCTTCTTCGCTGCAAAACGGATTATTGGAAGAACAGATGTACGGCCCACTGGGCTAAGAATGGCAGTGAAAACACATCTTTTTTTCATTCTATGGCCACCGTCAGTTATCGATCCAACAACATTGCCTCACTCGTTCGGGAGGATGGCTCCATTACATTTGATCATCATGAGAAGGCTGCATTGCTCCGCAGCACATTTCAAGCACGGTTAGGGATTTCATTGGGCATCGATCATGATTTTGATTTTGATCAGTACCTCCCACATCATGAGGGTTTAGACTGCCTTTCCCGCCCATTCACTCGTGATGAAATTGATGCTATGGTTCGGACCTTACCTATCGATAAGGCTCCGGGACCAGATGGTTTCAATGGACAATTTATTAAAAGCTGCTGGCATATTATCAAAGAGGATTACTATCGTTTATTTGATGATTTTTGGCATGGATCAGTTAATTTACAGAGTATCAATGATGCTTTCCTCACTATGATACCCAAGATTTCTGCCCCTATCCATGCAAATGATTACAGGCCCATTTCACTCCTTAACTCCTCTTTTAAGCTTTTGACCAAGATTCTCGCTAATCGACTACAAGAGCACATTTTGTCTATTGTCCACCAGAACCAATATGGTTTTCTTAAAAACCGCAACATTCAGGACTGCATTGCTTGGGCGTACGAATACATCCACCAGGTCAAGGCATCTGGAGCTGAGGCGGTTATTATTGAACTTGATTTCAGTAAAGCTTTCGATGTTATTGAACATGATGCTCTCATACGCATTCTCCTGGCCAGTGGATTTGATGACAGATGGATTGGTTGGATTCAGTCTATTTTCAACACTGCTACATCTGCTGTACTGCTCAATGGCGTCCCTCGCAAGAAATTTGCCTGTAAAAGAGGCGTTCGTCAAGGCGATCCTCTTTCACCCATTCTATTTCGTGGAAGGGGCTGATCTACTCCAATCCATGGTCAACAGATTGATGAACGAAGGGGAGCTTACTGCACCCCTTCCCATACCAGATGCTGACTATCCTATTGTACAATACGCAGATGACACATTATTGATCACTCAGGCATGCACTAGACAGCTCTCAGTTCTCAAAAATCTCCTAACTGTCTTTGCTAAGGCTACTGGTCTGACAGTCAACTACTCCAAATCATGCATCATGCCACTCAATATTACTCAAGCTCAACTGGTTGACTTGGCCAATGTGTTTGGATGTTCGACTGGTGTCATGCCGTTCACTTACTTGGGCCTCCCACTTGGTACCACCAGACCTACGATATCTGATCTAGCCCCTCTTCGCAGATCGTATGGAGAGGAGATTAAATGCGTGCTCTAGATATCTGGATTATGGTGGGCGATTAGTCCTGATTCAATCTGTCTTATCATCGCTTCCCACCCATTATTTGGGCTCACTCAAGCTCCCTAAAACTATTATTCGCTTCATTTGATCGAATCAGACGTCACTGTCTATGGGCTAAAGATGGAGGACCTGCGACTCCTCACTCATTGGCTGCATGGGAGATGGTTTGTAAGCCTAAAAAGCATGGGGGCCTTGGAATCATGAATCTCGAGCTACAGAACAATGCTCTCCTTATCAGATATTTACACAAATTGTTATAACCATTACGATACTCCCTGGGTTAAGCTTGTGTGGAACTTATATGATAACTCGCCACCACATGCTCAAGCTATTAAGGGTTCATTCTGGTGGAGGGATATTTTCAAGCTCATTCCATTATATCGCAGCATTGCTCGATTCCATATTGGAAATGGTGTTAATACACTATTCTGGAAGATTTTTGGCGGGGTAACACTACTCTTTGTGATCGTTGGCCTAGGCTATACTCCTTCGTACTTAATGAGGACTCTTCTGTTGCCCATATATGTGATTCTCATAGTCTACACGACACCTTTGCACTGCCTTTATCTGTGCAAGCTTTCGAGGAATATCATATCCTATCACAGGAAATTGAGCAGCTTGAGCTTGATTCTTCTAGCCACGATCAAGTGCACTATTGCTGGGGCAATGGAATTTACAGCTCTGCACATTTTTATAAGTTCCTCTTTGCTAATGTCCATTGTCATCCCCTCATCAAGGCTATATGGGCCTCCAGGTGCCTCCCTAAACTGAAGGTGTTCTTGTGGCTCTTATTTAATGATCGATTGAACACTAGAGATCTTTTGTGCCGCCGGCATTGGCATCTGCCAGAGGGATATACCTGTGTCCTATGTGACAACAATTCATGTGAGTCTATTGGCCATCTTTTCTTCGAATGCAACTTTGCCAGGGATTGTTGGATGACACTTGGCATTCACTGGGATCTTTCCAAAACCATCCTGGATAGGATCACATTGGCTATGTCACTATTTGAAGGGCCTTGCTTTCTGGAGATCTTGGCATGTGCTACATGGAACATATGGAAGGCTAGGAATGATCTAATCTTCCAGTTCAAAGAGGCTACTTTTATGGGTTGGCATATTAGGTTCTGCTCAGATGTCATGATTCATCAGTACAGAGTTAAGGATTCTGCTAGGGAACCCCTCATTGCTTGGGTTAGGAACCTTGTTACATAAGATGTATTGTAGGATTAATTTTTACCTCCTTGAGCTACTCCTTGTAATACTTTTGTAACATTGGTGGCCTTTTTTTGCCCCTATCAATTTTGAAAATCTAACCGTAGGGATTTTCCCCTACGGTACAATCTTCAAAAAAAATGTGATGTGGTCATGGTAACTTAATTATAACTATCGACGTGGAGAAGCGAAGACCATATCACATTGCATTACATTATGAATGTTTTGTGTGCATCTTATATATTTTGTATATTATATATTGTATAATCTATATACGTCGGTAGTTATATATAAGATGATACCTCAATTAAACTCCGACATTAGTATTCTCCCTTTAGCTAGCACCGCCAAGAAAGTTCGACGTGGGAAAGTGAGTCGTGACTATCGGGTGCTTCCTTCTGCTTTCGCATACAGTGGGTGCAAGCCACTACAAGATGTTAAAGGGGCATCTGGCAAGCCTAACATGTACAGACATGACTTCGGAACACAAGTAACCTAAAGGTGAAGCACACGTCACATGTACGATGTGATTGAGCATGTAGATGACTACCTTTGAAGCTATGCCAATGGCCGTGACGATCGAGGGCAGTGTAGTGGATGGGGATCATGTAATCACCAAAATGAAGTGAGCGATGTTCATTTAAGTGGGAGTTCATATAGTTTTATATAAGAACATTTAAAAATTGAACTCCTTAATTATGAACATAGACTAAATTACCTTGCAATACATTTGTATATATTAAGTTATTAACCAATGTTCGATAGCTCCCTTGAAACTTAGACGTTTTCCTGCGGTTGAGACACTTAATATGGTGGGTCCA
Organism: Alopecurus myosuroides; assembly: GCA_028641055.1. Classification (NCBI taxonomy): domain Eukaryota; kingdom Viridiplantae; phylum Streptophyta; class Magnoliopsida; order Poales; family Poaceae; genus Alopecurus; species Alopecurus myosuroides. The sequence goes on from CM054057.1 coordinate 152,052,577, forward strand.
ACATCATAGTTTTGTACTATGGATTGAGGATACTCCATGTTCAAACTTTTAGCTCTTTATGATACAAAATCCGTCAGGAGTTAAAACACGGAGATTTCGATAACAAAGAGATAATTTGGATTATCAAGTTCGCGCGGATAATTAGTCTAGTCTGTTGTGATCTCTATCACGGAGAATGAACTCCACGTGTGTTCTGACAGATCACAAACATATTGTATGGTCGCTGAACTTGATGCACTGTAAGTGAGGTTGATGAAGTTTTCAGCTTTTAGTTGTCCTTCTTCTCGTCCAAAATAGAAGAGAACACATGCGTTAAAAGAGCGCGTGGATTTCATGCTTGATTACACTGGAAAGCCTCGCTGAGCTCGATTACTGGATGACATACATTTTACTTATGATGAGGTGATGGACTTGATGCCCACCTTAGGTGCAAATAGTTTGTCAGAGACTTTGTCATGCAAGGGCAATTGTTCAGCTTTATGAACTCTTGGTTGTGTTGAAAAATCAAAAATATGAAATAGATCACCGGGAAGTCATCAATGATGATGGTATATATAATATATAATTTATGGATGTTTGGCCTAAGTCAGCTCACTGCAGAGACCCAGTTTTTTTATACTGGTTATATTTTATGAAAAAAAGATTTTCTGATTGAGTTGCTTAGAAGAACAAGGAGACGATGTGTGCTGGTAATGGCAAAACAATATGTTGTGATGGCCATCGACACTCTCCTTCTACATCTACCATTTGAATAAGTTCATTTGTAATCACTTGTTAGAGTGATCATTATAAGTGTGTCTTGCCTCTAGTGAGTCAAGTATTCATAATGTTAATGACAAATGTTGTCCTATATTTATGAGTATTATATTTTAATGGCCATACAATGGTTATGAATTGATTGTTCTTATTTGGATCTAATGGTAGTGACTCCTACATTCATAACATTAATTCCATAGAACACATACTTAATAATGATACCACATATTCATGTGGCACTACCGTTTGAAGTCATGTCAATGTTATATGCGTGGAGTAGCTCCATTCTGATGGACCTTTGGGTCATTGCATTTTGATCTTTTGACAAATGCAAATAGTCCTTCATGGACAAGATAACTAAACACTACATTTTTGGAAAAAGAGTTTCTAAATTATTGAGGATCATACATGTTGATATGTGTAGATCAATGAGTACTTCAAACAATTAGTGGGAATCATCATTTCGTGAAACTTCACCAATGATTTGAGTAGATATACGCATATCCACTCAATGAAACGCTGGTACGAAAATTTTGATGAATTCAAAGAAGTTCGGAGTGAAGTAGAAAAATAGATTTAACGAGAAAATCAATTTCCTACGATTTTGATCAAGGAAAGAAGGATTTAAGTTATGGCCTATTTGGCATATCAATGGAAGACTAGGTCACGGGGATGAAACATCGTGGTAATGAATAGATAGGTTTGTCGGTAATGAGATTGTACTAGGTACGGAGATACCGGAGAACGAGTCTCGGACAAACCAAATATCGACGACGTAAGGTATGGGAACTTTCGTTTAAGGTTCAACGAAGAAGATAATCGTGGATTGCACGCGTACCAAAGAGAGGGATTCCATGTGTCACTTTGGTCATTGATCGGAGAGAGATCTCGATCATGTCTGTAGTGATCTCGAACCATTAGGATGTCACGCTTACGGGTAACTGATGAGAGAATGATTTATTACCGGAGAAAACAAGAGAGAACAGAGCTGGAATAGTTCCGGGATTTGTTCCATGGAGATCGGAGGGAAACGAAAGGTGTTTTGGTGCTATGATAAGTTAAATAATATGTATTTATTATTAATTAGTGTAATTAATAATTAAATGTTTTTATATTTAATGACTATTTTCCACTAATGGGTCAGAATTGGCAAAAGAGGTCCATTAGTGAAGAAAGGAGGGAAAACGAGAGAGGGAAAAGGGAGCCAACATCATGGGCCACTTGGGGCCCATTAGGGGGTGCGGCAGGCGTACCTTGGCCGCACCAACCATGTGGGATTAGTCCTACATGGCCAGGCCAAGGGGTTTTCCTCCCCTCCTCCTCCTTTATATAGTGAGGCACCCCTCCCCTTTTCACCAACTAATTTCTCCCTCTCTTCTCTCATCCTGTGGTTCTCATTTTGGAACTGTACGAGAGTCGATGATCTCTCCACCATACACCCACCTCCGTGTAGAGTTCTCTCCGGTCCATCTCTCTAACTCTGTTGCTTTGCTGGATTGGAGCTTCTGGAGCCATCGGTTACACCGTATGTGTGTAATCCCTGCGAGGCACCATACTTTTGCTTCTAGAGTCGCATTGCCATCGACTACACAAACTTGAGGTCGGCTACGTACGACTCCATCTTCAACGCTTGTGCGGGAGCATAATCCCCGCTATCGGTCTTCAAGGGTATGACCACTGATCTTCTTTGTTACTTCATATCTGCATAGTTATAGATCCTAGCTTGTTTTCCGTTATCGTGAGTAAGATTTTTTTTTGTTTTTCTACTACGTAGCCCCTTCATTATGTACATAGGGTGAAAAAATTTCACACCTTTATCATGGTTGTGTCGTAGCTAAAGAAATCTGAAACTATTCTAATTTTGGCATACCTTTAGTATTTGATGTAGAGTCTATGAGTAGATTTTTGGGTATCTCCAAGAGAATTCATGTTCTAAACTCCATTTGTGCTTATGTTTTATGGCGCATTTGGGAAACTAGGAATGTAACTATTATGGTGGTTGGTTTCAAAACCCTCGAGAAGTGGTTGATCCTCTCGAAAGAACCAACTCTGTGCAAGATGTACAACTTATTCTAATATGTTGCAACACTAGCCTCATCGCCATATGCTGAAGTGGGGGCGACCCCTGGATCTATGCATGCAACTGCTCTAGATATGTTGTCTTTGTTGAAGGGAACTCGATGTCGTTGCTGCTCCTGGTAGTGTCACTTCTTTTCCATGACCACGTTCCTCGGCCCTGTTACATTTTTGGAGCTGCCAACGTCCCCTAAACTATCTCAACTGAAGAAGATGAAACTCTCTTCAGCTGATATATTTTTGTGTCGGTTGCACCTCTTGTGTAATTAAACTTGAGAATGGTTTTTATATAATCCGGTGCACCGGATCGCTTACGCCTTGTGGGTTTATGTGGTTTGGGTGTTGATGATGTGACTCTGTCAATAGTTGGGCTGATCTTAGTTTATTATGGGAAATGGCTCGGTATGGTCAAGTATGGTTCCAAATAGGCGCAATACATGGTTCAACCAGTTGATGAGGTCAGTTCCCGTTGTGAACTCTTGAGCATGGAGGAGTCATCATCTGCAGGAGACATCTGCAATCTCCTCCGCCCAGCGAACATCAAGTTCTGGTCACCTGCCCGACAAGCCTACGAGCTAATTGCTTGCGAGAATTGTCGGCCATGCATCCATGGTAGCAGCGAGCCATGCTTCATATTTCAATTTTGTTTTCTAGACTTAATGTGACATATGGTTTCATTCAAATAATGGAACCGGGGGTGGGGAGAGGGGGGGGGCTTTGGCCCCCCGGTGAATCTGAAATGGCTATCTAAAAAATAATGTGTGTGTTGGAATAAACACAAAATTCTTTTGAGTAAGAAAGTTTCTTTATTGGCCATAGCCTCACAAACAATTTTTACCATTGAACTAGCAAGAGGGCCCTCGCAAATGCGAGGGCATCATCTTTAGCATATTGAAAATATCCAAGGATTTTATTTAGGGAAAATAATAAATATTTGAATAATTATTAGAAGCAAAAAACGACATGTCACCATTTTGTAACGTAGAGCAGTAGAATTTTGATTTGTTTTTAGTTCCTTCACATTGTTCCCCACTCTTCAATATAGGTGGTCTATAGCCTCAGTCAGTATGTTGTGTTCGGTTACATGACTACGCCGACTCAGATTGCTCATAGTTTCAAAGGCACTAATTCACTATATAACCTAACAAAATCAATCCCTAGTTTCTGCAAGGAAGCATAAAAAATTTCTCATGCTATCATCAACACTCCTTGGTAGCATCAAAACTATGCCTCAATAACTTAGGTTAATTATTTTACTCAACTATCTAATAGAGCAAATATCAAATGAAACTTAAACCATTGATCATAATTATACATCCATTAAACTCTAAAATATTTCAAATTTATATGTGGCAAAAATTGTATTCGATTTAAAAAAATTATAACTAAGGTAAATTTCATTTTATGCAAGATCCATAGAGAATAATTCTTAAGATTTTTCCTGATACGACGAACATTCTCAATGGAAAAAATTCATAGGAACAAACATATTCATTAAAATACTTTTGAAATTACTTTCAACATGAAGTGAATTAATATACTTTGTCCATACAAAGTTGAACATTATGGAAGACTTGTTATCACATCAATTCGATATGTTGACATTGATACTTCGATAGTACCAACACCATTCTCTCTAATTCACAATCCTCACCTCTATGCACATCTTTCACTTGATTTATGTTTTCTTGGTTGATGACATGTTAGAAACTTATGAACGATCGAGATCAAATCCAAATTTTTAGGTTTGACACTATTCAAGACATTTTTGAGTTACATAGAGAAATCCAGCCCTAAAAAGGTAACAATAATAATTTTTATATCAACACGAATATTTTATTCCGAGTAAACAGTGGAAGAAGGTATTTTGTGATACATCTATACATAGTATTTGAAAACCATGGACAATATGAAATACAATCGTATAGTATTAAACCACTTCATATTTTGCATTAAAGATATATCATCAGCATTTGATATTTCATTAACGGATATCCAAATAACCACCCAACACACAAGTTCTATGTCGATTGCACATTTCACAAGGCTGAAAATAATATTTTGTATTTTTTAAAGCTTCTATAACAATTGACGTGCCCTAATTAGATGTTTCTGTTTTATTATTGCTTACACTCATTTATTTATACGTGCAAAAACAATGTATGATTTTTGTTAGCTTATAATGCATTTATCTTGCCACACATTGGTGTATAACCTCCCATCTGCTAATGTAATGCATTCTATCATGCATACTCATCCGACATTGGTAAAAAAAATCACTGGTTAGCATCACCATGTGTTTTTCTTTACTCATAATGCGTCGAGTTGTTTCTATCAACACTTTCTTTCTTCTGACCCTAATTCTTGGTTGTTTATTAGTGAATCAATTCTCAACAATTTGACCCTTGGTACCTGTTTGGAATATGTAGTTTCTTTTTACTACATGTTGGTCGCCTTTTATGTGTGATATAATGGTGCTTATGCATCAGGCACAATGATGACCAATCCACCGAATGCTTCCGCTTGTGTAAATCTTACTCGTGTACAAATATTGTATGATCTACCAAAACAACTAATGTTATTACAGATAATGCATAATTTTGAATTTATGTTTGCAAAAGCAATACATGTGTGCCCGATCTATTTTATATGTGGTAATCTATCTTTATTTGGCTATCGAATGGAATTTATTTCCTATTTTTTAATCCATCTATCATTGGTGTATTGAATTGAATATATACACCCCTAGTGGTATCCACAAAAAGTTTTGTAATTTTTTTGTAAGACACCTAATCTCTAGAGCCTCGTTTTTTTTTTCTTTTTTTCAATATAAGAGTAGGTGTAAGGTTTTATCCACCAGTAGAATTTCCTAGACCTTTTCAGCTGCTCTCACTGTGCGTTTGTAATTGATGAAAACTTTTTCTTTTGCAAAAACTTAATGTTTTGGTTTTGCAATAACTTATCTCCATTATGCACAGCTGAAACACATTACGACATACTTAACATGCATAAATTAAATATTCTCCCTTCTCTATAATGTGTAGGGAATGGAAGAAATATGATGAATATACTTCGGGTATATATTGCACACGCTTTTTTTAGGGAAATACATCATATGGCATATGCACGTACACTATACTCATATGCACTATGCTGGAAAATGTCATGCCCTTCTTAATAATTTGTAAACACGTCGTGATTCTAGTTGTACCCAACAGCAACGCCAAAACGATTTGCTCGTCTCCCACCATAGCATGCCTGCCGACCCTTTTTTTTTTTTGGTCCGTCAATTTTACGCGGACAGGTAACTGGCCTGCCCTTCATCTGGTCCGATTTTTTTTTCTTCGTTCTAAATTACGAATGCGCATGCACGCATCTGGTCCACATACGGGCTTCACAATAACACAGCTTTGGAGTACGTGTCAGACGCCAAAACTTGAATACATAATAACGTGTGCGTAACTTTCCTATCTTTTAATCCCAGCCATTAAATTATAAATCAATGGATCAAATATTTTAAGTACATGTGGCTTAACGTGATGGCTCTATTAGGACTCGTATATTGCTTTTAATATATATATAATAGATAGTAGCACAAATGACTGTTGTGTTATCAAATTAGTGTAGGTGAAAGAATGAACAGATTTATATACAAGTAAAAACAGAAGAGGCTTTTTCCTGCTTTGCGCCGTGGCTAATCAGAGCGGTATCCTCTCTGTTGCCTTTTTTTTATTTTGTAACGCCGTTGTCTACAAAGGGCTAGGGCGTGCGGTTAAGGATCTGGTGAAAGAAAAATACGAGCGATGATTTATGGCACCCGAGCATCAGCGGTACTGCTAGTTTGAAAAAAAAAATGAAAATCATATTTATACAGGTTTGGAAAAACCGTGATAAAAATTCGGGTATAGCCACAAACATGTAAAAAAAATCAACTTCAAGTGCGTTGTATTTCGAGCTACTTACATAAAAATGTTAAAAGTGTGGATCTGAGAACGTGTGTTTTCAGGTCTCTAAGTTTAGCTGATTTTATCAATTTTTGTGTAGACCATAATACAAAGTACTACTACACAAAAAGTGTTTTAAGTTGATTTTTTACACATTTTTTCGCTGGGAAGTTTTTTTTTTACTACGAAGTATTTTTTTTTTTTTTTTTTTTGAACTTAATGGCAGGAGCTCTGCCTTTGCATTATAGATAGAAAACAAGAGTACAAATTACATCCGTCCCCCCAACAGGTTGGGGAGATTGCACCTCAAACCCATTCGCCAAAACCAATGTCTGTCACACCCTAACTGCAAGTCTGAAAGTTGCCACCTCTTGTGTGGCACGTTCAGCGACTCTTCTTGGCCTCTCTTTAGCATCTTTGAAGATCCTCCTATTCCGCTCGTTCCATATGTTCCAAATTACATATGCCGCCAATGTCTGCTGGCCTCTCGAACCCCCAGTAGTGTTCTTCCACCAGTCAAGAATGTTTGCAGATTGTGAAAACTGGAACACCTTCGAGTCGGTGGTTGCTACTGCTGTCCAAACCTCCTTGGCGAAAGGACACTCGAGGAAAAGGTGTTGTGCGCTCTCTAAAACCTGATCACAAAGAGCACACCTGTCATCATGCGTCCACCCTCTCCTTTGCAGACGATCCGCTGTCCAAATGCGGTCCTGCAGCACTAGCCACACGAAGAACCGCACTTTGTCCTCCGCCTTAACCTTCCACGCCTTCTCCAGCTCCGGCATCATCTGCCTCCCAAGGAATTGTGCCCCGTATGCCGACGCCGCCGTGTACATCCCACACGTCGTGAGCTTCCAGGTGATCTTGTCTCGCTGGTTCGACAATCGCATCCTCTGTATCTTCCCCCATAACTCGCCGAACCGAAGGAGATCATCCATGCTCTCCACTCTGTGCAAGCCTCGCATCCATCTCCCACCCTGCAGGCCCTCTTTCACTGAGTAATGTTTGCGGTAGGCCAACTTGAAAAGCCTCGGGGCCACGGCGGCCGGAGATTCCCCTTCCAGCCAATTGTCCTGCCAAAAGTCCGCGGTTTCCCCATCCCCTATTGTTATGGTTGTGCAGGCCGAGAAAAGACTCCTATCTTTTGTGCCACATGGTACCTCTGCGCCGTGCCATGGCCTCTCCTCCTCATCCCAGGCATGCCACAGCCATCTCAACCTAAGTGAAGAACCGAATGCCTCCAGGTCCTTAATGCCAAGCCCACCCAAGTTCCTGGGAGCACAAATCCTTTTCCAATTCACCAGGCACTTCCCACCAGTGGTCTCCTCCTCTGCGTTCCACAAAAAACCTCGCCGGAGCTTGTCAATCTTCTTGATGAACCACTTATCCAAAGGGAAGGCCGTGAGATGATACGTAGCCTTCGCCGTGATCACAGAGTTCACGAGTCTCAACCTCGCCGTCCTATCCATCAGTTTTCCTTTCCACACTTTCAGAGAGCCAGCAATACTATCCAAAATGGGCTGCAACTCCCCCCTAGAAGGCTTCTTTAAACCCAGAGGCAGGCCCAAATACTTGCAAGGAAAACACCCTGTGGCTCCCCCAAAACCCTGCAGTACCCGCTCCAAGTCAATTCCAGTGCAGCTAAGAGGGAAGGCCACACACTTTTGGATGTTGGTTCGCAGCCCCGAGGCCTCCCCAAAGAGCTTCAAAATTCTCTGAATAGCCATCACATCATCCTCAATTGGGTTTATGAAAATAGCCGCATCATCAGCGTAGAAGCTGGATCTCAGACGAGCTTGGCGGAAATCCAATGGGGTTAAAACCCCATGATCAGTTGCAAGCAACAGAAGCTTCTGTAGTGGTTCCAACACGAGAATAAACAAGAGCGGTGACAGGGGGTCACCCTGGCGCAGGCCCCTGCGAATCTTAAACGGTTTCCCTGGCAGTCCATTCAGCATGACTCTGGACGACGAAGATGCCAGTATCAACGCGACCATGTCCCTCCACCTTGGCCCGAATCCCATCTGCTCCATAACCTGCAGCAGGAAAGGCCACCCCACACTGTCAAAAGCCTTTGCTAGGTCGAGCTTCAGAAAAATCAGTGGCCTCTTCTTAGTATGTGCTGCACGAATCACGTTCTTGACGTATAGAAAATTATCTTGGATTGATCTCCCTCTGATGAAGGCACTCTGGTTGAGTGCCACGAGATGTGAAAGCTCCGGGGCCAGCCGATTGGCTAACATTTTGCAAAGAATTTTCGAAATACTATGCATGAGGCTCACAGGTCTGTAATCATTTGCAGCTGCAGCCCCTTCTTTCTTTGGTAGGAGCACCAGATTTGCAGTATTCAGCAGATGCCAATTGTCACCCCTCAGGCTATGGATGTGATTCATCGCAGCCAGCAGCTCCCCCCTTATCGTGGCCCAGCACACCTTGAAGAAAATCCCGCTGAACCCGTCTGGCCCAGGCGCCTTCTCCCCCGGCATCCCGAATACGGCCGTCTTCAGCTCTGCCTCAGAGAACGGCAGCTCCAGATGAGCCAGCTCAGCCCTTTGCAAGTCCAAGAAATCCCAGTTAAGCTTCCGAGCGCTCGCTGCTTCCCAGCGTGAGTGCGTGCGTGCGTCCACTTCGATCCGTGGCGCGACACACGGATCATGGTGCGCGGGTCGCGGTCTCGCGGAGCAGCGCGAGTTTTACTCGTCGGCGCGCGCGCGCGGGGGGGACGTGGTCCTCCCTCTCGGCTGGAAGTGTGGGGCGGGTGTGGTTCGAATCGACCCGGACGAGAGTGATCTTGTCGCCGCCTCGAGCGCGCGCATGCAGTGCGCTTCGCCTGCGTTCAATGGAGTGGTACCGCCAAAAGCCCGCCTCGCGCGCGCTCGCAGAATATCAACAACCCCATCCGTCCATCATTGCCACGCAAACTCCACCAATAATCTTGACCCGAGAGAGAAAACCGATCCCCAGTGCTAGTAAACTCGATCGGTCTCACTGCCGATACAATCATACGACGAGTACGGGCACCGGCAGCGCCTCGTGTATTTTGGAGCCTTACACATTACACACCACAACTGCGTGCGTGCGTGCAGGTGCTCTTGGATTCCTTCTCGGGATGCCGTCCGTCGTACGTCGGCCCAACTCGATCGCCTCACCGGTATCTCTGACCCGAGGAATGGTGGCCGGACTCAATGGCTGTCGACGCTTCCTGTACGTACGTTCAGTACGTACTCCCTTGTCGTATCCTCTGTATCTTCGTACACGTTCACGGTCGGGGTATACCATACTCTACTACTGTGTACCGTACTGGTGATATACTCCTGCATTAAGGAGCAGCTTTATAGCCTCACCAACAACGCTGACTCGCAGTCGCAGCGCTGCAGTGCCGGAAACGAAACGAGATGGGCGAAGGTGAACCATCTCATCATCAATTCTCTTCTCATCAGAACCCGCAGCCGGTTCCGCAGAGGCGCAAATTAACCCGCCGCGTCGTGTCAGCAGAGAGTTCTGCCTGCTGGTACGTACGTACACAGTTGCAGACACACAGTAAAACGGACTGATCATTCATCGTCACAACAGAGTTTACTGCGCGTCACTTAGCAGATCGTGGGTGCAGCTAATCAATTATTAATCGTACTTGGACAGTTAACCAGCTATAAATCGTGCTCCTGCTACCTGGAGTTGGACAGTAATCAACTAATCATTCTCGTCTTCACTTACCTACAGTAGTTTCTCTTGCAGCGAGATTATTCACGGTCTACGCTGTCCTTGGTCGCAGGGCTGCAGCGCCGGAAATGAGAAGGGTAAACCATCTCATCACATCAATTTTCTTTTCAGAAACCGCAGGCCAATCCTGATGCCGGTAGTCTGGTCCACAGACAGACAGAAAAATTAGTGATGAACTCATCGTCAACAAAGTTACTGCGCGTACTTAGACAGTTAATCAATTATTAATCGTACTACCTGGAGTTGGGCAGTAATCATTCATTCCCGTCATCAGTTTCCCACAGTAGTTCCTCTTTACAGCGAGATTATTCACGGCGGTTCGCCCGCCGGTACTTGAGCAGGCAGGCTTCACTCACTCGCTGTCGCTGCTGGTGGCGAGGGGTATCATTGTTTTCCACTGCAAGCAGCGGGCCCCACCGGTGACTGACACCGTGGGACCCGCCGCGCCCCCCTGCTCGGCGCTAGATGCCGCCACGGTCAAATTCTTACGCTTGTCCTTGCACCGCGCTGCCCAGCCAGCCAATCGTCTCCCTCTGCGACGCTCGCCGCAGCGCAAACAGAACAGAAACCGTACAAGGTACCACCACACCCCATCACCTCTCGCGTGATTCCAAGGTTAAACTTGCAGCCTCATCAGCCGTGTTCTCGCCAGAGTTTTGCGATTGGACAGGACCAGAGGACGGGGTGAAAACACTTGTTTGACTGCGTGACGTAATGCACGCCGTACCGCATCAGTTTACTGGGCAGGGTTTACAGGCGCTGGCTCTAGTTACTGCGAGGTTAATTAAACGCTTCTGAAACTCGCAGGCAGGGTTGCGAGTTGCGACTGATCTGAATGCTTGATGACGAGGGCGACACCGGTTTTCCTCGTCAGCCAAAGCTAGTGCTGGTTTCTGTTTCAATACTACATCTCGGAACAATGCCTAATTAAACACTACTAGCAGTAACCCACAGTCTTTTGCACAAAGTAGCTATACCTACTGGCAAAAGGGAGCCAAAGTTTTTTGCTTTAGTCAGCAAGAATCTCAACTTTATCAGTCGCTCGGTGGGGTTTAAGCGCTACTAACACCGATGATCACGATGATGATGGCACTGGCTACTGGATCTACGCATGCACGCCCAAACCGCATGTGTTGAGGTGAAAGCGGCTCTCCAAAATATTGTGCCAAATCTTTATAAGATAGTAGTAATCAGCATGATAAGATCAAAATGTTACTGATATACAAAGGCCAGGGCCCTTTACCCCACGCCCATGTGATGACCGCTTTGGAACAGGTGAAAAGGAAAGAAACTAGGGTCGAGATTCCCCCTGTTCATGCGGCAGGCGACCGTACGTGGAACGGATGCATGGTTCCAAGGCTCCACGGTCACGTACTCCCAACCATAACTTTGATTGTGTACTACAGTAAATGGAGCAGTCTTGAAATTGAGCTCACTTGAACGGCTGGAGTATCTCATTAGATTAAGCTTTCAGATAGAGCCGTAGCCCGTAGTACACTGGTGCTGAATTGCCCAAGGTTTTTCAACGTAGCAGTGATGATCGATCAATTATGTCCTAGATTAGGGCGTGGTCGTGATCCTAGAGCCGAGTAAACAAAATGGCGATAGCTAGCTAGCGCACTGCCATCAAAACTTTAGACGGAGTAGACTTGGAACTGAGCTCCATTGATTGAACGGATGAAGTTTGCTGTCATTAGATTTAGTTTTCATCGAGTACATTGCTGGTGCTCGGCCAAGAATTTTTCAAGGTAGCGGTAATGATCAGTTATGTCCTAGATTAGGGCGTGAGATGGTGTGGTAGACCCTGCCTGCCTAGAGCCAAGTAAACAAATGACGGTAGCGTGGTGTTTCTGCTTGGAGTATGTATAGGTCTACTCGCAAAAACGAGTATTATTAATTTTGCGTAGTGGGATCGCTAAGAGCAAGTACAATAAGGTCATGTAAGCGGGCTATAAGGAATTTAATAATATATTTGTGCTTAGTTGGATGAGAGAGAAGAGGAGAGAGAATAGAAGCGGGCTACAAGATAGTAGCCAGCTCTTACACGTGCTCATAGGCACTTTGTGAGAGTGTAAGCTGGGCCATGTGTTGACAAAATAGTGCATGCATATAGCATACTATTGTACATGTTGGCTATAAGCTGGCTATAAAATAACATGGCAATGCCTTATAGCCAGCAGTCGACTCTATTATTAACCATGCTCTAATGGCGAAGCTCCAAGCTCCGATCAATCGAGTTGGCTGCATTTTGTAGTACTCTGTGCCAGGCTCTCGTGCATCCCATTGAAAAATTGTACCGCACGGTGTCCACAGAGCGCGAGCGAGATAGATAGGACCAGCCGAGCCGCGCATTTGTGTGGTCCAGCTGAAAAATAAAAATAAATTTTGGTGCTCACCGAAGATACGAATACGATCCTCGGTCGATCACTTCGGTCGAACTTAGACATCACCTGCGGTTATTTGTGGATCAATTTCGTGTCCGTTTTGTCTATTTGAGCATCCGTTCGGGACCATGCCCGGTCAGTTTTGGCCAGTGTCCCCTACGGGACTGCTCAAATGGTGGCCATAATTCTAATTGAAACATATGAAAATGCCAAAATACCCTAAATATATAGCAAAATAATGTTGGCACATTCAAAAAATGACACGTTTCGGTCATATCGGCCACGGTTCAGACCAATGCCGGCCACGGTTCAGGCAAGATTCAGGTGGCCAGGCCCATGCCAGCCCAGGGCTAGAATGTACAAAAACGATGCCGCCCGCGGTTTAGGCCGCGCCGGCCACGCTCGTCCTCCATCTGGTGCGGCGGCGCCTTCTCTTCCTTCGCCCTCCTCCTCCGGTCCGCTCTCTTCGCCGACTCCTACTTCGTCCGCGCCTCCGCGACTGCGTTCTTGGACTTCTTCGGCTTCGACTTCTGCGGCGGGGCGGTGGCTAGGGCCGTCGCCGGACGGGCTGGGACGAGTAGGTCAGTGACGACGGTGACGGCGGCGGCTGCTGCGTCGGCCATGGCTAGGGCAGTGGAGCAGCGGGGGCGGATGGGGCTGGGAGAGGAAAGGGCAAAATGTGTGGCACTTTCGGTGTGGGCCACGACGCTGCTCAAAACTGGACCAAATTTGGTCTGGATTTAAACATCCGGGGACAAAAAAAACGGACCGTGCTCCGTATGAGCAGCGCCGCAGGGGTCTAGTTTTTGCCCTCAAAACGGACCGATCCCGGGCAACTGAGCGGCCCGGCAGAAGATGGCCTTACCGCCCGCCCCAGGCAGCGTCTCAACTATAGCAGTACTATCGTAGTACTAGTAGCTAGAGTACTAATTAAGGTAGCTTTGCAGCTGGTATCAACTTTCAGGACCCACTAAACGCCGCGAGTTTCTGTACCCAAACAGGACGCCGGCGCCGTGCCGTGCACACCGCCTGTACGTGCCAGGAACACAGGGCAGGAGCGCCGATCGCGCGCCCTTGGCCGTTTTTCATGCATCCTTTGGCGGCGTGCACGCTTGTGTTTCTGTCCCTCTATACTGCACCTCGGCGATATATGTAGAACCGTTTCTTCTCGCCGGGCGGTCGGTCTACAATGCTGCCAACTTTGCAAAATCAGGCAAGATATATACCGCAAGAATTTGGGTTGTCACGGCCTTGTCATCAATCTAATCAGGAATGGAAGCTGAAAACCTGTTGTTCATGACTTGTTGTTATCGAAAAGTTCCTAGACTAACAAATCGTGATAAGTTTCTTTCTGCAGTTACTACAAGGAAGACGTGCGGCACTTCACTGCCACTTTGCCAGCCAGGGAAGGCTTGTCCGGCCTTCCGACCAAACATGCTACAGGTGCGGCTGGCCGGCTAGGCTGAAACCCAAGCCCCAACCTCGTGTAGCTAGCTGGGCGTCGAACGTAATGGCGAGGCGACGGCGTTGCCGTGCAGATTCAGCCGCTGCCGCGTCCCATCATTCAGCGAAATCGCGCACATGAACGAACAATCGATGCGGAGTCAGTTGTGTGGTCTACCGGAGCTGCAGCAGGCCGGGGTGCAGGACCATGGCTGGCTGCCCGGCCGGCATGCATCAATGTGGTCTCGGGAGTGGGTGACGACGACGTCCAGGACTCCAGCCTCCAGGAGGGGGTATTCAATGGTCACATCCCACCACGCACCAGCTCCGGGCCAGCAGCAGCAGTTAGTGCTACTACCGGCCCATGCGCGGCCACACATGCGTGCCCCCGGCGGCTCCGTTCATCCATCCTACTCCAAGCATTGCTATCCTGTCCTTGGATTCAATCATCACATATATATTCCCGCATAGCTAACGGTGATGTCAATGCTAACCGCCTGAGGACATGTTTGGTTCGATCAAATTTTCCCGTTATTTGATAACGGCGCTACCCAATTCCAATAAACGTGTTTGGTTAGCCCAGCCCGGTAACGGATACCGTGTAAACGAATAACAGCCCAGCACAATTTCGTTACAGCCCAACCCCCACCGTAAACAGGTCACGTTACCGCAGATGCTCGCTAAAAATTGAACGGACGCTCGCTCGAGATCTAACTTGTGCGACCCCCTCGTCCTCCTCCGTGTCCGCCGCCGTTGTCGCCCCTCCACCGAGTCCGGCGCCGGCACGGCACAGATTGGCGTCTTCCCCGCCATCATCTCCATCAGCGACACATGAAGAAAACCTGTGCCTATTCAGAGGGAAGGATCTGAGAGCTCTATCATCGCCGCCGTTGCCGGTACGAGGAACCAGCAAACAACGGTGAGGGGCCTTGCCTGGAGCGCTAGTTGAGGATGAGAAGATGCATGTTACGGAAGATTTGGAGGAGGTGATGCATGCCGTTGGTCATGGCAGGGATGGAAATTGCAGTAGGCAAAGATCCATTATGTGGAGATCTCCGTAATTGCTTCCCGGAGATGAACCAAACAGAATCATGTTTTACCCAATTCCCTTACCATTAACGGTGTAAATAATTACCCATTACGTTTGTGTTTGCACCGTTGAACCAAACACGTCCGAGATGCTCGTTTCATCAGCATTTTAGCAACGGTCTCGAAAGCTCTCATTGATTTTGACCCGTTTTGCACCACTGGGATTTCCCCCCTTTTTTTCGTGCAATTCTTGCGTTACAAATCCTTACTGTCTAAAGGTAGAGCGGCAGCAAATTTACGGCCCAAAGAACAGATTCAGCCCCAGCAGATGCTCTATATACAAGGAAGAGAGTGAAGGAAGGGTACAGCAAGACTACATGAGAGACTAACAGCTAGTGAAGCGGATAAAAGAAATGAGAGAGAGAGAGACTAACAGCTACTGTACAAGAGTTGAGTGAGCCATGTCAGGATCTAGAGGCACCAAAATGGCCATGGACATGGCCTACGGCATGGCAACAGCTTGGCCTAAAAACTACTCGTAACATCTATGGATTGCTTTAGCAGATCCAGGAACTCGGGCAAACACCAGTGACGGCTCAGATTGCAAGCTCCATCAGGCTGGTATTACAACCACCATGTAAGTTGGTTGTGTGCCTGGCCCTGGAGGCGTCTCGACTCCTGTTATGTCTTCATCTCCTTCTTCATTACCTTTCTCTAGAGCACGAATCCTGAAGATGGAAAACATGCTCAGTCAATGTCAAGATTCACTTTTTACATCTCATGTTATTACTTCTTGACCGGCTTTATCTAAAAAAAACTTCTTGACCGGCTTTATCTAAAAAAAACTTCTTGACCGGTTACATGAGCAAGCTAAACTTAATCGGAGCACTGATTTTGAATGCAATTTGAATGTGAAGAACAACACATTACCTTCCTCTGCAGATTGAAATCTGTGCTTCCAGAATATGAACTGGGATGTTCCCCGCTGTACGGCGATCGCTCACTTTTCATTCCTGGGTAGAAACCATGCATTTCCCCTGGTTTTCCTGGGGTGGAAAAGTACGGCGTCGACCTTCCGCTTGCCCATTGCTTCCCATCACCAGCACCAGGCGAGCAGTCGGACATCATGTAGTAAGAACTGAGATGCTGCTCCTGCCTACATATCGTAGGTGTCTCGTGTTGATTTTTCAGAACAGACATGGTGCTGAAACCTTGTTGGAAGAAGCAGCTGGATGGAGAGGAAGCCTGTGACTGTGGACTAGGAAACGACATGAACGGCGGTAGCCTTCCATGGGGCAGAAAGGAAGGCGATGCGGTAACATCGGGGCTCGAGCTAGGCAAAGGACAGCCTTCTACAGTTAAGCCTTGCTTTGCAGCTAGCTTAAGAATCTGTTTCTGGTTTAGCCCTGTTCCATAAAGCATGTTCCATAGGCTCCTTAGAGACTCCCTCTGGTTATGTATTACTTGATCCCTCATAGCCATCTCAATTTGAAGCTCAGCGTTACTCATCCCCTAAAGGATAACATTATATATAAGAAACTCGTGGGATATTATTATATTGTGCAAGGAACACAAAGAAAAGATCACTGGGAATTACTCACGAGAAGTCTGTACTGGCTGAGAATCTGCAGGTAGTTCTATTCCCATTGTTACTGGTAGCTTCCTCGATCATATCTTGGAGCTGACGCCTGCGACTCTCATTCAGTTCAATATCCTACAGGGAAAAACACAGCCATGTAAGCTTGCTTCAAGGAGATAGAAAGAAGACCTTCACCTATACATATACCTTTCTGTAGCCAGCACCAGCTTCATCATTATCACGGATGTTGTCAAGAATAACTTGTCTCCTTGATGTTAAGGCTTGCAAAACTGTATAATCCTTCTCATTCACCTGAATACAAAGCCATCAGTGCACTGTGTGTAATGTGGAATTTCTCAGATATCTGCTGCAACAATGGATGTAGGAAAGACCTGCTATGGTCTGTTTAATGAAATGTTACCAACCTGCGATCTCGCAATCGCGCCGTCAAGATGCTGGAGCTCCATCCGGTTATGCTTATTGGTTTCTTCGATCTCAAACAGCGCTTTCTGTAGATTTATGCGTTCCTGAACATTCTCACCAGTTTCCTGGCTCAGGATATTTAGCCAAGATAGCTCATTATCTGCAGCCTTTTCAGTAGGCTTTACACTTAACTGATGCTCCTTATCAGCTAATTCCTTTTTCAACTGAGAAACCTCACCCTACAAAGTGATGTCGTGACAGATTTTTTTAGTATTTTACTGTAGTCAGCAGTTCGGTAAAACCGTAGAAATTTACTTCTATCTCCACTAAGGCTAACCTGTAGATTCTGAATCATCCTCTGATAGTCTTCAACATGAGTGTCAATCGTTCCGATATTTTTCTGTATGGGAGAAAGAACAAACATCAGAATAATATAAATGGCCTACCTAAGCACATATGATTCAGAAACATAATTCATTCTGCTGTGTGAAGAAACGGGAGTGGAAAAATCCCTGGAGGTTCTGACTGGTTGGTAAAAGGAGTATCAACAGAAAAAGCATCTCGTTGTCTGAGCACTCAACCAAAAGAAATGACCCCTTACATGGACATGTGTTTTTATCTCCTTAGCACGATCTGCATACTTGAGTGTATTCGTAGTGTGATGATACTGATCATCAGCTGGCGATATTGTAGCAATCATAATAGTTCGGGAATTGCCAGAGAGACCATCCTTCAGGATGCGAGTTAATTTGCTGCAAATAGCTCGTGTCATATATCTAAAATGGACAGATTTGGTCCCGGATAGAAGAGTCTACACTTAAAATACCTGTTGCGATATGGAACGTATGCAAGACCTTTCTTATTTTGCTTGCCAAGGGCATTGATGCAATTTGCTAATGCTAGAAGTGATCGGTTAATATTGGCTCCATCTCTGAGCTTTTGGCCAAAGTTGTTTGTTTCAGAAGCCCTCTCACTGCTCATAGAAAATTGTTTTACAGCTTATTTCACTTGACATGGTAAAAAAAAAGCAGTCCAAAAATAATAGTTATTACCTGCCCGCGAGATCAACCAAGGCAAGCTTTCCACGAAGAACTTGACTACCATACTGTCCTTTCTGCTTTCGTCTTACAGTGATCTCCAGTACCGCGTGTGAACTTGAAAAAAGAGGAAAAACAGTATTTGCTAGTGAGAATAATGTAAAATGCCAGGCACTATTACCTGATGTAACTGTTTTTATAGACTCACAATCAAAAAAATTATCAGATTAAAGACATTAAGTAAACCTTTATTTGAAGTTGTAGTTTCCTAAGCAAAAGATGGATACCAATGAATGCATGGACAATAAAAAGGAAAGCAGAGAAAATTTACCGTGATGAAGTTGCATTTGCATGAATGCATGGACAATAAAAAGGAAAGCAGAGAAAATTTACCGTGATGAAGTTGCATTTGCTTCCGTGCTTTCTGTCTTGCGTCTACTGTTGCCTATGTTTAAGAGTTCAAGGATCTTATCTGCTGAATGAACCTAGTAAAATAAGAGTTTAGGCATCAAAAATTGGTATATGCGCTGAAAGCAATGAGGATTAACAGGCACACTTTCAAGGCACACTTTCAGAATATGCATACAGTAGACCACCAAGATATTGTAAAAAAAACATAAGAATGAAGGCTTCACACAAAACCAAGGACCAAACTGGTAATATATCTTATCATACATAAGAGTGACTGAATGTCTTTGAAAAAAAGGAATAAAATTGGCATTACAATTTTATTGCAGAGCCTTATCCCGCAAATTACTTAAAATCACAGCAAGCATATCTACTATTCTTTCTTTCTTCGTCGACTTAGCGGCTACTCAAATACTCCCTCTGTTTTTATATACAAGGCCACTATCTCAATTCCTAGATACCAAGAAAACAAAGCCAACTATTAAATAGCACAAATAACTATGTGGAAACCTCTTTTGTTCCATGCTAATTAAATATGTTGTATGTGGTGCCTCTTTCTCTATGGTTGCATGCAATATTCACATTAATGAGCTCCACTATACGAGGTAGAATTATAATCAATTCTTCTTGGGAAGAGATGGTGGCCTTGTATAGGTAGAAATTGTATTTTTTTATAGTGGCCTTGTATACAAAGACGGAGGGAGTAACAGATAACATTACTTATTGCAGAGCCTTATCCTGCAAAGTACTTAAAATCACAGCAAGTATATCTAATAGTCTTTCTTTCTTCGTCGACTTAGCGGCTACTCAAATAACAGATAACATTACGTTCACAAAAAAGAATTAGAAACGTTACAATGATAAAATAAAATGAGCAAATAACAGAAAAGAAGGCCACATGATCAAAACTATCAGCAGAAATATATATCTTCTTATTACCAGGCAAATTAAATGCAGAAGAAAGAGTTGTAAACCTTAATTCTTCTTAAACCGGCAACTATTATGCCATGCTCCGGATCCTCACGAAGCTCCAGGTGACCCGAGGATTTCTCAAGCAAATCATAGATAACCTGGAATTCAGAAAACCAATAACTGCTTCACTATTTTTTTTGATAAAGAATAACTGCTTCACTATAGCTTATATACAATACATTTATATCAGAAGGACGGTAGTTTAAACATTATTAACACAATAAACTGAACATTACCTCATTGTACACTTCCAGATATGAACATGACAGTTCAAATGTATCTGAACTATCATCTTTTTTTATTTGATCAAAGATCGTGCGAAAGCTCAGAACCATGAGACCAGGATCCTTGTGGCTTCCAACCATCGTATAAGTTTTGCCACTGTACAATCACATACAACAGAATATATAAACATGCATATGGAACAACTTCAGATAGTAGCTGAATATCCAAGTGTAGCAACAACCATTTTATATTAACATGATAAATGTGGACTAAAGAAACAAAGAAACATCAGCTAGAACCTGGGAACAGTTTGATTTTAGAACAATGATTAAACTGGAATGCCATTTTTTTTTCAGGAAAGAAACGAATCTATTATAAAAGTTCACCAGCAGTACAAAGTACCCCAAACATAATAAAAATTACATCGAGGTTCTTGGACCACCCAACGACCACTACTGCAAACTAGAATGCAAATTGACTAGGTGTGAAGCAAATACAATCTGGGTTGACAAGCATTTAATCACTTTTTAACACTAAATCACATCATTACGAGATAAGCTGAGCAGGTATAGTACACATCGCAAAAATCTGGAAATGAGGAAATTCAGGCAAATATAATACAGTATGTTAATTCAATGGTCATATCAGAAGACACATTTGGACAGCATAGCATCCATTTCTTTAATTTCATTAAGCATCTGAAATGTACAACATATTTAACGACATAAACATATGAGATCCTTGAGTACTGTGAAATGTGAAGGTGCATAAGCAGCCTGCTTATTGTAGTAAATGCATACCTTCCAGTAGAACCATAAGCAAAGACTGTCACATTGAGGCCTTGAACTACACCCAAAACTGTGGAAGAAATATTCTTATATACCTCCTGTACAATGAATACATTTATCAAATTAAAATCTTGAGATGTTATATTGTGAAACGTGAAGTACAAGAACACAGCATTTGTTCCAGCAATTAGCTGACTACAGCATTTCTCCACATCTTAAATCCATAGACATCAATATGATTCTCAATTCTCATCTTGCAGTTTCCATATATGGTTCAGTAATAGTAACTTAGTATGAAAAATAGTACTAGATAGCAAAACATATCCTATTGGCAGTCAGTTTCATAGAAATGCATTTGACAACTGCACTTGTTGGGTTGTGTTAATGCACAACATAGTATATTATTAAAACAAGGCAAGAAATTCCCTCATTGCGGAGAACAAAATATATGGCACTCATATTTGTGGACCTTGTTCATAATGGTAGAGATTAGTCAGGCTACAAATTAGAGCTGTCGAACTAGAAATACACCTATAGGAAATAAACCTATAAATTCAAATGTTAACACAATAGAAACAAGTGGGTACTGGGTTAGAAACATGGTTGTAGAGTGGACTACTGGTAGGTATTGTATCAGGGAGACCGTGGGATAAAAGAGGACTGCCTAGCTAGTTGCACTTAATTAGAGTTTACAGGGTAAGCAGTGAAGATAAAGTATAACACATGCCTCAGGCTCCAGTTGATGGCTCTGATAAAAGATCTAGGTTTTGGAAATTGGTTCTCTAAACTGCAGTCCTTTTCCCAGCAGAAGTATATGCGTTAGGTAGCATACCTAACAGTAAGAATACAGCCAAGGGTTTGTTTTGTTCCGGTCTAAATTGGCGTTTTGTAGATGCCAATAGTATTGTTCCAACTTTCAACAATGGAAAGCAACAGAAACTCCTAAGATTGACAATTAATAATCCAAAGAAGTTAGTTGCGGTTTGGCCTCCTTGGAGTACTATTTCCTAAAAGTGCAAAGATATGACCAATTTAGGGCCTTCCAAGCTAGGATGCAGACATCAAACACTTACTGCAATCAGCATAAATAAATAAATGCAGTGTCCAAAGCAGGCAAAGCAATTCCAGATTAGAGAAGCTGAAGCTAATAGGCTATATATAAGCTTGCGTACCGTATTTGAGCATCCGGGCGCGTACACGTGATCGAAGCTGTATCTTTTCTCCTTGGTCCGGTTTTGGATGAGGTCGAGGTAGCCCTTTGACAGATCGGGGTCCAAGACAGCCACATTCTGAAGAATCATACGGGCACCACATCACTACCATACCATCAACGGCAAAAAGAAGTTCCAACCACACAGTGCCATTGCACGAAACCAAACCGAGCTGCCTCTGTTTACCTTATCATCGATGACCTGTATGATATGCCGGGAGCGGCGCCGCTCGTTGTCGGTCAGTGGCCTGCACTTGACAGCCACCTGCCCAAAGAAAGCACACACACCGTATGAGCAACGAGCGAGAAGTGCAAGCAATGAGGTAAAATCCCAGTACATTGCATTCCCATGTATCGCGAACGGAGGGATCTGTACCTGCAGGGTGGCCGTCTGCCTGGAAGCCGGAGCCCGGATGCTTGGCATTGCCTGGAACCTTCCTTCGCGCCTCCCTCCTCCTCCCGAAACCGAAAGATGCGATTCTAATCCACCAGCAACCAACGCCAACGAGGCTTCGGAATCACGCCACGGGGAGGCGGCGAAAAGGCGAGGCGCATCCCCACCGCACCAGCAGCGGCGGCGAAAAGGGGCTCGCGAAAAGGTGTTCCCTACTGCTGCTGGTGCTGCACTGGATTGCCTGTCCCTGGCCACCAGCACTACGGGGCGCCGCCGCCGCCCAGATACAGCTCCACAAATGCCAGAAGATCGGCCAGAAACGCCACCGGAGCTCGGCCGAATCAACAAAAATGCGACCCACGGGGAGCCGTTTCCGCTTCCACGGGCGCACCAGTTAGGAACCGCCCAAAAGCTCCCGACAGAGGAACAGTTGCTCTGTAGAAGAAGAAAAAAAAAATGGCAGCTCGGCCGGCCCGGCTCGAGCGCGTGCGTATGATTCGGTGGGTGGCACGACGGGACTGCTGGAGGAGACGCGGGTGTGCGTACGAAGAGATTCAGGGGGGCGAAGGAGGGGAGTGGGAGGAGGCGGAGGCGGAGGTGGAGGTGGTGGTTTAATGGGGCGAAGAATAATTAATTGGCGGCAGCTGGAGAAGGCGACACGGAACGGAAGGGGAGAGGTGGGGCGCGTCGCGCCTGCGGAGTGAGCCCCACTCCTCGCCAACGGTCCGTTGCTTTTGCGCCTCTCTCTCGCTCCGGTACGCGACGCCGTACGTACCCTGCAGTCCTGCACCGCCCCTGCGTCACAAACACACACGCGGGTAGGGCAACACAGGCGCACAGCTCACCTATCCTTTCCCTGCCAGGTCTCCCGCTTACTCTCGTGTACAGCTAGAACTGGATGCTTGCTACTGCTGGAGTCCACCCATAGAGTGCAACAAAAAAAGGACAGTGTGGCCGAGTTGGAGAACCATTTGGTTGCAAGTCTATCCATGATGCAACACGTTAGGACATCTCCAGCGGGGCTGCTCAAATGCGGACCAATTTGGTCCGCATTTTGTCTGTTTGAGCAGCCGTCCGTGGCCGTGTCCGGCCGGATTTGGGCCCTGCACCCAGCGGGGCTGCTCATTTAGTGGCCGGACATTAAAATTTTTTTTCTAGTTTTTTCTTCTCATCCATACTTTGAGTCTAAAACAAACACAAAACTAAATAAAATACGAGTTATTTATTACAAATTTGACCGTTTAATAAGAAAACAAATAAGTCTTAGCTAAAATAAAAAAAAACTACTGGTTTCCAACGAAGTTCCAGATGTGTTGCACCAAATCATCCCGAAGTGTGAGGTGGGTGTCCTGATCACGCAACTCGTACTGGAAGTCGATGAAATCCGCAAATGTTGCCACTCCTGGCTGGGGCTCCACGTTCTCACCCTGAAACAACCAGTTCTCGTCGTAGACGCTGTCATCGCGCTCATCCTCTATGATCATGTTGTGCATGATCACACAAGCAGTCATCACCGACCACATAATCTCCGGGCTCCATGTTCGAGCAGGGTGGCGAACAATAGCCCATCGAGATTGAAGCGCACCAAAAGCACGCTCCACATCCTTTCGGGCACTCTCCTGCTCTTGGGCAAACCGCTTCCTCATCTCACCTTGAGGATTGGAGATGGTCTTCACAAAGGTAGCCCACTGGGGATAGATACCATCTGCCAGGTAGTATCCCTTTGTGTAGTGGTGGCCGTTGATATCATAGCTCACCTCGGGGGAGTTGCCTACGGCAAGTCTGCCAAACACCGGAGAGCGCTGGAGCACGTTGATATCATTGTGTGAACCTGCCATGCCGAAGAACGAGTGCCAAATCCACAGATCATGCGAAGCAACTGCTTCGAGAATAACCGTGCACTCACCAACATGGCCCTTGTACTGCCCCTGCCAACCAAATGGGCAGTTCTTCCACTCCCAGTGCATACAATCGATGCTTCCAAGCATCCCAGGCCACCCTCTGCTCTCGTTGATCGACAACAGACGCTGAGTGTCGGCAACAGTAGGTTCCCTCAAGTACTCCGGGCCGAACACCTGAACCACAGCTTCACAAAACTTGTACATAGCCTCCAGGCACATTGATTCACTCATACGCAAGTACTCGTCAACCAGATCACCAGCTACTCCGTATGCAAGCATCCGAATTGCCGCGGTGCATTTTTGATAAGAAGTGAAACCAAGCTTACCGGTGGCATCGGGCTTGCACTTGAACCAATCGTTGTAGTCGAGGACGCCGAGCCGAATGCGGTTGAACAAGTCCCTTTTCATCCGAAAACGGCGCCGGAATAGTTTCGCCGTGTACACCGGATTGGTGGGGTGGAAGTAGTCGTTCCACAGCTGCAAATGGCCGGCCGCTCTGCCCCTTTCCAAGCCCGGCGCACGGCCGGGGATGGACCCTCTGAACACCGGCCGCATCCTTGCGATGTGGTCATTGACCACGAGAGTGGCAACGAGGATGTCGCTCTCGTCCTCGGAATCGGAGTCCGACGAGGACGAGTACATGATGAAGTTGTTGAAGAAGAACTCGTCGCCGCTATCCGCCATTTTTTTGGGCCGAGGTCGGGCAGGCACACGGACGAACAGCTTGTGTGCGCCCGTGGAGGTGGGGGGAGGTGGAGCGGGCTGTACGAAGGCCGGTGAGCCTCCTGCGGGGCAGGCGGTGGCGCGGCGGCGTGGGAGGGAGTTGGGGGGAGGTGGACGTCGCCGGCGAGGGGCCGAACGGTGGTCGTGGTCGCGAAATCGGCGACCTACCGACGGCGAGGTGGGTCGCTGGCGGCGCGGGGGGGGAGGAGGGGGGTTTTTTGCGTGGCAGGGAGTGTGTCCACGGGACACTTTTGTTGTCCGCGGGGCTGCTCAAATCTGACCCAAATTTGGGTCGGATTTGAGCATCCGCGGACAAAAAAACGGACCGCGGTCCGTATGAGCAGCGCCGCTGGGGCCTGGTTTTGGCCCAGGCTGCTCAAATCCGGCCGGTCCGGGCCAAATGAGCAGCCCCGCTGGAGATGTCCTTATGGCCATCTTACACACAAGACATTCATCCATCGAACTACTCCCTCCGTCTCAAAATAACTGTCGTTGGAATGGGCCAAATGAATTTATCTGACAGTACAATATGCCTAGATTCATCCATATTTTGAGACGGAGGGAGTAGGGTTTTTTTTTCAACAAAAGGATAATTCCAGATGATCCATACATCTAGGCTATGCAACAACAAGTTTAAAACTAGTCGCGTGTTATGATCATTTTCCATGTCTCGGTTATGCATTGCCTCGGTTGCGGCATGGACATATGCGTCGTGGATTTAGGATCTGGAATCTCGGACCCCGTCTATGGCTTATGTCATAGGAGAGAACCACTAGAGCACAATGTCTTGAGGTGGAAATCACCGTGGAATCAAAACCATGTCCGCACAAAACGGGTTCTCGAGTATCTCCTACCGGCGTCCTCCACCACCATCGATGAGAATGCCCGACACTACTGATCGTCGACACCGATCCCACGTACCGAGTAAATGCTAAAACCCAACTATCGGGCAACGATAAAGTGCTCTGATATGCCATGACTCTTCAACACAAGACAAGGTACCATGCTACCAACCGATCTGGTCGGTCCTGAAGCACGCCTCCATGATTGCGTCGGAATCAAATCATGTTTTGAGCTGATGAGGCTAGTCGCACGAGGAGACTTGACCACACGCATCTGCAAATTGGCTAAGCAAGGTACTCCCTCCGTTCACAATTACTTTGCAATCTGGGTTTAGTCAAAGTCAAACTTTGTTAAGTTTGACCAAATATTTAGGAAAAAATATCAATATGTATAATGTAATATCCATAGTATTAGAATCTGAAGGGAATATGCCCGAGAGGCAATAATAAAATGGTTATTATCTTATTCCTTGTTTATGATGAATGTTTATTTCTCATGCTAGAATTGTATTAACCGGAAACGTTGATACATGTGTGCTTAATAAACAAACAATGGTTCCTAGTAAAGCCTCTCTTTTAACTAGCTCGTTGATTAATAGATGATCAAGGTTTCCTGATCATGAACATTGGATGTTATTAATCACGGGGTCATGTCATTAGAAGAATGATGTGATGAACATATACCCAAAGAGAATATAGCAATGCGATCAAGTCATTTAGTTTACATTGTTATATCAAACATACAAAATAACTTATTCCTTAGACTTTGAGATCATGTCAATCACTGATACCGGAAGAGTGCTTTGATGGCATCAAACGTCACACCGTAACAGGGTGACTATAAAGGTGTCGTTAAGTATTCGGAAAGTATTAGTTGAGGATCATGGATCAAGAGTGGGATTTGTCCATCCAAATGACGGAGAGATATACTCTGGGCCCTCTCGGTGATATCACATCGAAACCGCTTGCAAGCACGTGATATGATCACAAGGATGTTATATCACGGGAACGAGAAAAGAGTACTTGTCGGTAACGAGATTGAACAAGGTATGGTTGATACCAATGATCGAATCTCGGACAAGTAAAATATCGCGAGACAAAGGGAATAGTTCACGGCGTTGTTGGTTCACACGATCACGAGAGTCATCGTTGAATATATAGGAGTCATCACGGATCTCCAGATCCCGCTGTTGATTATTGATCGGAGAGGAGTCTCGATCATGTCTATCTTATTCGCGAACCGTAGGGTGACACACTTAAGGTTCGATGACGCGTTTGAGAGGATACGGAATATCGAAGAATATTTTGGGCAGCACCGAAATTGTTTCGGGGAAAATTGAAATAGTTCAAGGGGTTTTTCGTCGAATGGTTGTTAATAGAATTAACAAATGATTCGAGGTGCTTTATGCAAATGTTTGTTAATAGAATTAACAAATGCTGAAATAAAGAAATAAAAATGTTTTATTGATTTATTAAAGAAAAACTCTTGGATTTTCTAAGTGGGGTTTAAAGGAAAATGAGTGGGTGTGAGTGGAGTGTCCACTCACATCATGAGGGAAGAGGTGGGGGCACACCATGGGGCTGGCCGCACCCCCCTTGGGCTGCCTCCCCCCTCTCCTATAAAAGGAGGGTGAGAGCTCTCCCTCCTCCACACACTTGGTCACTTCCATTTCCTTCCACCCGCTGCTCCATTTCATGGTCTCCGGCTTGGCGAAGCCCTGACCGTGGGATTCTTCACCACCACCACGTCGTCGTGCTGCTGGAGTTCTGAGGGATCCTCTACTTCCGCGCCCCGCTGGAACGAGGGAACGGAGGTCGTCATCAACCGTACGTGTGACCGATCACGGATGCACCGCCGGATTGCGGTGCCATCTTCTCGCTATCGGGATCGGTGTGAGTACGACTACGCCAACAACGAGATTTGATCTCGTACCACTTTGAGTCTTCGAGGGTATGTGTTCTCCTTAACCCTCTTGTTGCCCGTTGCACTTCGTCTCATAGATTAGATCTTGGCCTTTCGGGTATCTCTCGCGTAGGAAAATTTTTGTTTTCTATGCTACGTTCCCCTTCAGTGGTATCAGAGCCGGATCTATGCGTAGATGTTTTGTACGGGTAGAACACATAGGTGTGTGTGGGCGTTGATGATCATGTTATTACCTCCTTGATTATTTTATGATCTTAGTGGCATAGTGGGATGAAGCGGCCCGGACTAACCTTACATGTCCACGTACATGAGACTTGTTCCACAACTGACATGCAACTTGTATTGCATAAGTGGCTTGCGGGTGTCTGTTTCTCCTACTATAGTTAAGATCTAATCTATGAAGGGTTGTTAAAAATGTGTTTATCAACGTTGTGGTTGATGTTCGTAGGTATGAACGGTTCTATCATCGAAAGCCCTAAGCCACGTAAAATATGCAAAAATAATTTAGAGGCGTCTAACTAGTTTTTGCTGGGCTTGTGATGTGATATGGTCAATATTACAAATTTGATTATGAGATGATCTATTTTGTAAATTATTGATATACCGGAAGGTATCCATATGGTTGTCTTCTTATGGATGGACAATCAAGTTTGGGGTACCGTGGTACTTGGTACCACGCCGGTGGAATGATTGAGATCATACCATAATGCACATGATGGAGATCAAGTGCAAGAAGGACCATATCATATCACGTTATCCTTTCATGTGATGTCTGTGATGTTAATACTTTTTATGCATCTTGTTTTGCTTAGATAACGATAGTAGCATTATAAGATGATCCCTCTCACTTAATATCAAGATAATAATGTGTTCTTCCTTAAAGTATGCACCGTTAAGAAAGTTCGTCGTTTCGAGACACCACGTGATGATCGGGTGTGACAGACTCAACGTTCGCATACAACGGGTGTTTTCAAGCCTAGCATGTACAGACATGGCCTTGAAACACACGCAATACTACGGTTCTACTTGGCGAGCCTAGCATGTACAGACATGGCCTCGGAACACGTAACCGAAAGGTAAAGCATGAGTCATATGGCTGATATGATGAACATGTCGATGTTCGCCTTTGAAGCTACATCATCTCACGTGATGATCGGTTTTGGTGTAGTGAATTTGGTTCGTGTAATCACTAAAGACGACTAAGAGGGATGTTGTTTTTGAGTGGGAGTTCATGGTTTAATTTTTTGAATTAACTTGAACTTATTTATCATGAACAACAAATCAAAGTGAATTTGCACAAATTGTAGTATTCATTGGCATCTATAATTACCTTACACTTAGATTGTTAATTGAGATATAACTGTTATGATCTGGTAAATACCATTTAAGATTGGTACCGTATTAGTGATATTTAAAATTGAGTCCTATTGTAGATTTTTTGGTATTTCCTACCTAGCTCCATATGGTTAATGATTGATTAATCTAGAGAGCAAATAATTCCTACTTAGAATCCAGAGTCATGGTTGCTTCCGTATTACTTTATCTTCAAAAGAATGTTTTGTTGATCAAGGTGATTTAGGAACTGAAAAGAGTTGTTTTCAGAAACAATCAAGTGAAAGATATATTGATATCTAGAAACTTATTTGTGGCAACATGACTGAGTATAATTTAGCGTGACAATGTTTGCTTATATTATCTGAATATATGCAAATTTAGCGTGACAATGTTTGCTTATATTATCTGAATATATGCAATGATTGGAGACGCTAGGCGTTTGAATATTCCAAGAAATTGGATGCTAAAAATTATCCTCCAAATTCCTTCCTTCGAGCTATAGTAGCTTAATCATAAAATTGTTATGATGGGATGGATTAAAAGTATGTGTAAAGTCGTTTACCTTACTTGGAAATTGCTAAGAGTGGAATCTAGAAGAATATTATTAATATGGTGATATTAGTAGAACAATCAAACTCAAAGTATGACTCAATGGGTGATAGTATATCACTAACACGCCAAAGAAAATGAGCTAGTAAGACTAGCATTGTTTGATGTTG
The DNA here is from genome assembly GCA_028641055.1 of Alopecurus myosuroides. Taxonomy (NCBI): domain Eukaryota; kingdom Viridiplantae; phylum Streptophyta; class Magnoliopsida; order Poales; family Poaceae; genus Alopecurus; species Alopecurus myosuroides. The sequence continues at coordinate 152,082,409 of CM054057.1, forward strand.
AATGATTCTTCTATAAAGGAAAGGGAATATTGAAAATAGAATTACAAAAGATATATGGCAGAAAAAGAAGATAACTGGAAAGTCCAGCTCAGGAGTATATACTTGATATACAAGTTATAGATGTATTACTAGTTAACAAAGTATTTTTGGTATTTTGATACAACATTGGTTGGTATGAGTTGTCATACAAAGCAACGCAATGCAAGAAATACAAGGGCCTAAAAGGAACTAGTAATAGATGTGGAATCGATTATGACAAGAACATAAATAAAGTGTTATTGTGTTCATTGTCGTATCTAACCAAACAGTCAAGATTTATTTGAAGAACTTAATAAGTTGTTATTTTGTTCTAGTCTTTTGTGAGAACAAATGAGATTGTTCAAACGATGACCATATTCCATAATTGATGGATATGTTAATATAAATCATGTTGGTAAAGTAAACATCTATAAGACTGAATGCTAAACGTTGCAAGACGTAAAAGATTTTCACTTAAATTGTGACACCACCATTTTAGTTCATATCGGAAAGGAAAACATGAAGGAACTCCATATTGATGGACTTTCAGAGTCATTTTGTTTTGAATAAATTGACGCTTGTGAGACCTCTTCCAAAAGATGACTAGAATTCCATTCATAGGCCAAAGTAGAATGGACGACTAATTTAGTGGAGATTATACATATTGATGTATATAGTCCATTATGTGTAGTCATGTATGGTGGATTAATTTTTCCTTCATAAAATTCTCTCGACGACTTGAGTAGATATGTGAGTATATCTATTTAAAGGGAACAGAGTTTGACATTTTGAATTGGTTCAAAAGGTTGTTAATATGAAGTTAAAATCAATGTAACAAGATAATCAAGTATTTATGATTGGATCATAAAGGATAAAGTTTGAGTTACAAGTTTAGCAAAACATCTGAGAAGTTGCAGAATTGTTCTACAACTTATACTTCTCGAATACCCCACATTAGATTGGAGTATTCAAAAGACAAAATCAAACCCTGTTTGACATGGTAAGATTAATAAAATTGCCATTATAATTTTGTAGTTTATACATTAGTGACAACCGTTTTTCCACTGAAAAGAGCACCATCATGATCCGCTGAAATTGAAAACATATAAGATATGGTTTGGGTAGTGACCCGAATTGTCACTTTCTTAAGTTTTGGTATGCTTAGCATGTGTAAAATGTTTACAACCAAAATAGGATAAATATATGTTTATAAGGTTATCCTAAATAAAACATTGGGTATTTCTCCTATCACCGAACCAAAAGACAAATGTTGTTTGTCAGAAAGGGTTGATTTCTCGAGAAAGTAGTTCTTGCGAAACAAGTGAGTGGGAGCACAGTACAAACTCAACGAGATTAGAGAATCTTCGTTATCATGTCAAGAGTAGCGCAGCACTGGAAGTTGTTCTGGGGTTTACTATTTTGACTAAGTAGAAGACACTACAAATGTTGTAGAAACTTCAAATGAGTTTGCGAACTGTACCAGAAAAGTCCAAAAACTTTGTACTTAGAACAACTTGTGGTTTAAGTGTAAAGTGTTGTTTTGACAACAAAAGGACCTGAACCTTATAAAGGAAGCAAATGATGGGCCCTGGCTTCGTAAAATTGACTATGAGTCATTATATCCGCCATAGTATCCTTGTATGAATATCAAGTATGTGACTTGGTAGTCCTTTCGATAGGCATGATGCCTAACGATAGCAAAAGGGTCTATATAGCGACAAAGACATGGATTTTACATCCTTTGAAAGTTGTACTTATCGAAAAGTTGTTTTCGACGAAGTTCAAAGAGTTCACTACTACAAGATTTTGATCTTCCGTAGTGATGCTTAGTCTTTGCAGATAGTTCTAGCAAAGTTACATATTATGATATGGCAGTTGAATAACAAAACCAACTCTCCTCTCAAGGAAGTTTTATCAAGGATGTGTACCTGACACAGTCTGAGAGTTTTGTAAAATTCAAAAAGGTTGCTAGAAAGGTATGCACACTTCAATGGTTGAAGTGAGCATAACGAAGTTGAAATCTTTACCTTAATGAAGTTATCAAAAGAGTTTGATTCCATCATGAACGATAAAGATGCTTGTAAAGTTACAAGAAATTAAGTGGGAGCGCTATGACATATTTCCAATACTTTATGTAGATGACATATGGTTGATTGGAAAATATGTATTTTAAATTAACACGGTTAATATTTTCGATTTCATATTGATGAAAGGCTTAGAAGATATTGGGCATCGATATCTATAAAAGATGGATTGACGCACCTGATATGATTGAAGCCAAATTACATAGATGAAATATTGAAGTAAGTCAATATAAAATTGATAAGAAGGAGTTCTTGTCACATGGAAAATAATTGAGCAAGATTCATGTGTTTTGACACATGATGAGCATCATTGAAATTGAGATTTCTAAGTCATGTTTCCATGCTATGTACACAACCAGATGAGTCCTATGCTATAGAATGTTATAGTAGGATAATTCATATGATGATTAGACAACAGTGGGAGAGATCCTTGTGTCATTTTAGAAATGCTAAGGATATGTTTTCCTATATAGTAATGACAAAATATTAGTTGTAATATGTTACACTAATAGTCTTGTCATTTATTCAAGTAATTTTATCTCAATTAAAATATGTGATGAAGGGTAGCACAATAGGATGGAAGAAAGTTCCATGCTGGATTTGAAAGAGTTTCAAAATTAAAATATTGTGACAGATACTACAACAAAGGCTAAAGTATATCGTTGTGTTAACAACTGATAATAAGCGTATTTTGTGTCAAGGAGTTCTTTATTGAACTTGGTGAATTTCCAAGAATGCTAAAACTTTGAAGCTACATTTTCACAATGTTAGTAACATCAGTTTAAGCTGAGGAATTAAGGTATCACCGGAACTTGGTGAATTTCCAAGAATGCTAACACTATGAAGCTACATTTTCACAATGTTAGTGACATCAGTTTAAGCTGAGGAATTAAGTTTTCACCGATTGACCATATATATACAAAGCCATCTCATTAGAGAATGAGTGATGCGTGTAGACGCAAAGAACATGCAAATACAATAAGGACCTGAACAGTTCAGATCTTTTTGATGATGTTTACCACATGCGAAGCATGGTAATAACACTGGAACGCCATATGTGTTAAAGTGCTTACAGACTAGATTATTGACTCTAGTGCAAGTGGGAGACTGAAGGGAATATGCCCGAGAGGCAATAATAAAATGGTTATTATCTTATTCCTTGTTTATGATGAATGTTTATTTCTCATGCTAGAATTGTATTAACCGGAAACGTTGATACATGTGTGCTTAATAAACAAACAATGGTTCCTAGTAAAGCCTCTCTTTTAACTAGCTCGTTGATTAATAGATGATCAAGGTTTCCTGATCATGAACATTGGATGTTATTAATCACGGGGTCATGTCATTAGAAGAATGATGTGATGAACATATACCCAAAGAGAATATAGCAATGCGATCAAGTCATTTAGTTTACATTGTTATATCAAACATACAAAGTAACTTATTCCTTAGACTTTGAGATCATGTCAATCACTGATACCGGAAGAGTGCTTTGATGGCATCAAACGTCACACCGTAACAGGGTGACTATAAAGGTGTCGTTAAGTATTCGGAAAGTATTAGTTGAGGATCATGGATCAAGAGTGGGATTTGTCCATCCAAATGACGGAGAGATATACTCTGGGCCCTCTCGGTGATATCACATCGAAACCGCTTGCAAGCATGTGATATGATCACAAGGATGTTATATCACGGGAACGAGAAAAGAGTACTTGTCGGTAACGAGATTGAACAAGGTATGGTTGATACCAATGATCGAATCTCGGACAAGTAAAATATCGCGAGACAAAGGGAATAGTTCACGGCGTTGTTGGTTCACACGATCACGAGAGTCATCGTTGAATATATAGGAGTCATCACGGATCTCCAGATCCCGCTGTTGATTATTGATCGGAGAGGAGTCTCGATCATGTCTATCTTATTCGCGAACCGTAGGGTGACACACTTAAGGTTCGATGACGCGTTTGAGAGGATACGGAATATCGAAGAATATTTTGGGCAGCACCGAAATTGTTTCGGGGAAAATTGAAATAGTTCAAGGGGTTTTTCGTCGAATGGTTGTTAATAGAATTAACAAATGATTCGAGGTGCTTTATGCAAATGTTTGTTAATAGAATTAACAAATGCTGAAATAAAGAAATAAAAATGTTTTATTGATTTATTAAAGAAAAACTCTTGGATTTTCTAAGTGGGGTTTAAAGGAAAATGAGTGGGTGTGAGTGGAGTGTCCACTCACATCATGAGGGAAGAGGTGGGGGCACACCATGGGGCTGGCCGCACCCCCCTTGGGCTGCCTCCCCCCTCTCCTATAAAAGGAGGGTGAGAGCTCTCCCTCCTCCACACACTTGGTCACTTCCATTTCCTTCCACCCGCTGCTCCATTTCATGGTCTCCGGCTTGGCGAAGCCCTGACCGTGGGATTCTTCACCACCACCACGTCGTCGTGCTGCTGGAGTTCTGAGGGATCCTCTACTTCCGCGCCCCGCTGGAACGAGGGAACGGAGGTCGTCATCAACCGTACGTGTGACCGATCACGGATGCACCGCCGGATTGCGGTGCCATCTTCTCGCTATCGGGATCGGTGTGAGTACGACTACGCCAACAACGAGATTTGATCTCGTACCACTTTGAGTCTTCGAGGGTATGTGTTCTCCTTAACCCTCTTGTTGCCCGTTGCACTTCGTCTCATAGATTAGATCTTGGCCTTTCGGGTATCTCTCGCGTAGGAAATTTTTTGTTTTCTATGCTACGTTCCCCTTCAGAATCTTCATAAAGTATTTTTTTTCATATTATGTGCTCTTGGTACTATAGATTTTGATATCTTTTTCTATATTCTTGATGAAATTTGACTTTGACTAAACCCAAAACACGAAGTAAATAAAAACGGAGAGAGTACCTTGATTGAGGAACAAGAGGCATCATTGCATCATTCCACTCAAGTAGGTGGGAATAGATCAACTTTGCAGTATGGTGCACAACTTATGGTGTCAATGTAACATTTTTTATTTTGTGGTCCATCTATTATGAGCATCATTGGAGACGCAACCTTAAACTCTAGCCGACAAGCTCCTCTTCGCCTACACAGTCTTTCAACGATCGATTATAGCCTCACACGACACCTGGTCACATCTACTCTCTCCCACTTAGCGCATCAGAACTCATTGTTATTATATAGAAGAAAGACACGTTCTCAACTTCGCAACCTAGATTTCAAGTCAGACGAAGAATCAGATCAAGAGACGTCTGGGGCCATATCGAAGTTATAGAATCATCGAATAGTTGTGATTAGGGTTGAAAACCGCATGAATCCATAGCTACCTATTTCTCCCTGAAATGGTCTGATGAAACATTAGTTCACTTGACACATAAGAGTAAAGCATTGCTTCTTTCCGGCCATCGTACGTGGTAGCAGATCGGGGTAGACCCTGAATACTAGATATGACAAAAAAAAATAACAGTGTCACATTCGGTCATTGAGACACGATGAGGGCATACGGTGCGTGCTTTAGGCCCAACTAGTTGTTTGTGTGTCCCATGTTTTGCACATGAGTTCAACTATTGAGTTCTTCATTTTTGTTCATGTATGACCGGCTATGGTTACATGAGGACACGCACATGAGCCATGACATGTTGTGACAACATGATATTGAATTGAATACACCACTTGGTTCATCAAAAAGTCAGAATTCATGGCCACATACATCAACACTCGCGGAAAATATAATTCAACACTCCCTCTAGCGTGTCACGTGTATGTTTTATCGGATCTTCGTGGGATCGATGTAGGCCATAACTATTTTTTATTAAATAGCGTGTTGGCGAGGTTTAGGAATCGAAGTTTCTCAGTTCTTACACCATAGTATTAAATTGTGTGCACATGATGAATTCACATAAAATTCTGAAAAAATAGAGAAGGACAGATATAGTATATTTCAACACGAGTTTTTTTTTCCGGTTCATCCCTTATGATATTTATCTACTCCCTCCGTCTCAAATTAATTGTATCAAACTTTGACAAAAGTGGTTGTATCTAGACATAGTCTGATGTTAGATACATCCACTTTTGGCAAATTTTGAGACACTTAATTTGAGACAGAGGGAGTATAAGATATATTCCTATTTCAAAATAATATGTATGTCTTAGGAAAACGCAATAGGCAAGTTTGGTTTCCTGTGAGGCCTCCAACCATGGTGTGGGATGCAAAAAAACGCATGTTTGGTTGTGTGGCCAATTTGAAAGCATGACATATACACGGACTTGCATCTTCACTCGAATTTCGTATCCGACCGAACAGATTTGGCCAGCACTTTGTGGACAATCAAATATTGTGTAGAACATGGTACATGTCAGGGCATCTCCAGCCGTCCCCCCCAGAGCCCCCCCAAGGGGCTTTTTTCGCGGCGGAAGCGGCGAATAGCGCCGTTTCTTCACCACTCTCCCCCCCCCAGAGGCCCAAATAGCGCCGTTTCGGCGCTATTTGGCGCCGCGGCACCCAGGCCGAACCCAGCCCGCTGGGTTCGGCCTGGGGGGGCGAAACTGCGAGGCCGCGCGGGCGGGCCAACGCTGTCAGTGACGCGCCGGGAAAGCGCGGGAACGGAAACCCCCGCCCGTGACTTCCTTCTCGGCGCCCGCGCCGTCAAAGGCTGTCGGAGGCGGCCGGCCAGTGCATGCAGCGGCGACACGCGTGGCCAGTCAAAGTCCACCGGATTAATGGCGGTGCGGCAGCGGCGACACGCGCGGCGCGGCGACTGGCCCAGCCAGGCTATAAAAACGGTGGCCGCGCCCTCCCCGTACGCACATTCTCGACCCCTCCTCGCCGTTCTTTTCTCCACCTTCGAACCCCGCCGCAATGGACAACCACTGGGAGGCGTGGCCCGAGAGCGACGACGACGAGCTGCAGCCAGCGCAACGAGCTGCACCGGAGCCGCAGGTGGTGGCGCCGGAGTAGCCGCCCGAGCACGACGAGGCGCGCGAAGCACGGCGGGCTGCCCGCCACTGGAGGCGCGAGGTGAGGAGGCAGCCGGTGTGGCCCGAGCAGCACGCCGGGCTGCACTCCTTCGAGACCTCGCAGAACGAGGACGCGTACCGCAAGGTGCGCGGCGTCCTCGAGCAGGCCGCGGCGGCGGAGGCAGCCGCCGTTCGAGCCTCCCTGGAGACGCACCAGCGGGAGGAGGCGGCGCGAGCGGTGCGCCGCCAGATGGCCCGGCGGGCTGCCTCCGTCGAGCAGGAGGGCGTCATCGCCCTCTACGAGGCGCAGCGTGAGTTGGCGCTGTAGGGTGAGCGGCGGCGCAACCGCCCGCCCTCTGAGCAGGCGCAGCTGCACCGGCTGCGCCTGCAGGCCCGAGCGGAGCGGGCGGAGCAGCGCCGTCTCGCCGCGGCGAGCCAGGACGGAGCTGGACCCTCCAACCAGCACCGCCACGACGAAGCGTAGACGTAGGCGTAGTCATCGCGTAGTATCCGCTGTTTTTAGTTTAAATTTATCGTTTTAGCTTTAAATTCGCGCCGAATATGTACGCAGTTTCAAATTTCAATAAAATTTCGACTAGTTTTTCAACTGCGTTTGTTTGGGCCGATTTGTTGGGCTCGGGACGCGACTGGGAAACGCGCCCCCCCAGGTTCCAGAATAGCGCCGTTTAGCGCCGCGGCGGCACCAAAACGGCGGCGTTTTGGGCCCTGGGGGGGCGCAACGGCTGGAGATGCCCTCACGTTGTTATTTTTAGAATAGACCCTAACGAGCCACATATGCAAGGAGCCCAAAATGGATGCAAGTAATATCGTAATTCACGAAATGGTCCGACAAAGCATTGGTTGTAATAAATCCCCACATAATATGCATGGCTCCTTTAAGCACATATAAAAGCAGCAGTAACGTGCAGTGGACCAAATTAAGCAAATTAAGTTGACGGTCGTGCATGCATAATAACCGCGCGTGGCAAAACGCTCATGTAGTCAAGTATGAGTACTACGTAATCAGATCGCGGCATTAAAAATCTGTCGATCTTGGCATCTTCGTGTCGCGATCGCGATATTTTTCTGGATAATAATAAAATAAAAAACACTGTACTAGTACATATTTCCATCTCAACTGCATTATAAAATGATCTCTGTGTCGGTTAGTTACCCTGTCGATCTCTTACCTTAAACCAGCAGCAGCTGCAGTACGGGCATGACACTACAGCGAAACGGGTACGCCCGTTGATTTTCTTGGATCGCAGATGCTAATTAGTCAGAGAAACATCAGTGAACCAGTCGCCATTTGGAGAACGTGTTGCACAGTGATTACTTGAGAAAGAAAAAAGAAAAAGAAAACGGAAAATCCATAGAAAAAGGCTTCTCCAACGTTTTTGTAGTAGCACCTCGTGCTTTTACGCACGAGCTGACTCTAGCTTTCCTGTAAAGTCTAGGTGCACGGAACACTTAATTAATATAGATTTGATTCGAATCGGAAGTACTATTCGTTTTATCATTATCATTTGGCCTTGATTTGTTTTCTCGCATTTCTGATTAATTACGAATGCGTGTGTCGCGCCTGCCAGGAACAAGTAGAACTGTAGTACAGCGGGCGCGGTCCAGAGAGATCGACCGATGGATGCTGGCCCAACGCACGCACGCGCCACCTGAAATTTGAACTCGCCGAGTTTGAAACGTGCATGTGGGAAATTCTAGTAAAGTCGCCCAGCTACAAAATGGACCCGGCGTTACGTTTGTGTCCCGGACCTTGAAGGCATCAAACAATTGCTTGACACGGGGTTCAAAAGCCAAGTGTGCGTGGAGCCAACAATTAACGAGATCGACGAGCTCCTCCAATTATAATACTTACCCCCGGTTTGAACTGAATTGGCGACAAGGCATTTGAAATTTTGAACGCCCATCCTTAATGGTCTCAGCTACAAAGCGCGCTGTGTGTTATTTATGTTGAGATCTCAGAACAATTACACGTCGAGCCACCACGCTCTCAGATTGAAATTCAAAAGTTAAATGAGCAGCGAGCGAACGACGAGATCAGGAACAGTGCGAGTCATGGCTTGTCAAACATTCAAGAGCGATCAGTCTGCCTACTCACCATACAATTTTGGTGCCTAAATTGATTGTTTTCGCATTATTTGTATAGCATTCGCATGCCGTTAGGATATCTCCTACTACAAGGCTGCTCAAATCCCTGTTCGGGTCTGCTTTAAACACCAAGACCGTAAACTAGGGTCCAAAGGGAGACTTAAACGGACCTATTTTTTTTTTTATCCGCGGCTGCTTAAAATCGGTTTAATATTGGTCCAGCTTTGAGCATACTTCGGACACGCTTGTGTTCTCAATCTTCCTTCGCTTGGCCCACCAACCAGTGGGACAGTATACCCAGCTCCTCCCAGCTTCTCGCCGATGCCACATCGATTTGGCCACGCTCGGCCGGCGTCCGCCACCCACCGGCCACACCCGACGGCTTCGCTCAGGCCGCCACCCCACACCATCGGCTCCAGGAGGTGTTTCCCCGCGGTTGCTTCAGCCCTCCCATCGACCACACCCGACGGGATGCACATAAGGTGTTCGTCCGTTTGCCTCCCTACAAAGAGGTATCAAATTTCATCATCTTGTCGGTCGGAAATGGTGGACGGTGATGATGAGTTCTATTTTAACAACATCATCATGTATTCGTCACCATCCGATGACAATTCCGAGGACGAGAGGGACGTCGTGTTTGCCACTCTTGTGGTCAATGAGTATGTTGCCAGGCAGCGGCTATTTTTGAGAGGGTTCGTGCCGAGACATGCTCCTGCAATAGATCGGGTGTCGATTAGTCATCTCGACAAGTCCCTCGGATGATCCGGTAGGATTTCGACTAAGAAAACGAATAAGGCGCTAGCGACAATCGTCGGCTAACAGGGGGCAAGTTTTACCCAGGTTCGGGGCCCTCGTAGAGGCAATAGCATTACTCCTGCTCTTCTGATCTGTATTACGAGTAGATCGATTACAATGGTGGGTGCGCAAGCCGAGAGATTGATCTCGAGCTTATGGCTATGGTGATGAAAAGTAGATTGGATCCCCCCTCGGTGGTTCTCCCAGCCTTTTATAGGTGGCTAGGTCTCAAACCGTGTCTGGGGGGGTACAAACCCTAGCTCTAGGTCGGCAAGAGTTTTCCTTCTTGACCCGCAAGTCTTGCGGGTGGGCTTATAATGGGTCTTCTAGAACAGCGGGATAGCTCCTTGCTTTGGGCATTGGTCATGGGCCTTGGACCGGATAGTCTCTAGGTCGGCAGGAGTTTTCCTTCTTGACCCGCAAGTCTTGCGGGTGGGCTTATAATGGGCCTTCTAGAACAGCGGGATAGCGCCTTGCTTTGGGCCTTGGACCGGATAGGCTCTAGGTCGGGAGGAGTTTTCCTTCTTGACCCACAAATCTTGCGGGTGGGCTTATAATGGGCCTTCTAGAACAGCGGGATAGCGCCTTGCTTTGGGCCTTGGACCGGGTAGGCTCACCTGACAGGTCCAGGAGTCATCCCCACGTCAGTAGCCCCCGAGTGTTTATTCGACTGAGAATAGTCGGGTAAGCACTCAAAGTTCGTTCTTGGATTTCACGACTGGCCATTCAATCGCTTGTCTTTAATAGTGTATATCCTGCATCGAGTGGTAAGTGCGTCTTGTGTTGGCGCTTTTCGCAGAAGGGTACGGCTCAGTCGCTTGGCTCTCCCGAAAGATCAGAGCCAATTAATTGCATCTAGGGCAAAAACAGTTCTGGCCTACACGAATTCGAGACCTCCGACTCGAACTCGGCGAGGTGATCGTTGCGACTGGGCCGTGGAGGTCTTATCGAGTCAAACTTAACCTTTAAAAGGGGTACCCGGCGTGTCCGCTAAGATTTTTCTTCGTGTTGTTGACACAGAAAGTTTACTGAAGAACGCATCTCAAGTGCGATTCCAGGCCCACAAGTATAGGGGGTGTATCGTAGTACTTTCGATAAATAAGAGTGTTGAACCCAACGAGGAGCACAAGGTGTTGACAAGCAGTTTCAATGAAAGAATAACTGTAAATACTGAAAGATAAATTCGTAGGAGTTTTTGATATTGCAGATAAATAAAGTCTGAGTAAATAAAATGCAGTAATAATAATTGCAGCAAGTGGCCCAATCCTTTCTTTAGCAAAGGACAAGCCGGTAAGTTTACTTATGATTAACAAACGTTCTCGAGGACACACGGGAGGTTTCTGTCAAGTGCTTTTGTTTCATGCCGCTGAATAATCTTTAGTGTTTTGATAAGTGTTGTGTGGGTAGACCTATGCTAATGAACCGTCCCATCGAAGACTAATACATATTTGTGATTATACCCCTTGCAAGCATCCGCAACTACAAGAAAGTAATTAAGAAATAAATCTAACCACAACTTTAAACTCCGGGATCCTACGCTCCCTCATGCAATGGTTTCCTAACGGGGGTTTAGGTTTCTGTCACTCCGGCAACCCCATAATTAGTAGCCAAATACACGATGCATTCCCCTAGGACCATAAATGGTGAAGTATCATGTAGTCGACGTTCACATGACACGACTAGAAGAATAACACCACAACTTAAATATCAAACCATTAAATATTACTCAACATTACTTCACTACTAACAACTTGACTTCTCCCATGTCCTCAAGAACAACACGAACTACTCACAAGACATCATATGGATCATGATCATAGGCGATATAATGGTGATTAACAATATGGACATAAACCTAATCCAATGGTTTCACTCAATAGCATCAACTACAAGTAGTAATCAACACCGGGAAAGTTTCCCCTATGAAATAGACAAGATGCAACCCTAGATGTTACAACGGAACGGAGTGGAGCTGAGGGTTATGATGGTAGAGATGATGATGATGATGACGATGATGATCTCGATGAAGTCCAGCTCGATGACGGTGACGATGGCGATGATTTCTCCCCTCCGGGAAGGAATTTCCCCGGCAGATTTCTCCCTCCGGAGAGCTTTTCTCTCTCTGTTGTTTTCCGTCCCGCGGAGGCGGCGGAAAGACTCCTCGGTGATTCTCTGTGTCTTAGGGTTCCCGAGGGATGAAGTACGTCGAAGGGGCAAGCCAGAGGTGGGCCAGGGCCTCCTCGCCATCCCCAGGCGCGGTTAGAGGTGGGCTCGTGCCTGGGCATGGTGAGGGCCCTTGGTGGCCCTCCTCCGGCCCCCCTTTTGGCTTCCTCCGTCTTCGGGTGAAATAGGAAATTTCCGATGATTTCCGGGGTGCTCTGATCTTCGCGAAAATAGTATCATGATGCTCCGTTTTCCAGCAGAATTCTCACTCCGGGGTTCAACTCTCCAATTATTGGAGAACATGCAAAATAGGTGAAATAACATAAGTATCATGCTCCAATATGAAATATATCAATGAATAACAACAAATTATGATATAAAATAGTGATGCAAATCAACTCCCCCCAAGTTTAGACCTCGCTTGTCCCCAAGCGAAACTGAACTCAGTAAACATGACCACATGTTTATAGAGTGAAGAGTCGATAAATAAAATACGGACAAGAAGCATCACATTTATCTATGGACCAATCATTATAGACATCAACTTCCTCTCATATAACTTAACTTGAACGAGTAATGGGAGTCGCAAACAAAGATGCAAAAGAGAGAATCAAAATTGGTGATGGCAAACTTTGTTCTTGGTCAGAGAATATTTAATGATATCATACTTATCTTAGGTGAAGTCTTCATAACAAGGCTTATATTGTAGATCTTAACATGTTTAATTATAACAATCCTTTTACAGTGATTCATAGCTTTCAAATTAACATTCATTCAGATAATAAAGCATGTGCTAAACAAAGAAGGATAGAAAATATGATTGAATAAATCAACATATAGATGGTGAGATCACAACAACTCAAATTCTTGTTGGAGACAGAAAGGAATGGGTTTACTGACTCAACATAAAAGTAAAGGATAGGCCCTTCGCAGAGGGAAGAAGGGATCACTCATGTGCTAGAGCTTTTTTATTTTAAATGAATCAGAGGTAATGAAAATAAAGTTTGAGAGTGGTGTATGTCTATGTCAACGAATGGCAACGGAAAACTTATCATATCCCATATCAAGCAAGGTTGTCGGTCTTTTAAGAGCGGTTTCCATTGATACTTTTTCTCTTTTCCACATCATTGGCACTTCACCCCACCTTTGCTTACACAAACCATGGCTAACTGAATCCTCGGGTGCCGACCAATCAATCATCAATCCATGGGGAAGTGCCTTTCATCCATTATATTTATTTATTCATGATACTTGGTACCAGCTCTCGGCAATATTAAGACGAGCACAAATTTCATACTCATCTGGGTGAAAGGGGGAAGAACCTTGCTTGACATAAGACATAATAAATTTAACACTACTTCCTCATGAGCTAAAACAGGAGCACAAAACAGGTTTAATAGTTTTGAAGGTTTTAAAGGTAGAACACGAACAATTTACTTGGAGTGGCGGTGAAATACCACGTATAGGACGGTATGGTGGACACAAATAGCAGGTTTTTTGGTTCAGGGTTGGATGCACGAGTAGAGCTCATACTCAGTGTAGGGATTTTGGCTAGCAAGGCTGGGTAGCAAGCATAAGAGTTGAGGGAAAACAAACAAATATACATAAGATAAAACCAATCATGCAATCTTCATTGAAAGCACAAGCGATCTTAACTTGTGAATACTAAGTTTATGAGCTAATAGGAAAATTACTCTTTCTTATACTAGCATCTCAAAATATTATTTCTACTGACCAAGCTAAGTTTGCGAAAACCAACTAGATTAACTTGAGGATCTCTAGAGTGACACCAAATACTAACAACAAGCTCAACCATATGACAGAAATTAAAAACTAAAATAAGGTGTGCAGAAAGTAAATGATGAAACTTATCATTAATATTTCAAACCGGCAACTCACACCAAGGGATACAACGATAAACAACTAAGGAGAGATACTTCCATACTGCAAACCTGAAGGGGACATTGCATAGAAAATAAAAAATTTCCTACGCGAGAGACACCCGAAAGGCCAAGATCTAATATAGGAGACGAAGTGCAACAAGAAAAGAGAAGGTTAAGGAGAACACATACCCTCGAAGACACAAACCGTTACAAGATCAAATCTTGTTGTTGGCGTAGTCGTACTCACACCGACCCCGATAGCGAGAAGATGTGCACCGCAATCCGGCGGTGCCTCCGTGATCGGTCACACGTACGGTTGATAATGACCTCCGTTCCCTCGATCCAGCAGGGCGCGGAAGTAGAAGATCCCTCGGAACTGCAGCAGCACGACGGTGTGGTGGTGGTGAAGAATCCCACGGTCAGGGCTTCGCCAAGCCGGAGACCGTGGAATGGAGCATCGGGTGGAGAGAAAGTGAAGATGACACCAAGTGTGTGGGGAGAGGGAGGTCCAACCCCTCTTTATATAGGAGGGGGAGGCAGCCACGAATTTTTGGTGCCTCCACCTCTCCCATCATCATGTGGGTGGAGTCTCCACTCAACCCACTCATTCTCCCATCAATTCACACTCAAAATTCCAAGGGTTTTCTTTAATAAATAATAAAACATTTTTATTTATTTATTTATATTTGTTAATTACATTAACAAACATTTGCATATAGCAGCTCGAATCATTTGGTAATTCTATTAAAAACCATTTGACGAAAAACCCCTTGAACTATTTCAATTTTCCCCGAAACAATTTTGGTGTTGCCCAAAATATTCTTCGATATTCCGTATCCTCTCAAATGCGTCATCTAACCTTAAGTGTGTCACCCTACGGTTCGTGAATAAGATAGACATGATCGAGACTCCTCTCCGATTAATAATCAACAGCGGGATCTGGAGATCTGTGATGACTCCTATATATTCAACGATGACTCTCGTGATCGTGTGAACCATCAACGTCGTGACTAATTCCCTTTGTCTCGTGATATTTTACTTGTGCGAGATTCGATCATTGGTATCAACCATACCTTCTTTCAATCTCGTTACCGACAAGTACTTTTTTCCCGTTCCCATGATATAACATCCTTGTGATCATATCACGTGCTTGCAAGTGGTGTTGATGTGATATCACCAAGAGGGCCCAGAGTATATCTCTCCGTCATTTTGGATGGACAAATCCCACTCTTGATCCATGATCCTCAACTAATACTTTCTGAATACCTAACGGAACCTTTATAGTCACCCTGTTACGGTGTGACGTTTGATGACATCAAAGTACCCTTCCAGTATCAGTGATTGACATGATCTCATGGTCTAAGGAATAAGTTACTTCGTATGTTGGATATAACAATGTAAACCTAATGACTTGATCGCATTGCTATATTCACTTTGGCTATATGTTCATCGCATCATTCTTCTAATTATATGACCCTGTTATTAACAACATCCAATTTTCATGATCAGGAAACCTTGATCATCTATTAATCAACGAGCTAGTTAAAAAAGAGGCTTTACTAGGAACCATTGTTTGTTTATTAAACACACATGTATCAACGTTTCCGGTTAATACAATTCTAGCATGAGAAATAAACATTCATCATAAACAAGGAATAAGATAATAACCATTTTATTAGTGCCTCTCGGGCATATTCCCTTCAGTCTCCCACTTGCACTAGAGTCAATAGTCTAGTCTGTAAGCACTTAACACATATGGCGTTCCAGTGTTATTACCATGCTTCGCATGTGGTAAACGTCATCAAAAATATCTGAACTGTTTAGGTCCTATTGTATTTGCATGTTCTTTGCGTCTAAACGCATGACTCATTCTCTAATGAGATGGCTTTGTATATATATGGTCAATCGGTGAAACCTTAATTACTCAGCTTAAACCGATGTCACTAACATTGTGAAAATGTAGCTTCATAGTGTTAGCATTCTTGGAAATTCACCAAGTTCCAGTGATACCTTAAATCCTCAGCTTAAACTAATGTTACTAACATTGTGAAAATGTAGCTTCATAGTGTCAGCATTCTTGGAAATTCATCAAGTTCAATAAAGAACTCCTTGACACAAAATACACTTACTATCAGTTGTCAACACAACGATATACTTTAGCCTTTGTTGTAGTATCTGTCACAATATTTTAATTTTGAAACTCTTTCAAATCCAGCATGGAACTTTCTGCCAGCCTATTGTTCTACCCTTCATCACGTATTTTAATCGAGATAAATTTATTTGAATATATGACAAGACTATTAGTGTAACATATTACAACTAACATTTTGTCATTACTACATAGGAAAACATATCCTTATCATTTCTAAAATGACACAATGATCTCTCCCACTGTTGTCTAATCGTCATATGAATTATCCTGCTATAACATTTTTATAGCATAGGACTCATCTGGTTGTGTACATAGCATGGAGACATGACTTAGAAATCTCAATTTCAATGATGCTCATCATGTGTCAAAACACTTGAATCTTTCTCAATTATTTTCCATGTGACAAGAACTCCTTCTTGTCATTTCGATATTGACTTACTTCAATATTTCATCTATGTAATTTGGCTTCAATCATATCAGCCGCTTCAATCCACCTCTTATAGATATCGATGCCCAATATCTTCTAAGCCTTTCATCAACATGAAAATCTTAACCGTGTTAATTTAAAATACATATTTGCCAATCAACCATATGTCATCTACATAAAGCATTGGAAATATGTCTTAGCGCTCCCACTTAATTTCTTGTAACTCTACAAGCATCTTTATCGTTCATGATGAGATCAAACTCTTTTGCTAACTTCATTAAGGTAAAGATTCCAATTTTGTTATGCTCACTTCAACCATTGAAGTGTGCATACCTTTGCAGCAACCTTTTGAATTTTACAAAACTCTCAGACTGTGTCAAGTGCACATCCTCGATCAAACTTCCTTGAGAGGAAAGTTGGTTTTGTTATTCAACTGCATATCATAATATGTAACTTTTGGTAGAACTATCCGCAAAGACTAAATCATCACTACGGAAGATCAAAATCTTGTAGTAGTCAACTCTTTGAACTTCGTCAAAAACAACTTTTCGATAAGTACAACTTGCAAAGGATGTAAAAATCCATGTCTTTGTCGCTATATAGACCCTTTTGCTATCGTTAGGAATCATGCCTATCGAAAGGACTACAAAGTCACATACTTGATATACATACAAGGATACTATGGCGGATATAATGACTCATAGTCAATTTTACGAAGTCAGGGCCCATCATTTGCTTCCTTGATAAGGTCCAGTTCCTTTTGTTGTCAAAACAACAGTTTACTCTTAAAACACAAGTTGGTCTAAGTACAAAGTTTTAGGAATTTTGTGGTTCAGTTCGCAAACTCATTCGAAGTATCTACAATCACATGTAGTGTCTTCTACTTAGTCAAAATAGGAAACCCTGGAACAACTTCCAGTGGAACGCTACTCTTGACATGGTAACGAAGATTCTTTAATCTCGTTGAGTTTGTACTGTCCTCCCACTCACTTATTTCGCAAGAACTACTTTCTCGATAAATCAACCCTTTCTGACAAACAACATTTGTCTTTGGTCGGTGGTAGGAGAAATACCCAATGGATTCGTTGGGATAACCTTATAAAGATGTGTGTATCCCATTTTGGTTGTAAACATTTTACACATGCTATGCATACCAAAACTTAAGAAAAAGACAATTTGGGTCATTACCCAAACCATATCTTATATGGTGTCAATTTCAATGGATCGTGATGGCACTCTTTCCAGTGTAAAAGCGGTTGTCACTAATGTATAAAACTACAAAACTATAATGGAATTTTTATTTATCTTACCATGTCAAACAAGGTTTGATTTTGTCTCTCGAACACTCCAAACTAGTGTGAGGTAATTCGAGTAACATAAGTTGTAGAACAATTCTGCAACTTCTCAGATGTTTCGCTAAACTTGTAACTCAAACTTTATCCTTTATGATCCAATCATAAATAATTGATTATCTTGTTACAATGATTTTTACTTCATATTAATAACCATATGAACCAATTCAAAATGTCAAACTCCGTTCTCTCTAAATAGATATACTCACATATCTACTCAAATCATCGACAGAATTTTATGAAGGAAAAATTAATCCACCATACATGACTACACATAATGGACTATATACATCAATATGTATAATCTCCATTAAATTAGTCGTCCATTCTAGTTTGGCCTATGAACGGAATTCGTCATCTTTTGGAAGAGGTCTCACAAACGTCAATTTATTCAAAACAAAATGACTCCGGAAATCCATCAATATGGAGTTCCTTCATGTTTTCCTTTCCGATATGAACTAAAATGGTGGTGTCACAATTTAAGTGAAACTCTTTTATGTCTTGCAACGTTTAGCATTTAGTTTTATAGATGTTTACTTTACCAACATGATTTATATTAACATATCCATCAATTATGGAATATGGTCATAGTTTGAACAATCTCATTTGTTCTCACAAAAGACCAGAACAAAATAACAACTTATTAAGTTCTTAAAATAAATCTTGAATGGTTGGTTCGACACGACAATGAACACAATAACACTTTATTTCTGTTCTTGTCATAATCGATTCCACATCTATTACTAGTTCCTTTTTGGCCCTTATATTTCTTGCATTGCGTTGCTTTGTATGACAACTCATACCAACCAATGTGGTATCAAAATACACAAAAATACTTTGTTAACTAGTAATACATCTATAATTTCTATATCAAGAATATACTCCTGAGCTGGACTTTTCCAGTTATCTTCTTTTTATGCCATATATCTTTTTGTAATTCTATTTTCAATATTCCCTTTCCTTTACAGAAGAATCATTCAACATCAAACAATGCTAGTCGTACTAGCTCATTTTCATTGACGTGTTAGTCATATAGTATCACCCATTGAGTCATACTTTGAGTTTGATTGTTCTACTAATATCACCATATTAATAGTATTCTTCTAGATTCCACCCTTAGCAATATCCAAGTAAAGTAAATGATTTTACCAATACATTTAATCCATCCCATCATAACAATTTTATGATTAAGCTACTATAGCTCGAAGTAAGAAATTTAGAGGATAATTTTTAGCGCCCAACTTCTTGGAATATTCAAACGCCTAACATCTTCAATCATTGCATATATTCAGATAATATAAGCAAACATTGTCACGCTAAATTATACTCAGTCATGGTGCCACAAATAAGTTTCTAGATATCAATATATATTTCACTTGATTGTTTCTGAAAACAACTCTTTTCAGTTCCAAAATCAACTTGATCAACAAAATATTCTTTTGAAGATAAAGTAATATGGAAGCAACCATGACTCTAGATTCTAAGTAGGAATTGGTTGCTCTTTAGATCAATCAATCATTAACCATATGGAGCTAGGTAGGAAATACCAAAAATCTACAATAGGACTCAATTTTAAATTCCACTAATACGGTACCAATCTTAAATGATTTTTACCAGATCATAACAGTTATATCTCAATCAACAATCTAAGTGTAAGGTAGTTTTGTGGATTCCAATGAATGCTACAATTTGTGAAAATTCACTTTGATTGGTTGTTTATGATAAATAAGTTCAAGTTAATTCAAAATTATGCCATGAACTCCCACTCAAAAACAACATCCCTCTTAGTCGTCTTTAGTGATTACACAAACCAAATTCACTACACCAAACCCAATCATCACGTGAGATGATGTAGCTTCAAAGGCGGACATCGACATGTTCATCATATCATCCATATGGCTCATGCTTTACCTTTCGGTTACGTGCTCCGAGGCCATGTCTGTACATGCTAGGCTCGCCAAGTAGAACCGTAGTATTGCGTGTGTTTCAAGGCCATGTTTGTACATGCTAGGCTTGAAAACACCCGTTGTATGCGAACGTTGAGTCTGTCACACCCTATCATCACGTGGTGTCTCGAAACGACGAACTTTCTTAACTGTGCATACTTAAGGAAGAACACATTATTATCTTGATATTAAGTGAGAGGGAACATCTTATAATGATACCGTCGCTATCTAAGCAAAACAAGATGCATAAAAAGGATTAACATCACAGACATCACATGTAAGGATAACGTGATATGATATGGTCCTTCTTGCACTTGATCTCATCATGTGCATCATGGTATGATCTCCATCATTCCACCGGCGTGGTACCAAGTATCATGGCACCCCAATCTTGATTGTCCATCAATAATAAGACAACCATATTGATACCTTCCGGTATATCAATAATTTACAAAAGAGATCATCTCAAATCAAATTTGTAACATTGACCATATCACATCACATGCCCAGCAAAAACTAGTTAGACGCTTCTAATTTATTTTTGCATATTTTACGTGGCTTAGGACTTTCGAGGATAGAACCGTTCATACCTACGAACATCAACCACAACGTTGATAAACACATTTTTAACAACCCTTCGTATATTAGATCTTAACTATAGTAGGAGAAACATACACCCGCAAGCCACTTATGCGATACAAGTTGCATGTCAGTTGTGGAACAAGTCTCATGTACGTGGACATGTAAGGTTAGTTCGGGCTGCTTCATCCCACTATGCCACTAAGATCATAAAATAATCAAGGAGTTAATAACATGATCATCAACGCCCACATACACCTATGTGTTCTACCCGTACAAAACATCTACGCATAGATTCGGCTCTGATACCACTGAAGGGGACGTTGCATAGAAAACAAAAAAAATTCCTACGCGAGAGACACCCGAAAGGCCAAGATCTAATCTAGGAGACGAAGTGCAACGGGAAAATAGAAGGTTAAGGAGAACACATACCCTCGAAGACACAAAGCGTTACGAGATCAAATCTCGTTGTTGGCGTAGTCGTAATCACACCGACCCCGATAGCGAGAAGATGTGCACCGCAATCCGACGGTGCCTCCGTGATCGGTCACACGTACGGTTGATGAAGACCTCTTTTCCCTCGATCCAGCAGGGCGTGGAAGTAGAGGATCCCTCGGAACTGCAGCAGCACGATGGCGTGGTGGTGGTGAAGAATCCCACGGTCAGGGCTTTGCCAAGCCAGAGACCATTGAATGGAGCAGCGGGTGGAGAGGAAGTGAATATGACACCAAGTGTGTGGGGAGAGGGAGGTCCAACCCCTCTTTATATAGAAGGGGGAGGCAGCCACGAATTTTTGGTGCCTCCACCTCTCCCATCATCATGTGGGTGGAGTCTCCACTCAACCCACTCATTCTCCCATCAATTCCCACTTAAAATTCCAAGGGTTTTCTTTAATAAATAATAAACCATTTTTATTTCTTTATTACATTTGTTAATTCCATTAACAAACATTTGCATATAGCAGCTCGAATCATTTGTTAATTCTATTAACAACCATTCGACGAAAAACCCCTTGAACTATTTCAATTTCCCCCGAAACAATTTTGGTGCTGCCCAAAATATTCTTCGATATTCCGTATCCTCTCAAACACGTCATCGAACCTTAAGTGTGTCATCCTACGGTTTGTGAATAAGATAGACATGATCGAGACTCCTCTCCGATCAATAATCAACATCGGGATCTAGAGATCCGTGATGACTCCTATATATTCAACGATGACTCTCGTGATCGTGTGAACCATCAACGTCGTGACTAATTACCTTTGTCTCGCGATATTTTACTTGTCCGAGATTCGATCATTGGTATCAACCTTACCTTGTTTCAATCTCGTTGCCGACAAGTACTCTTTTCTCGTTCCCATGATATAACATCCTTGTGATCATATCACGTGCTTGCAAGCGGTGTTGATGTGATATCACCGAGAGGGCCTAGAGTATATCTCTCCGTCATCTTGGATGGTCAACTCCCACTCTTGATCCATGATCCTCAACTAATACTTTCCGAATACCTAACGACACCTTTATATTCACCCTGTTACGGTGTGACGTTTGATGACATCAAAGTACCCTTCCAGTATCAGTGATTGACATGATCTCATGGTCTAAGGAATAAGTTACTTCGTATGTTGGATATAACAATGTAAACCTAATGACTTGATCGCATTGCTATATTCACTTTGGTTATATGTTCATCACATCATTCTTCTAATGATATGATCCCGTTATTAACAACATCCAATGTTCATGATCAGGAAACCTTGATCATCTATTAATCAACGAGCTAGTTAAAAAAGAGGCTTTACTAGGAACCATTGTTTGTTTATTAAACACACATGTATCAATGTTTCCGGTTAATGCAATTTTAGCATGAGAAATAAGCATTCATCATAAACAAGGAATAAGATAATAACCATTTTATTATTGCCTCTCACGCATATTCCCTTCAAAACCATCCTATATGATAACTTCTCTACTCATGATATGACTCTACTGAAAAAGTAAAAGGATGAAATATAGTGATGTGATACCGCGGCACTCCCCCAAGATTGAACAAGCCGAAGGGATGCCAAAAACAACGATGAATTATTTCTTCGGTGGTGATGATGAATCCTTAATGAGCTTTTCAACCAGTTCCTTCAATTCTTCAATCAGGTAGGTGAGATTACGGATCATCTCCGTATTGTTCTCAACACGGTTCATGAGCATGTCGGCCTTCGAGTCCCAGCTCTTGGAGTGACTTTCGGCCTTCGTATCCCCGGTTTTGGAGTTACTTCCCCACTCCAATGTCTTTCCTGCGTGGTTATAACGATTGATATCCCACATAGAGGGCAAATCCCTATGGGGCACCTTTTTGTACTGATAATCATGGATTAATGTGTGGAAGTGGTTCTTGATGCCCGAAGCAGTTGTCCTCGAAACTAAGGAGTGACGTGGAACCTTCCCTCCGGTGCTTATCCGCGCGCCTCTTTTGAGCTTCAAGGGATTAGCCACCACTCTAATGCTTGCGATGGTAGCGCGAGGGTACGCACTCGGAGTTTCTTCCACTTCTTCTTCAACTTCAATCTTCAACTCCTCCTCCGGCTTAGGATCTTGTGGGTCATCTTACTTAAACTCCTTTCCCCTGTCGTTGTTGTCGGGGACTATGGTGCTTCTAAAACTGAGAGCACTTCCTGACAGAAAACAACTCGAAACAAAAACACGACGAGAAAACGATATACGGACCTCGGGGGGTCCGGGGGATTATATAGAAAAAAGTTTCATAACGAAAGGAAAGTGCTGGGTGAAAACGGGTCGGAGACGGATTCCGAGGCATCCTCACCATAGCCAGGCGCGGCCAGGGGTGGGTCCGCACCTGGGCATGGTGAGGATCCTCCGGGCTTCGTCTCCGCCTCGTTTCCGGTTCATATTTTCCAAAAACAGTAAAAATAAAAGTTGGAAGATGTTTCGCGAATGTTTTCTTACCAAAACTGATACCTATTCGAAAATTGACTCTGTAGTTTCTGAAATATGCTTCTTAATAAATTCCTCTGGGATCATGGCTCGAATACAATCAACATTTTCATTATAAGGATCTCTAGAAATATAATGCTTGAGTCTTTGGCCATTCACCACTTGTGAAGTGTTGTCTTCAAGGGAAACAACATTAATTGCCCCCGAACGATATACCTCTTCGATAACAAAAGGTCCTTCCCATCTTGAGAGTAATTTTCCTGCAAAAAATCTGAGACGAGACCTATACAATAGCACTTTCTCACCAACA
Source organism: Alopecurus myosuroides (assembly GCA_028641055.1). NCBI lineage: Eukaryota > Viridiplantae > Streptophyta > Magnoliopsida > Poales > Poaceae > Alopecurus > Alopecurus myosuroides. The sequence continues at coordinate 152,106,120 of CM054057.1, forward strand.
TGAAACTCTCTTTTAATAATTTCTCTTATCGTGCCACCTTTTAACTTTCTCTTTAAAGAGCTTATCATTTTCATATGCTTCACTTCACCATTCATCTAAAGAACTTAAGTCAAGCAACCTTTTCTCACCAGCAAATTTAAAATCTCTGTTTAGGTCTCTCACTGTCCAATAAGCTTTGTGTTCTAATTCTAGGGGCAAGTGACAAGCTTTTCCATAAACCATTTTATAAGGAGAAATGCCCATGGGATTTTTATAAGAAGTTCTATAAGCCCACAGAGCAACATTTAATTTACTAGCCCATATTTTTCTAGATTTGTTAACAATCTTTTGCAAGATAGATTTGATTTCTCTATTTGATAATTCTACTTGCCCACTAGTTTGAGGATGATAGGTTGAGGTAATTCTATGATTAACATCATATTTAGTAAGAGTCTTTCTAAAACCACCATGAATAAAATGAGAACCCCCATCAGTCATAAGATATCTAGGCACACCAAACCTATGGAAAATAATGTCTTTAAGCATTTTTAATGAGGTTTCACCATCATCACTTTTAGTAGGTATAGCTTCTACTCATTTAGTAACATAATCAACAGCAACAAGAATATGAGTGTAGCCTTGTGAAGGAGGGAAAGGACCCATAAAGTCAAAACCCCAACAATCAAACGGTTCAATAACAAGAGAATAATTCATAGGCATTTGATGGCTCCCAAGTGCAGGAGATCAATCGTGGTCTTCGATGGGAAGTATTACCCAAATTTGTAGTTCGACTCAGTGGGAACACAAGAATACCGGTGAGACTTTAGCAATTGGGACGTCACTCCCAACCACACCTGTGTATCAACAAACTTGCAGCGAGAGTGGTGAGTGTAATAATGCAGTGAAAGTAAACAAACAGAAAGTAAATGGAGAGCAAGTGTTTTCCCAGTTTTCACCGGAAAAGAGTGAAAGTAAACCAGAGACTAAAACGCAGGCATGAGGTGACAGCGGGGTGTTGCACGGATAAGATTGATCATGTAATAATGTTTTGCTAGCAACGGGCCTTTCTCTATCTCAGTTTTATGTAGGTGTGTGTTCCGTAAATTATTGTGCGTACTAACCAAGAGAATTTGCACAAAGCCTATTGTCCTACCTGCCCATTTCACCGGGGCCAATTTGGAACTACAGGTAATTAAGGTCTACCCTTTCGAATAGCCCGGACCAACGCATTAACACTCCATGAACACACATAATCCTCAAACTAGAACATATCCCCCTTGTTTTCCCTAGCTGTCACTTTAGGGTTCGCGGGTTCAACATAATAGGAGGTAATACACATTGCAGATAGATACCAAACTCAAATATATGATGTAGCAATGTAAGTTCAGTACTGAAATCATGCCACTTGGGCCCTAGTAAAAAGCATTAAGCCTAGCAATAGTGCATCAACATAAGACATAAGAATTCTCAAGACAAACCCCTAGATCCCGCATACCGGGTAGCAATTACATGATCAATCTCATCCAAAACCCCTCACACCTCACATGCCTACAACAACTACTCACACATGGAGGGGGTGATGGAGCTCATGGTTGATGGAGATGATGGTGGTGATGATGATGGTGACGAAGCCCCTCGAATTCCACCTCCGGGGGTGAAATCCCGGATCAATCTGACTCCAAAATCGAAGATCGTGGTGGCGGCGACGCTCCATTTCGCGAACAGACCTCTCCTTCGAAACCCGTCAGTTTCTCGTATATATGGAGGGGTACGTCGAAGACCTAGCCGAAGTGGGCTATCTGGGCCCAAAAGGGGTGACCCCACGCGGCCAAGGAATCTGGCCGCGTGTGGGGCCCCCTTTTGGCCCTCGGGTGGCCCCCCGGCCCCATCTGGTGCTCATTCCCCTTCTTTTCCATAAAAAGTTACGTGGTTTTTGTCCCCCGTGAAAAGTCCTGCGAAAATAGACGGAAAGAAGACTTTTGCTAAAAACAGCGTCAGATTCTGCAAATTTATTCAATTATGGGGGGACTCCGGAGAGAAATACGATGCAAAGTGCTTGGAAAAGTAGATGCATTTTGGGTGCATCAACTCCCCCAAGCTTAGCTCGTTGTTTGTCCTCGAACAACTCAAACGCAGTGCAGAAGCGATAAAAAATTTGGCAAGAACTTTGCATTGCATATGCATCATCAATTAATACTAGCAAATACTCAAGACATGATTCCTGTAACAAGTAGCAAAATACTAGCAAGTGTGCATCTACTCAGTGTTGAAGCATATATACTTGTTGCAATAGAAATAACATGAAGTGTTAATACTTGAATGAGTTTGCTCAATTGTAGACATAAACAAAGGCTTGTGCATCGCTGATGATTGAATCATATCAAGATTTTTGAGATCTCTGATTCTTTCATATGTTGACAAGTAAAATCATTGTGCTTACTACCTTGCTCTCAGTTTTGCGAAAGCATTAATTTTTCATTTTGATTATTATGCTTGACAAACTACAAGTTGAAAGCCTCATGACCCTTAAAAGGGAAGTCCCGCACCATGATTACTCAACTCTAGATTCCTAATAAGCCTTGTACAATCATTGTAAGTATTAATGACATCATAGAGAGCAGTAATTGGGGTACCTCTTGCCCCATGACATGGAAACCATCCCATGTCAAAATGGCAAGACAAACAAATGGAATGGACTCATTATCCTTTTTTATTTCATTCACTATATGCATAGCTTCTTATTTTATTATAGGAGATGTTGCGAAGTCCATTCTAGCTATAAGTAAATTTCCACCATGATATCGCATGGCTTGGGTTAGCGGCCCAATGCGTCTCTCTAATCATATATACTTACTCATCAAGACTTACTATTCCTCTACCTCATTTCGGCATGACAGGCATCCACAGTTCAAAGAACATGATATCAACTTGAATATAGAATTCTTAGTGCAGCGTTGAAAGTTTTCCATGTGATACACATTTAGACTAACCCCCAACCATAAGTTCGTCAAGCATAAGACTCCACTTTTATCATTCATGATATTTTCTCTTTTAATTCTTTCCTTGGTTGGCAAGTTCAGTAAGCACAATGGGATGCGTAAACCTTTGCTTAAGGCTACAATTATTCAATCCATCAGCCAAGTAATGACACTAAACAATATTTCAGTTGCATCAGAATATATTCTACTAAACCACGGAGAAGATAAACAATGGCTATTATGTCACTAAGTGTTAAGGGAATCATAAGGTGTGCACTTGCTGTTATTAAAAAGCATACATAAGGACGGCAAAGGTGTCATACCTTTCATCCCTTCAAGCACATTATCATATCATTGTTGTTCTCCTCTCCCCACTTGAACTGCTCAATAAAAACTCAAATCTTGCTATAAAAAGTTACTGCATTCAGCAATTTGTTTACCTACCTAAACACCTCAAAAGTTTCTCATGTTTTACAGAGGTGAAGGCCATAAAAAGTTGCAGTAGTGATTAAATTTTCAGCTCAGACAGAGTCACAAGTAAAGATTAAAGCATATAACAGTGAACATATTTCAGCAATTCCTGCAGCTCCGTATTTATACTAAACTCAAGAAAACAAAAATATTTTTGTGGTTTTTGATTTTTAGAAACATAATGTAAATAACCAGAAGTAAACTAGCTAACAAATAACAAAAATATTTTTGTGTTTTTCAGATTTAAAGAACATAAAACAACAAATAACATGCAAGTGATATAACACAACGAATGAGGAGGGAGAGAAATACTCCCCCAAGCTTGTGATCAAGCTAGTATCCTGGGTGGTAATCATGTCCACCACTCGACGAACCTCCCTGGAAGAAGGATGGATCCTGCCATGCCTGTGCTCCAAGGTGTGGTTCAGGGAAGCCCCAGGGGTATGCCATAGGCGCCTGGTATTGGGGCTCCTCCTGTTGTTGCTCTTCTTGTTGTGGCTCTTCTTGCACAGTCCACTTTGTCTCCCTGTCAAACAAGTCAGCACAAGGGATCCTAACAGACACAATGTGCCCATTAGAATCCTTATAGAAATATGAAAAATATTCTTTCTCAGCCCTGCTCATATCCATGCGAAAAAGTAAACCAAAATCCAGCAGTCGAGACTCATTTACCATGGTACCCAAGTTATCATTAAAACCTCGTTCTGCCATAATGTATTCATGGATTAAAGTGGCAATGGCACCAACATATAAAGGAGTTTTATCCGTGCCATTCCTACTCACAGCTAAATGCAAAGTTCTAGCAAGTATGGTTCCCAGGTTATATATAGGTGTTGTATTTTCCATTGCACATTTTAATAAATAGATCATAGGACCAGTGCAAGCAGAAGTGTTATCCCTAGCAAGGAATCCTCTAGCAAGAAACAATGCAAAATATCTAAGGCCCGGGTGTTGGATGCATGTGAGCTTGCCTCTATTCATTCTTTCAGGAATATTTTTAGCAATGCTACGCCAGAATGTGACAAGTTCTTCTCTAGAATCAGCATATGTTTCATCCCATAACCCCGTAGTGGTACACGTATAGCCTTATAGAATTCCTCTAATGACATGACTAAACGCTGCCCCCTCATTGTAAATTTAATGACAAAAGTAGCTGGAGGAGGGTTCTTAGACTTACTTTTCCGGTGCACCACCGGTCCCTCAAACCTGAATGTAGAGAGGAATTCCCTCGAGAGTTCTACATATGTGTTGCGTGGATGGCGTGAGAACTCAAGCAGCCCCGTAGTTGCAGCAAAGGCTTGGAAATATTCAGCAATCCCCCAATGTTCAAGAACTTCGGGGTCTTGCCATCTTGTGGTATGGACACGCAGATTTTCACCTACAAAAACCAATTCATCCTCCCATAACTGATTATCATCATGATTGTTGGACACCCTTGATTCTCTTCTCCTTGTCCTTGAGGACATCCCAAGCAATGCCTTTCCCTTGTTCAGCATGTTACCTTGCTGTACCAAAATAAAATTCAACAAAAATTAAATTGTATCACTCTAAAACAATGCTAAGGCATCCATAACTAGTCCTCTAATCAATATCATGCATCCATATCAACTGGAAAACTTAAATTCATGGAGTTCTTAGACATAAAAGGTGACACCTAGTGCAGCAAAATACTTCATACACAAAGCATGGGAGAAAAAATTAATTGGATGAGTGAAGGAGTTACATACCAAGGAGTGATTCCATCAAACAGATTTGAAAAATCTGCCTCAAATGTGGAGATCGAGGATTGACGGAGAAACAGAGCACGGGAAAAATGGAGGAGATGAACTGGGGTTGGTTTTCGGTCAAAAGGGAGCAAATGACCATTGGATGGGCCACAACATCCACTTGTGGCAAAAAATGGGGTATCCCACGCGGCCAAGGAATCTGGCCGCGTGGAGGTACCTATTTTGGCCCCTGGTGGCCTGCTGGTGCTCCCCCACTGGCTGCTGGTCCCTTCGGGCAAAAAACTGACCCCCTAATTTTTCTGGAGTTTTACGTGAAACTTTTCTACAGAGAATTTCTAAAACTTCATATTCTGTGATTTCTGATTCTAAATTTTTTAATACTATGTCTATGTCTCACAGTTTTAAAGAAAATAACATAAAAAAATGCAATTTAAATGTTTGTGAATCATGCCTTTATCATTTCCACATTAGTAATGAGGTTTATCAGGTCCCATTAGCAACATGTAAAGAATATAGCTCATGATTCTTATTATCAATAAATCAAGTTACCTCATATTTGATTGGAATGGTCCCAATCATCAATATTTCATACCTTGGTGCTAGAGGTGGTATAGGTATTTCAATGCTACCAATCTTAATGGAATTTATTTGTATAGCATTCACACTTGTGCTCATACTTGTAACATGTTTCTTCTTGGGAAAATAAATAGTGTGCTCTTTGCCTTTAACATTAAATGTCACTTTGCTCTCAGTGCAATTTATCACAGCTCCTGCAGTATTCAAAAAAGGTCTACCAAGAATAATAGATAGATTATCATCTTCATGCATTTCTAATATAACAAAATCAGTAGGTATCAACTCATTAGCAATAGAGATGGGAACATCCTCACATATTCCTATAGGTACAACAGTTGTTTTATCAGCCATTTGTAAAGATATTTCTGTTGGAACTAGTTTGTTCAAATTAAGCTTATTATATAGTGAGAAAGGCATAACACTAACACCAGCTCCTAAATAACATAATGCATATTTCACATAGGCTTCTTTAATTTTGCAAGGAATAGTAGGAATACCAGGATCTCCACGTTTTTCAGGCAATTTTCCTTTAAATGAATAATCAGCAAGCATAGCAGTAATAGCATCAGTAGGTATCTTTCTTTTATTAGTGACAATATCTTTCATGTATTTTGAATATGGAGGATTCTTAATAGCATCAACAAGTGGAATCTCTAATTTCATATTCTTAATCATATCATAAAATTGCCCATACCTCTCTTCATCTTTTGTTTTTGATACCTCTTGGGGATATGGAATGGGTCTTTGTACCCATGGATCCCTTTCTTTACCTTTATCTTTATCTTTATTTGGTTTGTTCTTCTTCTTGGTCTTATCAATATGAGGCTGAGGATCCTCCTTACCATCAGCTTCTTCATTATTATCATCATGTTGTTCAATATCAGGTGGAGATGATTCTTCTTCTTCATTATTATCATCCTCAGTTTCAGCATCAGAAATAGAAATATCCTTGTCTTGCTCATTGGACTCATCATCATGCTCATTTTCATTGGGAGATTTTCCTACAAAAGATTTATCTTTAAGAGCAACTTGCTCTTTTCTTTTAGGATGATCATCAGGATAATCAGGATCCTGGGTGCTTGCACCTCCCCTTGTATTAACTCCACATAATTGTTTTTGTTTATTCAGATTTTCATACAATTGATTTTGTAAAGAAATCATTTGCTCAACTTGATTGTTCATCATTTCACAATGTTTAACAATTCTTTTAACTTCCCCTACACTAGCATTTAAATTTTCATGGAGGAAATTAATTTTATGATTGTTTTCCATGATAGTCATTCTAATTTTACGCTCCTCAGGATTATCATGATAAGCAAAATTGTTAACATAAGAGACATCAACAGTAGGTGTTACCTCCTCATTACCTTCCATAGGGAGTATAGAGTTCACTTGAATCGGAAAGCATGGTTCATCAGTAGGAAGTTTAATACCCATTTCAGATAATTCCTTGAGATGAGATGTTTTAATTCCCTTCTCTTTAATATCCTTGGAAGCTTCAGCCATTGTTTCTTGGTTCAATTCGAGTATACCTCCTTTCTCCTCTGGGAGTGTCTCATTTTTATCTATCTCCTCAATGTTCCAATCAGCTTCATTCTCGAGAATAGACTCCAGTAATTCAATTGCTTCATCAACACTTCTGTCCCTAAAGATATTCCCTGCAATACTATCAAGGTAGTCTCTTGTTTCCCCCATTAGTCCATTATAGAATATATCAAGCAATTCATGAGGTTTAAAACCATGACCAGGACTTTTCTTACACATTTTACCAAATCTCCCCCAAGCTTGGGGTAGACTCTCTTTCTTATCTTGTTTAAAATTGCCAATTTCAACAGTTAATGCATGTATCCTTTCAGCAGGAAAATATTTATTGAAAAACAATTGCAAGCATTCTTCCTTACTAGTAATACATGCAGGTCCTAAACGATTATACCAAACTCTAGCATCTTCACCCAAAGAAAAAGGAAACAATTTTAAGAATAAATAATGTTGACGGATTTCATCATTTCCAAATGTAGTAGATAAAGCATGCAATTCAGCAATATGATCAAGAGGAGACTCCTCATCCTTTCCACAGAATCTAGACTTCTCAACTATCTCAATTATCTCAGGATTAACATTGAATTCATAATCTTTATCTCTAATTCTAATAGCTGGGCCACACAAATTCCTAGTAGCAGCAAAACAATTTCCAAGAGATGCATCATCATAAATAGAGAGTTTATCAAGTTTTGTATAATCAGGTGATATAAAGGCCTCAATAAATGCTTCTTCTTCTTCAGAATAGGCCCCATATTCATACTCTCTACGAGTCCCATTTCTTTCTAGCTCAAGTTCTACATTTTCATCTACAGAAGATTCAGGAATTTCAGTTGTTTCAGGTGTTTCATTTGCCTCAGGTGTTTCAATAGTTTCAGGAATTTCAGAAGCTAGTTCTTTGTCTACATTATCAAGTGTTTGATCATTAGATGTACTAGTAGACATTTTTGACAATGGTGATTTACCATCTATTCCTTTCTTTTTCTTAGCAGCCACATTAGAAACAATATTAGGTGAAAATTTTGGTCTACTACGCAAATCATTACCAGAACGAGTAGTCGAAGGCATTACCTCCTTCAAAGTGTCCTTTCCCTTTCCGATTGTAGGGAACAAGAAAGTGCAGCAAGTAGACAATAACAAGTGGTCTTACCAATAAAGCTAGGCTCCCCGGCAACGGCGCCAGAAAACAGTCTTGATGGCTCCCAAGTGCAGGAGATCAATCGTAGTCTTCGATGGGAAGTATTACCCAAACTTGTAGTTCGACTCAGTGGGAACACAAGAATACCGGTGAGACTTTAGCAATTGGGACGTCACTCCCAACCACACCTGTGCATCAACAAACTTGCAGCGAGAGTGGTGAGTGTAATAATGCAGTGAAAGTAAACAAACAGAAAGTAAATGGAGAGCAAGTGTTTTCCCAGTTTTCACCGGAAAAGAGTGAAAGTAAACCAGAGACTAAAACGCGGGCATGAGGTGACAGCGGGGTGTTGCACGGATAAGATTGATCATGTAATAATGTTTTGCTAGCAAAGGGCCTTTCTCTATCTCAGTTTTATGTAGGTGTGTGTTCCGTAAATTATTGTGCATACTAACCAAGAGAATTTGCACAAAGCCTATTGTCCTACCTGTCCATTTCACCGGGGCCAATTTGGAACTACAGGTAATTAAGGTCTACCCTTTCGAATAGCCCGGACCAACGCATTAACACTCCATGAACACACATAATCCTCAAACTAGAACATATCCCCCTTGTTTTCCCTAGCTGTCACTTTAGGGTTCGCAGGTTCAACATAATAGCAGGTAATACACATTGCAGATAGATACCAAACTCAAATATATGATGTACAATGTAAGTTCAGTACTGAAATCATGTCACTTGGGCCCTAGTAACAAGCATTAATCCTAGCAATAGTGCATCAACATAAGACATAAGAATTCTCAAGACAAACCCCTAGATCCCGCATACCGGGTAGCAATTACATGATCAATCTCATCCAAAACCCCTCACACCTCACATGCCTACAACAACTACTCACACATGGAGGGGGTTATGGAGCTCATGGTTGATGGAGATGATGGTGGTGATGATGATGGTGACGAAGCCCCTCGAATTCCACCTCCGGGGGTGAAATCCCGGATCAATCTGACTCCGAAATCAAAGATCGTGGTGGCGGCGGCGCTCTGTTTCGCGAACAGCCCTCTCCTTCGAAACCAGTCAGTTTCTCGTATATATGGAGGGGTACGTCGAAGACCTAGCCGGAGTGGGCCATCTGGGCCCAAAAGGGGTGACCCCACGCGGCCAAGGAATCTGGCCGCGTGTGGGGCCCCCTTTTGGCCCTCGGGTGGCCCCCCGGCCCCATCTGGTGCTCATTCCCCTTCTTTTCCATAAAAAGTTACGTGGTTTTCGTCCCCCGTGAAAAGTCCTGCAAAAATAGACGGAAAGAAGACTTTTGCTAAAAACAGCGTCAGATTCTGCAGATTTATTCAATTATGGGGGGACTCCGGAGAGAAATACGATGCAAAGTGCTTGGAAAAGTAGATGCATTTTGGGTGCATCAACATTTCATTACGTCTAGAAATATTTCCAACCCCTTGACATTGATCACAAGATAAAATAAACTTTCTAGCATATTTAAAGAGAGTAGGCCAATAAAAACCTGATTGTTGAACCTTATGTGCAGCTCTATCTCCAGCGTGATGTCCTCCATAAGCACTATTATGACATTTTCTCAATAGCTCTCGTTGTTCATTTTCAGGAACACGTCTTCGCATAATACCATCAACACCTTCTTTATATAAGTGTGGGTCATCCTAAAAATAATGCCTCAAATCATAGAAGAGTTTTCTTCTTTGTTGAGCTGTAAAGGTAGGAGGCAAATACCTGGAAACAATAAAGTTAGCATAATCAGCATACCATGGACTCTCTTGAGAGCTCACTTTTATTGCAGCCAACTGTTCATTAGGAAAACTATCATTAACATGAATAGGATCATCAGAGATATTTTATAATCTAGACAAATTATCAGCAACAGGATTTTCAGCACCCTTCCTATCCACAATATGTAAATCAAACTCTTGTAAGAGAAGCACCCATCTAATAATCCTAGGCTTAGCACCTTTCTTTTCCATAAGGTACTTAATATCAGCATGACCAGTATGAATAGTAACTTTAGAATCAACAATATACTGCCTAAATTTATCACAAGCAAAAACTACAGCTAGAAACTCTTTCTCAGTGGTAGCATAATTCTTTTGAGCAGCATCAAGAGTTTTACTAGCATAATGAATAACATTTAACTTCTTATCTACCCGCTGTCCAAGAACAACACATACAACATAATCACTAGCATCACACATAATTTCAAACGGTAAATTCCAATCAGGGGGTTAAACAATAGGGGCGGATATTAAAGCCTTCTTTAAAATTTCAAAAGCTTCTTTACAATCTTCATCAAATACAAAAGGTACATCTTTTTGAAGAAGATTAGTAAGAGGCTTTGATATTTTAGAGAAATCTTTAATAAACCTTCTATAGAAACTAGCATGACCAAGAATACTACGAATACCTTTGACATCCCTGGGACAGGGCATTTTCTCAATGGCTTCAACTTTAGCTCTATCGAATTCAATACCCCTTTCAGAAATTTTATGTCCAAGTACAATTCCTTCATTTAACATAAAGTGACATTTCTCCCAATTAAGAACAAGATTAGTCTCCTCACATCTCTGCAAAACTTTATCAAGATTCTGCAAACAATTATCAAAAGAAGTTCCATAGACGGAGAAATCATCCATAAAGACTTCCACAATTTCTTCACAAAAACCATGAAAGATAGCAGACATGCATCTTTCAAAAGTAGCAGGAGCATTACATAAACCAAAAGGCATAAGTCTATAATCATAGGTTCCATAAGGACAAGTGAAAGTTGTTTTCTCTCGATCAGGCTTTCTAACAGCAATTTGGGAGAACCCAGAATAACCATCAAGAAAGCAGAAATGAGTTTCTTAGACAACCTCTCTAACATTTGATCAATAAAAGGCAAAGGATAATGATCTTTCTTAGTAACCTTATTAACTTTCCTAAAATCAATACACATCATATAACCAACCACTACTCTTTGAGGAATAAGTTCATTATTTTCATTTGGTACAACAGTCATACCTCCTTTCTTGGGGACACAATGCACAGGACTAACCCATCTACTATCATCAATAGGATAAATAATACCAACGTCAAGGAGTTTCAATACCTCATTTCTTACCACATCCTTCATCTTTGGATTTAAACGGCGTTGATGTTCAACAACTGGCTTTGCATCAGGTTTAGTATTAATGGCATGCTGACATATAATAGGAGAAATCCTCTTCAAATCATCAAGAGTATAACCAATAGCACCTCTGTGTTTCCTCAATATTCCCAATAATATATCCTCTTCTTTACCAGAAAGTTTATAACTAATAATAACAAGACATAATTTCTTATCATCAATATGAGCATATTTAAGATTCTCAGGCAAAGGCTGTAAATCAAAAACAGGATCCTCCTTGGGTGGTAATGTGGTACCCAAGTCTTCCACCGGTAAATTATGTTTCAGCATCGCTGGCTGATGTAGGAAAATCTCGTCCATTTCATTTCTTTCTTCCATAAAGACATCACTTTCGTGGTCTTCCATGTATTGCTGCAAAGGATTGTTAGGAGCAAGAGCAATAGCAGCCAATTGTTCAACTCTATAATTCTCATTAGGTAATTCAGCTTCATAAGGTGCTTTAGCGAATTTGGAGAAATTAAATTCATAAGACTCTCCATCAAACTTTGTAAGGATTTTCTCCTTTTTACAATCTATAACAGCACCACAGGTGTTTAAGAAAGGTCTACCAAATATAATAGGACAAGTATCACTAGCAGAAGTCCCTAGTACTAAAAAATCAGCAAAATATTTAGTTTTACCACATAAGACCTCCACATCTCTAACAATACCAATCAGAGAAATAGTTTCCCTATTAGCAAGTTGAATAATCACATCAATGTCTTCAAGTTCACAAGAACCAATTGCATGCATGATTTCTTTATAAAGCTCATAAGGAATAGCACTAGAACTAGCACCAATATCACACAAACCATAATAGCAATGATCACCTATCCTAACAGATAGCACAGGAACACTAGGTTTCCTAGATTTACTAGGATGAGAGACAATGTTAGAAGCATTTTCACAAAATATAATGTGTCCCTCTTCTACATTTTCATAAACAAGGTCCTTTACTATTGCTATTGTAGGTTCTACAGTTATTTGTTCCTCGGGTTCTACAGATTTCCTTGCACTTTTATTAACCACACTAGCTAACATAGAATGTTCTTTTACCTTAGCAGGGAAAGGCATTTTCTCAATATAAGGTTCAGGCACAATAGAATCAACAGTAAGAACTTCTATATCTCTAGCAGGAATGCAATTAACAATATCTTTATAAGGTGCATGGTACTCATTCCATTCCTCTTTAGGAATATCAATATAAGAAGCAAAAGCCTTATATAAGTTTGCAACAACTTGAGAATCAAGACCATAAACAATACTAACATTATGAAAATCATCGGATGACATAAAAGTTTTAATGCATTGATAATCATAATTTATACCTAATTTTCTACCTTTGTCATTCTCCCATCCTTCAGTGTTTTCTTGAATACGGTCAAGAAGATCCCATTTAGCTTCATCCTTCATACGTGTAAATGATCCAGAACAAGAAGCATCCAATAAATCCTTATCATGAAGAGAAAGCCTTGCATAGTGATGTCTATGCACGCTTCTATTCTTGTAGACAATGTCGTGCCTCCAAGTGCAGAGGTTTGTAGAACATCAACAAGTTTCCCTTAAGTGGATCACCCAAGGTTTATCGAACTTAGGGAGGTAGAGGTCAACGATATCCCTCTCAAACAACCCTGCAATTAAGATACAAGAAGTCTCTTGTGTCCCCAACACACCTAATACAATTGTCAGTTGTATATGTGCACTAGTTCGGCGAAGAGAGAGTCAAATGCAAGTAATATGGATGATAATAAGTGATAATAGAAATCTAAAATAAAAATGGGAGCAAGCAAACATGTAGCAGAACAGGCGGAAAATGGTGTTTCAATGCTTGGAAATAAGGCCTAGGGATCCTACTTTCACTAGAGGACACTCTCAACAATGATCACATAATTGAATAACTAGATATCTTCTCTTCACTATGCTACTCTTAACCACTCTCCGGTCGAATAACAACACCAATCCATGTGTAGGGATTTAACAGCACTCCTCAGAGTAAGAACTTTCCCAACCAAGTAACCCCCATGCTATCACCATGGGACCCAGATGGTTCCATGCAAACACCACAATTTCATAGGGTTATCCAACACAAAATATAAATATAATGCTAAACCACACGGTGCACACACTGTCACATTTACACCATGATCAAAGCGTTTACGGAGATCTCATAACACTTGAGTAGCAAAAGATGAAGAGTAACATCTACTAATTCAAATAGATTACAAAGCTCATGATAACATATAGATCACACCATGGGAGAGAGAGATGAACCACATAGCTACCGGTAGAGCCCTCAGCCTCGGGGGAGAACTACTCCCTCCTTATCATAGCAGACACCAACGGCGATGGAGATGGCGGTGGAGTCAATGGAGATGGTTTCCGGGGGCACTTCTCCGTCCCGGGTGGGTGCCAGAACAGAGATTTGTCCCCCGAAACTTGTCGGCGGCGGCGGCGGAGCTACAAATGTATTTTGTGGAGAAGGTCGATTCTTCTAGGGTTTATGCATCGAGGAGTATATATAGGCGAAAGAGCGATGCCAGGGGTGGCCACGGGGCCCACACCACCTGGTGGCGCGACCAGGGGATGGTGGAGCCACCCTATGGTTTGGCCACCCTGTGGCCCCCCTCCGGGGCTCTTCGGGACTTCTAGATGCTTCCGGGACTTCTAAGACTTCTGGCTTTCGAATCGTCCAATTCCAAGAATATTTCTAGAATAACTTTTCTGAAACCAAAAATAGCAGAAAACAGGGAACTGGCTCTGTGGCATCTTGTCAATAGGTTAGTCCGGAAAACGTAAGAAAACGTAGGAAAACATACGGAAAACATGTAGCAATTGGCATAATATCAACATGGAACATAAGAAATTATAGATATATGACGTATCAAGCATCCAAGCCATGCTTGATCATGGGGAGCGTAGCGCTATTGGTAGTAAGTTTTGATGAGTAAGTATATATATGACTAGAGAAATTGCATTGGGCCGCTAACCCAAGCCATGCTTGATCATGGTGGAAATTTACTTACAGCTAGAGTGGACTCTACAAACACATCCTACAATAAAATAAGAAGCTATGCATATAGTGAATGAAATAAAAAAGGATGATGAGTCTACTCCGTTTGTTCATCTTGTTATTGTGACATGGGCTGGTTTCTATGCCATGGGGCAAGAGGTACCTCTTTGCAATTCTCTATGATGTCATTAATACTTATTATGATTGTACAAAGCTTATTAGGAATCTTAAGTTGAGTAATCATGGAGTAGGTTTTCACACTCACGGGGCATGAGACATTCAACCAACACCTTGTCAACCACATTACTTCAACATTCATAAATTAAGATGCTAATGATAAAGGGGCAATGAGAGTCTTAGCCCAATGGATGCCACATTACAATTAGTAATTTAAGCTGAATAGTTTGGAAACTAAATGAGACTTGATCATGTTTTACCTCTACTCATTTATATTTCTCCAAATTAAAGAGTATAATTCGATTGTCCAACATACAATGGTTATTTTCTTTCAAAAGTATGGGGTGTTTGCTAGAGCTTCGAATATGTTATCCTTATGTGTATGAGTTCTATTCATTCATCTTGCATTATAACTGAACATGATGATGATACAATGCCCGTATTTATTTATCAACCATAAGTCCATTGATGCATGTAATGATCTATGTCCTTATTTACTCGAGGACGAGCAAAGGTTTAAGCTTGGGGGAGTTGATACGTGCATTTTATATCATCATTTATACCCTCCATATAGGCATTATTGGGATGTTTTATCAATGTTATGTCATTGTTTTGCATGTTTTAGATGATTTTATGGGACTTTCCTACAAAGTCCCTATTTTTGGTATTTAATTTCTGGGTGTCAGAAAACACCTGTTTTCATGTTTTTGATGTTTCAGGAGCTACAGGTATCCAAATTGCGAAAGGAAAGAAACCCTGTCAGTTTTTCTTCGGAAGAAAGGCCGTGGGCAGAAGACACAAAGGAGGAGGGCCAGGAGGCCCAAAAGGGGGTAGCCCACGCGGCCAGATTCCCTGGCCGCGTGTGGGGCCCCCAAATGGGCCCACAACACCTCCTCCCCGAGGTCTTTTTGCTGACGACTCCGTCTTCCCCGAAAACCAACACCCTAATTTTCTTGAGACGAGACGGAGCCGCCAGGGCGGCGAAACTCTCGAAACTCTCCGTGAGGGAGACAGATCCTGCTGCTCCGGAGCTCCGGAGAAGGGGGAAATCATTCCCATCTTCATCCCCATCTCCTCCTTGGCGTGGGAGGAGGCATCTCCATCACCATCCTAACCAGCACCTGCATCTCCACCATCACCATGATCCACTCCGTTCCCCTCATAGTTTGATCATTGCTACACCCTAGATACGTGTTATTATACTCCGTTGCATGTTTGGGATTGAGTACTTGTCATTATTTGGTGGTGGATCCATTGTTTCAGATTGTGTTGTACCACATATGTCACCATACATGATCATGTTTGCACGTTGTGAGTAGTTCCCTCATGTTCATGAGGGCATAGGATGAATTGGCAACGATTTGTTACATGAGATGAGTTGTTATTTGGTCTATTATTTATCTTTTATGTGATTCTATGATGGTGTTGTACGAACGTCGACTGTACAACACTTCACCTACGTGGGCTCATAAGAGAACACCGTAGTGTAGTGACGTGATGATGTCTTTAGGTGACAGGAACTTGAGACAGAGTCGTTGAATTGCATTATGAGGGTACTTGTATCGGGGACCTTAGAGCATAAGGCTATGGTGGGACATCATGTCTTAATAATTCTCGTGCTGTCATTTAATTGGCCACGTGATCCATCATAAGAGGTGGTAGTTTATTTATTTAGCTATTCCTATTTGTGGCTCCGTCCGAAGAAGATTAAAACTAGACAAGATATATAAACATGTTATGCAATGAATCACTATGCCAGCTAAATCCGTGCAGCCCTCGGGAACGTTTTCCACATATAAGACACAAACACACACTTGAGCTTGTCCTCTTGCGCATTAGAGGATTGGGCTTTGTCTCTCATTGAGACCTACTACTTGCTGCAATTTACTTTCCGCATTTTAGTTTACTTGCACTACACAATTAAAACACAAAAACACCTGTTGCTTTTATTATTCCTTTGCTATTCTACTTACCAGTTCCTTCTGCTCCTCGTGGGTTCGACAACCTTTCTAATTCGAAAAGTACTACAATTGATCTCCTGGACTTGGGAGCCATCATATATGTGCACTAGTTCGGCGAAGAGAGAGTAAAAGGCAAGTAATATGGATGATAATAAGTGATAATAGCAATCTGAAATAAAAATGGCAGCAAGCAAACATGTATCAGAACAGGCAAAAAATGGTGATTCAGTGCTTGGAAATAAGGCCTAGGGATATTACTTTCACTAGAGGACACTCTCAACAATGATCACATAATTGAATAAATAGATATCTTCTCTTCACTATGCTACTCTTAACCACTCTCCGGTCGAATAACATCACCAATCCATGCGTAGGGCTTTAACATCACTCCTCAGAGTAAGCACTTTCCCAACCAAGTAACCCCCATGCCATCACCATGGGACCCAGATGGTTCCATGCAAACACCACAATTTCATAGGGTTATCCAACACAAAATATAAATATAATGCTAAACCACACGGTGCACACACTGTCACCTTTACACCATGATCAAAGCGTTTACGGAGATCTCATAACACTTGAGTAGCAAAACATGAAGAGTAACATCTACAAATTCAAATAGATTACAAAGCTCATGATAACATATAGATCACACCATGGGAGAGAGAGATGAACCACATATCTTCCGGTAGAGCCCTCAGCCTCGGGGGAGAACTACTCCCTCCTCATCATAGAAGACACCAACGGCGATGGAGATGGCGGTGGAGTCAATGGAGATGGTTTTCGGGGGCACTTCTCCGTCCCGGGTGGGTGCCAGAACAGATATTTGTCCACCGAAACTTGTCGGCGGCGGCGGCGGAGCTACAAATGTATTTTGTGGAAAAGGTCGATTCTTCTAGGGTTTATGCATCGAGGAGTATATATAGGCGAAAGAGCGATGCCAGGGGTGGCCACGGGGCCCACACCACCTGGTGGCGCGGCCAGGGGATGGTGGAGCCACCCTATGGTTTGGCCACCCTGTGGCCCCCCTCCGGGGCTCTTCGGGACTTCTAGATGCTTCCGGGACTTCTAAGACTTCTGGCTTTCGAATCGTCCAATTCCAAGAATATTTCTAGAATAGCTTTTCTGAAACCAAAAACAGCAGAAAACAGCAAACTGGCTCTGTGGCATCTTGTCAATAGGTTAGTCCGGAAAACGTAAGAAAACGTAGGAAAACATACGGAAAACATGTAGCAATGGGCATAATATCAACATGGAACATCAGAAATTATAGATATGTTTATGACGTATCAAACATCCCCAAGCTTAGTTCCTACTCGTCCTCGAATAGGTAAACGATAAAACAATAATTTCTGAGGTGACATTGCTACTAACATAAACTTGATCATAAAAATGTAAAGGCATATGCAAGCCGAGATCATAGAACTCGCAACACAAACATGATAAATATAACTTTAATAATAAAGCAAAGCAATCACTTTTCATCATGAAGAGTATCTCAAATAAAGGATCATGAGTAATAATGCAAACCAGGGTATATCCTACTACAAGGCTGCTCAAATCCCTATTTAGGTTCTGCTTTAAACACCAAGGTCGAAAACCAGGGTCCAAAGGGAGACTTAAATGTACCTATGTTTTTTTTTATCCGCGACTGCTTAAAATCGGCTTAATATGGGTCCAGCTTTGAGCATACTTCATTCACGCTTGTGTTCTCAATCTTCCTTCGCTTGGCCCGCCAACTAGTGGGACAGTATACCCACCTCCTCCCAGCTTCTCGCCGCTGCCACATCGATTTGGCCACGCTCGGCCAGCGTCCGCCACCCACCGGCCACACCCGACGGCTTCGCTCAGGCCGCCACCCCACGCCACCGGCTCCAGGAGGTGTTTTCCCGCAGTTGCTTCAACCCTCCCACCGGCCACACCTAATGGGATGCACATAAGGTGTTCGTCTGTTTGCCTCCCTACAAAGAGGTATCAAATTTCATCATCTTGCCGGTCGGAAATGGTGGACGGTGATGATGAGTTCTATTTTAACAACATCCTCATGTATTCGTCAACATCCGATGACAATTCCGAGGACGAGAGGGACGTCGTGTTTTCCACTCTTGTGGTCAATGAGCATATTGCCAGGCAACGGCTATTTTTCAGAGGGTTCGTGCCGGGACATGCTCCTGCAATAGATCGGGTGTCGATTAGTCATCTCGACAAGTCCCTCGGATGTTCCGGTAGGATTTCGATTAAGAGAACGAATAAGGCGTTGGCGACAATCGTCGGCTAACAGGGGCAAGTTTTACCCAGGTTCGGGGCCCTCGTAGAGGTAATACCCTTATTGCTGCTCTTCTGATCTGTATTACGAGTAGATCGATTACAATGGTGGGTGTGCAAGCCAAAAGATTGATCTCGAGCTTATGGCTATGGTGATGAAAAGTAGATTGGATCCCCCTCGGTGGTTCTCCCAGCCTTTTATGGGTGGCTAGGTCTCAAACCGTGTCCGCGCGGGGGAGGGGGGGTTACAAACCCTATCTCCAGGTCGGAAAGAGTTTTCCTTCTTGACCCGCAAGTCTTGTGGGTGGGCTTATAATAGGCCTTCTAGAACAGCGGGATAGCGCCTTGCTTTGGGCCTTGGTCTTGGGCCTTGGACCGGATAGGCTCTAGGTCGGCAGGAGTTTTCCTTCTTGACCCGCAAGTCTTGCGGGTGGGCTTATAATGGGCCTTCTAGAACAGCGGCATAGAGACTTGCTTTGGGCCTTGGTCTTGGGCCTTGGACCGGATAGGCTTAAGGTCGGCAGGAGTTTTACTTCTTGACCCGCAAGTCTTGCGGGTGGGCTTATAATGAGCCTTCTAGAACAGAGGGATAACGCCTTGCTTTGGGCCTTGGTCTTGGGCCTTGGACCGGGTAGGCTCACCCGATAGGTCCAGGAGTCATCCCCACGTCCGTATTACCCGAGTATTTATTCGACTGAGAATAGTCGGCTAAGCACTGAAAGTTCATTCTTGGATTTTACGATTGGCCATTCAATCGCATGTCTTTAATAGTGTATACCCTACATGCGATGTGCTCGCGTACTCGAGCATCGAGTGGTAAATGCGTCTTGCGTTGGCTATTTTCACAGAAGGGCACGGCTCAGTCGCTTGGCTCTCCCGAAAGATCAGGGCCAATTAATTGCAACTAGGGAAAAAATAGTTCTGACCTACACGAATTCGAGACCACCGACTCGAACTCGGCGAGGTGATCGTTGCAACTGGGCCGTGGAGGTCTTATCGAGTCGAACTTAACCTTTAAAAGGGGTACCCGGTGCGTCTGCTAGGATTTTTCTTCGTGTTGTTGACACGGAAAGTTTACTGGAGAACGCAGCTCGAGTGCGATTCCAGGCCCACAAGAGAGATCCTAGGGTCTTACTGATGACCCACAAGTATAGGGGGTGTATCGTAATACTTTTGATAAATAAGAGTGTCGAACCCAACGAGGAGCAGAAGGTGTTGACAAGCAGTTTCGATGAAGGAATAACTGTAAATACTGAAAGATAAATTTGTAGGGGTTTTCGATATTTCAGACAAATAAAGTGCGAGTAAATAAAACGCAGTAATAATAATTGCAGCAAGTGGACCAATCCTTTCTTCAGCAAAGGACAAGACGGTGGGTTTACTTATGATTAACAAACGTTCTCGAGGACACACGGGAGGTTTCTGTCAAGTGCTTTTGTTTCATGCAGCTAAATAATCTTTAGTGTTTTGATAAGTGTTGTGTGGGTGAATCTATGCTAATGTAACGTCCCATCCAATACTAATACATACTTATGATTATACCCCTTGAAAGCATCTGCAACTACAAGAAAGTAATTAAGAAATAAATCTAACCACGGTTTTAAACTCCGGGATCCTACGCTCCCTCGTGCAATGGTTTCCTAAGGGGGTTTTAGGTTTCTGTCACTCCGGCAACCCCACAATTAGTATCCAAATACAAGATGCATTCTCCTAGGCCCATAAATGGTGAATTATCATGTAGTCGATGTTTACATGACACGACTAGAAGAATAACACCACAACTTAAATATCAAACCATTAAATATTACTCAACATTATTTCACTACTAACAACTTGACTTCTCCCATGTCCTCAAGAACAACACGAACTACTCACAAGACATCATATGTATCATGATCAGAGGTGATATAATGGTGATTAACAATCTGGACATAAACCTAATCCAATGGTTTCACTCAATAGCATCAACTACAAGTAGTAATCAACACCGGGAAAGTTTCCCCTTTGAAATAGACAAGATGCAACCCTAGATGTTACAACGGAATGGAGTGGAGCTCAGGGTGATGATGGTGGAGATGATGATGATGACGATGATGATCCCGATAAAGTCCAGCTCAATGACGGTGACGATGGCGATGATTTCCCCCCTCCGGGAAGGAATTTCCCCGGCAGATTTCTCTCTGCCGAAGAGCTTTTCTCTCTCTGTTGTTTTCCGTCCCGCAGAGGCGGCGGAAAGACTCCTTGATGATTCTCTGTGTGTTAGGGTTCCCGGGGGATAAAGTACGTCAAAGGGGCAAGCCAGAGGTGGGCCAGGGCCTCCTCACCACCCCTAGTCGCGGCTAGAGGTGGGCCCGCGCCTAGGCATGGTAAGGGCCCTTGGTGGCCCTCCTCCGGATCCCCTTTTGGATTCCTCCATCTTCGGGTGAAATAGGAACTTTCCGATGATTTCCGGGGTGCTCTGATCTTCGCGAATATGGCATCCTAACGCTCCGTTTTCCAGCAGAATTCTGACTCCGGGGTTCAACTCTCCAATTATTGGAAAATATGCAAAATAGGTGAAATAACATAAGTATCATGCTCCAATATGAAATATATCAATGAATAACAGCAAATTATGATATAAAATAGTGATGCAAAATGGACATATCACTTACCTTCGTATTCGAAAGAATACGACATCCAAATGTGCCTAGTTGACCGAACGATTCAGGATTAAAATGATGTGTAAGTACATCATGAGGTAGAGTTGCGGGAGCCGCATACTCGCAATTTTACCTTAATTGCACTGTAAGTGCTATCTTCTGCAATTCTTCGAGCGAGATAATCTTCTTTTCCCTGATCTTGTGCGAAAGAGATTTCGCGTTATGAAGTTTATACAAAAGAAATTTCGTGTCAATGTCTTAATACGAAAGAGATTTCGTGTCAGAATGCCCATACGAAAGAGATTTCGTGTCAGGGTGTCCATGCGGAAGAAGTTTCGCGTCTTGATGCTCATACGAAAGAGTTTTCGTGTCGTGAGGTACGCAGTGACGTCACCGCGAACTCGCCTGCTCCCGATGGGACGTGACGAAGTGGGGCAAAGTGCGCGGGGCCCACCTTGTCAGCCTTTTCACCGAAAACGAGCGGTTGTGCTCTCGTTAATCCGCTGGTCATGTTGTAAATACGCACGATCTTCTCGTAAAAGATCGTGCGGGGGTAACCGCCCCCATATCTTCGTTTCCGCTTCACACGTGGCGGTGGCGAGGAGTGCCGCGTTCGCGGATCAACGGCTCAGATCGTCCTGGCGCAAGTATAAATATTGGGCCTTAGGGGAAAAGTAACTTTCCCGGCTCTTATTCGTCTTCTTCCTCCCTTATGCATACCATCTCTTATGTGAGCACGAAACGACCCCCAATGATAGGAGCCAAGAAGCGCGGCGCAGCGGCGTCCGGCAAAGAGGTGGCGAGCGCCTCCGCGGCGGCCCCGGCGAAGAAGACGAGCGATCGGCGCCCGTCGAACACCACGAAGAAGAGCATCGCCGAGATGCAGAGGGAGGGGTTGCTTCCTCCTGAGGGCTCCAAAAGCGTTCGGATGTCCGCGAAGAAGGAGGAGATGCTCAACCCCCTCTCCACCGAGCGCGTCGCATTCTCGAAGCACATTGTCCGAGGTTTGTCCTTCCCTCTCCATCCTTTTCTCGTCGGGCTGTTGTATGTCTATGGCATACAGCTGCACAATATTCCTCCTAATGCGATACAACACATCTCGTGTTTTATCGTGCTCTGCAAGTGCTTCCTCGGCATTCGCCCGCACTAGGGGATTTGGAAGGCCATCTTCAAGGTGCGGATCTTTCGGGAGAAGCCCCAGCCAGGCAAAAGAACTGGAGAGCCGCTGAGGATCGGAGGCTTTGGTATCCAGGCAAACAAAGACGTCCCCTACCTGGAGATGAGCTTCGTCGACTCAGCCCAGGGGTGGCGTCGGAAGTGGTTTTACGTCGTCGATGACAGCGCGGGTGGCGTTCTAGAATTCTAGCCGTTCGCTGTTTTGAAGCGGCGGAAGTCCTGGACACATTCTCTCTCAGCCGAGGAAGTCAAGGTTGTCACCCCCCTACTCGCAAAGGTGATCCGCTTCCACGACAAGGAGCGGGGGACTCCGCTGAACGGGATACACCTGGCGAGTGTGTTTCTGCATCGGAGGGTCCAGCCTCTTCAAGAGAGGCCGACCACCCTGTGGGAGTACACGGGCGTCAACGACCGGAGCCGCATGTGCGAAGACATTCTTTCGTATGCAGAATTCGATAAGAAGATCGCGGCTATCACCAATTTAAAGAAGGGAGAGGTCTACTCGAAGTGCCCTCTCACCCCAGTCGAAGCAGAGAATCCCCTGACTGAGGTGAGTCTCCTTAATCTTCTTCTTTGCTGCATATTTCTTCTTGTTTTGAGTTTCATCGATTGAAACTCCTCTTTTTCTTCCTTTTGTCTTTGTAGAATCATGACGTCGCAACGTGCTACCCACTAGTTTCTGCGGATGAAGGTGTCTCAGATCTTCTGGCGAGCAACGTTGAAGCCCCTCCCGAGGCTAGCGTCATGGACGCTGAGTCGAGCTCCGAGCAAGAGGAGGTGGACGAGGAGGAAGAGTCGGATGACGAGCAACTTCGTCATCGCAAGCGCCGCAAGCCGAAGGAGGCTGAAGTCACTTCCAAGGACAACTCCTTGAGTGATGAGCATGTCGAGCCTATCCGAGCGACTCCTCTCAACGTGCTTCCTCCCGTCATCCGCCAGTCGTGGATCTCCACCGCTTGGAGCCCAGACAACCTTGACGATGATGATGAGGATGAGTGAGTTTCTTGTGTTCTTTTGTTTGTCACGAATTTTCCTTTTTACTTTTTTGATTCTAGCTTTTGCAGCAGTCTTGCAACCATCAGCGCGGATAAGTTTGCTTCTTCGACTCCGTCCGTTAAAAGGAAGGAGGCTGTCGCGGATCCTGCTCTAGCTGCAAATCCCACTCGAAGACCTCTGAGCCCAGCAAAGGCAGTCGACGTTCCAGAGTATGGGATGCCTAGCTTGGCGGGTGGAAGGCCTGGAGATGTCGGGGCGTCAGCGAGCAGGGAGATCTTGGCTAGCTCGGCTGATCCCTTGTCCACCGCGCAGGGCAAGGTAAAGTGTTCTCATTTTTTCAGCAACTTGTATTTCTCTTTTTCTTTTATCGGGTGCACGACAGTACTACTTGCAGTTGGCTATGGACTCAAGTCGAGATTTTCTTTTGTGGTCTGTTTCTTGCTTTTTATTTTCATCGGGTGCACGGCAGTGCTCCCGATAGTAGTAGCCCCCGAGGCTATACTTGACTGTGTACATCCGTGTATAGGCTCAAGTGATATCTCTCTAATTCCGCAAGGATTTTTTGCAGGCCGTTCTTGATTCCCTGGCTACTTTTGGGCGTCGACTTCTTTTGGCTGAGGCATATTGTGCTTCTCTTTGGGGAGAGCGCGACCAGCTTGTTTAGGATGGCCTCACCTTACAAAGTAAGCTGCCACACGCCTTTTCCCCTAGTTCTGTTTTTTCTTGGTCGCAACTGTTAATGTAATCGCGCCCTCTATACTGCATATGAGGTTAGTCGCCCGAAGTCCGAGAAGGAAAAGGCTACCTATCGGGTGAAAGACCTCGAGAAGGAGTTGGAGTCTACTCGGAAGGAATTGGAGTCCACGTGCAAGCATTCAGCTGACAGTCTCGCGGGAGCCCGGGACGCCTTGAAGCAGCTGGAGGAGGCGAGTGTGAAGCACGACAGCGATTTTGTTGGCGTCCTCCGTCCCTTGGCCTAGACTTTGGCAGGCGAGTCACACTCGAATTTCTTTTGACTGCGGCTTGTTCTTCTCTCTTTTTGAGGTTTATCTGCTCCGTCTTTGTTTAGATGCTATTGGAGTTGGGTTGGAGCTACCCGGAGGGATTCGGGTCGACGCCCTCTCGGATGCGTGCACTCAGCTACAGGAGCACGGTAACAAGGCCTGCTTCCTCATCCGCGATGCTGCCCAAGTGCTGACGCAACTGCACCAACGCCTGCTCATGGACGTGTCGGTTCCTCCAACCCTTGGTGGCCTCCTGCAAGTTTTCCTAGGCGAGGATGATCCCCTCCAAGTGTACTCCCTTGCGCAGAACGAGTGCGGAGCCAAGACGGCTATCCAGTTTGCCCTGGCGTACGGTGTCTCGGGTGACCTGGAGAAGGTGTACTCGGAGCTTCCTCGAGACGCGCTGGGCAAAAAGGTAGTGCTTCGACCTTTTGGCGACCGTGCGGGGAGACTTGTGAAGGCCCTCTCCGGGGTAGTTTCCCGCGGCCGTGGTGGACAACCTGCTACGAGTGGAGCTACCTCCGTAGTGTTGGAACACGTAGAGATAAACGAAATTTTTTCCTACGCGGTACTTCCAAGATCTAGCCGAGGTAGAAGGCCACGATGATTACCACTAGACGCGCGGTTGCGGATTATCGATGAAGCGCGTCGGGGCAGTGCAGTCCACGATCCGATCCAACCGATCCGATCCCGCGAATGTCGAAGTGCTGAACGTACATCACCTCTGCCGGTATCCACACGTACGAGGAGGAGCTCCGACGGCAGACTGCTAGGTCTGGTGCGACGGCTGGACTGAGTGGGGCTAGGGTTCCCAACGCATGGGAGTGGACTAACGTGCCCGCTGGGCAACCTACGACCCTCTTTATATAGCGAATGGTAATGTGCTTCACAACACTTGTGGCCCATTCCCTCTGTGAGTCCGACTCACAAACTCAGTCCATTTCCGGTTCGGGTCCAACCCGACCAATACATTTGCTCCCGCTCTTAAGTGTGCGACTCTGCAGGCTCATGGCGACTTGGACACGATTGGAGTCCAACTCCCAATCGATCAATCGGTAGCGGCTCCTAGCAGAACGTGCCGACTCCCAAGTCCCATTGAGTCATGACGACATACCTTCCAATGTGATTTACATCTTAGTCCCTTTTGCCTCACGATATACCTTGTCGAACTATAGGCGATTTATCGTCATCCCTTTAATAGTTCAACTCTCTTCTCGATCCGTGATATGTGATTCATCTGACTAACTCTTAGTCAACCGACACAGATAACACTTAACTGAGTCGCGCATGACCATGCTTCCTGAATCATATCACTCGAGAGGGCCCAGAGAATATCTATCCATTCGGAGGGGCAAAATCCCATCTTGATTATCCACATCACGCAGCTTGCTTCTCATTCGACCCGAACTCTGCCTTTATAGTTGCCTTGTCACAGAACAACGTTTGACAGAACCTAAGTCGGTGATCCACAACTCGGATTGTGCGACAACCTCAGGTCTAAGGATTACATTGATTGAGACATGCAAATGACGACTTGCTCGTTGCATCTCAATGTGGGTCAGTCCGACTTGCTAAACTCTTTAGCCAAGTCCGTGAACGTTGGAATGACATCACCATGCCCATGACAAGTGGAACCGTGTCATCAGCCAACACTCACATTAGTCTAGGGTGTGTGTCCAGCACAACCTTAATGACCAAGGACAATCTAGTATGAACAACATGAATACATAGTTCCACAATCGAATCACATATTCAATGACATGTATCAGATGTTCAAAAAAAGGACAACTTAATAACTTTATGAATACACTGGGAATTACATTATACATGATTGCCTCTAGGGCATATTCCCAACACGTAGTTCCTTAGATCGATCACAGTTTCAGTATGTTTTTATGTGTAATGAACCTTGGGATGCATTCCTGTTCTTTGTTTTGTCAATCGAGATGTTTTAAAAGTGTCAGCTTTTTGTTATTGCGCCTTACTTTGTATTCCCCCGATGGGAGTATCCCCCGAGCACTCGAAGATTTTGTGTGGTACATCGTCGAGTGGGGTATGACTATGTCTCTAAAACTTCGTTGTTCTTTCCAGATGGTGGATTCCAGCGGAGGTTCGTCGAGTGGAGCTGCTCCTTCGACTGAGCCATTGATTGCGGCTGCCAGTATGCTTACTTCACTTCGTGACCTCGTCGCGGATGGCGAGCGTAAGCTCAAGGCTCTTCGAGGCGTGGCGGATGTTGTGAAGTCGAAGAAGAAACTTGCTATGGATCGCGAACAATTTGTGATGGAGAAGCTGGTGAGCGTTGCGAAGGGCATGCTTTGTAAGTCCCGCAAGCCCCCGAGTGCTTTTTGTATATTCCTTCTTGTGTTTTGACATGTTTACTGTCCATGCAGTTGTTGAGCCTGATGGGGTGTGTGAGGGTCACTGGGTGGACAATCATATTGTTCATGAGTCAAGCAGCTCCAAACCGCACGCGAGCAATTTCTGGTCTGACCGCAGCCGGGGTTTTGTCTTGGCTACCCTACAGTACCGGGCGAGTCAGGCGCAACTCTTCATTGAATCTTGTCGGGAGGCCCTCTCTTCTGTCCATCGGGCGTTTTACCCCTTCAGCGTTGTTCCGGATAGCTTGAGTGGCTTGCTGAGGCTATTTCGTCGAGTGGGGGATGTTCGAGAGTGTGTGCGTCAGCAACTCATTTGCGGTGCTTAGGTGGCGCTTTCCTTCGTGCGTCTGTGGCATCCTGAAGTCGATTTCAATTCCATGGTGCGACTCCCTCACACCCGAAGGCCACCTGTAGATTTTGTCCCTCATTATGAGGTTGTGCGTCCTGCAGCGGAGACTGAGCGATTGCTTCAAGAGGCGGCTGCTCGGCAATAGCTGTAGTTGATAAGGTGTATATACCTTGTATGTTTTAGTTTTAAAGTGTGTTAAGGTGTGTACCTTGTGACCTTGTATGTTAATTCAATCGGTTAAGGTGTTTATAAGTGTGTACCTTGTTACCTTGTAAGATTTTTGTGGTGCGCGAGCACTCGAAGATTTTGCTAATGCTGGTTTGGTGTAGCCCCCCGTGTGTTGGGGTGTGACCGTTTGTTTAGCATGTAAAGAAAGAAAAAAAGAATAAAGATTGCGACTGGATAGTAGTTGTAGCTATGGTTGAGAAACCATGTTTTTATTGCGATGGCTGAGAAGCTATGTGTTTGCTTGGGTTACAATATGGCTGGTACAACCTTATTTTGCGAGTGATACACTCTCCTAGGGATAGAATTTTCTCAGGTGCGCCACGTTCCATGGGTTGTAGTAGATGCCGCCTGTCTTTGGGTTCTTCAGGCGATAGGCGCCGCCTGGGATGACTTCGTGTATGATGAAGGTTCCTCCCACGGTGGCTCTACCTTGTGTCCTTCTTTCTGCTTGAGTCGCAACACTAGGTCGCCCACCACGAAGGATCTATGGCGTATGTGGCGACCATGGTGATTGCGTAGTGATTGCTAGTAGACAGCAGATCTTGTGAGGGCAATGTCCCTGATCTCGTCCAGTGCGTCCATATCTTCTGCGAGTGCCTTGTTGGAAGTTTCTTCGTTGTATGCGACAACTCGTGGAGCGCTAAACTTGACATCCTCGGGTAACACAGCTTCAGCTCCGTATACCATGAAGAATGACATGTAGTTTGTCGATCGGTTTGGTGTTGTTCGAAGGCTCCACAGCACCGATGGTAGTTCTTCAGCCCAATGTCCTACCGTTGTGTGTAGTCGGGTGAACAGCCACTTCTTTAGGCCAGCCGAAATTAATCCGTTGGATCGTTCGACCTGGCCGTTAGTTTGCGGGTGTGCCACCGAGGCGAAGCTGAGGGTTATCCCTTTTTCCTTGCAGAAGGCATGGGTTTCCTTGGCTGTGAAGTTGGTCCCGTTATCTGTGATGATATTGTGAGGAATGCCGAATCTACACACGATGGAGTAGAGGAATCTCACGGCGCACTCGGTGTGTTGCGACGTGACCGGTATGGCCTCTATCCATTTCGTAAACTTGTCGACGGCGACCAGCAGGTGAGTGCATCCTCCGGGTGTTGATTTTCGCAGCGGTCCCACCATATCGAGTCCCCATTGAGCGAAGGGCCAGGAGATGGGGATCATGTGGAGCTCTTTGGCCGGTGCGTGTGGCTTGGGAGCGAAATTTTGACAGGTGTTGCACCTCTCGACGAGGTCTTTGGCGTCTCTGCCTGCCGTGAGCTAGTAGAATCCTTCTCGAAAAGCTTTCCCCACGATTGCTCTCCAGCTTGCGTGATGCCCACAGTCAACTTGGTGTATATCGCGGAGAAGTTCCTTCCCGTCCTCGGTGCGATACACCTCTGGAGCACTCCTGATATGCTTTACTTGTATAGTTCTCCTTTTACCACCCGAATGGATTTGCTGCGTCGAGCGATTTGTCTTGCCTCGCAAATGTCTTCCGGGAGCTGTTTGTTTGTCAAGTAATCGAGATATTTCTGCGTCCAAGTTGGCTCGACCAGGAAGACTTGCCTTGAGATGTTATGGATTAGCTCGATGAAGGCGATTTGCTGACTGGCTTTCGTTTTTGCTGTTGCGGGTGTCGCTGCTTGCTTTTTGACCTTGACTGATCGTTTTCTTATTCTCTCGAAGTAGATTCCTAGTGGAACAGGGGTGTTTGTTGACCCTATGTTCGCCAGTCTATCTTCTTCTTCGTTGCTTGATCGTGCGATGTGTTTCAGCTCGCACCCTTTGAAAATTCCTTCGAGTAGGTTGTACATCTCGCGATAGGCGAACATGTTATCTGCGACAGCTTCACACTCCTTTATCGTCTGCTGCACGATAAGATTTGAGTCTCCGTATATCATCAATCGAGTGGCTCCGTAGGCAATCGCCATATTCATGCCGTGTAGGAGCGCCTCGTACTCTGCATCGTTGTTGGACGCTGGATCGTCAGAGGGGAAGTCAAGTCGCATAACATACTGGAGCTTATCTCCCCTTGGTGATATGAGGATTACTCCGGGTCCTGCTCCCTCGTTTCTTTTTGATCCGTCAAAGTACATGATCCAGTTGCTCGTGTATTCTGGAGGGCCTGGAGTTTGCAGCTATGTCCACTCGCTCAAGAACTCTACAACCACCTGGGATTTGAGGGTGTTTCGTCCTGTGTATATGATATCCCAGGCGCCTAGCTCGATGCTCCATTTTTTGATTTTTCCGGATGCCATGGGGTTGTTCATGATAGTACCGAGTGATGCGTCATTTAGCACCGTGACGGTATGTTCCTGGAAGTAGTGTTTGAGCTTGCTGGCTGTAAGGACCACACCATACGCAAGTTTCTGGTAGTGGGGGTACCTATGTTTGCACGGCAAAAGTACCTCGCTGATGTAGTACACTGGTCTCTGAGCGCCGAATGCTTTTCCGTCCTCTGGCCGCTCGACGACAATTACCGTGCTTACCACTTTATTTGTTGCGGCTAGGTAAAGGTAGAGAGGTTCCCTTTCCTGTGGTTTCGCCAATATGCTCTTGCTCTGCATCACTCTTTTTAAATCGAGGAACGCCTTTTTCGCTTCTAGGGTCCACTCGAACTTATTCGTTTTCTTCAGCAATTTGTAGAAAGGGAGCGCTTGCTCTCCTAACCTTGCGATGAACCTGCTGAGTCTGCCAGTCACCCTGCGAGCTGCTGCACGCCGCAAAGATTTTTTGGTTCTTTCATCGTCAAGATCGCCTGAATTTTCTCCGGGTTGGCTTCAATTCCTCAGGCAGAGACCAGATAACCGAGGAGTTGTCCAGCAGGAACCCCGAAGACGCATTTTGTCGGGTTGAGCTTGATTCTGTATGTGTTGAGGGCGTCGAATGTCTCCCTGATGTCCTCGAGGAGCGTGTCCTCCACTTGAGTCTTGATGGCGATGTCGTCAACGTACACTTGTACGTTCTTGTCAATAAGCTTGGCGAGGCATTTTTGCATGCAGCTCTGATATGTTGCGGCTGCGTTTTTTAGCCCGAAGGGCATCGTCGTGTAGAAGTATACACCGTGTGATGTGATGAATGTTGTCTTCCCCTCATCCTCATGCTTCATCCTGATTTGGTTATAGCACGAGTAGGCATCCAGGAAGGAGAGTCGTTGACAACCTGCTGTAGAGTCCACGATCTGGTCGATCCGTGGTAACGGAAAGTTATCCTTGGGGCAGTTTTTATTCAATGACGTGTAGTCGATGCACACGCGAAGGATGTCAGTATTTTTCTTCGGGAATAACACCAGGTTTGCTAACCAGGTGGAAATCTTAATTTCCCTGATGAACTTGGCGAGTAACAATCTGTTCACCTCTTCTCTGAGTGCTCTCTATTTCGGCTCGGAAAAACGTCGGGTGGTCTGCTTGACTGGCTTTGCATCTTTAAACACTTCAAGTGAGTGCTCGTCGAATTCCCTGGGTATTCCTGGCATATCTGAGGGCTGCCAGGCGAAAATCTCCAAGTACTCACGGAGGAGTTTGACGATCACGCTTTCCTATGCGGGTGATAGGGTGGTGAACACCATCACTGTCTTCGCGGATTCTGTCGGGTGCACTTGATGTTCTTTTTGGTGAGCGGCATCACGGATTTATCCCTGGTTTTTGCCAGCTCTTCCAGCTCCTCTTGCACCCCAAAAGATTTCGCGATTTCGTTGAACTCACTGTCGCATTTGTCTGACTTCTGGAAGTTGTCGTTTATGGTTATTGTGCCGTATTCTCTTGCGAGTTTGAGCTTTAGGTAGGCATAATGGGGTACTGCCATGAATCTCGCGAACGATGTTCGGCCGAGAATGGAGTGGTACTGCGATGGCTAGTCGGCCACCTCAAAGTCGAGGAATTCTCTCCTGTAATTCTTCGGGTCTCCGAGTATCACTTCCAGGTTGACTGTTCCGAGTGGTTGAACAACTTTTCCTGGTACTATCCCGTGGAAGGATGTTTCTGATTCTGCAAGTCCGTCCATGTTCATATTCATCTTGCAGAGTGTGTCCGCGTATATGATGTTGATTTCGCTGCCACCGTCCATGAATACCCGAGCTAGGTCGTAATTGCCTATTTGCGCCCGGATGACGAGCGCGGCGTGCCCTGGTCGATACACTCGTGGAGGGTGGTCCTCTTTGGAGAAAGTTATCGACTGCTCTGACATCTTCAGGTATTTAGTCTTGGATGGTGGGGCCTATACTGCCATGTTGACTTGGCGTGTGTTCGTCTTCTGGACTCTGCGGGACGGGCATACCTTTTGTATCATTCCGAGGAGCCCTTGTGGATTCGGGTATCTGTTAGCTCCTTGGTTTGCGGCGGGTGGCGCTGGTAGCTTGGCCAGCGCTACGTTCTGGTGCACTGCCGGTGGAGGCAGGGGTGGTGGCTGGTATCCACATGGCAGTTGCTGGTATCCCTAGTTAATGGCGGCCCTGTGCTTCTTCGTGTATGCCTTGTAGATGTCCTGGAACTTTCGGCAGTCTTTGAGGAGGTGAGTGACCTTGGTTTAGCCCGTGCGCTTATCTGTAAACAGATGTAGAGAGCAGTATCCGTCAAGATCCTCCTCGGGAGTTTTGTCGTCTGGTTTTGGTTTCCAGTCGCGATTTCGACGGGATCCGCTGTCGCGATTTCTCGTGAACTCCGCCGCCACCATTTCCGATTGGTCATCCTGGTCGTAGTGCTTTCTCTTCCTCTTTCAGTGGTCGCCGTTGCGGTCCTCCTCAGGCGCGGGTGAGGAAGTTTTCTCGTTGCGCAGGGATTCCTCGCCATTAGCCCACCTGTCTTCTATCGACATTAATTCTCCGATTGACTTGGGCGCAGATCGTCCCAGTTCTTCTCGGAAGGCGGCGCGCCGAGCACCTTTGGTGAAAGCTTCAACCGCGACTTCTTCTGATAGTATTCCCGCCATGTTCTTGAGTGTGGTCCATCTCTGGATATACTCGCGGATAGACTCGCCGCTCTTCTTCCTGCAGGATCGCAGTTCCTCGATAGAAGCTGGCCGTTTGTACGTCGCGTGGAAGTTCTTCTCGAAGTCGAGGGTGAGATCGTCCCAAATTCTGTAATGCGCACACGGTCTTCCTTCGAGCCAACTACGAGCAGCGCCTACGAGGTGCAGGTTTAGGTACTGCATGGCTGTTGTATTGTTCCCGCGCTGGCATTTTACCGCGGTAAGATAGTCTGAAAGCCATGACTTGGGTTCTTGCGAGCCGTCGTACTTTGGAACCTCCATTGTGAGCTTGAATCTTTTGGGCATCGGTGCCTCGCGGATGCTGCGATTGAAGTACATTGCGTCGCAAGCTTCCTCGTCAGAGGAGATAGATAGTGATCGGGCGCGGTTCCTGCGAGCTCGAGCTCTGTCGACCATGCTCTATGCGATGTCTACACACGCGTCGTGTTGAGCGCTGTCGCGATTATCCTCCTGCCGCGGTTCTCTGCTATGATGTCGCGATCGGCTTCCATGGTGTCGTGGGATGCCATCGCGGTCTCGCGGGCTATCGTCGTCGTTGTGCGGGCTATCGCCATGGCGCCTGGCTTCTTTTCCTCTGGAGCGGCGAGGCGATCCCTTATCTCCTCTCTTTGGCGACGTACTCTCGCGTCGGGGAAGTGCAGGATTCCCGCCTTGATGGCGTGGAAGTGGAAGCTGCCGAATGTCAAGCTGACGCTTTTCTCGAGTCCGCTGAACACCGGGCGAGATTCCGGCGAGTGGGACGCGTAG
Organism: Alopecurus myosuroides; assembly: GCA_028641055.1. NCBI lineage: Eukaryota > Viridiplantae > Streptophyta > Magnoliopsida > Poales > Poaceae > Alopecurus > Alopecurus myosuroides. The sequence continues at coordinate 152,139,604 of CM054057.1, forward strand.
ATGAGAGACCCGAAGCGGATCGGCTCCGTTGGAGTCGATGATCCCAGGCTCCAGTTGAAGCTTGGCGAAGACGAGGCCAAAGACGCCGTGGATCCAGCGCCCGACGTTCCCACAGACGTCGCCAATTGTCGATTAGTCATCTCGACAAGTCCCTCGGATAATCCGGTAAGGTTTCGATTAAGAGAACGAATAAGGCGTTGGCGAAAATCGTCGGCTAACATGGGGCAAGTTTTACCCAGGTTCGGGGCCCTCGTAGAGGTAATACCCTTACTCCTACTATTCTGATCGGTAATACGAGTAGATCGATTACAATGGTGGGTGCGCAAGCCGATAGATTGATCTCGAGCTTATGGCTATGGTGATGAAAAGTAGATTGGATCCCCCCTTGGTGGTTCTCACAATCTTTTATAGGTGGCTAGGTCTCAAACCGTGTCCGGGGGGTTACAAACCCTAGCTCTAGGTCGGCAGGAGTTTTTCATCCTGATCTGCAAGTCTTGCAGGTGGACTTATAATATGCCTTCTAGAACAACGGGATAGCGCCTTGCTTTGGGCCTTGGACCGGGTAGTCTCACCCGACAGGTCCAGGAGTCATCCCCACGTCATCGGGACCGACAAGTACTATTTACACCGTACCAATCCGCTACACTCCCAAGTTATTCCGCCGCCGTCCCCGGATGAGAAAAAATATATTCAACTTGGAGTGATGCAATACAATAATTTTTTCCAGTTGTAAGTGAGATGCCGGTGGCAAGCTTGTGTTCTCCTCTTGAGATTACGTGGGTGGTGATGACAGGTTATGTAATCATGCACAACATGATTATAGAGGATGAGCGTGATGCCAGTCTTTATGACGAACACTGTGGTTTCGGGGTCAGTTGGTTCAGCCCCAACCTGGAGTAGCAACAGATGAATAGTTTTTGTGTTATCGAGACACTCACACTCAACTTCAAAATGATTTGGTTGAGTACACGTGGACTTTCGTAGGAAACCAATAGAAACTTCTATTCGGTTTAAAAAACAATGAACTTTCAACGTATTTGATTCAATTTATCCGGTTGTAAAACTATCTTTTTTAGGGTTGTAATGAATTAATCTAATTTATATTAATTTTCTCTTATTTATCTAAGTTAATTCGGTTGTTTTGAGATAAATACATAAATTCAGAATTTTTTTTGGACGGATTGGTTAAGGGCCTCTTTGGGTTGAAGTATTTTCAAATGAATTTTGGAGGATTTCAATCCATAGGATTCTTTCCTAAGGAATGCCTTTGGATCAAACGAATGACACCTATAAAATTCCTATGGATTGTATTCCTACACCTCAATTCCATAGAAATTTCAACATCCACTCTAACATCTTATTTACAATCATTCGCGTAAGATCGAGGCAAGTTTCCTGTGTTTCTATCCAAATGACTGTTTGGACAGTTTTCCTCTATTTTGTAATCCTATGTTTTGCACCTACAATCCTGTCAAATTCCTACGTTTTCTCGGTTCCTCTGTTTTGTAATCCTTTGATCCAAAGAAGCCCTAAGTAGGCAAATCCCCGTAGGGTGCACTACGGAACATCGGTCGAGCACCTTAGGTATCCACAATGTTGCCAAAACTAAATTTGTCATGTAGATTTATTTGGCATGAGTGCTAAATTTGCTACGTTAGCTACAATGTGGTAAAGCCAAAGTCAAATACCGAAATCACTAATTGTGTGACCCACTATGTATAAAGTAATAACAAAATATTCTTGGACTGCTCACTTCTCTCTAGTCACACCCCTCCACCCTATTATTTTATTCACTCAAATGAATTTGGTGTTGGATCTTCTAAGGTCATCCACAGTGTGTGCCAAATATGGTTGCCAAATATCATATTTGGCTTTTGGCATCGGTTTGCTACATTGTAGAGATGCCAAATTTTGATGACAAAGCCAAATAATTCGGCGTAGAAGCAACTAGAAGATCCAATGCCAAATCCATTTGAGTGAATAAAATAATAGAGTGGAGGGGTGGGACTAGAGAGAAGTGAGCAGTCCAAAAATATTTTATTATTACTTTGTACATAGTGGGCCACGTAATTAATGATTTTGGCATTTGGCTTTGGTTTTACTACATTATAGTTAACATAGCAAACTTAGCATTTATGCCAAATAAATTTATGTGGCAAATTTGGCTTTGACGACACTGTGGTTGCCCTAAGTGCTCCTACGTCAAATTATTTCACTTTGATATCAAAATTTGTCACCTCTACAATATAGCCAACCGATGGCAAAAACCAAATATGCTATTTGGCAACCATATTTGGCCCATACTGTGTATATGCCCTTAAAAACGGATAAATTTAGTGTCCGTTTAAGCAGCCTGGCGAAACCAGTTTGAGACTCATTTGTGGAGTAGCAAATATCTGCCGAGGAAGCATGTACTACACGAACCCATGTGCTTCAAGATTCGTGCACTCTGATTATCTCCCTAATCAATGGCCACAAACTCGCAGGTCGCTACTATCGAGTCTGGACCCGTCAACACTCGTGTGCAGTGCGTACGGTCGGCCCGGGCTACGGCTAGCGAGCGAGCGAGCGGGGTCCTGAGCACAGACAATGGCCACCACCGGAGTGGGCAAGGTTGCAGTCTCGCTGGAGGTGGTTGACGCCTGCTTGGCGACAATGCGATCATTGGGTAATCAAACTGAACAAGGCCGAATAATCATAACCCGATGGAATCTAGCGAGCTACGTGTATATGGACAGCCGACTACGTGCCCTTGTTGGTCTTCTCCTTTTTTTTTCTCTCTTCGTTATTATATCAGCTCCTGTCGCTGGCGCACGGATGCTTCCGTCCCCGTGCTGCTTGGATCGACGCAACGCGGGCACGTGCATTTGCTTTCTGCGCCGCTAGCTAGCTCGTCGGCGCGGCGACAGTGACCCATGCTTACCCGTGCGTGTACCGCTAAGCTGTCTGCGGTGGCAATAACGTACTACGTGTGCACTTTCACATGTCATCCTGCGAACACGTGACCCTGAACTGTAAGCAGCTGGTTATTTTTCAGGTAAATGTTAGCACGAGGTTTACTACTGTCAAGTGGCACCTGAGAACGGGCCGGGCCTAAATTCAGCCCATACCTGAGGTACTGATCCTGGCCTGCTCACCGAGTCACCGTGCAGGTCAGTCCGATCGAGACTCACTCAAGTTAGCGGCGCACATGCCAGCAGCCGAGCGACACGATCCTTCTTGTTCTGGCGAATCGGCAACAAGATATTCTGCGCCGGGTAAACAAAGCGAAGTTACACTTGGCGTGTTGCCCAATTGGAGACTTTCAGGGCTCACTCGCTCGGTCGGTCACACAGATTAACACAAACCAGACGGTGCGTCCGTACCGTATAGTACAGATGCCACCGGCTCGCCAAGATCGCGTCGGGATTTGCACGGGAGATGCGTATTATTTTTATTCCCCGTGCCGGGAGCCAGCCTAGTCACGCCGGCGAGGACGCACGACGGTCTCGATCTCGTCTCAAGTTGCCCCGTCTAGCTACCTACCGGCACAAGAGGATTCCTCACCGGCGCCGGCGCGTTCTGGTCTAGGGCCTACGCACGCACGCGACCACGAGGCACACGATCGAGCTGGCGCGACTGCTCGATCACCGCGCGCGCTGGCCAACTGTGCGTACACGGGCACGGTCGGGCACGGGACCAGTACGTAATATGCGTGGCGATGATCGATGGGTATATCTGCCACCGCCCACCGTTTACTGCTCCCGGCCGGCCGTTTCGTCCTCGCCGTCGGTGGGAATTGATCGGGGAGGCGTGGCCTTCACGCGAGAGCAGCACGCACGGACGAACCCAACAGACGAGGCCAGTTGTACGTGCCCGTGCCGCAGCGTACCGGATCAGAAGCCCCCGCTCACACCACAGGTCTCTGGTACTCCGTGTAGTGTAGGCTACCTACTGCACGCGACGCGATGGCTTCAGTGCTACGCATCAACCACACGCAACACAATACAGCACTGAACCGAAACGGCCAATTCCTTTAACCGATTTTCTTGAATGCGCTCTGGACGATGGAGATGCCCGATCTAGGCCGTGGACAGGCGCGCACGTAGGGGTTTCATGAATCATGATGCCAAGGGACCAAAAACCATCTACGTAGACGACGTTGATGCGGCATCTGCTACTCCATACGTATGATCGATCAATCGTGCCAAGTGCCTATCCATGCACAGTGGGGGGTCGAGTCGCCGGCATTTAGAATGATCAAACCGAGTAGCTAGCTAGCTAGAAGCTAGTTAGCTAGACTAGACGTACTGTTTATGTGTCGTGATCGGTGACACCGTGACACTGACACCATCACACGAATGGACGTTATTTAATCCACAAATCGATCGCCAACCTCCACGTTTTGATCCATCTCCCGGCAGAGCAGAGAGCATGCGCGCGTGCGTGTGTATGTAGCTCTGCACACGTGTGTGTGTACGTACGTATAGACTGGTCCATGAGAACACGACAGCGCCGTCTCACGTACGCCGCCTGAAAAGAAATTTATATATATATATTTTTGAGATAAAGTTTCTACTATTTGACGCCTTGATTAATGGACGACGTGTCCAGGCTCGATGAGCTTTGCCCGATCGAACGAGAACCTCGTCTGTTTACAACGACCAAGGTTCGGAACAGGACACACGGAGTCGCCTTGGAAATTCCACATCGACCCTTGCCGCCAAGACAGGAGCCGCCGCCGATGTCCCAATTTGTGTCTTCTTGCTGGGTGCGTGGCGGTCACCCCGATCGATATTAGACAGAGATAAATCCGAGCAACCGTACTGGTTGATGTGACGTAAGAATTAAGCAAAGCTTCTCGTCGACAGATAATTGGGTGGGTTCGTGGACACAGTTTAGTGATACTACGTAAGCGAGCGTGACTGAGCTATCCAGCCAGCCCAGCTGTCTGTCGGCCATTTTGGACTAATCGCACGGGTGCATCCGCACGCAAACAATCTCAAGAGAAGCTGGATGATACCCTGATCGAAGACTTGGACCCCCAGGCAATGCAACTGTTAGGAGTTAATTAATCTTGTAAATAAGGTTGATCCTTGTTGTAAACGGAACGTACGGGAACCGCTCTAGGCAACCGTCGCGTCCACTCCTCGCAACCCCTCGAACAGACGCAACTCTTCCTCGCGTCTGTTCCCCTTGTATAAATAATGTGATCATCAATGGAATAGAACATAGTTGGAATCATTCACTTTCAATACCAACACTTTATCAGCACCTGCTCTGCCGAGAGAGCGAAGGCAGAACTTCACCGGCGTCACCGAAAATAAACAGAGAATAAACGAACGGAAAACAACCGAAATCTTCAAGGAACATTCCAATGGAGGAGCAAATTTGTTTAGCGGATAGTGGTTCCACTAACACAATATTATAGGAAGTGAAATACTTTCAAACTCTCAAGAAAAGTAAAGGGACTGTCATGACAATTGGTGGTCGTGACACGGTAATTGTTGGTTCTGGTCAGGCCACATTTACTGTCCCAAATGGTACAAAACTTGTAATCCAGGAGGCATTATTGTATCCGGATTCGACCCGTACCTTGCTGAGTTTTAAGGATATCCGTATGAATGGCTACCACATTGAAACTCATGAAGAGAATGGGGTTGAAAGCCTACTCATAAGTCAGCAAAAGGGAACTAAAAAGGAAATCCTTGAGAGACTTACTGCTCTATCTTCTGGACTGTATTTCACATACATAAAGTCAGAGCCACATTTGGCATATAAAATAATTTTTCAGAATCTTGACAAGTTCAAGATATGGCATGATCGCCTAGGTCATCCTGGTGTGGGGATGATGAGAAAAATTATTGATGGTTCAATTGGACACAACATAACGGTTACTAATTTTCCCAAATCTTCGGATTTCGTATGTGCAACTGGAAAGTTAATCACAAGACCTTCATATCTGAAGATCAAGAGTGAGCCGCTTAATTTTCTTGAACGCATTCAAAGAGATATTTGTGGTCCGATTCAACCGTTATCGGGACCATTTCGATATTTTATGGTGCTTATTGATGCATCCACAAGATGGTCCAATGTGTGTCTTATATCAACAAGAAACCATGCTTTTGCAAAGCTGATCACTATAATCATAAAAATGAGAGCAAATCATCCTGAGCATAGGATTAAATCCATCAGAATGGATAATGCTGCTGAATTTAGTTCACGAGCATTCAATGATTGCTGCCTAGCTTTGGGCATAACCTTGGAGCATTCTGTACCGTATGTACACACATAAAATGGTCTTGTGGAATCACTTATTGAAGGATCGAGAGGTTAACTAGAGGGGGGGTGAATAGGTTAACTACAAATTTTAACTTCTTTTTCAAGTTAACAAGGTAATACTCAAATATAGATTATCTAGATTATGCAACTAGGTGAACAATCCTATATGTTGAGCAAGTACAACTAGCACAAGGTAAGTATATGACTAAGCTAGTAGTAACTAGTAAAGGTAAGTTGAGAAATAACCGAACATAATGACGCGGAGATTTATCCCGAAGTTCACTTCCCAATGGAAGCTAATCTCCGTTGGAGCGGTGCGGTGCCACCAAAGTGGAACACCGAGTAGGCCTCAAATGCAACACCGTATCTCCTTCGAGTCCTTCCACCGATGTGGATAGGCTCGAATCACTATGTTGCTGTTGAGGTTGACAACTATAACTTTTACAAGAATGAGGCACACTCCACAAGATTGGAGGGTCCTCACCAAATCCAAAGAGCCTCCAAGACTCCGAGAAGCAAGATCCACGAGCACAAAAGCACCGGGGATATCAACAAGGCTCCGAGCTCCGATGAACTAAGAGCAACAAGATTCCTAGCTCCAATGAACTAAGAATGACAAGATCCCTAAGGGATGAGTGGGTGGATTTCTAATCGACTCGGTGGAGTTGTAGATCGGGGGTGTCTCCTTCAAATCCCAAAGTATCACGAGTTTTGGTTGGGGATTTGTGGAGATCTTGTTCTTGAGCTTGAGCTTGGTCAATCAATGGTGTTGGAAGAAAGTGTGAGTGGCATTGACAAAACCAAAAGGTAGGTAGAGGCGTCCTTTTATACGGGGATGTAATACGGCCGTTGGGGGGGGGGGGGCAGTTTTCACCTTACAGCACCCCCCCCCCCCCGGCCTGGGGGCCGGCCTGGCCGGCCTTGGGCAGCCAGGGCCGGGCGCAATCCCACCCCGGCCTGGTGCCCGGCGTGGGCCGGCGTGGAGAGAGAGGGAGGCCGGCGTGGGGCGATGGAGGCCCGGCCTGGGGGCCCGGCCAGGCCGGCGTGGGGGCATAGGCGAGGCCGGCCACCCACCCGAGCCGCCCGGCATGGGAGCCAGCCTGGGGCCGGCGTGGGGCGGCGTGGCGAGGCCGACCACCCACCCGAGCCTCCCGGCCTGGCCCCCGGCCTGGGGCCGGTGTGGGGCGCGGCGAGGCCGGCGTGGCAGCCACCAGCCCGGCCTAGAGCCCGGCCAGGCAGGCCGGCCACCCCCTTTTTCCTTCTCTCTTTCTTGTTTCCTCTCCGTTTCTTCTTCTTTCTTCCACATCTTTTTCCGTAGATTTTTCTACCTTATTGCAACAACTTGTATGAGGTTTACGGGGAGATCTTTTCTGAGTACACTTAGTGAACACATTAGTCCATCTATATGTTGTAATCAAACACTCAAAATAGGATTTAGGAACTATGTTCTTTCAATCTCCCCCTTTTTGATGTTTGATGGCAACATACGGATTTGCGTAAGAAATAATTTTGCATGGCTATTTATGAGAGAATTAACATATATTTGTACTCCCCCTATTTGTGTGCCCAAAACAATAGACATATTATTTGATTATTATGTTGAGTGCACCGAACATAATTTCATCTTCACACTATGATTTATAAGATAATGGAGTATGTGATGTAACTATGATATACTTATGTGAAGTGCGAGAATTACCCAAACATGATTCTAACATTTGAGATACACATGTAGGAACACAAAGTTATCTTCTAGATGAGTAATAGTATTTGCCACTAGAATGATCTTACCATAGCATTCTCATCATAGTTATTGATGGATATAAACAACCCTCATCATGGCTTCAACACATCAAATAGTGAGTAGATGAAATAACATAATAGCCTTGCTATGATCTTCAATATATCAAATATCACACGCATAATATATAGATAGAAAGTACGATAGATAAATAAAGACATAGTCTTACAATAATACCAAAGTTCAACAAACCACACAAATAGTATCAACTAAGAACGACGAAGGCAAATAGCGAATGATAAGACGCAAATGAATGCATGAAATGCAATACAATGCGTGAGTGTTTCTCCCCCTTGGCATCACACACCAAAAAGGGAGAAAAATGCAAGTCCGATCACTCGTCGCCCATCTCATCATCTTCCTCAATGAAGTCCTCGGGAGGAGTCTGACTGGAGCTAGCAGTGGTAGTCCTCGGGAAAGAGCCGAGTGAGCTAGCGTCATCTCCAAGCCAATATGTGTGCTGAGACTTCCACTTATCCTCTGAAACCTCTTCTGAGCTGGAAGGACTGAGAGGAATCTTAAGAGCTGTCTGGATGGAACGCTGACGGCGACTAGAGGCCTTGCCCTTACGATATGCCTCATAATCCTGATTCTTCTTATCAATGAAGAAACAGTTCATCTTCTGGAGAATCTCCTTAAGGTTGAAAGTTTCAGGAGGAGCAGGAGAAGGAGAGCGGCGCACCCCCTGAGATGTACTAGGAGCGGAGGACTGTGTGCGGGTGCGCTTAGGGCGTGGATCAGCAGTTGTCTCAGTCTCAGCCTCAGTCATAAGAATAGACTTCTGGATCTTGGTCTCAATAAGAAGCTGAATATAAGAGCCATAGATGGGAACCCTCTTTTCATGAATCACAGTCTGCATCTCGTGCCACATGAAATCCAGAACATCCAATTGCTTCTTGGACCTCATTTGAGACTCAATGTGATATAGAAGGTTGATCATCCACTTGCGTACCTCTCCCTTCTCACCAAATTTGGCATTGATGGAATTGCGAAGGATAGCGTGCACAATATACCAAAATTCAGAAAAGAACTTGACTTTGGGAATGTGCATGGAGCCGGTACCTTCCGGATAGCAATGGCGGATACCCTCCTTGGCCTTCATAATATTCTTGGGATCACCATGAATGCGGAAGTGGAACATGTGATCAAACCTATACTCGGGAATGCCAAGAACAACACCAAACTCATCCATGGTAGCAACACACTTGGAGCCACTGCTCATCCAAGTCAACGTACGCGGGAGCCACTGGGGGCCTCCATATGAGAAGTGAACAGTGGAATAAAACTCCTTGAGCAGCTCTGGGGAAAATGGATGGGCAAGATTGGAACCCATGAGAGGAGTGATGGTGTGATAATCCATGAGTTCCATAACCTCAGGCCACTTGGTGCGAACATACTCAATATCAAAATAGTGTTGATCCACATATCCATGCTGAAGCTTGCCAAGAATGAATTCATGCATGCCTTGGTGCATCTTGCAATAGAACCGCGGATCAGAGCATGTATGTTGACCAAAATCATAGGGATTAAATTTCAGCCTTGCTTCCTCAAAGTCGGCGGCACTAAGACCACCCCAGTTTGAAACCACGGGTTCGTTGGGATTGACCGGGAGAGACGAACCATGCCTCCGTGAGGGAGTAGAACCAGCAACATCCACGACACTCTTCTTGCGAGTGCGGAGAGTGCGAGGAGCATCGGACTCATGTGGGGTATTGGAATCACCTGAAAAATATGATGCATGGATATGGAGAATGATAATGAGTGCACATGGTCGTGTGTTAAGGGAAAAATAATTACATGAATATATGTGATAGTGCCATGGTGAAAAACGAAAACGAACACAATAGGCATGAAAGTATAGGATTGTGATGGTGCTCTTAGTGAAAATAGGCATGAAAGTATATAGTGGGCATGATACTATAAACACCATTATTATGTAAAAATTAGGGCATAGCAGACACATCATGACATGATGAACATAGTAATGTAGAAGCACGACACGAGGACAATCATATCAATAATGTGGAAAAAAAATTGAACCATGGCCAAACATGACAGAATAAGTTGCAAAGTGAGATAAATCATAGTATCATACGGCTAGATCATGAGGAGCATATTACATAAACGTATCATGGCATAGGAATTAATCGAGGGACATAGGAGCGGCATGAACCCTAGCATGAATAGATGGAAAAAAAATCTACCACATGAACACTAGCACTAGCACACCGATAGATAGCATTCACATACACGTAATCCATAGAGAAAGCCAAAAGAAAATTACCCGAGTTCGAAGCCATCTTCAAACAAAAGGCACTAAACAATGAAGTGGACCGATCTTTTCCAATAAGGGGCCAACGAGAAATCCGTGTGGAGGAGGTGGCGGAGAAAGACGAGGGCTTGCGGATCTGTGAGTTTGGGCGGTAGGGATGGGCTAGGGAGGTGGGGGGAGTGGGGTTAGGGAAGAGCACCAAGGGGCTCTAATGGAGGAGGAGGGAGGAGGAAGAAGGGTTATGGGGGGGGGGGGGTTGGGTTCGGGTGTGGGCAGGTGCGTGCGTGTAGGTGTGCGTGAGGCGCCCACCCCGGCCTGGGGCCGGGCGTGTGGCCGGCCAGGCCGGCGTGCCGTGCGTGTGGGCGTGAGGCCGGCCTGGGGTGCCGGCCAGGCCGGCGTGCGTGTGGAGGCGAGGCCGGCATGGTGACCGAGCGACCCGGCCTAGCCCCCGGCGCGGGGCAGCGCGAGGCCGGGCAGGTGCCCGAGCGCCCCGGCCTGGCACCCGGCCTGGGGCCGGCTCGGCGGTGGCAGGGGCCGGGGTGGGGGAAGCGAGCGCCGATTTTTTTTCTCGGCTGTTTGGGTTGTGTTTGTGTGTGTGTTTTCCTCTCCCTTCTTTTTTAAAAAATAATCTCCCAAAGCAAAGTGAACCTACACAACTACCAAGCCAAAACACGCAACAAAACAAAAAAAAATCAATTCAAGGATTTACATGACATATATTCTAACAAACAAAACGACAAAGTGAAGCTAGTGTCTTAATAGCACATTTTCATGGGTTTGTTTCTTAGAGCAATTTTATTTGACCATGTGCACGAATGAAATGAGTATGATGACATGCATATGATGTTTTCATTTGTATCCAACGGAGAGAAAAGATGAGAAACCAAATGAGCAACATTGGATACCAATCAAATATGAAAACAAGTGGAAATGCAAACGAGTGAACAACACAGATGTCTCATTGATATAAACACCAACCAAATATTGGGCGGTGGCCGTAGCCACCATGTATGACTATGTTCGATATGTCACCGCGAAGATGTATCTTGGGTGCATTGTCGAGACTCATCATGGAAACACATGATGTCATTTAAAATGATCATTAGGTATGATTTGTTTATTTATGCATTATAGAGGTAGTGTTGGCTCATTGATTGAGCTACACTCCCCCTATGTCTATGCGTGCATCTAGAATCCAAATAAGAGTCTAGTAAGGGTGTGTATGCAAGATTTTCAATCAACTAAAATTGCTTGCACATATGATGTCGAGCTCACTCCTCAATTCCTTGAATCTCTTCACATCTAGAGGCTTGGTAAGGATGTCGGCAAGTTGATCTTTAGTGTTGACATAAGAAAGTCAGATATCACCATTGGCCACATGATCCCAAATAAAATGATAGCAAATCTCAATATGCTTGGTCTTGCCATGAAGTACCGGATTGTGACCAATCTTTATAGCACTCTCATTGTCACATAAAAGAGGCATTGTCTTGATCTTAATTCCAAAATCCTTAAGACATTGCCTCATCCATAAGAGTTGAGAGCAACAACTTGCGGCGGAAATATACTCCGCTTCCGTGGAGGAGGTGGCAATGCAATTTTGCTTCTTGGAAGACCAACACACAAGGGACCTACCAAGGAATTGGCAAGCACCCGAGGTTGATTTTCTATCCACTTTGTCACCTCCCCAATCCGCATCCGAGTATCCCACAAGATCAAAAGTTGTGTTTGATGGATACAAAAGCCCATGTGTGGGAGTGTCAACCAAGTACCTAAGAATCCTCTTGACCGCAATCATATGGCTTTCCTTGGGGTTAGATTGAAATCTTGCACACAAACCCACACTAAACATAATGTCTGGTCTAGATGCACAAAGGTAAAGCAAAGATCCAATGATAGATCGATAAAGTTTGGGGTCTACCGGTATACCTTCATGATCCATAGAAAGATTTGCGGTTGTTGGCATTGGATAAGGTAATGGTTTGGCATTGTTCATATCAAATTTCTTGAGCATGTCTTGAATATATTTGGCTTGACAAATAAAAGTCCCTTCATGATATTGCTTGATCTCAAAACCTAGAAAGAACTTTAATTCTCCCATATAGACATCTCAAGTTCACTTGTCATTAGTTTGGCAAATTGATCTAAAAAACTCACGTTAGAGGATCCAAATATAATATCATCAACATATACTTGGCATACGAAGAAATGTCCATCTACACTTTTGGTAAAGAGAGTGGGATCAATTACCCCAAGTACGAAACCACGATCCACTAAGAACTCCTTTAAATGATCATACCAAGCACGTGGGGCTTGTTTGAGGCCATACAAAGCCTTATGGAGGAAGTAGACATGGTTAGGATACTTGGGATCCTCGAACCCCGGAGGTTGTTTAACATATACCATTTCATTTAGAGGTCCATTTAGAAAAGCACTTTTAACATCCATTTGATGCAAGATGAAGTTATGACTAGTGGAAAATGCAAGTAATATACGAATGGATTCAAGCCTAGCCACGGGAGCGAAAGTTTCAACGTGGTCAAGTCCTTCGACTTGAGAGTAGCCTTGAGCAACCAATCGTGCCTTGTTGCGAATCACTTGCCCATGAGAGTCTTGCTTATTCTTGAACACCCATTTAGTTCCAATGATATGATGATCCTTGGGTCTTTCCACTAGTGACCATACTTTGTTTCTCTCAAAATTATGGAGCTCTTCATGCATAGCTTGAACCCAATCTTCATCTTCAAGAGCATCATACACTTTGATGGGTTCAACATGAGAGACATATGAATGAATACCACAAAACTTGAGTACTTGTCCACGAGTGGAGACACTTCTCCCCAAGCCACCAATGATGTTCTTTTGGTATAGTGACTTTTGTTGCAATCTTTATGCTTGAAGAGTCATGATACGAACAAGTGCATCATCGGGATTTTCATTGGGGGGAATATCCTCATCATTTCCTTCATCAAGACCATTATCCACTCGTGTTGGAGTTCTTGGTGACGAAGCACCAAAATCATTTCCACCATTATCATTGGGTGGATCTTGATCACTTTCTTGATGAGAGGTATCCACATGAAGGTCTTCTTCTTGCTCTTGGTCTACCATTTGATTGGTTGTTGATGTAGAGGGCTCCACTTGCGTGGAGCTAGTTCCATCCTCATTTGCCACAAAGTGTCCCTCAACGGGTATAAGTGGACCTACACCCATTCCTCCTATGGCTATGGAGGACGGTTCATCACCTACATCATCACAATCAATTTGCTCCACTTGGGAGCCATTATCCTCATGAAATTCCACATTCATAGATTCTTCAACACACCCGGTGGATATGTTGTAGACTCTATAAGTGTGGGAGTTCGTGGCATAACCAACAAAAATGCCTTCAAAAGTTCTAGCATTAAACTTAGACAATCTAGTTCCCTTTATGTAGACTTGGCATTTGCACCCAAAAACTCGAAGATATTTGAGGTTGGGTTTGTTACCGGTTAGGAGCTCATATGGAGTCATACCAATCATCGGACGGAGGAAGAGTCGGTTAGATAAATGACAAGCGGTGTTGATGGCTTGGTCCCAAAAGTTATATGGGGATTTGAATTCGGCCATCATAGTTCTTGCCATATCAATAAGTGTGTGATTCTTCCTATCCGCTACACCATTTTGTTGAGGGGTGTAAGCGGCGGAATATTGATGTCTTATCCCCTCTTCACTCAAGAATTCATCCATGGTGTAGTTCTTGAACTCGGACCCATTGTCACTCCTAATGGACAAGATCTTGGTGTCATATTGGCGTTGCACTTCGGTGGCCCAAGTTATGAATCTCTCTTGAGTTTCACTCTTCTTCTTGATATAGAAAACCCAAGTGTATCTTGTGTAGTCATCAACAATTACCAAACAATACTTTTTGCCACCAAGACTATCATATGTGGGAGGCCCAAATAAATCCAAGTGAATGCGCTCAAAGGGCCTTGTTGTAGAGATGATTGATGTCTTGGGGTGATTCTTATCATGCATGTTTCCGGTAATACAAGAGCTACAAGGACGAGCTTTGGAAAAATTCACACTTGTTAGTCCTACCACATGCTCACCCTTCACAAGTGTTTGTAAATTTCTCATACCCACGTGGCCTAGGCGACGATGCCAAAGCCACCCCACGTCGGATTTAGCCATTAGACATGTGGAGATATGTGTAGTTTCTTTCGAGAAATCCACTATGTACATACCGTTTTCCAAAAATCCAACAAAGGCTACTTTAAGAGAAATAGTGTGAAGGACAAGCACGTGGTGACGCCCAAATACACATGTAAAATTGCACTCACAAAGTTGCAAGACGGAAAGAAGATTATAGCCAAGGGACTCAACAAGGAGGACTTTCTCAATGGATGAATCCGGAGAAATGACCACCTTGCCATGTCCCAATACCTTAAGTTGTGAGCGATCACCAATAGTTACATGAGCAAATTTGAGAAGTTGTAGCTTCAAGTCTTCTAATACTTCTTTGCTTCCGGTCATGTGTGCGGAACAACCACTATCAATCATCCATGATGTTCCACCGGAAATACAACCCTACAATGAATCAACTTCTTGTCTTAGGTACCCATTTTTGGATGGGTCCTTTTTTGTTAGTCACAAGGGTCTTGGGAACCCAAATAGCATGCTTGTAATCATCACCATATGACGTGCCTACATACTTTGCATAAACATGACCACTAATAGATTTAAGAAGCACATAAGATGGGTTATACTTTCCCGCAAAGTTGTTGTGAGTAGTAGTGTTCCTAGGAACAATACTTTTAGCAATAATATCAAACTCATCTTCATCATTAGCCAACTCCCCCTCCTTCACAAAAACAATAGAGTTAGTGGAGGGAGTTGACTTCTTCTTGTAAGCCACCTTGGATGTGGAACCAAAACCAAGGCATTCTTTGCCAACAACTCTCTTATGATTACTCAAAAGATCATTGAGGTTCTTTTGGCCTTGGATGCATGTGGCAAGACCTTTGTTGAGTTGTGCCTTCAACCTATTGTTCTCCTCAATGAGAGTTGCCTTGAAACACAAAGGGTTAGTAGCACAAGAGTTTTCATTCACAATTCTTACTCCTTTTAAGGTTTTGAGCTCATTTGAGATTGCACGATGATCAATTTTAAGCTTATCAAAATCCTTAATGAGTTCATTATAACCTTGGGTAGTTGCATCATTTAAACTCATGAATTCCGTTACCTTAGCAAAAGCATGTTGATAATCAAGTTTTACTTTATCTATGTCAATTGCAAAGGTTTCTTCTATGCTTTCTCTAAAGCAATGTGATTCATCTAGAGCTTTCTCAAACTCCTCAATTTTACTAGCATCATCACGAGCAAACTTTTCAAGTAACATTATTCTCTCCTCATGTTCATCAATGAGGCCATGTGCCTCACTTAATTGATCCATGAGAGATACAAAGATAGATTTAGTTTCTCCTTCTAGTTTTTCCACAAAGTTTGCTAAAGGATTGTAACGCCCGGGGCTTTTCCCCCTAATAAAAGTGTCGCTTGTTTTTTTTTCTTGCATAGCATGGCATAATGCATCATCATTCATTTGAAACTTGCAACCCAATTAAAATTCATCAAATCCTATTTTCCAACATTCTCTACAAGTTGTTTGATGCATAAATCTATTTTAGTTAGTCCCGAAACAATCTCTGAAAAATAATAAAACAAACCCTGGAAAAAAAATTGTTTGGAGAGAGAGCAGCCGGCCGAACTGGGCCGAAATGGCGCAGCAAGGCCCAGCCGAACCAGTCACCACCGAACCCTAACTTCCCACCGTTCTCCCATTGGCATTTTGCAGCCGCCCCCCCGCCCCTTTTCCTTTTCGCAATTGGGTCCTCCCACCCCTCTCTCTCTCTCTCACCACGCACAGAACGCATGCAGGGGATCGATCGATCCCCTGGTTTCTTCGTCCTCCCGAGCGCTGCCCTCCTCTGCCTCGCTCGTCCCCTCCTCCCCCCGGTCGCCCACCTCGCCTCCCTCCTCTAGCTCGAGCTCCGCCCCATCCTCTCCGGCTCCCTGCCCCCTCCTCTGTCCGCCCCACTCCCCCAATCCCCTCCGTTTCTCGTTCCTCTTCCTCTCACGCGCGCGGACGCCGCCGCCGCCACTCGCTGCTCCGGCTGACTCTAGCCATATCCGCCGCTGCCGCTCGTCGGTACTGCTCCGCCTCACTCCTCTCTGCTGATTCCCCAACATCCTACCGTCGATTCCGCCCCATGAGCTCCAATCGAGCCCACCAACGGAACCCTCGACCACGAAGGCTACAACATCGTCAAGATCTTCGGAAGATAGCACACCAAGCTCGTCGACGATGCATCAACAAGAACCACCATGAAAAACTACCGCCTCCCCGACATGTACCTCGTCGATAAGATCCGCCACGACGCCATGACCGACAACAACCACGGGGATGTGTGGGATCGAATACCGACCATCGACACGATCTCTCGTCGCTCGCTGTGTTCGTTTTGCGTTGGCCGCCTTCGTGCGTGTCCGGGAGATGATGTCGTGAACCCCGAGGTTGCCATCGACCACAAAGATCGGAACCACCAAGATCTTCTATACGGACGCGGCGAGTACCTCGACCACGACTACGTCTACTTCCTCTTCGAACCTCGATGACAAGATCGACAACTACCACCGATGACGAGTACGACTACTTCCTCGACTACATGAGAACGAACGTCTACTTCCTCCACGTTCCGAAGTTTCCGGCGTTGACCCCGGCGATCCTCTTTCCAACGTGCGAACCCAAACCCCAACCATATACCCTATATGCCTATTTTCTAAATGTCATCTATATCGTGCATATTAAACCATTCATGTGTTGCATTGCATTTTGTGGGTGCGGGCAATAGTAATATCACCTAATAATTAAATATGGAATGAGTTGGGATAATTAAATATTGTCCCGGTTCCATTTAAATTGTGTATCTCATCTATATCCTTGTCACTCCATGTTAAACAAAATTTAATCTTGATGGGTAGATAAATAACGTGAACCTCCTAAAATTAAATGTTGGGCTTCCGGCTCAATTTAAATTGATTTAATTGCATAAATCATAACTAATTCATTTTAACTCCAAATTTGAAAGTAAAATATATTTTCCGATCAAAATCCTCTAAACTTTGCAAATATCAACTTTATTTCTGGTTTTAAATAATTTAAAATGCTGAAAACAATTATTATTTGTTAAATGCTTTAAACATTGCAAAATTCATAACTTGGGCATAGAATTTCCAAATTCAACAAACCAAATATGTTTTTCATCCCATTTTTCATAAGCTTTCAAAATATCAACTTTGTTTTCTGTTTTGAATAATTTAAATTGCTGAAAACAACTGTTTCTTAATTAATGCATTTAAAATTGTCAATTTAATAAATTGCTCATCTAAAATCCAAATTCAACAAATGAAATATGTATTCCATCTAAAATTTTGTGTTCTTTCCAAATATAAATTTTGTTATCTATTTTGAACAATTAAAATTGGTGAAAACAACAAATGCTTGTGTAACATCTTTAAGAAACCAAAATTTCATAACTTAATAAATAAAATTCCAAACTTGGTAAACCTTATTTCAAATTGAATCCCTTGTTGTTTTCTCATTGTTTTCATCATCCATGCATCATTCTAATCAACTTTCACATGATGGTTAGTTGTAGATCATTTTAATCCCACCTTAATTCATGGGCTTTCCATATGCAATCCAAATTGCATATGGGCCCATTTAAATATGTTTACCATGTCAACTAATTTATCTTGATGCATCCTTAAACTTGTCATGCATCCATATCTTGATCATGCTGGATCTTTTGCCGTAGTAGTAATTGTTGCATCCGGTGTTTGTTCGAGGTTCGTTGCTTCTTCGCGGATAGGACGTTGAGATGATGTGAGCAACGACAAGTTCTGTGGATGTACCTCTACTTGCTGGATTCCAGGCAAGTATACTCACTTGCTGCCAAATGGCTGCCTTTCATCACTTGTTACCGACTCTTTCCGTTGTTCTTATTCTAGCCTTTTGATTCGATGCTTGTGTCTCGATCCTATCATATGTTTACCTTGCAGCCATGATATAGCCTTCCTTCCACTTCCTATTAACTGTTGTTTGTTTACCTTGTTGGCCCTCGTGTCGTAGTTGCATGCTTAGTGTTGTTTGCGCTCAAGTCTTGTTGTCCGTCTTATCACCTGTTTAGTTTGATAGTTGGGTTTCAATTCAATCAACAACATGTTAATGTTTTGGGTAATAATAATTTGATGATAAGGCACCGGCAGGAGGCCCGGCGTGGTTTTGAGGCCTGCTAGTGTCGACCCTAATTAGGAAAAGGGTCTTGTCTACTGATCCATGATGAGCGCACTAACCGCATGTGG
Source organism: Alopecurus myosuroides (assembly GCA_028641055.1). Lineage (NCBI taxonomy): Eukaryota > Viridiplantae > Streptophyta > Magnoliopsida > Poales > Poaceae > Alopecurus > Alopecurus myosuroides. Next base: position 152,158,341 of record CM054057.1, read on the forward strand.
GAAGCGAGTATGGGCGCCCCCCTCAACTTGATTCGATTCGCATCTCGTCCAAATCGCCACACTTAGTTCGGGCTTTCCATTTGACGCATGCATGTGCAGGTGCGAACCCTTGGCGCTAGGGTGGAACTTTTGTAGTCGGCATTTAGGGCGGCGTGGTCTTAGAGTGCTATGAGGGTCCCCCTTTTCTTCGTGGGGGCTCGATTAGCCGCGCACGCACAGCATGTGGTTCTTTGGGCTTGATGCGAAGAAGAGTTGAGTTGTGTTGAGTACCTCGCTTGGTGGGTTTGATCCCCGTCTGGCGGGTTATTCTTACGTGTACGGCCAAATTGGTGCACCCCTGCAGGGTAAATCTTCTCGAGAAGCCGTGTTTTCCGCGGTTATGGATGACTTGGTGAAAGTACTGGCTAACAAGTACTCAGACCAACTTACACCTAACTAATGATAACTTGACTAGTAATAGTCTTATTGAGACCATAACTTGAACCATCATTAATCCAACTGTGTGAGTTATCCTCGGATTGCTTCTTTGGATAAGGGGCAAGATCCAGGATGGGTTTGTTTGATGTTAGTTGTAGTTGGTTACGATACGCTATCTTATCCCCCTCTTTTAGCCGGATGTTGTATCGAGTCTCTGTAGTTAGTTAGTGCAGCCCGCTGCCGCTTCTTTGCAATAATCCTTTCCTTTCCGTTGAACCCAAAGTATTTGTATCTTGTGATGACTGGTTACGCCGGTATCTTGTGAGTATGGTTTATCCACTTGCCAGTACTTAACCGTACTGACCCACGAATCCTTTTTCGTGGCTGCATATTCCAAATTGCAGTCAACAGGTTTGAAGTCTGACGACGTTAGCTTGGGAATCCCTCCGGTTTGGCCTGGGCAGGGATTGGACGCTCTCGGTTATCTTCAGGACTCTTAGTCCAATTTGTATCTTGTCCGTAGTCGGACGCTATGTTGTTTCTTCCGCTGTTATTTGGATCTTTGTATTGTATCAGTTGTATCCTTGACTCGTTTGAGTCATCTTGTATATATCTTTTCTGTTGTTGTTGTGGATTATTCGTGAACTGTTGTAATGTTATCACAAGTGGCAACCTAGAATCGGTTATTATGTGGATTTTGGCGGGAATGCTGAAATCTGCATAGTCCCCGATCTCGGGGGCGTCACAAATGGTATCAGAGCATGGTTTCCGATTCCCGATATTGTTTCGATACGAATGGTTATCGAAGCAACGGGTCCGCAAAGCCTGTAGGATAACCTCGCTAACGGTCGTTGTTCTTAGAGTGTCAAAAACTATTTGTGCAAAACCTGTTTTGGAAACCTCTCGATAGGATTCTTGTTTTCTCCTTATCTCTATTCTATTTCCCCTCCCATCTTATTTGTTTTGGATTCTCCCCTCTTGTCTATCTTTCAAATTTCTAGGATTCTACGTGCGTGGACGTTTTCTGAACCTTTAACCTAATAGGTTCGATCATCGGAAGATTCCTGGTGGAAGAACATCGTCATCAATCCGAGAAAGAATCTCTTGTTAGTGGTGTCGAGAAGATCAACAATGCGACCGAAGACTCGATAGTCCGGCTTTTCCTCTCTCTTGGCGTTGGCGGATTGCGAGGGCGCAATCCCTTGTTAGTGGTGTCGTCTGTAACGCCCGGGGCTTTTCCCCCTAATAAAAGTGCCGCTTGTTTTTTTTTTTTTTTCTTGCATAGCATGGCATAATGCATCATCATTCATTTGAAACTTGCAACCCAATTAAAATTCATCAAATCCTATTTTCCAACATTCTCTACAAGTTGTTTGATGCATAAATCTATTTTAATTAGTCCCGAAACAATCTCTGAAAAATAATAAAACAAACCCTGGAAAAAAAAATCGTTTGGAGAGAGAGCAGCCGGCCGAACTGGGCCGAAATGGCGCAGCAAGGCCCAGCCGAACCAGTCACCACCGAACCCTAACTTCCCACCGTTCTCCCCTTGGCATTTTGCAGCCGCCCCCGCCCCTTTTCCTTTTCGCAATTGGGTCCTCCCACCCCTCTCTCTCTCTCACCATGCACAGAACGCACGCAGGGGATCGATCGATCCCCTGGTTTCTTCGTCCTCCCGAGCGCTGCCCTCCTCTGCCTCGCTCGTCCCCTCCTCCTCCCGGTCGCCCACCTCGCCTCCCTCCTCTAGCTCGAGCTCCGCCCCATCCTCTCCGGCTCCCTACCCCCTCCTCTGTCCGCCCCACTCCCCCAATCCCCTCCGTTTCTCGTTCCTCTTCCTCTCACGCGCGCGGACGCCGCCGCCGCCACTCGCTGCTCCGGCTGACTCTAGCCATATCCGCCGCTGCCACTCGTCGGTACTGCTCCGCCTCACTCCTCTCTGCTGATTCCCCAACATCCTACCGTCGATTCCGCCCCCATGAGCTCCAATCGAGCCCACCAGAGGAACCCTAACCCTGGGTTGGTCACCGGTGCTGCTCCCCGGCGCACGCGTCCCTAGCTGTTGCTTCGGTGGTTTCGCCGAGTCACAGCGATGTGTTTCGCTCTCCGCGCCGTCCTGGTGGTCGTGTTGCGAGCCTTGGTTGTGCTGTTGCCGTTGCTGCGGTGATGCGGCTGCTTCGATCTCGATGCCGGCGGGAAGGTGCTTTCGTGCAACTCCGGCATCAACCTTGGTGTGGTTTCTGTCGCCGACGGGACGGCGGTGATGCTGTCACCGTAACCACGGAGACACACGACTACAATACCATTCCTCGACAACGGCATGGCCTTCGTGCCCGTGCCCGGTACATGACCCCATCGACAAGAACACCCTCGACCACGAAGGCTACAACATCGTCAAGATCTTCGGAAGATAGCACACCAAGCTCGTCGACGATGCATCAACAAGAACCACCATGAACAACTACCGCCTCCCCGACATGTACCTCGTCGACAAGATCCGCCATGACGCCATGACCGACAACGACCACGGGGATGTGTGGGATCGAATACCGACCACCGACACGATCTCTCGTCGCTCGCTGTGTTCGTTTTGCGTTGGCCGCCTTCGTGCGTGTCCGGGAGATGATGTCGTGAACCCCGAGGACCGGAGAATCGTCCAGTTCGCCATCGACCACAAAGATCGGAACCACCAAGATCTTCTATATGGATGCGGCGAGTACCTCGACCACGACTACGTCTACTTCCTCTTCGAACCTCGATGACAAGATCGACAACTACCACCGATGACGAGTACGACTACTTCCTCGACTACATGAGAACGAACGTCTACTTCCTCCACGTTCCGAAGTTTCCGGCGTTGACCCCGGCGATCCTCTTTCCAACGTGCGAACCCAAACCCCAACCCTATAACCTATATGCCTATTTTCTAAATGTCATCTATATCGTGCATATTAAACCATTCATGTGTTGCATTGCATTTTGTGGGTGCGGGCAATAGTAATATCACCTAATAATTAAATATGGAATGAGTTGGGATAATTAAATATTGTCCCGGTTCCATTTAAATTGTGTATCTCATCTATATCCTTGTCACTCCATGTTAAACAAAATTTAATCTTGATGGGTAGATAAATAACGTGAACCTCCTAAAATTAAATGTTGGGCTTCCGGCTCAATTTAAATTGATTTAATTGCATAAATCATAACTAAATCATTTTAACTCCAAATTTGAAAAGTAAAATATGTTTTCCGATCAAAATTCTCTAAACTTTGCAAATATCAACTTTATTTCTGGTTTTGAATAATTTAAAATGCTGAAAACAATTATTATTTGTTAAATGCTTTAAACATTGCAAAATTCATAACTTGGGCATAGAATTTCCAAATTCAACAAACCAAATATGTTTTCCATCCCATTTTTCATAAGCTTTCCAAATATCAACTTTGTTTTCTGTTTTGAATAATTTAAATTGCTGAAAACAACTGTTTCTTAATTAATGCATTTAAAATTGTCAATTTAATAAATTGCTCATCTAAAATCCAAATTCAACAAATGAAATATGTATTCCATCTAAAATTTTGTGTTCTTTCCAAATATAAATTATGTTATCTATTTTGAACAATTAAAATTGGTGAAAACAACAAATGCTTGTGTAACATCTTTAAGAAATCAAAATTTCATAACTTAATAAATAAAATTCCAAACTTGGTAAACCTTATTTCAAATTGAATCCCTTGTTGTTTTCTCATTGTTTTCATCATCCATGCATCATTCTAATCAACTTTCACATGATGGTTAGTTGTAGATCATTTTAATCCCACCTTAATTCATGGGCTTTCCATATGCAATCCAAATTGCATATGGGCCCATTTAAATATGTTTACCATGTCAACTAATTTATCTTGATGCATCCTTAAACTTGTCATGCATCCATATCTTGATCATGCTGGATCTTTTGCCGTAGTAGTAATTGTTGCATCCGGTGTTTGTTCGAGGTTCGTTGCTTCTTCGCGGATAGGACGTTGAGATGATGTGAGCAACGACAAGTTCTGTGGATGTACCTCTACTTGCTGGATTCCAGGCAAGTATACTCACTTGCTGCCAAATGGCTGCCTTTCATCACTTGTTACCGATTCTTTCCGTTGTTCTTATTCTAGCCTTTTGATTCGATGCTTGTGTCTCGATCCTATCATATGTTTACCTTGCTGCCATGATATAGCCTTCCTTCCACTTCTTATTAACTGTTGTTTGTTTACCTTGTTGGCCCTCGTGTCGTAGTTGCATGCTTAGTGTTGTTTGCGCTCAAGTCTTGTTGTCCGTCTTATCACCTGTTTAGTTTGATAGTTGGGTTTCAATTCAATCATCAACATGTTAATGTTTTGGGTAATAATAATTTGATGATAAGGCACCGGCAGGAGGCCCGGCGTGGTTTTGAGGCCTGCTAGTGTCGACCCTAATTAGGAAAAGGGTCTTGTCTACTGATCCATGATGAGCGCACTAACCGCATGTGGAAGCGAGTATGGGCGCCCCCCTCAACTTGATTCGATTCGCATCTCGTCCAAATCGCCACACTTAGTTTGGGCTTTCCATTTGACGCATGCATGTGCAGGTGCGAACCCTTGGCGCCAGGGTGGAACTTTTGTAGTCGGCATTTAGGGCGGCGTGGTCTTAGAGTGCTATGAGGGTCCCCCTTTTCTTCGTGGGGGCTCGATTAGCCGCGCACGCACAGCATGTGGTTCTTTGGGCTTGATGCGAAGAAGAGTTGGGTTGTGTTGAGTACCTCGCTTGGTGGGTTTGATCCCCGTCTGGCGGGTTATTCTTACGTGTACGGCCAAATTGGTGCACCCCTGCAGGGTAAATCTTCTCGAGAAGCCGTGTTTTCCGCGGTTATGGATGACTTGGTGAAAGTACTGGCTAACAAGTACTCAGACCAACTTACACCTAACTAATGATAACTTGACTAGTAATAGTCTTATTGAGACCATAACTTGAACCATCATTAATCCAACTGTGTGAGTTATCCTCGGATTGCTTCTTTGGATAAGGGGCGAGATCCAGGATGGGTTTGTTTGATGTTAGTTGTAGTTGGTTACGATACGCTATCTTATCCCCCTCTTTTAGCCGGATGTTGTATCGAGTCTCTGTAGTTAGTTAGTGCAGCCCGCTGCCGCTTCTTTGCAATAATCCTTTCCTTTTCCGTTGAACCCAAAGTATTTGTATCTTGTGATGACTGGTTACGCCGGTATCTTGTGAGTATGGTTTATCCACTTGCCAGTACTTAACCGTACTGACCCACGAATCCTTTTTCGTGGTTGCATATTCCAAATTGCAGTCAACAGGTTTGAAGTCTGACGACGTTAGCTTGGGAATCCCTCCGGCTTGGCCTGGGCAGGGATTGGACGCTCTCGGTTATCTTCAGGACTCTTAGTCCAATTTGTATCTTGTCCGTAGTCGGACGCTATATTGTTTCTTCCGCTGTTATTTGGATCTTTGTATTGTATCAGTTGTATCCTTGACTCGTTTGAGTCATCTTGTATATATCTTTTCTGTTGTTGTTGTGGATTATTCGTGAACTGTTGTAATGTTATCACAAGTGGCAACCTGGAATCGGTTATTATGTGGATTTTGGCGGGAATGCTGAAATCTGCATAGTGCCCGATCTCGGGGGCGTCACAAATGGTATCAGAGCATGGTTTCCGATTCCCGATATTGTTTCGATACGAATGGTTATCGAAGCAACGGGTCCGCAAAGCCTGTAGGATAACCTCGCTAACGGTCGTTGTTCTTAGAGTGTCAAAAACTATTTGTGCAAAACCTGTTTTGGAAACCTCTCGATAGGATTCTTGTTTTCTCCTTATCTCTATTCTATTTCCCCTCCCATCTTATTTGTTTTGGATTCTCCCCTCTTGTCTATCTTTCAAAGTTCTAGGATTCTACGTGGGTGGACGTTTTCTGAACCTTTAACCTAATAGGTTCGATCATCGGAAGATTCCTGGTGGAAGAACATCGTCATCAATCCGAGCAAGAATCTCTTGTTAGTGGTGTCGAGAAGATCAACAATGCGACCGAAGACTCGATAGTCCGGCTTCTTCCTCTCTCTTGGTGTTGGCGGATTGCGAGGGCGCAATCCCTTGTTAGTGGTGTCGTCTGTAACGCCCGGGGCTTTTCCCCCTAATAAAAGTGTCGCTTGTTTTTTATTTATTTCTTGCATAGCATGGCATAATGCATCATCATTCATTTGAAACTTGCAACCCAATTAAAATTCATCAAATCCTATTTTCCAACATTCTCTACAAGTTGTTTGATGCATAAATCTATTTTAATTAGTCCCGAAACAATCTCTGAAAAATAATAAAACAAACCCTGGAAAAAAAATCGTTTGGAGAGAGAGCAGCCGGCCGAACTGGGCCGAAATGGCGCAGCAAGGCCCAGACGAACCAGTCACCACCGAACCCTAACTTCCCACCGTTCTCCCCTTGGCATTTTGCAGCCGCCCCCCGCCCCTTTTCCTTTTCGCAATTGGGTCCTCCCACCCCTCTCTCTCTCACCACGCACAGAACGCACGCAGGGGATCGATCGATCCCCTGGTTTCTTCGTCCTCCCGAGCGCTGCCCTCCTCTGCCTCGCTCGTCCCCTCCTCCTCCCGGTCGCCCACCTCGCCTCCCTCCTCTAGCTCGAGCTCCGCCCCATCCTCTCCGGCTCCCTGCCCCCTCCTCTGTCCGCCCCACTCCCCCAATCCCCTCCGTTTCTTGTTCCTCTTCCTCTCACGCGCGCGGACGCCGCCGCCGCCACTCGCTGCTCCGGCTGACTCTAGCCATATCCGCCGCTGCCGCTCGTCGGTACTGCTCCGCCTCACTCCTCTCTGCTGATTCCCCAACATCCTACCGTCGATTCCGCCCCCATGAGCTCCAATCGAGCCCACCAGCGGAACCCTAACCCTGGGTTGGTCACCGGTGCTGCTCTCCGGCGCACGCGTCCCTAGCTGCTGCTTCGGTGGTTTCGCCGAGTCACAGCGATGTGTTTCGCTCTCCGCGCCGTCCTGGTGGTCGTGTTGCGAGCCTTGGTTGTGCTGCTGCCGTTGCTGCGGTGATGCGGCTGCTTCGATCTCGATGCCGGTGGGAAGGTGCTTTCGTGCAACTCCGGCATCGACCTTTGTGTGGTTTCTGTCGCCGACGGGACGGCGGTGATGCCGTCACCGTAACCACGGAGACACACGACTGCGATACCCTTCCTCGACAACGGCATGGCCTTCGTGCCCATGCCCGGTACATGACCCCATCGAGAAGAACACCCTCGACCACGAAGGCTACAACATCGTCAAGATCTTCGGAAGATAGCACACCAAGCTCGTCGACGATGCATCAACAAGAACCACCATGAACAACTACCGCCTCCCCGACATGTACCTCGTCGACAAGATCCGCCACAACGCCATGACCGACAACGACCACGGGGATGTGTGGGATCGAATACCGACCACCGACACGATCTCTCGTCGCTCGTTGTGTTCGTTTTGCGTTGGCCGCCTTCGTGCGTGTCCGGGAGATGATGTCGTGAACCCCGAGGACCGGAGAATCGTCCAGTTCGCCATCGACCACAAAGATCGGAACCACCAAGATCTTCTATACGGATGCGGCGAGTACCTCGACCACGACTACGTCTACTTCCTCTTCGAACCTCGATGACAAGATCGACAACTACCACCGATGACGAGTACGACTACTTCCTCGACTACATGAGAACGAACGTCTACTTCCTCCACGTTCCGAAGTTTCCGGCGTTGACCCCGGCGATCCTCTTTCCAACGTGCGAACCCAAACCCCAACCCTATACCCTATATGCCTATTTTCTAAATGTCATCTATATCGTGCATATTAAACCATTCATGTGTTGCATTGCATTTTGTGGGTGCGGGCAATAGTAATATCACCTAATAATTAAATATGGAATGAGTTGGGATAATTAAATATTGTCCCGGTTCCATTTAAATTGTGTATCTCATCTATATCCTTGTCACTCCATGTTAAACAAAATTTAATCTTGATGGGTAGATAAATAACGTGAACCTCCTAAAATTAAATGTTGGGCTTCCGGCTCAATTTAAATTGATTTAATTGCATAAATCATAACTAAATCATTTTAACTCCAAATTTGAAAAGTAAAATATGTTTTCCGATCAAAATTCTCTAAACTTTGCAAATATCAACTTTATTTCTGGTTTTGAATAATTTAAAATGCTGAAAACAATTATTATTTGTTAAATGCTTTAAACATTGCAAAATTCATAACTTGGGCATAGAATTTCCAAATTCAACAAACCAAATATGTTTTCCATCCCATTTTTCATAAGCTTTCCAAATATCAACTTTGTTTTCTGTTTTGAATAATTTAAATTGCTTAAAACAACTGTTTCTTAATTAATGCATTTAAAATTGTCAATTTAACAAATTGCTCATCTAAAATCCAAATTCAACAAATGAAATATGTATTCCATCTAAAATTTTGTGTTCTTTCCAAATATAAATTTTGTTATCTATTTTGAACAATTAAAATTGGTGAAAACAACAAATGCTTGTGTAACATCTTTAAGAAACCAAAATTTCATAACTTAATAAATAAAATTCCAAACTTGGTAAACCTTATTTCAAATGGAATCCCTTGTTGTTTTCTCATTGTTTTCATCATCCATGCATCATTCTAATCAACTTTCACATGATGGTTAGTTGTAGATAATTTTAATCCCACCTTAATTCATGGGCTTTCCATATGCAATCCAAATTGCATATGGGCCCATTTAAATATGTTTACCATGTCAACTAATTTATCTTGATGCATCCCTAAACTTGTCATGCATCCATATCTTGATCATGGTGGATCTTTTGCCGTAGTAGTAATGGTTGCATCCGGTGTTTGTTCGAGGTTCGTTGCTTCTTCGCGGATAGGACGTTGAGATGATGTGAGCAACGACAAGTTCTGTGGATGTACCTCTACTTGCTGGATTCCAGGAAAGTATACTCACTTGCTGCCAAATGGCTGCCTTTCATCACTTGGTACCGATTCTTTCCGTTGTTCTTATTCTAGCCTTTTGATTCGATGCTTGTGTCTCGATCCTATCATATGTTTACCTTGCAGCCATGATATAGCCTTCCTTCCACTTCCTATTAACTGTTGTTTTTTTACCTTGTTGGCCCTCGTGTCGTAGTTGCATGCTTAGTGTTGTTTGCGCTCAAGTCTTGTTGTCCGTCTTATCACCTGTTTAGTTTGATAGTTGGGTTTCAATTCAATCAACAACATGTTAATGTTTTGGGTAATAATAATTTGATGATAAGGCACCGGCAGGAGGCCCGGCGTGGTTTTGAGGCCTGCTAGTGTCGACCCTAATTAGGAAAAGGGTCTTGTCTACTGATCCATGATGAGCGCACTAACCGCATGTGGGAAGCGAGTATGGGCGCTCCCCTCAACTTGATTCGATTCGCATCTCGTCCAAATCGCCACACTTAGTTTGGGCTTTCCATTTGACGCATGCATGTGCAGGTGCGAACCCTTGGCGCCAGGGTGGAACTTTTGTAGTCGGCATTTAGGGCGGCGTGGTCTTAGAGTGCTATGAGGGTCCCCCTTTTCTTCGTGGGGGCTCGATTAGCCGCGCACGCACATCATGTGGTTCTTTGGGCTTGATGCGAACAAGAGTTGGGTTGTGTTGAGTACCTCGCTTGGTGGGTTTGATCCCCGTCTGGCGGGTTATTCTTACGTGTACGGCCAAATTGGTGCACCCCTGCAGGGTAAATCTTCTCGAGAAGCCGTGTTTTCCGCGGTTATGGATGACTTGGTGAAAGTACTGGCTAACAAGTACTCAGACCAACTTACACCTAACTAATGATAACTTGACTAGTAATAGTCTTATTGAGACCATAACTTGAACCATCATTAATCCAACTGTGTGAGTTATCCTCGGATTGCTTCTTTAGATAAGGGGCGAGATCCAGGATGGGTTTGTTTGATGTTAGTTGTAGTTGGTTACGATACGCTATCTTATCCCCCTCTTTTAGCCGGATGTTGTATCGAGTCTCTGTAGTAAGTTAGTGCAGCCCGCTGCCGCTTCTTTGCAATAATCCTTTCCTTTCTGTTGAACCCAAAGTATTTGTATCTTGTGATGACTGGTTACGCCGGTATCTTGTGAGTATGGTTTATCCACTTGCCAGTACTTAACCGTACTGACCCACGAATCCTTTTTCGTGGCTGCATATTCCAAATTGCAGTCAACAGGTTTGAAGTCTGACGACGTTAGCTTGGGAATCCCTCCGGCTTGGCCTGGGCAGGGATTGGACGCTCTCGGTTATCTTCAGGACTCTTAGTCCAATTTGTATCTTGTCCGTAGTCGGACGCTATGTTGTTTCTTCCGCTGTTATTTGGATCTTTGTATTGTATCAGTTGTATCCTTGACTGGTTTGAGTCATCTTGTATATATCTTTTCTGTTGTTGTTGTGGATTATTTGTGAACTGTTGTAATATTATCACAAGTGGCAACCTGGAATCGGTTATTATGTGGATTTTGGCGGGAATGCTGAAATCTGCATAGTGCCCGATCTCGGGGGCGTCACAAGGATCTTCCTCGACACAATTTAGTAGTGAAGGAATAGAGGAGTTAGCAAGTTTGAGTGTAGGAGTCACCTTTGGGGGAATACCCTTGGCCATGAAGCACTTGTGACTCGAAGGACCCTTGTTGTCATTTGGGTTGGAGAAGAGAGAGCTTAAGTTAGGAGGTACGACGCCCCTAGCCATGGCCGCCATACCTACTTGTTCGCCTTCACCATCGCTCTCTTCACCACCGGATGTGTACTCAACTTCTTTTGCAATCAATGCCCTAGGAGGGCCTCTCTTGCTGAAGTTCTAGGACTTGGGGATGAAAGTGGATTTCTTGATGAGTCTTCCTCCATTCTCAATTCTACTCTTGAAGGGGCACTCGGGAACGAAGTGCTTGGAATCTCCACAATTGAAGCAAGTTCTTGCTTTCTTCGTGCTTGAGGATTCCTTCCCTTTATTCTTGGTGGCATTGGATCTAAAGTCTCCTTTCTTCCACCACTTGTGTTGAGCAAGAGCCAAGCATTCTTCATGTGATATTCTCATTTCTTTCTCGGAGACCTCATGAGTGGATCCACCATCATCACTTGAGTCATTATCTTCATGGGGAATGACCTTGGCCTTCAAGGCAAGAGATGCTTTCTTTGCTCCCTTTACACGGGCCATGACATCATCGGAAGTTTGCTTCATGACCTTTAGAGTGATAAAAAGACCTAATACATCATTGGGGGATAGGTCCAAGTAGTCGGCCCTTGCTTGTACATTCATCACCATGTTTTCATTGTATGGCATCAAGGTGAGTAGAAATTTCTCCTTGACCCAATTCTCCGTACAATCCGTGAATCCACTATCTCTCATATCATTTACAAGAGCCTTGAGTCTTCTAAACATGTCTTCTATGTTCTCTCCATCACCCAAGTGAAAGTGTTCAACTTTTCTTTGAATGATTGACCTCTTGGACCTTTGGAGGTTGACATTGCCGTCAAACATATCTACAAGACCATCATAAGCTTTCTTTGCACTAGTGAAGGACCGGATGTGCTCAACTCCTTCCTTTTCCATTGCCCTCTCCAACATGTGCAAAGCATGAGCATTGAGTTGCTCATCTATGATGTCACTTGAGCTTAGATTTGCGGGGTCCTTTGGCTCATACCCTTTTTCAACAATTCTCCATATTTGCATTGAAGAGATGCACATGTAAGACTTCATGGAAGCTTACCAATTAGTAAAACGATGCCGATCTACCAAAGGAGGTGGACCAAGATGAGAAACATGTGGATGTTGAACATTTGGAGCATTGTTATAAGCAAAGCCAAAAGAATTTCCACCACTACCATTTAATGGTGAAGATGTTGCAGATGCTTCTTTAGTTGGAATGGGGTTTCCATGTTCATCTAAAATAATCTTTTCACTAGATTGTCTAGATGGAGATGTCAATTCTTTTATTAGTCCCTCCATCTTTTTCTCGGAACTATCAATCATAGCTTGGATTAGCTTTTGAATCCCATCCATGGTGACGGGATCATCGGCCATCCTTACCTCCTCTTTAGGCGGTAAAGCCTATATAAAGAGACGAGGCTCTGATACCAATTGAAGGATCGAGAGGTTAACTAGAGGGGGGGGGGGGTGAATAGGTAAACTACACATTTTAACTTCTTTTTCAAGTTAACAAGGTAATACTCAAATATATATTATCTAGATTATGCAACTAGGTGAACAATCCTATATGTTGAGAAAGTACAACTAGCACAAGGTAAGTATATGACTAAGCTAGTAGTAACTAGTAAAGGTAAGTTGAGGAATAACCGAACATAATGACGCGGAGATTTATCCCGAAGTTCACTTCCCAATGGAAGCTAATCTCCGTTGGAGCGGTGCGGTGCCACCAAAGTGGAACACCGAGTAGGCCTCAAATGCCACACCGTATCTCCTTCGAGTCCTTCCACCAATGTGGATAGGCTCGAATCACTATGTTGCCGTTGAGGTTGACAACTAGAACCTTTACAAGGATGAGGCACACTTCACAAGATTGGAGGGTCCTCACCAAATCCCAAGAGCCTCCAAGACTCCGAGAAGAAAGATCCACGAGCACAAAAGCACCGGGGATATCAACAAGGCTCCGAGCTCCGATGAACTAAGAGCAACAAGATTCCTAGCTCCAATGAACTAAGAATGACAAGATCCCTAAGGGATGAGTGGGTGGATTTCTAATCGACTCAGTGGAGTTGTAGATCGGGGGTGTCTCCTTCAAATCCCAAAGTATCACGAGCTTTGGTTGGGGATTTGTGGAGATCTTATTCTTGAGTTTGAGCTTGGTCAATCAATGGTGTTGGAAGAAAGTGTGAGTGGCATTGACAAAGCCAAAAGGTAGGTGGAGGCGTCCTTTTATACGGGGGTGTAATACGGCCGTTGGGGGTGCAGTTTTCACCTTACAGCACCCCCCCGGCCTGGCCGGCCTGGGGCAGCCAGGGCCGGGCGCAATCCCACCCCGGCCTGGTGCCCGGCCTGGGCCGGCGTGGAGAGAGAGGGAGGCCGGCGTGGGGGAATAGGCGAGGTCGGCCACCCACCCGAGCCGCACGGCCTGGGAGCCGGCCTGGGATCCGACCTGGGGCGGCGTGGCGAGGCCGGCTACCCACCCGAGCCTCCCGGCCTGGGGCCGGTGTGGGGCGCGGCGAGGCCGGCGTGGCAGCCACCAGCCCGGCCTAGAGCCCGGCCAGGCCGGCCGGCCACCCCCTTTTTCCGTCTCTCTTTCTTGTTTCCTCCCCGTTTTTTCTTCTTTCTTCCACATCTTTTTCCGTAGATTTTTCTACCTTATTGCAGCAACTTGTATGAGGTTTACGGGGAGATCTTTTCTGAGTACACTTAGCGAACACATTAGTCCACCTATATGTTGTAATCAAACACTCAAAATAGGATTTAGGAACTATGTTCTTTCACTTATCAAGAGGATTAAATTGATAGCAAGAACACTCCTACAGAATTGTAATCTCCCAACGTCTTGTTGGGGACATGCGGTGTTACATGTCGCGGAATTGATACAAATTCGATCAACTGCATATCATACGGCCTCCCCGTTGCAGTTAGTGCATGAAAATCAACCAAGTATTTCCCATCTTCGAAGATTTGGTTGCGCTGTGTACGTACCGATATCACCACCTCAGCGTACATCCATGGGTACACATAGAAAAATGGGTATCTATGTGGGGTACAATTCTCCGTCGATTGTAAAGTACCTAGAACCCTTAACAGGGGATCTGTTTACAGCCCGGTATGCTGATTGTATCTTCAATGAGGATAATTTCCCGACATTAGGGGGAGAAAAGAACCACAAAGAATGCCGAGAAATAGATTGGAATGTCCAAGGCATTCAGTCCTTAGATCCACGTACGAATGAGTTTGAACTGGAAGTTCAGAGGATTATAAATTTGCAAAATATTGCAAATAATCTGCCAGATGCATTTACCGACTATAAAGGTGTCATTAAATCCCATGTTCCCGCTATGAATGTTCCAGAGAGGGTTGAGATAACTCAAAAGACCACTCAACCGCCCAAGAGGGGGAGAAAACTAGACAAAAAGGATAAAACTTCTCAGAAGCATCCGCGGGGAATGAGAAACCCTCAAACAATAAATGTAGATCACCAACAAGTTGATGTTCAACCTAGTGTTGAAGGACACCTAAAGGATGTTCAGCATCCAGGGCCCAACACATATATGCACACAGATATAGGTGCTGGGGCATCATAACGCCTTGACTCTATTGTTGTGGAAAATCACAATGAGTCGGAAGGTATTGAAGGGATTTCCACGAACTATGTTGAGTCAGGAGAATCATTCAACAGAAAGACTACTAATATCGACATATTTTTCTCCTCAAAGATTGCAAAGGACCTGGCATTAGATCGTGAACACAAGTCCATGGCAGAGTGTATGAAACACTCAGATTGGTCCAAATGGAAGGTCGCAATAGAGGATGAATTGCGCTCACTTGCCAAGAGAGGGGTATTTACTGCAGTAATACCTACTCCTAAGCATGTTCCCCCGTGGGGGCGAAATGGGTTTTTGTTCGTAAGAGGAATGACAACAATGAGATGGTGAGATACAAGGCGAGACTGGTAGCACAAGGGTTTACACAGAAACCCGACATCGATTACGATGAGACATATTCTCCTGTGATGAGTGGAATCACGTTCCGATACTTGATATCGCTGGCAGTGCAAATGAATTTGTATATCCAATTGATGGATGTGGTGACTGCATATTTATATGGGTCACTTGATACAGATATCTATATGAAAGTTCTAGAGGGACTAAAGATTCCGGATCCTAAGGCTAATCGCAGCATGTATCGCGTGAAGCTCCAGAAGTCATTATATGGCTTGAAGCAGTCGGGTAGAATGTGGTACAACCGACTGAGTGAGTTCTAACAATGATGATTGCCCATGTGTGTTTATCAAGAAGTCAACTAATGGATTTTGTATAATTTCTGTGTATGTTGATGACTTAAATATCATTGGAACTACACAAGAGATACATGAGGCAAGCAATCATTTGAAGACGGAATTCGAGATGAAAGATTTGGGTAAAACTAAACTTTTGTCTTGGTCTGCAACCTGAACATATGTCTCAGTGCTATTGGTGCACTAATGTATCTAGCAAACTGCACAAAACCTGACATATCATTTGCAGTTAATTTATTGTCTAAATACAACGCATCGCCAACTAAAAGGCATTGGGTTGGTGTGAAGAAAATATTCTTAGATATCTTCAGGGCACCAAAGATTTTCGTTTGTTCTATCAGAAAAATCAAGAGAGAACCATGGTGGGGTATTGCGATGCTGGATACATGTTTGATCCACATAATGTGAGGTCACAGACTGGTTTTGTCTTATTACATGGAGGTACAAGCTTCTCTTGAAAGTCGACAAAACAAACCCTAGTGGCTACGTCCACTAACCATTCTGAGATAATTTCTTTGTATGAAGCATCACGGGAGTGTGTATGGCTTCGAAGGATGATGAACTTTGTCCAAATTTCTAGTGGGATCGGTTCACTGGAATCACCCATCATTATCTATGAGGATAATGCTGCTTGTATTGTACAAATACAGACAGCTTATATTAAGAGCAATATTACAAAGTATATTGCTCCTAAGCTATTTTATCCCCATGAACTACAAAAGAATGGGGAAATAAGTATTTTGCAAACAAAGTCACGCGAAAACCTCGCTGATTTGTTTACCAAGTCCTTACCAAGTTCTTTGTTTGATAAATATGTGAAGCAAATTGGTATGAGGAGAATTCGTGACTTGCAAAATTTAGGGGGAGAAATCTCCTAGGTTATAACCTGTTAAAGATCAAAAGATTTTCAGTATTGCACTCTTTTCCTTTGTGAGTTTTCCTTGAGGTTTCTCATGTAAGGTTTTTAATGAGGCAATAATTATACAAGCATGGACGATATATATCGATTTCTTTTTATTTTCCCACGAGGTTTCTAGAAGGAGTTTTTCATGGCATATGTGTATATATCTCCTCAATTTTTTCCCACGGGGTTTTTGGGAGAAGATGATTCTAAAGGATGATTAGTCGCAAGGACAAGCAAGGATTAGGGGGTGTTAGGAGTTAATTAATCTTGTAATTAAGTTTAATCCTTGTTGTAAACCGAACGTACGGAACCGCTCTAGGCAACCGTCGCGTCCACTCCTCGCAACCCCTCGAACAGACGCAACTTTTCCTCGCGTCTGTTCCCCTTGTATAAATATTGTGATCAAATCATTCACTTTCAATCTTAACACTCTTGTTTAAAAGTTAAAACGACCGCGAGGCCCTGAACAGGACAGACGAGTCGCCATGGAAATTCCACATACACCTACTTACTGCCAAGATAGGAGCCGCCGATGGCCCAACTCAACTGGCGTCTTCTAATCTTTCTTGCTAGCCGCTAGGTGGCGCTCACCTAGATCGGCCCGAGCAACCGTACTGGGCGATGCGATGTTTATGCGAATTATTGAGCACAAGCTTCTCGTCGACAGATAATTGGGTGACTGAGCTATCCAGCCCAGCTGTCTGTCGGCCATTTTGGACTAACCGCGATGGTGCACCCGCACGCAAACAATCTCCAAGACACGCTGGATGATACCCTGATCGGAGACTTGGACCCCAGGCAATGCAACATGGACTATTCCAGTAAGATATGACACGCACCGGACCGTTCGTCGACTGATGACAGTTACCGTTGTGCGAGACGACAGAAATGTGGTTCCCCCGTGATGACCAAACGGCGAACAAATAATCAGACAAACAAGTCCTTTTTTGTTCCACAACATGTAGTAAATTGCAATCTACCGTGATGTTGCTCTAAGGTAATACAGCACGTACCTGGTACCTTTCAGTTTGTTTACCAGCACAAGAGTTGACGCGCAAGTCCACTGTTTCTACCTCCCTAGGTATATACCACCATGGAACACCCCGGAGCTAGCTAGGAGTGCAACTTAACTCCGGCAAAATGGTCAAGGATTTAACCGAACCTGTCCTTCTAACAGCTTGGCAGCTGTATTCAGAAAAAAGGGACATTTTTTATATACCAAAGCATTTTCGGAGGGAACGGAGCCCTACCGTTGCCGGCATGTGAAGGTCCGATTCATGTTTAGGGCCTCTGTATTCAACTATGATGCCTAAAACATAGGAATATGAAAAACATATGTTTACGGTGGCACATATTCTTGAGTTCTGTATAGGCTCACTATAACACAAGAGTTTAGATGAAAAGTTAGTTAGCACCATTTTTTTTTGGATAGCAATAGGTTTGAATGGGTGTTAATTTTATCCCAAAAGAAAGTGCGGATGGATTGTTATATAAATTTCAACGAAGTCTAAGTACAAACCAAACGGTTATTTAAAATTGAAATTCTACAAAGTTCTTACAAAATTCATGTGTGCCAATTCAGTTGTGGATTTGAACAATTTACATCTGGTATTGGCTTTCTCGAATTATGTTACTTGGTTTGCCGTATCGGACAACAAGTAAAGGAGCCACCTCAATACAAGGATTTAGCCCTCCATATCGGGGAAGGGCGATGGGGGCGTGCGATGGATTCACACTACACCATCTCCAAAACCGGGTCGTCCCTACCGGGCATAACAACCATTTGAGGCTCCCCACCGCTAAGGATCTCAAGGTCGTCTTCTTCTTCCTCCTCAACTCCACGTCTCCTCGGTCTTTGCTTCCTCAACTTTGGCCACCCCACGTCCTCAGCCCCCATGGACTCCTGGGTAGGGACTAGTCATTCTTAATTGGCGATGCAAAGGAGCTCACTGGGGATTGGTTCTTCTTACTCACCGATGTGATGTTCAAGTGAAGACGATCCATCTTGGATGCCTACGTGGCGACGGTGATAGAGGAGGTCAGGTCATAGCTGGCCGCACCTTAGCAAAGAAGACAACCTTCTTCCTCAAACCCAACCGATGCCACCTTCTTTCTCAATCCCGCACATCGACATCGTGTACCTCAACTCCGGCCACAACCAGCTCCTTCCTCCACTCAGGTAAGTCTTATGTCTCGACCCGGGTTCCAAGAACAACGATAAATTTGAGAATATTAGTATTGGGCAGTCTAACTCGAAGGAAGAAGCCGAAGCCGGTTAGGTAGCTCGAACTCAGATTTTCTACGAAAAAGATGACATTAATTTGGAAATAATTTTGGTTTCGAATCAATTTACAGTTTCACCTGCCATCCAAACAAAATACTCTGAACTGCAGCTCATTTTAACAGCTTGCCTGATTTGGTATTGGTCCTAATCCAATTCCTTAAACTCAAACGGTATCTACGTCTCCAAGCGGAGCCTAGAGCAATCTCAGTCGATTATCACGTGTCCGATATGGCACTACCATGCTTTTCTTGGATGCACGCTTTTGGAGTCGGAATCGAATCGGTGAGGAACCCAACGTGTCTTCTTTCGGCTCCTAGAGAAACGAAAGTGACAGGAACCTGTCCCTCACAAAAAAAAAGGTGACAGGAGCATAAATTACTGAGAAGGGCACCATACTCGCGGGCAAGAAGGGGCCCCACATGTCAGCGCCCGCCACAAATAGGCAGGCACGCTCGTACTGTAGCAATGATGAGTTCAATCTGGTCAGACCGCACCGCCGCCACCACCTCCCCGGCCCGCACACAGTAGTGATAGAAACCTCAGCGTCCCCACGTGTAAGTGAGCGATGCCGATGCGGCCTTCTCGTTCCGCACTCGTGTCTCCCCGGGCCTCCGCGTGGTCAACTCGGTTGCTTCTCTAGACGCTGACCGGCGGGGAAATCTGCCACGGTAGCCACCCAAAATACCGAACACCTTGCGCGCACCACCTCCGCCATGGGCGCGCCATGAGAGATACCACCACCACCACCCCGTAGCTACCGCTACTTCACACGCACACACACCCACTCCGCTCCAACTCCTCCTCCTACCCCATGCTTCCGCGCCGCGGCCTCGCCGTCCTCCTGCTCCTCCCGCTGCTGCTCTCGTCCCCGGCGCTCGCCCAACAGGGCCAGGGGCAGCCGGTCCCGCGGCAGGACCGCGAGGCGCTCTACGGCCTGCGCGGGTCCCTAGGCCTGCGCGCGCGGGACTGGCCGGACAGGGCGGACCCCTGCGCCGCCTGGGCGGGCGTCGCCTGCCGCGCCGGCCGCGTCACGGGGATCCGCCTCGCCGGGCTCCGCCGCACCCGCGCGGGCGCCCTCAGCGCCGCCTTCGCCGTCGACGCGCTGCGCGGTCTCGCGGCGCTCGAGTCCTTCAACGCCTCCGGGTTCCCGCTCCCCGGCCCGATCCCCGCCTGGTTCGGCCGCGGCCTCCCGCCGTCGCTCGCCGTCCTGGACCTCCGCTCCGCCAGCGTCGATGGCGAGCTGCCCCTCGACCTCGGCATGTCCGGGAACCTGACCACCCTCCTTCTCGCCGGTAACAGCCTCTCCGGCCGGATTCCGGGGTCGGTTTTCTCCAGCAAGGCTCTCCAGCTTCTTGATCTTTCTAATAACAACCTCACCGGGGAGCTTCCGGACGTGTCTGTCTCCGCCGCTGATGAAGTCGGGGCTCTGTTCAACGCTTCGGGGAACTCACTGTACGGTGCAATCGGCGACGGTCTTGGGTCACTCAGGAAGAGGTTTCAGCTGGTCGATGTGTCCAGCAATTACTTTGCGCAAGTGGCCGGTACTGTCTTTGGGAATGGCTCTGATGGGACAGTCCATATCGAGATGAATTGCTTGACAGGCATGCCAAGCCAGCGCAGCCGTGGTGATTGCGAGGATTTCTATAAGAGGAATGGATCACCATTGCCACAACCACCACAAGCATCGCCATCACCGGGCAAGAAAGGGGTCAAGAGGAAGCGTGTGCTAGCTGGAGTTCTTGGAGCTGCGGCAATCGTGGTTGTCCTTTTCCTTGCAGCACTGGCGTTTTGCTTGGTGAGGAGGGGGAGAAGGAGGCCGAGAGGAAGAGGGTTGGAGCAGAACGACGACGGCATCCGCTCTGCCCGCAAGAGCAGCAGTGTGAACCCGATGGTGCTGTCACCATCCTGGGCAGCTAACAGTCCACCCAAGGGTTTGCCTACTATTGTGGATGAGTTCACCTATGAGCAGTTGCACCAGGTCACCGGAGGCTTTGGAGACGATAAACTTGTTAAGCATGGGCGCTCTGGGGATATTTACCGTGGTGCCTTAGAGAGTGGCTTAAATGTTGTCGTGAAGAAGACCGACCTGAAGAGCAGTAAGAAGAACATAGAGGAATTGGGTTTTCTTGGGAAAAAATCCCATGTGAGGATTGTTCCGTTGCTGGGGCATTTGGTCAAGGTTGACGAGGAATTGCTAGTGTACAAGTACATGGCAAAGGGAGATTTGACAACCGCGCTGCACAGGAAGCCAGTGGATGCTGAAGAAGGGTTGCGCTCATTGGATTGGATAACAAGACTGAAGATCGCCATTGGTGTAGCTGAGGCCTTGTGCTTCCTTCACCATGAATGTAGTCCACCATTGATTCACAGGTATGGTTATGCATGACAAGCACTGTTATTTGAAATATGGTAATTACAGGATATTTATTTCATAAAAACATATGATAACTGTGCTAAGCTAGTTTCAGCATTAACATCATGATAAGAACATTGAAGTTTCAAATAGTGAAAGACAATATTACCTATGTAGGCATTTTGAAATGGTTCGTAGTTGCAAATCTCATTGGGTGCATTGTACAGGACCATTTCTGGCTTAATGTGAATAGTGTGTGCACTTGTTTGTTTGGATATTCTTTGTATGGGAAGTAGTAGGTGCTCTGGTTTCGCATTAAGATGGGAAACAAAGTTACAAGGCTTATGCGCAATCAAGAAAAATATATCTACAAAAGAAAGAAAACACTACATAATTGCAACACTGGCACTTCGGTTATACTGCCTAGATGCATATGGTTCTTTACATGTCAAACTCGCTGTAAAAACCCAGGAATAATTGTAAGCACAGAGAGTAAAGTTAATTAAATCATTTATTTTTGTTGTGCATAACTATATTAACTATATGAAAGCCTCTTGTCTCTCTGCCATGGTGTCTCAACTTGCAATTGCCTTAATGCTGACTCTCCAAATCTGAGTTGATGCATGTCGCTTATTTTCTTTGATGTTTAAATAGTTATTAGTCTATTAGCATTTTTTTTTGTTTCTGATCTTTTCATGATATTTGTAGAGACATCCAAGCAAGCAGTGTGCTTCTTGATGACAATTTTGAAGTTCGCCTTGGAAGTTTGAGTGAAATCTGCCCTCAACAAAGTGAGGGTAGCAGGAGTTTCTTTTCTCGGATGTTGAGATCATCAAAGTAAGTTCTCTATGTGACCCTCTATTAAAATAAACTTTAGCACCTCAATGTTTATAGCGTGTGGATCTCATTAGCATATACAGAAAATGAATCAGACTTTCAACTCAGGGCAAAAGTGGTGACATATTTACTTGCTGGTAGAATTTCCCTTGTTTAGTACTCAGGGCAAAAGTGTTGTAAACGTGGATAAAAATGGATGTATCTAGACATGTTTTAGTCTACATACATCTTTTCTTGTCCAATTTTGTGACAATTAATACGAGACAGAGGGAGTACTTCACATAATGTCGATGAACTGGGGACATCTACTTGATTTTGTTTTACATTCCTTCTCCAAGAATGTGTTCCTGCGCATTTAGCTACACTATTCATCATACATGTTAGTGGTCGCTCATCCCTGTTTCGCTAGGAAACAGTTTTCTTCTTAAAAGTTGTTTGGTATATCCAATGGAATTGTGTACATCAAGATGATAGTGTCCATTACACAAGAAGCTTTCACATCATGTCCCGAAAGGAAAGTACCTGTCAAATTTTAGATCATACACAAAGGGGGTTTGTTCTTGTGTAAACAACACTATGAATATTCTATGTTTCAGTAAATCTGGGCTTTGGCTGACATCTGCATTTCTCATTTTTATGGCAGGTCTCTTGACAAGAATACATCAGGTGTGTAAAGCTTCTGCATATGTGCAATAATTCTTATGCACAAAATGAACCCATGTGGTCTAACATTGTGGCATGCTCTTCTCACATAACAGGTCCACCTGCTAGCTGCTCATACGATGTTTACTGCTTTGGAAAGGTGCTGCTTGAGATAATCACCGGCAATTTCGGTGCGAGTGGCTCAAATGACACCGACTCAGAGGAGTGGTTGGCAAGCACGTTAGATTACATTGAAACCCATGACAAGGAGAATGTCATTAATATTGTAGACCCTTTACTAATTCTGGATGAAGACCACCTAGAAGAAGTATGGGCAGTCTCCATTGTCGCAAAGGCATGCTTGAACCCAAAGCCCTCTAGGCGGCCACTTGCTCGGTACATCTTGAAAGCGCTGGAGAACCCGCTGAGGGTGGTCCGGGAAGAGCTCTACTCGAGCTCCAGTTCACCTCGGATCAGGAGTACGTCATCTCGGAGCTCCTGGCGTTCTGCTTTCCATGGGCACTCGTACCGGTACTCGGAGGTGCAAGCATCTGGGAAAGCACTTACTCGCAAGCAGTCGGCGGAATCGCAAGGGAGCGACGAGGAGGAAAACTCGTTCTCGTTCAAGAGGGCTTCGCGGGAGAAGTTCCCGGGTTCACTAGAGCTGGAGGACGGTGCTGTTGTGTAGGGATCACCACAGATTAGCGGTGCTTTACATCTGCCGAGTCTGTTTTTTGTTAATCTTAGATGTGTATAGTGCAGCCTGTTGATGTGCATATTTCGATGCTCCTAGTAGATGAAAAAACTGTGCATACAGGGAGTAGGCTTAATGTAACCTGTAGTGAGAATAAATCTGTACTGTGTACTGGGAATAAACCGCCGCTTAAGTGGCCAGTAGTTTTGGTGAGCGAGCATACCCATCTGCCATTCTGGACTTCTGAATTGCATTTTTGACTCAAGTCAATTTACCATGGAGAAATGGACCTTTTGGTATTCTGAAAGAAATCTGCTACTGTAGGATTTATTGTGCTTGAGTTAAAAAAAAAACTCTACCATCTTGAAATTTATCTCTGAGTATATAGGCAAAATTGAAGAAATAGGAAGAGAAAAATAAGGTCCTACCGAGACTTGAACTCGGGTTACTTGATTCAGAGTCAAATGTCCTAACCACTAGACCATAGGACCAATTTGAAAACATTTGCGGAGTGTCCTATTTATTCTATTAACCTAAGTGACAACGTTTGGCACATCTACGAGTGTGTCCATTATGCTAAAGGAAGAGATATAGACGAACTTATGAGATAAAACTATTTCTGTGTCTTTTAAACGCTAGAAATGCACAAAGCATAGAAACTTACGCGTGCTAGCGGATTTTCGCATGATTATCGACCTGTTATCCCACGTTTCAAATGGGTCCTGATAAACTATTAATAAAGCATGATAAATTAAAGCTACACATTTACTTACGTCACAATTTAGCCTGGCAACGTTTTGGCAAGCCCAAAGACTTTGCTACTAATTTGCTCTGCCAATCTTTTTGGCAGTTCTATTTAAGCATTAAGTTGGAAACCGGGGACGTTCGAAGCCAGTGTTGAATATCATTCGGTCTGTGTTCGTGGAGTGGGTGGCTTTCACTAAATCTCGTCTGCCCAATCAGGAGTCGACAGTTTTTTTTTTTTTTTTTTTTTTTGATAAGGAGTCGACAGTAGAGTACCAAAAAGGAATCACCTGAAATACCAGGCCGAGTTTACTTAAAACAGGCCGTGCGCCCAGCCCATGTACCCGTAAGCCCATCGATCAACATTGTTACGCAAGCCTAAACACATGTCCAAGTGAGAGCCCAGCAAGAGAGGCCTGCCTGCCTATAGAAGAAGCCGGCGCGCTCGCGACCCGCCTCCCCATTTCAGCCAGGCGAGAGAAAGGTAGGGTTTACAGAACCAGGACCTCCTCCTCCGCCGCCGCCGCCATGGGACACTCGAACGTCTGGAACTCGCACCCCAAGAACTACGGCCCCGGATCCAGGGTTTGGTAATAATCCCCTCTCTCTAGCACCTCCGTACCGCGCCCTGTCTTAGCTTGGTAGCAGGAGGCGGTAGATCCGTGGCGCAAGCTGGCCGCTTACCTTCTGTTCAAGATTTACGTCCCTTGTATGAGTTTGTGACGCGTTGTGGTTTTGGGTTTTTGTTTGTTGCAGCCGTGTCTGCGGCAATTCGCATGGCTTGATCCGCAAGTACGGGCTGATGTGCTGCAGGCAGTGCTTCCGCAGCAACGCCAAGGACATCGGCTTCATCAAGGTATAATGCGCGCTGCCACACCGGTTGATCGATTTCGTGAATCCCATGCCTGAATTTTTATATCGGCTGAGCATAGTTTATGTGACCCCATGCTTGCTTCGCTGCTACATGCTTGTCAACATGGCCTCTTTGTATGGTGAACTAGTTTTGAGCACTAGTTTATGATGCTTGTCAACATGGCCTCTTTGTATGGTGAACTAGTTTAATTTGGTGGAGACTACCACCAGGTAAGATAGCATGGACTATTGCGTAATGTTAGTTAGATATGGCATGTTAGATTCATTTGTTCAGGATAGATGCGTGTGTTCCTCTTGCTCCAAAATCTTCCTGGTCAAGTTTTGCGATCATCATCCCATGTTGGGCCTTACAGTGTTTCCTACTTCTTTTATCTATCTCATGAATCATTAAACACCACAAGTCATCTTAGGACTACTTGATACTTGATACTTGATACAAAGCTCTGTTTTGTTGTTCCCACATCATCAAGTTTTTGTTGCTTTCTCTCCTGTGTCTACTACTCTCATCACCGTCCACTAGCAAGTATCTTACAGGCATGTCCATGCATGTGAAAACTAACACATTGAATGCACTGCAATAGTATTTATGTCCATTAAGTAGGTATAATGGTATACTCCCTCTGTTTTGACCGACCCTTTGACCAACAATTAATCTATCAATATGGAATTTATGTGACATATAAGTGATATCATTGTATTCCTACTCAAAAGTACTTTCTTATGATTATGAGCTCTATC
Source organism: Alopecurus myosuroides (assembly GCA_028641055.1). NCBI lineage: Eukaryota > Viridiplantae > Streptophyta > Magnoliopsida > Poales > Poaceae > Alopecurus > Alopecurus myosuroides. Next base: position 152,183,862 of record CM054057.1, read on the forward strand.
ACAAAAGTTTCATATTAAATGAGTAAATCTTGGTCAAAGTCTCGGTCAAAGGAAACAATATACGCCTTATATTTTGGAACGGAGGTAGTATATAACATTCCCTGAGTAACCGTAATGTTCTGGAGTATTGAGATTATTGACCTTGGAAAGGATATTGCTTCCTTCTTATTTCTGTTCATTTGTAGCTTTTATGCTTGAATTCATAGGTTTTGGGTAGATAATGTTTCTGATCTATGTATTTTTATTACTGGATCTCTCTCGTATTTCTGAATACCTGATTGTGCAATAGTATTTAATTTTAGGTTTACTGAATTTACACTCTTGTTTTGCAGTACCGTTAAGACTGGAAGCCTCAGAGGAGCATGGAGTAAAATGTCATGGTCAAAGTGTGTTGATTCATCGAGGACGATCTCTATTATATATCATGTAATGAACTAAATGTTTGGATCTGAGTAACAAACCTTGTTGGTGACTGCTGCTTGAGCATGTGAAGCAGATAATTCTGTTCCTATTGTGTCTCGTTATGTTTCTCCTTAATTTTTGTGTGGGAAATCTGGTTACATTCAACATATTCATATCTATCTTTCTATCTGTTGTTCCTGAATTAGTTTCAGCCCAGCTATGCTTGTTGTTCTGATTGTGTATGATCTTCAACTGTATTGTGTTGATTGTCTGCCATCACTGCTTATGGTTTAACAGACTCGGATCAAATACGTTTGTGTGCTAACCTGAGCTTTTCTTCGGGATTAGCCAGATGTTCTTCCTAATGATTTTTTTTATCGGGATGGACAGGCACAAGTTCCATTATTGTTTAGCATTAGCGCACGAAAGAAATGTTGGATGTTTAAAGCTAAAATCTGAGTGACAATTGTATGTTAACCGAGAAGTGTTCTGTGTGTTCTTTGACGATTTCTTGAGTTCTTGTATGAAATATTACTTCCATGGCTCAGCTGTTGCTGATACAGTGATACCACACCAGCTCTCCTCCCTGCTGTTTCTGTGAAGTATAAATTATGTTTGTCTTAAGCTGGCCTCACCGCTAGAAACTTAACTTAGCGGCTTAGCCGGCAGGTGCTGATCGATTTTGAATCGGACATTCGCACCACAACCACAAACGGTACCCCAGTTGGAGGTTCAGTTGGGATGGGATTGTGCTAATTGTCTCGTGTGCGGATCCTTGGCCCTGTAACCTAACAAAACTCTGATCGTCTCGTAGAGTACTAAACCCTAAATTTCTTTGACCAGATGGTTCCTATTCACGCAGGCGAGGTAGTTGGATGTCGGCGATATCGTCTTAGCTTATGATATTCTACAGTTTTTTAGGGTCTCCTATTGTTGTTTATGGTTTGGCAGACTTGAGTCCTGATGATATGGTCTAATATTGAACAGGTGTCCGGAGCTGGAGCATCTTTTGTTAAGCTAGCTAGTGATATATTTTTGTGTGTTAACTGACAAATGATGCTAAAATCACCCCTGCTGAGCTGAGCTTTTCCAGGCCATTGAATTTGCTGGGCCAGGTGTTCTTTCTAATGTCTTTTTTCGGCGTGGAGTGTAGAGAAGCATAAGTTCCATTATTTCTGTGTTTGGACGTAAGAATTTGGCTTTGGAATTGCTCATCTGGAATTTAGAGGCACGAATTCCGCTGTTTGGATGGTCTAAGGTATTCGGGTTGGAATTTGGAAACCGACGGAATAATGAGGCCCGCTTAGTTTCGCTAGGAATCGAGCCATCGTACCCTTCGAACAGAAACGCGAGGGCCTCGCTCTGGAGCGCTCTGCGACCAGGAGCCCGGCGGCGCTACCGGCTCAGGTACCACTACGTCACGGTTGATATACAGAGGCACAAAAAAATGCCTCAAAAAATACATAAAGTGCCTAAAAAAATTATTTAGGGCATTTAAAAAAAGTGCCCATTCAAATAGGGTAGGCAAAGATCTTTTGAGGCACTTTGTTAATTATGCCTCAAAAAATAAATTTTTCGAGGCACTTTTAGGTTTTTCAAGGCACTAAAAACCAGTTTTGAAGGCATTATTTAAAAAGTGCCTCAAAAAAATAGTTTTTCTAGGCACTTCCAAAAATGCCTATAAGAAAGTGCCTTAAAAAATCAACCGTCACATAGTGTACGCCACCTCCCCGCCCGCGGTCTCTGGCACTCGTACTCTCTGTCTCTCATCCTCCCAGCCCCTCTCCGGCCTAACCTCTCTCGGCCTTGCGTCCCGCCCATGAGCCTCCCCTAACCCTAGATCCATTGGATTTGTTTGACTGCAGAATCCAGGGAAAATTAGTAGCACTTCGGTCTAATTGGAGGTATGGACATCATATTCTTTACTCCTATTTTGACGTGTGCCTAGCGTGATACGATTTTATGATAAATGTGTTGTTGTTTCATGAAAATGTATGATGTTGCATAACAAATCTCATACTGTTTGTTCGCTGTGTAAGCTCCGAATAATTCATTGACAAATGGTATGTGCATTTTAGCTTCGTCATGTCTCAACTAGAGCTGTCTGCTTACGTTGCCGAAGAGAACAAAAGAAGAGAAAGAAACAGAATGACATTCACCGAGATGTATTTTGACGTGTCATGTCTTGCTATGGCTTATATTATTTCCGAACAAGACACACAAGTTGCCGAAGAATCTCCGGAAATGGAGAATGCTATCTTGTGCATGATGGGAGATATGCAGACATCTTTCGATGATGCTTTGAAGACGATCGAGCAACCACTTCCTATGCCAAAGCTTACTCCTCCAGCTGAAATCTTTGAAGCACTAAAGAAGGTACCAGAGTTGGAGGTTTGTGATATGCTTATAGCTTATGGGAAATTGATCATGAATGAGCGCTTGTTTGAAGCACTCATGGCGCTCCCAGAGAACTTAAGGAAGGAATGGCTCTTGATCTTGCCTTGATGTTATTATGTGTGGTTGTTGCTGTTATGAACTACTATGTATTTTGTTGTTTATGAAGAGTCTACTTCAGCTCTATGTGTGCTATGTATAAGAGACATAAACTATCCACTTGTGTTTTTTGTTCGAGACATGATAATTATCAATGTTGCAATTGTTGTTGGTACTTGAAAAATATTTTATGTCATACTTATAGACGTATTTTCCAATGTGTGTTTTTTGTTGTTGTGATCTTATTTGGATTATTTTAACGTTATAACATGTGAAAAACGATATGCAAACATATAGTATACTCACAACTATTATCCACACATTTACACAATTTTATATTGTCCAAACTCAACAAGACATTCGATTCCATGGTTTGTACATTCAAACCGGAGGAATTGGATGCCACCATTTTATTCCAATAGTAAAATAGCATCCACATCAAAACAACAGATTATTGAAAGCCAATTCATTTCCAAATCAATTTTGGTACTCCCTCCGTCTCAAATTAATTGTCACAAAGATGGACAAAAGTGAATGCATCTAGACATAATTTAGTGTTAGATACATCAACTTTTGTCCATCTTTGTGACAATTAGTTTGAGACAGAGGTAGTATTTCCACTCTAGTTAAATTTCAAGCGAGGTCGTTTCACTTTCTTCTCCTAGATGCCCTCGTTGAGAGTCAAGCCCGCCCCCTCCCCGTTGCCGCCCCTTCCACCTCTTCGCTCCGACAATGCTGCTGCTCGACGTGGACATGGAGTAGGTGGTCGTGCCCCCTCTCCTCTATATAGCAGATCTAGGTCTAGAGTTAGGTTTTTGGCTGTGTTCCAGTATAGCGCCATGTCAGCGGAACATCGGTCGCCGACACCGACGAGCAGCGTCTGGTGCTTGGGGTGGCGTTCGTCTGGCTCGTTGTTCTCTAGTGGATGGAGCCGATGGTGAGCAGCTACGCAACCTTTTAATCTGCCGCTGCTGGCTTGCTGCTGGCTATTCCGCAAATAAGGCCGACCTCGACAGCTCCGACCCGATTGGAGGTGAGTTCTCCTCATCTCTTTCGCGGCGCCATGGTGGCATGAAGGATGTGATTCAGTACAAGATGCACACCTTTTATTTGGGCTGCCACAGAAATCAGATGCCATTCGATCCTGCTGAATAACCTTGGCGCTCCGAGTTTGGGCGTTCGACCGAGATGACCAGCTGGTGGTCCTCTCCGAAGCCGGCGATGGTGACGCGTCCAAAACATACGCATTTCTATCCATATTTAAACCATATTATTGTCATGAAAATGACGAGATATCACTATGTACCTACCACTAATCAATAATGTGGATCCAGTTGCAAATCTCCATGTCATTATTTTTATTTCAGTTCTCGACGTGGAAATCACTCGAAATCAGGATTAAAAGAAAGTAAACGTTCAAGCTTGGAAAGGACAATTTCATATGCATTTGCAGGACACTTAATGACCAGTGGTACGGTCACATGCGATCGTACCAGCCACCATACGAGGCACCATTCCGACCGTAAGATCAAACCGACTAAAAGTCATCAAAGGGACCAGAGCTGATTCACAAAGGAAAGCCCCCGAAAACCTAATCTCGCCCGCTGACATTATAAAAAGGGAGAGGAAACAACCCCAGAAGAGAGAGGTGCCCCCATTCACCCATCACGAAGTGCTGCAACCATCACCACTCCACCACCATCTCCACACCATAGTCATAGTTATACTGTTTTGTAATTTACGTCTCATCGTGATTGGCAACGTTGTAAAAACTATCAAACTTTTAATAGCATTACTATTTGCATCTATATTTCCTATTGTCGATTTGATCGCGGTGTGCGAGTAGTCCACTCAGGCTAAGGGCTGAGGTCTAAACCTCGCAGCTATGTGCTTCAGCTAGTTCATGAAATATTAGTTTAATGAGTCCATTATGTTATTTGTGTGTGTTCTTGTATCTGTGTCTTGCTCATAGGACTTGTCAGATACCCAATAACCCGAAGAGTGATCTAGTTAATGGTTTGATGAGAGGGATCCAGAAGGCTGATAGTGAAACTATGAGAGGAGGAGGAGTACAACAGTGGGAGTGCGCAGGAGCTCTAGATCGTGGTCTCGAATGAATCGTGCGAGGGGAAGGAAATGGAACGGAGGGGCCGAGGAGCTATTTATGGCCATTTTTTCGCTGAGATTAGCCCAACGGCTAATTTAGCCGTTGGATGCCCGACGCGTGTCTCGTAGTTAAATCAGGGATGGGATGGGCCGACGTAATGATGTTTATCTCCTTGTTCGTCGCGCCAAATCTGGCAGAGATACGTTTTCAGTCTTTGACTGAAACCAAACGTTCGTGACGTAAGCATGATTTTGTCGCTTATGTCACAGGTTCCTTCTAAGCAAAGATTCGTGGTAGAAATGACCGATTCTGAAAAGCCGGGTTTGGCATAAAAATTGTGTCAAGAAGAAGATTCAAGACGGAATGCCGACTATTCTGAAAGTATGAAATTTAGCAAAGAACGGCGAACGGAAGTCTTAACTCTCCTTGGAGGCTACTGTCAGATATATGCCAAATGAGTGTATATCCGGCATCGGCCAAAGACCGGATTACCAGGGTGGCCCGCAGGTAATGGAACAAAGTCCATTGGGCGGCCTAGTAAGCTGACGTACAAGAAGCCGGATTCTAGAAGAACCCGGATCACGGCCCAATACGTGATCTGGCTTGGAGAATAAGCCGGATGCTTTACTTTCCAAGAATAGGAATACTTTCTTAGTCTTCTAGGTTTCCTTCCTGTAAGCCCTAGTCCGGCTATTTATATAAAGCCGGACGAGAGCTGTCGATAGAAAGAAGAGAACAAGAGAGATCGAATAGCTAGAAGTTAACTCGCCGAGTTAGCGAAACCATACCCACACTTTACTTTGTATACTTCAGGCTTTAGCCATGATTTAGTGAGATTGCAGGAGTAGGAACGCCGCCTTAGTTCTGATGTACCGAACCTGGGTAAATCGTGTCCTCGTATCCGGCTCTCCCATGTTTTCACCCACGGTTCTATCAGCATTCTTATGGCACCCCTTGCCATGAACCTAACTAAGAACACTCGATAGGGGAACCGACCTACAAGGGGTGGCCACACCCCCTTCCCCTTGTAGGAATCAGATTGGACTCCCCAAGTGGAGTCCAACTTCAACCCCTTTCCTTTGCCCTTTTATCAATTTATTTTCTCCTTGTTCTCTCCAATAAAATCCGAGAAAATGCAGGGATGAGGTGTGCCTATGCTTGGTGCCACTTGGGCTCACCTTGTAGCCCCTAAATTTGGGTGCGGCCATGAGGGGAATTCATGTCCCCTCCGGCACTCCCTCCTTCTCGGTTTTTATTGAAAACTCTTCCGGAACCCTGTAACCTCTTGATGCTGACGTGAACACACGCTCGTTGGGAGACCCCAAGCGGAAGGTATGATGTAGTCTAGCAGAAATCCCCCCACCCAATTATGGAACCGGGGTTATCGAACCATTAGGACTTCGTACTCTTGAAGAAGGTTGCTTGTTGCACGCGGGATCAACAAACGTGGACCTGCACACAAAACACAAAATCTATCTTGCCCCAACTTCCTAGAAGGTTGTCAATTTTCTGGTATTGCTAAAAAGAGAGAATTAAACATATAGAGTCTTGGAAAACAATAAAAGTAAAAAACAGAAAAATAAGGAAACAATTATTAAAGTGCTTAAAAGAAGGTTCAAAGATGAGGAAAATAGGACCGGGGGCCGTAAGTTCACTAATGTTGTCTCTCCAAGGAAAACAAACATGTTGAGTGAACAAACTACAACTGGGCAGTTGACAAATCATGAACGTATAACAATACTATTATGACGAGATAAAGTTCAGAAGTTCTAACGTTGTAGACATTACGTCAAGGCATATGGACCGCTATCCAGCATGCATCCATATCTAAAAGTCCACCTCAAGAAAGCTTTCCAGCAAATCTCTCTCATATTAAGTTGCAGCAACGAAGTCATTGCTTTGTGTGCAACAGACAAATGCTTTAAGAACGATACATAATGTAAGCAGTGGTCCTCGTTCGTAGACAAGAGCACTCGTTGTTTTCTCCCTAGTAGAAACAACACATCCCCCATTCGTCACGTTTCTGTCACTCGAGCACAGATGTCAGGGAGGCATGAACCTACCATCAAGCATATAAACCCTCTATTTGATGTGAAAGCAACTACGTGGCCAAGGTAATCATAACCACGGTAGAGCATTGCAAGATACGACTAAAACTCTCTAGTATAAGTGAAGCATCTCAGATTGACATGAACAAAATAATCATAATCTCATGGTTCATCGGATCCCAGCAAACACAACATGCACAATTCCGTAACGGTGGTATCGATCATGTGAGGCAGCCCATGAGACTCTAAACATGGAGGCATATGGTATAGAACAACCATCTAGCTACATTTATGGACACGTAGTCCCAAGATGAACTACTCATGCATCTGTCCGGAGGCGATCATGGCGATGTAGAGGCCTCTGATAACGATTCCCCCATGCGGAAAGGTGTCGGAGCAAGACTCCAGAAGCCCTAGATTGGAATTTCGAGGTAACACGGCCTCTCTGTATGGTTCATGGAAAATAACTCCGTCCCCGAACTTTTTAGGGTTAAGGGCAATTTATGGGCGAAGAGGCGGCTTGAGGCGGTGGTCAGGATAGCCAGGGGCCGACCAGGCGCGACCTAGGGGGCGCACCTGGCACCCTCCTGGTGGTCCCCTAGCACCCCTTTAGCTCTTCTTCGGACTCGTTCAGGGTAAAAAAATGATCTCCATGGATTTTCAGCCCTTTCCGTGAATATATCCTTCAGAACTTTTATGAAATAGAAAAACATCAGAAAACAACAACTGGCATGGGGCATATTGTTAATAGGTTAGTCTGTGAAAACATCCGGAAAATAGAGGAAAACGGTAAAAAAAACATGTGAAAAACAAAAGGTATTGGGTAGAAAACAAGCATGAGCATCAAAATTATAGATACGTTTGTAACGTATCACTCACTTGTTGTTTGTAGCAGATTCTTGGTGTTCTTGAGAGCCCCAATTCAGTTGTGGGTGTGTGCCTCAAGCTCATTATAAAGGCTCCGGTTTTTGCCTTGAAGGATTCCATAGCGAAAGGTGAACTAGGCCTTTATGGAGAAGTTCATCGGATAATAGGGTGATGCCTTTGTGGAGTTGAGTAGGCCTTCATGGCGAAACTCACACCCCTCCAACGATACATACTGCCCTCAAAAGGAGGAACTCGGGAATACATACTTGTCTCCGCGTGCTTCCTTTATCGATTCCTTCTATCCTTTACCTTTACTTTGTTTGTATCTTGCTTAGAGTAGCTCTTGCCATATAGGTAAATTCGCTATAGTTGCATATCTAGAGAATTTACCTTTGTGTCAATCCTAAATCGAAAAAGTATCAAAATTTGGAAGTAGCACCTATTCATCCCCCTCTAGGCTCCCATACTATATGTTCACCTGGGATTCGTTGCAGAGCAAAGACAATGTCCTGAAGCCGTCTCAAGACGTTGGGATGATTTGCACTCGGCTCTTCTCTATAGGGTGTATACGGTAGCATGGAAAACGGGGCATGCGGAGGAGCCACAGGGCCGACATATGTGTCGTAGAACGCGTGGGAGCAAGGGGGTATCGCGTGCACCGCTTGCAGCGCACGACGCCTCGAGGAACACGGTGCATGTTGGTGGCGGCGCGGGTCCATCCCACCGGGAAGTATCATAGCAGTGGAAGCGGCTGAACTGGGCGGCCTCGACTTCGGTGGGGAATGATTTTTCTTAAAAAAAAGACCATGGCGGCATCAGATTGCCTCGGAAAGTATGTGTGCAAAGGAGAAGAGGGATCATATCCTAGGGGCTGGAGGATGGTTTTGCTTGCGTGATTTCTGCGAGGGCGTGGAACATGGGGCTCGTGATTTTAGCAATGGTATCGCGGCCTCAGGAAATCGGGGGGCGGGTAACAGTATGGCCTCGGTGCAGACGGTGGCAGAGTTTTCGTCCGCCTATGGGAATTTCTAAACGTACATTTTTCATGGTTAGTTTCCATTTGGACGGTTACATCTAATAAAGGTGGGCCTAATCGTGAGGTTGTAATTAGCCATTGTTGTTCTGTGTATGTTTTGTGGGCTGCATTTAGCAAAGAATATGGTTTCTCTTTTAATAATAGTAGAGATTTAAAGGTGGGCCTAATCGTGAGGTTGTAATTAGCCGTTGTTGTTCTGTGTATGTTTTGTGGGATGTGTTTAGCAAAGAATATGTTTGATCTTTTAATAATAGTAGAGATAATAGATTTGTTTTTTAGGGGAAGTACTACTAACATATGGGACTAAGGGACACTTCTTTTGCAGTTTCTAGTTGCTTCTAGGTCCAGCATAAACTGAAAAGAAGTGTCTAGTTTCTACCTAGCTTCTCCCCACCGAGAAACTTGTTTTTTGCAGAGAAACAGAAACTGCTCCCGAGCAGATTCCCGAGTTTCTCCGTAGTCTCGCGAAAGGGTATAGAAAACTAGACATGTTGTTGTGAATAATTACGGGCAATTGCCACCCACCTTTCCTAGCGCACCTGAACCGGTCAACTAGCAGGGAGGGAAAAAAGCATATTCGCGTTCTCCCTCCATCCCCAACCCGACAGAGCTCCCAGGGGCCTCCTCTACCACCGTTTCTCCGCCAGGGCCGGCCGTCGGCCCGCACCCCGCCCTCCGCCGCCGGATCAACCCCCTTCCCTTCCGAATCCCGAGTCTCCAACCCCGCATCTCCAAGCTCCCGCTCCCGCCCCCGCCCCGCATCTCCAAGGTCTCGCCGGCGATGACCCGCTCCACCCCGGTGACCTCGCTCCGCGCCGCTCCAAAAATTGTACAGTTGGTTCAGCTCGCACGGCTCAAACAGCGACGACATCAAAAGGATGTCGGCGCCCGATACGGTGCGCCATCTGCACTTAGAACCCCACCCGTGCACCTTGTCCCTGTGCTCCCCCTCGAACTGCGGTAGCATGTCCTCCAGGTCCATCCGCCCTGTGCCCAGCATCACCAGATGCACGTCCTGCTGCGTGATCCATGACATCGCCTCTGCGATTAGGTCCACGCCCTTCCGCTGGTCCAGGCGCTAGAGTGTAGAAATAACCGAAGCACAAGGAGACACCGATGTGATTATCGAAGTTCCTTCCAAAGGGAAGTACATATTCATTGGAGAGGTGGGAAGACAACTAGGCGCTCCTCAATAGCACGGATGTGCACACCTTATTATCCTTGAGCTTCTCCGGTGAGGGAGATGCTCGTTTCCACTATGAGGTCGACTTGAAGGCGGTGACCATACCTTACACGGGGTTGAGTTATCTCCACAACTCAATTGGAGGCTCTCATCGAAGCTTCTTGCAACAAGGTGGAAGTCCCAAGCACTAACCGTCTAGGGTGCTCAATACACCCAAGAGGAACAATCTCTCCGCTGACCAAGAACCCAAGAGTAACAAAACTCACAAACTTCTCTTTCACGAATTCCGTGGGGAACTCAAACCGATGCACCTATCCAATGGAAAGAACACATAAAGTGGTCAAGAACTTCTCTCCCAAATCCCACCAAAGCAACTAATGCTATAGAGGGAGGAAAGAGGAAGAACAAGGAAAATAAAAAATGAATCACTAGATCTAGATCCGATAGGTTCCCCTCACAAAGAGGAGAGATTGATTGGTGGAGTTGTAGATCTAGATCTCCTCTCTCTTTTCCCTCAAGTGGAAGAAAGAATCATTGGAGGCCTTGAGAGATAGCAAGATTTTGGAGGTCAACAATGCAGGTCAAACTTGCCCAAATAGTTAGGGAACCATTGGGGAAGAAGGACCCTTAAATAGGTCACCCAAATAACCAACGGTTGGGAGCAAAATTTGCGCAGGGGCGGTACTACCGGTGAAACCACCGGTACTACCGCCCCTCGGATGAGTTAGAACACCAAGCGGGCTGAAAATCTTCCCCGGGTAGCAGTACTATCGGTGTTTTCACTGGTAGGACCGCCACGGGCATCCCGAAGGGGTTTTTGGCGGTACCGGAGCTGGAACAACTGCAGAACACCTAGTACGAAAACGGTCGTAACTTTTGCATCCGGACTCCGTTTTCGATGTTCTTGGCCTCGTTGAAATCGCAACGACGAGCACGACAAGAATATGCATAGAAACATCATATTACAAAATGGGAATATAAAACCAATTTATGAAAAGTTTGACATATCTATAAAGGACAACCGATAGAAACCTCCAACATCAGAAATGCGATAAGTTTTTCATACAAAATACATTTTTGATGAACTTGAGCTTGACATGAAGAGCATGAAAAGATCTAAAACCTCACATGGAGAAAACCCAAATAAGAACCAAGAAGGATGATTCCAAGTATGCAAAGGTTTGATCTCTCTATGATAGATACGATCAAGATACGCATTCAAGAGCCCCTCTTGATAGTACGGTTATCTATCCTATAATCCGGTCTCCCAACTAAAATAATGAGACCGGTAAAATAGAAACCCTATATAAGTCATACCTTTGCCTTGTGGAATCCACTTGAGCTAGATAATGACAATCTTAATCACCTCAAGTTGGACCACCTTTCTTGATTGCGCTTCCCTTCGTGAAGACTTGTAAATTGCTCCCCCATAAGCTAATATGAGAGAGCTTCTCACATGACCATATTCACTTGACCATAATCTCCATATGGGTGGAAAGCTTTGCACACCTACTTGATCAACCAAGTATCTTCTCTTTATTCATGATGATGATGTCTTGAAGGTAAACATGAATGCTCACACAATCTCCTTCTTCAAGACATGTTTGTAATATGGTCAATAATAGCATGACAATTCTTCTTATTGATCATATAGATATATTAATTATAAGTGATGATCTTGATAGCATCCAACCTTAAATAAAACACATGGAGTTCAAGTGGTGCCAATGGACAAACCTATAAGAATGTCTCAATGCAAACATTAGTCCATAAGGATTGTCATTAATTACCAAAACCATACATGGGGGAACCATGCACTTTCAATCTCCCCCATTTTGGTAATTGATGAAAACCCCTTTTACGAGGGTTTATATAATGAATTAAGAAAACATGCATGGATGCAAGAGCATGAAAGGTAAACGCTTAAGAACGAAACCAAAACATAAACAAATTCCCTTAAACCCTCTAAATCTCTCCCCCATTGGCATCCATTGCCGAAATGGGCGGAAACTTTTAGACGGCCAATATAGTAAGAGCTCCCCCATAATTTAGGCATTTATCGTAATACAAGAGAAATGGAATGCATATTCAATGAAGAATAGATGGGGGAGATCAAGCTATATTTAGGACCAAAAAGATTGCAAATAAGGTTATATTTGTCTAAACTTCTTCCAAAGAAAGGCAAGCAATCAAAACGATCCGAAAAACTGATTGAACACAAGATTTTATGATTTTAGCAAAAGAGTGTTTTAATGAAAATGGAGAAGCTTCCCAATGTTCATGCACTATTTAGAATTCTTGCATTTAAATACAGAGTGCGCAAATATGGAATCATCACTCCCCCAATATCCTTTAAAACACAAAATAAGTGCAAGAGATCATAGATAAGAAGAAAACCAAGGCACTTAAAAAATTGGTTGAGCACCAAGAGAGGATACCAAATAAAAAATATAAATCCTCTTATGTGTATAAGTTTCTAAGTAGACAACAATCATGATGATATACATCCACAAAGAAACATGTACCCATAAAATAGTTATGAAAGAAGAGAACCTGATATCAAAGAGAAAGTCATAAATACACCAATAAGATTTTTTTTTTAAATGAAAGCATAGCACATAGCTAAATTTTATCCTTAGGGTGATATAAGTGAAAATCCAACACAAACAAATAAAAAACATCACAAATATCAAAGGGAAAAGGATATAGTTGCAATGTTTTGATAGAAGCAACAAGTATCACAAAATTAAAAAAATGTGCAAATAAAATATTTTCATGCCCAGATGCAACCTACACAAGGTTGAAAACAAGACAAGGCATGCATGAGGTAGATACTTGTTACCAAGATGGCAATGATGATGTTGTAGTAGATAATATTTGATTCATCATCCTAGTTTGACTCCGATAAGCACATGGTGACGACACCTTCCTTGAGAATGAGACAAGCATCCAATGCATCTCAAATGTACCTAAAACACATTTAAGTACAAAATGGTCCCCAAACTTACTGGATCCAGAGTAGTTAGACAAACTAAAACACATAGGATAAGATCCAAATAAATATGTGCAATAGATACTCCTCCCCCAAACCAGCCGTTCCCACTTTCCCACACCAGCGGTAGTACCGGTGTTACCGCCGGCACTACATATATGTCATAAACGTATCCTTAATTTCTGATGTTCCATGTTGTTTCCTACATGTTGTCTATACACTTTATGTCATTTTTATCGATTTTCCGGACTAACCTATTGACAAGATGCCATAGAGCCACTTCCCTGTTTTCTGCTGTTTTTAGTTTCAGAAAAGTTGTTCTGGAAATATTCCCGGAATTGGAAAATTCGAAGTCCGGAGGTTCTAGAATTATCGAAGGTTCCACGGAGTCCCGAAGAGACCCAGAGGGGGGCCATAGGGGGCCCACACCATAGGGCGGCGCACGGCCCCCCCAGGCCTCCACCTCCTTTGCCCTTTCGCCTATTTATACCCCCCGAGGTGTAAACCCTAAAGATATACAAATTCATCCCGAAAAACACCCGAGGACGCCGTCATCGTCATCCCGAGATCGGGAGGGTTCTGGAGCTCTCCCCGGCACCCTGCCGGGAGGGGAATTCATCACTGGAGGGGTCTACACCACCATGCTCTCCTCCGAAGTGATGCGTGAGTAGTTCATCCCTGGACTACAGGTCCATAGCAGTAGCTAGATGGTTGTTCTCTCCACTTTGTACCTCATGTTTAGATCTCGTGAGCTGCCTCACATGATCGAGATCATCTTTATGTAATGTTACATGTTGTGTTTGCTGGGATATGATGAATGTTCAATGCTATGTCTTCTGATTATCAATCTATCATGTTATCTTTCATGCTTATGTTATTTATGATCTTGCATGCTCTCCGTTATTAGTAGATGATCTGGCCAAGTAGATGCTAGTAACTCGAAGAGGGAGTATTTATGCTCGATAGTGGGTTCATGCCTCCTTTGCATCTGTGCTCGAGTGAAAGAAATGTGACGGATGGAGGATGTGTTGTTGCCATTAGGAAGAAAACAACGGTGTTTACCTAGTTTACATTGTTTACATTACACACTTTGCTTACGGTGATAATCTTTTGCTAGCAACTTAATACCCAACGTTTGTTCGGATGATATTCGGAGGGTGGATTATTAGACATAGATGCAGTTGTTTGTAATGCCTGCATGAATCATATAGTAATCTTTATGTCTTGCATATGCACTACGGTGCAGCCTTCATTTCTGTCAATTGCCCAGCTGTAATTTGTTCACCACACATGTTATTTATCTTTCACGGAGAGATACCACTAGTGAAATGTGGACCCCGGTCCTTTTTCCTCATACTGATAAAACACCTACTGCTTTCATACTGTTACTACTGCTTTCATACTGTTTTCCTACTGTTTTCCACACCATATGTTTAAACTCTTTGTGTTCAGCAAAACCGGTGAGATTGACAACCTCACTACTTCGTCGGGGCAAAGTGATTTGATCGTGTTGCGTAGGTTCCATGTTGCTGCTGAACCGGTAGTGCGCCCTGCCACCTCAGCTGCGTCAACCTTCAGAGATTGCTTGTCCTTCTACTGGTCGATTCAAGCATTGATTCTTTTCTGAGGGAAAACTTGTCACTGCACTCTTCACAACCTTTCTCTTGGGGTTTACCAACGAGAGCAAGTAGCCTCCCATCAAGTTTTCTAGCGTCGTTGCCGGGGAAGAAGAGAATTTCTACAAGGGGAGTCTCTCACTTTAAATCTCTTTACTTTGTTTTTGTTTTGCTTAGTTTATTGTATTTTGTCTTATTTGCTTCTCTTTATCAAAAACACAAAAAATAGTTCTTATTCTAGCTGTAGTTTTATTCCTGTTTTTAGTCTTGTTAAAATGAGCACTCCTGTTCCTGTTACCTTGTCACATGAGGAAGTGATTTTAACTTTCAAACAAAGGAATGATGAGAGTTTCAAGGAAGCTTGGTCTAGAGTTTTTTTATTACTATTGCAAAATTGAACCTAAAATGACTCTACTCCTGTTTCTGCGTAGCTTTTATTTAGGTCTTGTTCTTTACTATAGATGTGCTTTGGATACTGTGGTAGGAGGAGATTTCCTTCATTGTTATGAAGATCAAGATTTAATGCTATAAAAAAATTAATTGCCACCTACAACTCACCTAGTGGCTCTGATAAAGCCTTTGCAAGTATTTATGCTAGATTGAATACTCTTGAGACACATGTTTCTTGCTTAAGTGAGGGTCATAATCGGATTCGTGAACACCTTGATCATGTTCCAATAAACTCCGAAGCCTCAAATATAATCCCTATTATGAAGGTTACTATTAGTTGAGAAATTTTTCATGCTTGCTGTGATATTATGTCTGGATTTTGTCTTATGCCTAAAGAAATTTATGAATCTTTGAATACTTGGAGACTTACTGAGGGAGGAGAAGAAATACGTCTCACTAATAACACCACTATATTTCCCATTGGGATAGATGAGGGAATATTTACAAAAATCCTAGAAAGAATGGTAGGAGAGGGACAAATTACTCTCGGAAGATCTCTGCTGAAGCTCTTAGGAGCAAGTATTGATATGGGGAGAGGTACCATGAATTTTACTCCAAAATCGTGTGCAGACCATCATTTACCTAAAGTCAAGAATAAGGGTAAGAAAGGTAAACCTAAGCCTCGTAACAATTTGGATGCTTCTTCACTTGAAAATACTTGATTCTACTTTTCCGAGCCTAGCTAAAAGGCGTTAAAGAAAAGCACTTCTTGGGAGATAACCCATGGTTTTATTTTTGCTTTGTTTTTATGTATTTTATTTGAGTCAAGGGGTATTATACTACTGTAATAACTCCTTTGTATCTTTATTTTCATGTTTTAGTAGTTACAAGTAAGGTTTCTCACGAGAGTTGGAGTTGGTTTTCGGATTTCTGTGCAGGAAACAGATTTCTGCTGTCCACCGTAAAAAATCGTATAAATCATAGAAAGATCAAAACGACCTGAAATTTCTTGTGCTTATTCCTCGGCTAATTCCTCAACTTTTTAGTTCTTTAAGTTTTGATATCTGAGCAACGTAAGTTCCTCGAAAAAATTCTTATTTACAGACAGTTCTGGTTTTGACAGATTCTGCCATTTTTCTTGCATTTGCTCTTTTGCGATGTCAAGTGGATTTATTTGCTTCAAAAACATCAGTGGATGTAGATAATGTTTAAAAGTATCAATAGTACTTGTGACATACAGAACCCATGGATTTTTTATTGTTTCACTAACCCTCTAATGCGAATTACTCTTTGAGTGTGGTGTGAAGGAAGTTTTGAAGGGTCAAGAGAAGAGGGTGATATATGTGATCAAGAACAGTGCAAGGTCAAAGCTTGGGGATGCCCCCGAGGTTCATCCAAGAATATTTTAATAAGACTCAAGCATCTAAGCTTGGGTATTCCCAAGGCATCCCCTTCTTCATCAACAATCTATCAGGTCACTTCTAGTGAAACTATATTTTTATTCGGTCACATCGTATGAAGTTTACTTGGAGCGTCTGTTTGTTTTTATTTTGTTTTCCTTTGTTTTATTTTGTTTTCCTTGCTTCATTAATATAGTTGGACCCTAGAATTCCTTGTTTGGGAGATAGACACGCTCCTCTTTTTCGTTTGAATACTTGTTATGCTAGTATTCTTAGTTTTTCTTCTAGCTGCTGCAAATTTCCTGTTTAGCTCTTGTTTTCATTGCATCTCTTATTCATATCTGTTAGTTTTAGTAGTGTTATCTGAGTACTATTATGTTTGCTTGCTGTATCATTTAGATACTTTTTGTTAAAGCATGTTTTGTATGGTGCTTGTTGGGAAAAGAAACTGCTGCTTGAGGTAGAATTTACAACGGTGCAAGTAGAAGCTTGTATAGACTGTGGCTACACCTTTTCATATCATGCTAGATGTTATTTTAATTCTAAAGCCTTGTGGTTATTTAGTAGCATGATTAGCCTAAAATAGCTGAGATTTTTTAATGTGCCATTGAAAGAATCATGAGTTGTTCTTGTCATATTGAAGCATCAATTTGTGGTGTTTTCCTTTGAATGTTTTGTTTGTTTGACTTGGCGCATGTTCACACCATGTTTGTGACTATGAACCGGTCACTTATAGCCTCCATGATCATTTATTTTTTTAACTTGTGGTACCACTTATGCTTTGATTAATGATGTTTATGTCAATATGCATGATTATGTCTCTTATGCTCTCTTGATTTGTCGCTCCCAGTCTTTTGCTAGCCTCCACCTGTACCGAGTATGAGCTCTACTCATGAATCCAACTCCCAAAACCAAATTTTCCCATTGTGTCCACCATACCTACCTACATGTGGTATTTAACCGACACTCCAAAGTAAATTGCTCATGTGTTACCTTTAAAACTTTTAAAATTACTCCTGTTTTGTGCTCCTGTTTTAGCTCATGAGGACGTAAATAGAGAATATTTATCTCACTTGTTGATTGGACATTCACACCCTGGACTAGTGGCTTCATCCTCTTATCCAATGATAGAAGAGCTGGCAGCGGGATGCCCAACCCCAAATTAATAACAAAAAATTCTCTTCATTATTTTTGCCCCTAATTTATCAGTCAAAGTATAATTATGTAAACAAAAGAGAAAGAGGGATGACCTTCTACCCAGATGCGTCCTTCTATGGGAGCCGCTCTTGTGAAGTCTAGTTGGCTTGTGACATATGATACGTCCATTTTGCATCACCATTTTATATCATAATTTTCTGTTATTCATTGATATATTTCATATTGGAGCATTATACTTATGTTATTTAACCTATTTTGCATGTTTTCCAATAATTGGAGAGTTGAAGCCTGGAGTCAGAATTCTGCTAGAAAACGGAGCGTCGGGATACCATATTCGCGAAGATCAGAGCACCCCGGAAATCATCGGAAAGTTCCTATTTCACCTGAAGTCGGAGGAAGCCAAAAGGAGAGCCGGAGGAGGGCCACCAACGACCCTCACCATGCCCAGGCGCGGGCCACCTCTGGCGCCAGGCGGGTGGTGAGGAGGCCCTGGCCCACCTATGGCTTGCCCCTTCAAGGTACTTCATCCCCCGGGAACCCTAAGACACAGGTAATCATCGAGGAGTCTTTCCGCCGCCTCTGCGGGACGGAAAACAACAGAGAGAGAGAAAAGCTCTCCGGCAGGGAGAAATCTGTCGGGGAAATTCCTTCCCGGAGGGGGGAAATCATCGCCATCGTCACCGTCATCGAGCTGGACTTCATCGGGATCATCATCGTCATCATCATCATCATCATCATCATCTCCACCATCATCGCCCTTAGCTCCACTCCATTCTGTTGTAACATCTAGGGTTGCATCTTGTCTATTTCATAGGGGAAACTTTCCCAGTGTTGATTACTACTTGTAGTTGATGCTATTGAGTGAAACCATTGGATTAGGTTTATGTCCAGATTGTTAATCACCATTATATCACCTCTGATCATGATCCATATGATGTCTTGTGAGTAGTTTGTGTTGTTCTTGAGGACATGGGAGAAGTCAAGTTTTTAGTAGTGAAGTAATGTTGAGTAATATTTAATGGTTTGATATTTAAGTTGTGGTGTTATTCTTCTAGTGGTGTCATGTGAACGTCGACTACATGATACTTCACCATGTATGGGCCTTGGGGAATGCATCGTGTATTTGGCTACTAATTGTGGGGTTGCCGGAGTGACAGAAACCTAAACCCCTGTTAGGAAACCATTATACGAGGGAGCGTAGGATCCCGGAGTTTAAAGTTGTGGTTAGATTTATTTCTTATTTACTTTCTTGTAGTTGCGGATGCTTGCAAGGGGTATAATCACAAGTATGTATTAGTCTTGGATGGGATGGTACATTAGCATAGGTTCACCCACACAACACTTATCAAAACACTAAATATTATTCAGCGGCATGAAACAAAAGCACTTGACAGAAACCTCCCGTGTGTCCTCGAGAACGTTTGTTGATCATAAGTAAACCCACCGGCTTGTCCTTTGATGAATAAAGGATTGGGCCACTTGCTGCAATTATTATTACTGCATTTTATTTACTCGCACTTTATTTATCTGCAATATAAAAAAAACCTACAAATTTATCTTTCAGTATTTACAGTTATTCCTTCATCGAAACTGCTTGTCAACACCTTCTGCTCCATGTTGGGTTCGACACTCTTATTTACCGAAAGTACTACAATACAACCCCTATACTTGTGGGTCATAAAGACTATTTTCTGGCGCTGTTGCCGGGGAGTGAAGCGCTATTGGGAAGTGGAATTGATAAAGAAAGCTTCTGCTGTAAGTGTTGTTTTTATTACTGTCTACTGCTTGATTACACTATGTTTGGATCTTCTTTTGAGTCCTTATTTGCGGGCACTGCTGCCACTGCTAGGGTAGTAAGTGACCCACCGCCTCATGATTTGCATCCTTATAAAATACCGATAAAGATTGTTAAACATGTTATGAATAACTGCTATTCAGGTGATGGAACTGTCCATCCTGGTGATCATTTGCTCTTTTTACATGAATTATGCGAGTTGTTAAAGTGTGCAGGTATTACAATGGGCCAAGTTAAGAGGAAATTATTCTCTATATCAATGACAGACCAAGCCGCTGAATGGTTCAGATTGCTGAAAATAGCCAGGCTATTGGATGGGAGGAAATTGTGCCTCTCTTTTATTCTAAATTCTATCCTCCCAGTGATATTCATAGAGATCAGAATTATATATATAATTTTTGGCCTCATGACGGAGAGAGTATTGCCCAAGCATGGGGGAGATTGAAGTTACTAATGCTCAAATGCCCCCATTCATGAGCTCCCCAGTAATATTGTTATTAATAATTTCTATGCAAGGATTTATCTTCATGATAAGGATTTATTGGATTCTTCTTGTTCTAGATCATTTACACGTATGAAATATGAAGCTAAATGGGATCTTCTTGACCGTATTCAAGAAAACACTAAAGAATGGGAGAATGACAAAGGTAGAAAGTCAGGTATAAATTATGATTATGAATGCATTAAAACTTTTATGTCATCCAATGATTTTCATAATGTTAGTATTGTTTATGGTCTTGATTCTCAAGTTGTTGCAAACTTATATAAGGCTTTTGCTTCTTATATTGATATTCCCAAAAAGGAATGGGATAAGTACCATGCACCTTATAAATATATTGTTAATTCTGTTCCTGCTAGAGATATAGAAGTTCATACCGTTGATTCTATTATGCCTGAACCTTATATTGAGAAAATGCCTTTCCCTGCTAAGGTAAAAGAACATTCTATGTTAGCTAGTGTTGTTAATAAAAGTGCAAGGAAACCTGTAGAACCTGAGGAACAAATAACTTTAGAACCTACAGTAGCAATAGTAAAGGACCTTGTTTCTGAAAATGTAGAAGAGGGACACATTATATTTTGTGAAGACGCTTCTAATATTGTCTCTCATCCTAGTAAATCTAGGAAACCTAGTGTTCCTGTGTTATCGTTAGGATAGGTGATCATTGCTATTATGGTTTGTGTGATATTGGTGCTAGTTCTAGTGCTATTCCTTATGAGCTTTATAAAGAAATCATGCATGAAATTGGTTCTTGTGAACTTGAAGACATTAATGTGATTATTCAACTTGCTAAGGGCTCATTTGGTCACATGGGCTAAAACACCCAGGGAGAAAAGACCCCACGGGAAATTTTCAGTGTCAGCCGGGATCCCCTCTGCGGTGGGGAAAATTGTGCCCATTCCCTGTGTCTGTTTGGTACCAAGGGGAGGGCAAGGGGAGACGGAAGAAGCCCTCTGCAGAATATTACTAGGACAACTGATATGTACATGTACTTTGCAGACAGATTGATTTTCTTAAAACCAAATTAAATATAAATTCTAAAAAACAGAAGTAGTTGAAAAAGCTGGAAAGTATAATAATTCCGTAGAATTCCGTTGATCATCGCATCAATTATCAAAATTCCGTTCATAAAAATCGCATCAATTGTCGAAATCCTACCGATCGAAATTGTTTCAATTACAGAAATTCCACTGATCGAAAACACAAGTAGATTATTAACTGAAATCAAAGAAAATTTTCCGTCGGGCCTGATGATCCTTGCTCTTTCATCCTTGCCGCCGGTCTTCTTCCACTCCTCTCTTGATGGACAACCCCTGTTTTCAGAATATTTTGACGACAAATATTCAGTATATGCCTCTGCTAGAGTTGGATAAATATAAAATCGAGACAGTTCCTACACGACTAATGGCATGTGATCAAAAGGCGGTAGTTCACATGATATTAGAATTTAGTCTAGTACTTATTTAAGCCTTCTATTGTGCTAAGTAAAATGAGCAAGTAAATCAAAGTTGATTAGAGCCTAATTTGAAACTTGAAATCTAAACTCTGAAAAGTATGCAAACATCAAATGGCCAATAAATTGAAATTGGCTTAGGCTTTACAAGAACATGACGTTAACACTGATGGTCTGATGGATCTCCAAAATGTGTCGAGAAAAAAAAACAAATCAGGAAACTATGCATAGTTTGCACACGTTGACACAAAGCCTAACATCCAGCATCATGCTATTTTGAGGCTCAGACAAGTACTTCTCAGAAGGGTAAGTTACAAGTATTAAGCCATTAGATTCACGGTAAGATCAGTCAAAAGAGCATGCTTCACTTTGAAGGAATACAAGGAGATATGGCCATATGAGTAGTTTGATTAGGTGGTGCCAGAAAACTCTGAGGTTTGTCTTACCCAGGAAAAACAGAATCATGGAAATCACAGCAAAATGCATCCTAAATTCATGCACTCAAGTAGCCAGGTTTGTCTTACATAGAATTATCATCACATCTATGCAACCAAATAATCCTTTCCGTAACTAGTACATGCACGAACAGACTTCACTAGATTAGAAAAACAGTGCAACATCTTAAGAAAAACAGTATATCATCTAAGTGGAAATTTTCCAATTAGTTAAGAGATAATTTCATAGAAAGCCTAAAACTGTACTCCATGTCACTAATTTGGAGGATGATCATGTACAATGTTTCAAATCATTGTCTGGTCCATGCATATTAGTTCAGAGCTAACTGTAACTTGTACAGCACATTATATACGACATGGACATTTCTTTTCGGTTACTAGCACATTATACGACATGGAATTTTTTTTGCTTACAGCTGAAAAGTGAACTCAGACAATGCCTTGGAAAGGGTATATGTTCCCAGCACCTGGATGTCTGAACATTGACGCACGGGTCCACCAAGTTACTATTGCCAGAATGGAAGATGGCTATAAACAGAAAGTCTGTAAATTCTTCGATGGGCAAAATTAAAATCATGCAAACAACTGATAATATTTTTATTGCCGATAAATCAACATGGGGATACAGGTAACATGCCCTTAGAACAGACTCCTTATGTTTGTCATGCGCTAAATGAATTTATCACATATAAACTACAACCAAGTCAAAACTCCGATGGGAAGACTCTTCAATACTATGAATGTTTGATAGAATCTACCTGGGAAGTACATGTACTTCTACTTGGGCAGTAGCTGTTGTTGTATTAGAGAAAACTAACAACCTTTTGTCCCACCCTCTCCCACACACACAGACGGACAAGCATATACAAAAGGAGTAGAAAATGCCCAGTTCTTATTTCAAGTAAATATATTTATTGTGTGTGCATGAACGAGGGTATCATCGATATGAGTTTTCTAGTAATGCCTGAGGATAAGAGTTTTGAAACATTTATGACATATCAAATTGCAAAATGTATGGACAAGGATTATGACATGGCAAAGAATATTCTACATATAAATCGGTCTCTTCCATTTTACTGTGAGCAAGAAATGGAAAAGGTAGCAGACGCAACAAAATTCCACTTTTAAAGAACACTTCCAAAAAAAGCAAAAGGAGCCAAAATAACATGACTTTAGCCAAAAGACAGAAACTGCACTTGAGCTAAGCCATCTCAAACGATTATGGATTTTACATAAAGCATAATTATTGGGGGTGCTAAATTATTAATTGTATCAATCAATTGTATCCTAAGAATAATAATCAAATCAGAGAGAGAACTCAATCATAGACAGAGGACAATAACCAAATCCATAACACACTGAGACCTCTTAATTCACAACAGCAACAAACTTATGTGACTAGTCTGTTAAAAAAAAGTTAAATAGCTAACTCAACCCAACTGTCTGAAGGTTTCATATATCTGCTTGAGCTTGACCAGGCATTTTGTAAAGAGTGAATCTACCCTGCAGACAACGCACACGCCGGCAGCAGTTTGCTGAGGATGTCCGTGTTCGTCCTCCAGGCTGCATTTGCTTATGTGTGGCTTTGATGAGTGATTTTCGAAGCGTCTGAAGTTGTAACAGCTGCTTATGTGTGCACTTACATAGATAGATGCACGTGAGTGTGTGATTTGTTTGAGAGTGTGTGATTTGTATCTAAACAAAAAAAAAAAAGCAGCGCAGCTGAGCTGAGCTGGTTGTGTATGTGCATGCAGGCTAAACTGTGTGATTTGCCTGTCATACTTATTTGAAAATAAAGGCAACAACCATTTGTGCCATTTGTCGGATATATACCAAATAGGGGTATAGAAGATGGTAGACAAAGTGCCGGATTACCAGGGTGGCCTAAGTGGTAATGGGCTTAGGTCCATTAGGCGGCCCAGTAATCCGACGCACAGAAGCCGGATTCTAGAAGAACCCGGATCACGGCCCATGTGATCTGGCTTGGAGGAGAAGACGGATTCCTTGCTTTCCAAGTTACAAGTTACCGTAGTCTTCTAGGTTTCCTATTCTGTAAGCCCTAATCCGGCTATTATATAAAGCCGGACAGGAGATAGATAAAAGGGGAACGAATAACAGAGAAGCTCTACGCCAACTCGCCGAGAAGCTCATCCTCGTCGAGTAGCTTAGATCTAAACCCTCACATTGTATTCCTGTTTACGGGCTTTAGTCCCGATTAGTGAGAAGTGCAGGAGTAGGCACGTCGTACTGTCGCGATGTACCGAACCTGGGTAAATCCTGTGTTCTGTGTTTACTACGCGATCCCGTTACCCCACGTCTCTACCGTAGTCTCATGGCACCCCCGTCTATGAAAACTACTACGATGTCTCGACAGTTGGCGCCCACCATGGGGCAAACGACATCAGGCGTAAAATTCCGATCTGGGATACTTGGCGGAATCGGAAGATCAAACACTGTCGGAAGCTTGGAGTTCGACAACGACGTCGGGCGCTTCCTCGACAATGGATCCTACATACCGGCGCAAAACCACCTGGTAAGTGCCCGCGTGTTACCGATAGGATCTGCTAACATCTTTATCGGACTAACTGCAGAAGCAATAGGGTTTTGCGGTGGAAGCAAATTTATCCCACCCGCCCTATACCCAGTCGAAGATGACTATGATGCCGGATTCTGCTCAGATCGCCGACAAAAAATAGATACACACTTTATCGGCATGGTGCAATCCGAAATCGCCGAAAACACGGATGACGGAAATCCCGTGCAAGAGGCAGACAACAACGCACCCGTCATGGAGACGGAAGATCAAACACCCGTCACAGAGGCGGAAGATCCGACATCCGTCAACAAGACGATGAACTTGGAAGCAGAATCCGTGCTTGCCGCCATTGAGGCGAGGTTGGAGTCGGAAACCGGATCGGATAACTTCGACTCCGAAGACGAAGATGAGGACGCCTTCGTAAGAAAGGTTAAGTCCTTTCAAGAGGGATTCCATGAAGTTCTAATGGCGAAACCGGCTGATACCACGGACGCCGGCAGCCAGGAAAGCCCTAAAACCCCTCCGCCAGAGGAAGAGAGAGAAGACGGAGAAACTTCTCCGGTATTCCCCAATGTCAAGGAGATGACAGAAGATGAACCTGTCAAAAAACCTCCCTCTTCCAAGAAAAAGCACTGTGCTGCTAAAAAACTCCAATACAAAATCCGGAAGAAAAAATCAGCTGATCTCGCTGATGAAAACCTGGAAGTAGGAGATGTTAGCGGAACAAAGCCTGCGGAGAAGAAATCCAAAGAAATCACTGCTCCGCCAATGACGGAACAGGAAGAGCAAGAGCTATTGCAAACACCAGTGGGACCAGATGAACCCCCTGAGATGCTGGAAGCCAGGAGACAAGCTTTCCAACGGCAGCAGCAACATCTACTCAGATCTCGGCAACATCTCCAACAAACCCATAATGACATCAAGGTCATGAAGGAAGAAATAGAGGAGTACGAGAGAAAGAATAGATCCGCGTTAAAACCTACTAGGTTACCCGGAATCGCAAGACCGGAAGAACTGCCGCCAAAAGAAAGGTTCCATAACCCATCTTGGCAAAAGCAGGTAAACGGCAAAGATGCCAAGGGCGAACCAATATACAAGACCGCAGCAGAAAACGCGGAAGCAGCGTTCGCGATTCTTAACAACGATATGTATTCCAACAGGGAAAAACTCCAAGGGGTGTATGCTTTCCTAGGAAAAGCATTGCAACAACAACAGCGCGCCCAAGAGCGATCAGGGAGGCTGCATGATAACTCCGCCCTATGCAAAACAGCTACTTGCGCTGCTGGAGCACCTGGACCGGAAGAACCCGGGGATTCAGACAACTCAAAAGATAAAAAAGAGGATCCAAGAAAAGACAAGAAAAACCCCGACAACCGGGATGCAGCGTCTAGGACCGGATCCCATCTCCCGAAAGATGGACATAAACCCCATGATCGGGAAGACAAACACCGGAAGGACGGCAAAATAATGCCACCTCCGAGAAACCCAGCTGAGAAAGCTGGAAGATACGATATACCTCACAGGCGTGAGAGATCCCGGACGCCTCCTAAGGACAAAGAAAGGCATAGGAGTAGAACTCCGCCTAATCCAAAAGGGCGTAACCATGGAAGAGATAGAAACAATCCCGGAAAAGCGCGTTCGCGCAACAATGGAAGAGAAAGGATCAGATCTCCTTCCGTCCATTCAGCCGGAAGATATTCTGCACACATTGACAGAGCAGAAAAGGATGATCTATACTTTGGTCCTAAGTGTTTTACTGACAGGATCCGAAGAATAACACTGCATTCTGGCTTTGCCAAGGTCGGTCCAACGTACCAGAAATACACCGGCAACACAAACCCGGATAGCTGGCTCTCGGATTACTATACAGCCGTCCAGATCAACAATGGGACAGACTTGGAAGCTGTCAAGTTTCTTCCCCTAATGTTGCTGGACGGAGCCAGAGATTGGATCAATGGATTACCATCAAGAACAGTCGACAGCTGGGATGATATGGCTAGAGTATTCACTCAGCATTTCCGGGGAACGTACAAACGCCCGAACATCATCAACCAGCTAAACCGTTGCACGCAATTCGAAGATGAACCATACGTGGATTTCATCTCCAGATGGACAGCAATGAAGAATAGTTGCTCTGGAGTAACTGACGTACAAGCAATGCATGCTTTCGTCAATGGCCTAAAACCCGGACTCGTACCGTTCATGGTTGGTTCCAAAAAGCACAAAGATCTTGGATCTATGCTTACAACCGCCAATGAGCACGCTGCAGCCAAAGACGACATCAGAGCAAGAGGAGGCAATATCGAATCACTGATACTTGCCAAGAAAACCCCTCGTTCTGACAAAAAAGGAACTCCAGAAACAACGACGAAACCCAAAGAGGTCAACATAGCCTTTGGAGGAGAAAAGGGAAACAAGTGGAAAGGACGCAACCCAGATCCAATCAACTACACTCCAAAGGAGTGGGAAAGGATTAAGTCGGAACCTTGTGTTCACCACTCGCAATTTGGGAAACCCACCCATACAAACGTGCAATGCCGGCTAAATAAGCACATGAAAGGCAGTGCAGGAGCCGGAAGTAAGGGGAAGGGTTCCAAAAGGAAACCCGCCAAACAAAAGCCAGAAGCTGACAAAGAAGACAGCGAATCGGACACTGACGAAAAAATCCAGGAACAACAGCGTAAAGGCGAACCCAAGTTTCCAAGAGTTGATGGAGAAGCAATGCTAACTTTCTTAGCAACCCCGTCAGCAAAGGTGGCCAAAAGAACACTTCGAGAAATAAACGCGGTTGTTCCGGCAACCCCGAAATTCTTGAAGTACTCCAACACACCGATAATCTGGGATCAGTCTGATCATCCCGGAAATATCCCTGAACCCGGCACACAAGCTCTTGTTGTAAGCCCTATTGTTCAAAACACTAGCCTAAGAAGAGTGCTGATGGATGGAGGATCCAGCATTAATATAATGTACCTGGATACACTGAATCATCTGAAGATTTCCGAGTCTCAGCTCAACTACAGCAACATACGTTTCCATGGCATTGTCCCTGGCAGGCAAGCACGATCCCTAGGAGAAATTTTCCTAGATGTCACCTTCGGAGATAAAGATCACTTCCGGCAGGAAAAAGTATCCTTCGAAGTAGTGTCGTTCGAAAGCGTGTATCACGCAATACTCGGACGTCCAGCTTTCGCCAAATTCATGGCAAGATCTTGTTATATCTATAACAAGCTGAAGATGCCAGGACCCAAGGGAGGAGTAATCACTATAGCCGGTGATTTCAAGCTGGCAAACGAGTTGGAGAAAGAAAACGCCCTTTGCGCTCAGAGAGTCATAGCAAAGGAAGAACTGAAGGAATTAGCCAAGGAGGTATCGCCGTCAGAAATGCCGGCAGGAAAAGAAACCCGGAAGCCAACAGACAGCTTCAAGGCGTCCGAAAATACAAGACAGGTAATCCTAGATCCCAAAGATCCGACAAAATTTGTCGTCGTAGGGACTGGGATGACTGACAAATAGGAAGGCGAGCTCATCAAGTTCCTCCGTGAGAACTGGGATATTTTTGCCTGGTGTCCAGCTGACATGCCAGGTGTACCCAGGGAACTTGCTGAGCACCAACTCAAGGTTATTCCTGGATCAAAACCCGTCAAACAAGGTCTCCGTCGATTTGACGGAAGAAGACGGAAGGCTATTGGCAAGGAAATTATACGGCTTTTAGCAGCGGATTTCATCAAGGAAGTAATCCATACTGACTGGTCCGCAAATCCGGTATTAGTACCGAAGAAAGACACTACTGCTCTTAGAATGTGTATAGATTACACAGGCTTGAACAAATTGTGTCCGAAAGATAGGTTTGCATTACCGCGAATCGATCAAATAATAGATGCCACCGCAGGCTCTGAGCTTTTGTGCTTTTTGGATGCATACTCCGGGTACCACCAAATACGCATGAAAAAGGAAGATCAAATTAAGACTTCTTTCATAACCCCATACGGGAGGTATTACTACGTAAACATGCCGTTTGGCCCGAAGAACGCAGGTGCAACCTACCAGCGTTGCATGCAACGTTGTTTGCATAGTCAGATTGGAAAAAATGTCCATGTTTATGTGGACGATATTGCTGTCGTAACCAAGGAAAAAGATACACTCCTTGAGGATTTGCGAGAAACTTTCGAAAACTTACGCACCTACAAGATGAAGTTGAATCCATCTAAATGCGTATTCGGGGTTCCCTCAGGAAAACTTCTGGGTTTCATCGTTTCTCACAGAGGAATAGAAGTTAACCCGGAAAAGATCAAGGCAATCTTGAACATCACAAAACCTACCTGCGTCAAAGATGTCCAAAGATTGACGGGTTCTGCTGCAGCCGTCAGCAGATTTATTAGTCGGTTAGGGGATAAAGCCTTACCACTCTACAAGCTGCTGAAAAAATCCGACAAGTTCGAATGGACAGAAGAGGCCGATGCGGCGCTGACCCAGTTGAAGGAAACCTTGATGAAAGCTCCGATTTTGGCATCGCCAAAAGACGAAGAACCCATGTTATTATACCTTACGGCTACAAATTGGGTTATTAGTGCGGTAATCGTTGTGGAACGGATAAAGGAAGAACAAAGCATACCAGATCAACATCCGGTATATTACATAAGCGAAGTTTTTTCCGAGTCAAAACAAAGGTACCCACATTACCAGAAACTGGCGTATGGTGTATTTTTCGCATCTAGAAAATTGCGCCATTACTTCCAAGGGCATTCCATAACAGTGGTTAGTAAAGCACCACTAGGAGACATTATAAACAATGCGGAGGCAACCGGCCGAGTAGCCAAATGGGGCATTGAGCTGGCAGCCTTCGACATTAAGTACCATCCAAGGACGGCCATAAAATCCCAAGTTTTGGCAGATTTTGTTGCCGACTGGACGGAAGCAATGGAAAAAACACCAATGCCGGAGTCCGAGTACTAGGTCATGCACTTTGACGGATCCAAGATGAAGGAAGGAGCTGGGGCTGGCGTAGTCTTAAAATCTCCTAAGGGAGACACGATGGAGTACGTGTTGCAAATACACTTCAACGCCAGTAATAACGTGGCAGAATACGAAGCTCTGCTTCATGGCTTGCATATTGCAAAAGAAATAGGAGTAAAGCGCATCTTGTGCTATGGCGACTCGGATTTGGTGCAGCATCAGCTCAATCAAACCTGGGACGCAAAAAGCCCTATAATGGCCGAATATCGGAGAACGGTAGATGAGTTCGCCATCTGTTTCTTTGGATTCGAGGTCCTTCACATCAAAAGGGAGGAAAATTGGAACGCGGATGCGCTAGCCCGCATGGGATCAGAAAGGGTAAAAACCTTACCACCAGGAGTATTCGTTCAGCACTTACATGAGCCATCCATAAAAGGTGGAGACGTTGATTACCCTCTGGCATCTGAATCAATCGAAGTCATGATCGTTAAGCCGGACTGGACAATTCCGTACTTAAACTTCTTAGTCAATCAGAAGTACCCGGAAGGAGCAGACGAAGTCTTGCAAAGACAAATACAGCGTCGATGCAAAGGATACGCGGTAATTGACGGCTGCTTATATAAACGCATTACTTCTGGAATTTTTCAGCGATGCATCTCACCAGAAGAAGGAAGAGAAATACTGGAAGAAATCCATGCCGGCGATTGCGAACATCATGCTCAATCAAAAGCATAGTCAAAAAAGCATTCCGCGCGGGGTTTTTCTGGCTAACAGCCAAGACAGATGCCGAGCATATAGTTAACACGTGTGCAGGGTGTCAATATTACGCTAAGCAGACCAATTTGCCGGCCCAAGCACTTAAAACTATCCCCATTACGTGGCCGTTTGCGGTCTGGGGGCTAGATATGATGGGACCGTTCAAAACTACAAGAGGTGGACTTACTCATTTGCTAGTAGCAGTGGATAAGTACACCAAATGGGTGGAGGCCAAACCCATCAAAAAGCTGGATGGTGCAACTGCTAGAAATTTCATCATCGACTTGGTGATGAGATACGGTGTGCCACACAGCATAATAACCGACAACGGGACAAATTTCTCCATCGGAGAGTTGGCAAGATATTGCCGACAAACGGGAATTCGCCTAGATCTAGCATCTGTGGCACACCCGCAATCTAATGGATAGGTTGAGCGAATGAATAGCTCAATCCTGCAAGGAATACGCCCAAGACTCGAATCTCCTCTTCACAGAGCGGCTGGAGCATGGGTAGAAGAGCTACCTTCCGTGATTTGGAGTATAAGAACGACGCCAAATAGGTCGACTGGGCAAACCCCGTTTTTCCTAGTTTACGGCGCGGAAGCTATTCTCCCAACAGATATGATCCATGATAGTCCAAGAGTGCAAGATTTCGACGAATTAGATGCCGAAGAAGCACGACAGGATGCCGTTGATCTCCTAGAAGAGGAACGAGAGCTTGTGCTTCAAAGATCCGCCATTTACCAGCAGGGTTTGCGACGTTACCATAGTCGGAAAATCAGGCATTGCTCTTTTAAAGAAGGTGACCTAGTGCTGAGGTTGGTGCAGCAAAGGAAGCACAAATTAGCCCCAGTATGGGAAGGGCCATTTGTCATAAGTAAATCCATGAAAAATGGATCGTACTATCTTGTTGACATTCGAGATACGGAAGACGATCCCGAGAAACCGAATCACAAAAGAAAGAGAAAGATAGATGATGAGCTAGGAGAGACAAAAAGGCCTTGGAGCATCCAGCAGTTACGTCCCTTCTATACTTAGTTCAATATCTATGTAAACATCTTTTGAGATCATGAAATAAAGTCATTGGAATTCTGATATCCATGTTTTAACAAGTTCACTATAGTTCAAAGCATGATTCCACTTTATCTATTTCCCAATGATCTTACAAAATACTCAATGTTAACCCGAATTGTGCCTGCGTGCTCGGCGTTAAAAAACTGAATGATTTCAGCCTGCTAATGGCTAAAGGAAACTCGGATTGTGCCTGCATGCCCAAGTTTCAAGAAAGTTCCTTACAAATCTCTAAGCATTATCTGATCGAATGTATGTTGGGTCACTGGAACTAGTTAGTAAAAATGCCTTTAGTATGATCCATGTTTCCGAGTTTTAACTGATTGGTTATACCCAGTTACTCGCCATGACGATTCATAATGCTATCGAGCCATTTCAAACACTAAAGACAGTCAAAACACATATTCCAGAGAACTTAGAAGATAAAGGAATAATTCAACCCGATAATCTTGCAAGGAATTTCATAATTCAAAGCTGCAAAAGGCGGAGTTCTTGTTTCGACAAATGAAATAGAAGCGTTACAGTATGAATTACAGTGTAAAAATAGCGCTCCTATTATGCAAATCCACCATCCAGGTTAAATGCAGTCCTTCAAGCATCCGAGTCTTCCTCGCTGCTTTCATCTTCGGGGACTGCGGGAACCTCTTCTTCTGGATAAGTGATAGAAATGTTAACCATGGAAGCAATCTTGGTGGCGTGGCCTTTGACTTCATCAAAGATGGCGGTTCACTGATTTTCTGTATACCCTTGAGGGACACTAGAGGCCACGCGCCAAGATTTCGCATCAGGATAATGCAGACGCATAAGGCCTAGGGCCATGCGCGCACCACCTCGTGCAGCGGAGCGTAGGATGGACTCCTTTGATCCCGCAACTTCCATGATGGCACCCGGAAGTTTGTAAACTTCCGAGAATTCTATAGTACTTGCGGGAAGGAATTTGTTAATCAATTGCATTCCTGCATTTCTGATTGCATTCCATACCTCCCCAAAAGCTCGGATTTTCTCAATCCGAGAAATTCCTGGAATATTCCCTGTTTTGATGACAGAAACAACAACAAAAAAAAAGTTTAGGCCACAAAATAAGGAAAGTAAGACATGGAGAAATTGGTAAAAGGAACTAACTTACCAAGAACCTTATCAATTTCGGTGCCTTCTTTCATGCACGGGAATAGCATACTTTCCAAATCATGGATAATAGATTTATCTTCCGCCGCTTGCAAAGAAGCCTTGGATTGAGCAATCCCAAGGGCCAGATTACTGGCTTCCAGGTCTTTTTGAACTTTCATAAGTTCCTTGCGAAGGCTCGAGTTTTCTGCACGGAGCCGAGATGCATTGCTAGCGTCCTTCGCTACTTTTTTGGCTTTAGCTAAAGCAGCTAGAGGACACAAAAACATTTCGAGTTTATGAAAATTCGGGAAAAATGTTATCCGGATAAAAACTGCAGAGAGTAAATACCTGTTGTTTCAGATAATTGTAGCTGAGATGACGCCAGCTTGTTGCTTTTCAACTCAATAATAGATTGAAGGGTTTTTACTTCTCTACTCTTGAGATTAAGCTTCTTAAAAACTTCCAAGTTTACGGCATCTGCGGAATGCTGAATAGGGAAATGAAAGCCAAATGCTTAAGTATGAACAAGCATATGAAGAAACATTAAGAAGAATTCAGGTTTTCAACTTAATGCTTGGGGGCTAGAGGTGTCACCTGGCTCATTTCTCGCAAGTCGGCCAAGGTCTCGTTGAACTCTTTGGCATATTCAGCGAAAAGAATCCCAACGTGATGAAGGCCATCTTGTATGACCTGGCGAGGGGAAAATATAATATCATTGCGAACAACTAATCCGCCCTGTGGCCAAGGACGAATTAGAGGGGCAGGAGCGAAGAATTTTTTAGCCTCCGGACGAATATATCCAAGATCGTCGAACGGTTCTTCTTTTATACGGATGTTACTGTCCAAATTGGAGATGGGTTCGTTTCCAGCAGAGGACCGGAGATTTCCACCCGTCTGTGCTTCCGTTCTACCCCTCGGGCCCATGGCTGCAGAAGAAGATTCTTCTTTGATAGCAGTCTTATGTTTCTTCAGCTTCTTTGTTCTCAGAGGAGTTGGGGCAAGACTGAAAGAAGAATATCCGAGAGTTAAAAATCTCGAAGAATTGAAGGAGGATGATAACTAGGAAAACTCCAGTAAAATACCTGGACGTGGCGATAGGAATTCCGTCGACAGTTACCATTTTCTCGAAAGTTACCTGCCTTTTGCGCTTCCGGTCGCTGTAAAACCTAGCATGTAATTCGCTGAGTTCGGCATCGGAAGCAAGATCATTTCCTCCGAGTTCGTTGAACTAGGAAAGAATTAACAACATATTAAAAGGCGGAGATACAAGTTAATCTGAGAAAAACTCGGAAACAAGGAAAGTATAAATACCTTAGGAACCCGATTTTCCACGTGATAAATGGCTAGGTTTTCTTCAATTTGAGCGCTGGTGGCGACGAGTTGATGAAGCCGCTTTATAAAATCTTTCTTGGTATAGGCTTTATCTGTTCCCCTCATGCTATCTTCTGGCCCTTTGTATTCGCAAAGAAGCCGGGAACGAAATGAAAGGGGCTGAATACGACGTCCGAACCAGCATAAAACAGTGTCCTTCCTAGTTAAAGAAGGTTTGGAAGAAGTAAGCTTGGCAATACGGCGCTTTATCTTCATTAGATTTTCCGGCAAAGTCTCAACTGCTTCAATTGTCCAACTCTCTTGAGGAATGGCAGCGGAATTAACAAATGAAGGAACCCCGATTTCCTTGCCAGGGAACGGGATGTCCTGATGATAAAAGAAAGAACCCAGCCAGGATTTGGTGGGTTCTGGCATTTGTATTCTCGGGAACCAATCCTCTCTATTTTTTCGAAGAATGAAAGATATAGTTCCACAGATAAGGGAAATGCCTTCTGTGATGTTATGTTTTACTTCAAAACAATATTGCCAAAAATCTAGACTAGGAGCTATTCCGAGATATCCTTCAAAAAGAGCTTGGAAACTAGCTAGATAGAGGATGGAGTTTGGAGAGAGGTTATGCGGTTGGACGCCGTAATAGTTAAGGATGTCTATGAAGAAGGCAGAAGGAGGTAAACCCATACCTCGCGTAATGTGAGAGGTAAGGAGGACACATTCTCCGTCTTTTGGTCTGGGCTCGAGCTCACCGTCTGATTTTCGCCATTTGCCTTTAACTATTAATCCCTCCTTTGACATTTGTCGAAGGAGGACGAGGGAAGAGTTACTCGGATTCCAGTCGCCGACAAATTCTGCTTCTTCGGTCGCAGCGTGTTCGTGGACTTGAAGCAGGATCTTCTCCTCCGCTGTTTCAGGAGCAAACGGCGGGGAAGCGGCGGAGCTCGCGCCCGCAACGTCCGCGGCGGCGGAAAGGTTTTCTCCGCCCGCCGCGGAGGCCGCGGTTTTCTCCGGCTCGTCGCCGGCGTGCTTGGGTGACCCAAGTTGTGGATCTAGGTTGCCGATGAGGTCGTCGATGGCGGCGCGAGTAGGCGAGGACGGTGAGGTAGCCATTTCCTGGCGGCGCGATTCGTTTCCGGTGTGCTTGGAGGCGAGGTGCGCTCGGGGCAGCGCTTTGCTTGAGAAGCTCGTGCGCGTCAATGGCAAGTGCGGTGAGAGTGCGGAAGGTTTTCGTTGAGGAAGAGGATGGCTATTTATAGCTAAAAATCCGTCAAGATACGTGCCAACGGCTATTTTGACCGTTGGATGTTTGCCGCGTGTCACTCGCCGGAAAATCCGGGAAATGAAACGACAGGGTAATGATGATTATCTCCTCGTTTCCCGCGAGAATCTGTCAGAGATATGTTTCTGGGTTTTCCGAGTAAAACCCAAACGTCACTTACGTCAGCATGGTTAAGTGCGCTGACGTAAGAAGTTTCTTCTCCGCGAAGGATCGTGAGAGAAAAACCGGATTTTCAGGATTTCGAGTTTCATGTTACCATCTTTTTCAAAAGAAGAATAAGAAGAATCAAGACTGCTGAATCAATATTTCTCGGACAAAGTATATTTGGCGAAAGACGGAGAATCAGAGTTTCGATCCTTCTTGGGGCTACTGTCGGATATATACCAAATAGGGGTATAGAAGATGGTAGACAAAGTGCCGGATTACCAGGGTGGCCTAAGTGGTAATGGGCTTAGGTCCATTAGGCGGCCCAGTAATTCGACGCACAGAAACCGGATTCTAGAAGAACCCGGATCACGGCCCATGTGATCTGGCTTGGAGGAGAAGACGGATTCCTTGCTTTCCAAGTTACAAGTTACCGTAGTCTTCTAGGTTTCCTATTCTGTAAGCCCTAATCCGGCTATTATATAAAGCCGGACGGGAGATAGATAAAAGGGGAACGAATAACAGAGAAGCTCTACGCCAACTCGCCGAGAAGCTCATCCTCGTCGAGTAGCTTAGATCTAAACCCTCACATTGTATTCCTGTTTACGGGCTTTAGTCCCGATTAGTGAGAAGTGCAGGAGTAGGCACGTCGTACTGTCGCGACGTACCGAACCTGGGTAAATCCTGTGTTCTGTGTTTACTACGCGATCCCGTTACCCCACGTCTCTACCGTAGTCTCATGGCACCCCCGTCTATGAAAACTACTACGATGTCTCGACACCATTTGTTGCAGTTACCTGGCTCTCTGTGAATCATCCATCTATTTTTGTCAAATCTGGGTCGAACAACATCCAAGCCTTT
This sequence comes from Alopecurus myosuroides, assembly GCA_028641055.1. Lineage (NCBI taxonomy): Eukaryota > Viridiplantae > Streptophyta > Magnoliopsida > Poales > Poaceae > Alopecurus > Alopecurus myosuroides. Next base: position 152,219,788 of record CM054057.1, read on the forward strand.
TGTCCTCAACAAGTTGGGGGCAACCTCTGGCAACCAACAAATTATTATGACGGTTTTTCCTCTACAAGTTGACACCAGCTATTATGAAAAAAGTACAATGCTCGCATACTTAGACCTTACTGACAAAGAATTCAGCAATCAAGTTAACTACATCATGCAAAGATCCAACTAAAGAAGAGACACGAGTACAGTTAAACAATTTGGTAGCAAGAACATTCTGAACGCATGTTAGGTTCAGGTTCCCAACTAGAAGAGCAGTAGAAAGAAACCCAACGGTGGATCTGCCCTGCAGACAACGCACACGCCGGCAGCAGATTTACGTTGGAGAGGGGTGGCAGACGGCGAGCTCGGCACCTGGATTCGAAGGGAGAAGCGAGTACGGCGGATGGGGGCGGCTACGACGGGATCGGAACGAAAGGCGGCCGGTCTCTCCGGCATGGTAAAGTAAGGGAGCGGAAAGATTCGATACCGTACCTGTCCCGGCGACGGAGGGGGCGGAGGCGGAGGAGCGACGGAGGGGGCGGAGACGGAGGAGCGATGGGGTCCTTGCCGCCGAGCGACCGAGCGAGAACGAGCGAGCGAGCACAGCTAGGGATTTCGTCCCCGAGGTGTCAACTAGGGGAACCCTCACCCGGGGAAAGGCCGCGGAAGGCCCAATTTTCCACCCCCTCCCGGAGCACCAAATGGACCTCTAGGGCTCCCCGGGCCAGATTCGGCCGGGGGTTTTCGTCCCAGGGAAAAGGCCGGGATCCCGGGCTTTTCCCTGGCTACCAAATGAGCCCTAATAGGGAAACTATTTCTCCGATTGGTATTGTTAGAGATGTGGAGGTCTTATGTCATAAAACTAAATATCTTGCTGGTTTTCTAGTACTAGGCACTTCTGCTAGTGATACTTGTCCTATTATATTTGGTAGACCTTTCTTAAACACTTGTGGTGCTATTATAGATTGTAAAAAGGATAAAATCCTTACAAAGTCTGATGGAGAGTCTTATAAATTTAATTTCTCCAAATTTGCTAAAGCACCTTATGAAGCTAAATTACCTAATGAGAATTATAGAGTTGAACAATTGGCCGCTATTGCTCTTGCTCCTAACAATCCTTTGCAACAATACATGGAAGATCACAAAAGTGATGTCTTTATGGAAGAAAGAAATGAAATTGACGATATTTTTCTACATCAGCCAGCGATGCTGAAACAGAATTTACCGGTAGAATACTTGGGTACCACATTACCACCCAAGGAGGATTCTGTTTTTGATTTAAAGCATTTGCCTGACAATCTTAAATATGCTCATATTGATGATAAGAAATTATATCCTGTTATTATTAGTTCTAACTAGCATGGTGGCCCTCGCAAATGCGAGGGAAACACTTCTATATGTTGAAAGTGTTGGTTAAATAAATTTATGTACTTATTCATGTTGATATAATTATGTACGAAATATATGGCTCCAACGATAATGTAATATTTATTGTAAATAGAATAATAACCTCGTGCATATGAAATAATTATTACGTGATTTTTCGAAACAACATCTAATGATCATATGTGTGGTTTCTTTCTTTTCCATAAGAATATAAGCCATATCCCTACAATTTATGTTATATTGTCCTACCTAAGTTAAACTACCCTTTGTGATCTCATATATTGCAATTATGATAATGTAGGGCCATGTGGATATTTGTCTGAGTTGATTGAGGGGTGGATAAAAATACAGAGATATCCGATATGAAATGGAACAACAACCAAAGTTTCAGGTTCACATGCATAAACATTAGTTTTGTTCCATATTCAATGATTAATCATATATAAAGAGTTTAATTATGATTCCTTTTCTAAAAATGCTATCTTTATATGCAAAGACTAAGCCATACTATGTATCTGGAACACTGCATGTATGAAAATAACAGATTTAATAGTGAAGTAACACATACCTTGAGTTGTTCAATATAAGTTCATTTTATAGTGGCCAACGCCGGTACTGATCTCGTTCAATTATTTCAGAAATACAATATTGTACTCATACAAATATTTAGTGTGATATTATGATGAATATATAGTTTCGAAAATCATTATGTAGCTCTTAATGTGGGAAACTACTTACAATTATTTTTCGTTAGCATGAAATAAATAATTTCTAGAACACAATATCTTTAATAATGTTTGATGTTTGGACCTAATCGAAGAGACATTATCATGGTTTCTCTATGAAGATTAAACAGTACCTATTGCGTCATTAATTAGTACATGTTGCAAAATCAAGAAATCCTAGATGGCTTATTTAATACATATTTCGTGAAGGGAAATCTATAAGGAGTATGATTCCTTGTTGGTATTTACTATACATGCTATTCATAAGAGTATTATGTGTACAAAATATAAATGTATGCATAAAAATTGTTGGTTACAAAATCCTATAATACCACTAAGCTAGGTTTTTAGACTCTTCAATAAATATGATTATAATGTCTCTTTAATATTTAAAAATATCGACTATCCAAATCAAGACAAATATGTTGACTGCAGCAAGCTAAGGATAATTATATGTAATCCCGATAGAGCTCGTTTTAGTTTTGCCGGAGTACTCTCTCACTGGATTTAAAGTGTGACATGCGAGACACTAATAAAAAACAAATAGCGATTTCAAATCCTATTCTCAGATTAATAAATACCAAGATTTCATACAGCCATACCTATCATGTAATGAGATTTTTTTTACAGAATATGGACCTATGTAATGATATGCCTGTACATGGACATGAACAGTAAGCCGGCACCTGATGTGTTCCACGTTGGTACAATTCTCTCGATCCACGCTTTTTGCATGCAGAAATAAGCCATGCATCCAGGTAGCTGGTTTCCCGTTCATAAAAATACATCCAGTTACATTACCTCTCCTGGGTTCCCTAATCAGCCGGATAATGCTAATGACACAAACTATACTAGAAGATTCCCCGCGCGTTGCAGCGGGACATGTTCATACAAATTGTTGTCAACATTTATGTATATTAAAAATTAGATTAATTTCAAAATTAGTTGTATCTAGGAATTATTCATGAGGAGTTATATTATAATATCTATTTAAAATATGGACTGTACTAACCTCTATGAAGGTAGATATCGTATTACACACTGATGTATGCAAAGAAAAAAAACAACTAACGGAAAATATGTAAACCAAAACAGCGTCCAAATTTGATATGCCCAAGCAAAGCATATTCGTTGATCCATCATCCATTTCACATATGGACAATGGAAAACATGGCACTCATTCATCCTCGATAGGTTAACATGATGTTACCTCATCAGTTTATACTTCAAGAAGATACGTCACAAAAATGAAGAAACAATGGGAGGCTCTATAATTAGTTCAACTCAACTGGCCATCCAGACGGCCAGAAGTAAAAGTCAGTGCAATCTGCATTTGATCATCCCTGGTAGTCATGTTTCAGTTGAAGAAAAAAATTGTATGTTACTTTCTCTTTTTTCATCAGGTCCAGAAACTTGACCATAAGAAATGCTCCATCTGTGCCGAACAAAAAAAAAGTAGCGGTCACATTTGTATAAAAAGTTGTTGTAAGGAAAGGTCCAATTACTTTCTGACAATGAAACTACAGTGGGGACAAACTTAAAAATATATGAGAAAATATTGTAGTAAGAAAATAATCTTAGGATGTTCAGATAATTGTGTCAGGTGGTATAAAGAGCAGACATATCACCATTGTAAAAATGGCTCTTGACTCCACTTTCCACTGCAAAATCTGTTCAAAATAAAGAAACACAAATGATTGCATTGATAATTGTACCCATGGTGTGTGGAATATAAACTCTAGGCAGTCATACTATTTATAAGTAATTTTTTTATATGACCGACACTTAAAATTCCAATACAAATGTATTGTCGTTATGTTTCCAATATCTGATCACCGACAGCTAGTATGTGTCACAAAGAAAGCATGTGAACAAAAATATACATGCTTCCTCTCAAATCTGGACATGTTGAAGGTTGTTAATGCAAGCCCCTAGTTACAAAACAGAAGAAGCAATGCGGTGCAGCTGCTGCAAACAGAAGGAAGAGTAAGCAAAGTAGGGGAACAAATACATGACATAAATACATATATAAAACGAACTGAGTCTTGAGGTTATAGGTATGACCAGCTTGATCATATCGTGAACGTCAGCATCGGTCATCAGTTCACTTCGGCAAGAACCAAACCTAGAATTAAACCATAGAATCGGCCAAGCAAGAAACTTTGCATAGTCAATCACAATTTCCACGTGAAATAAATTTCCAAGGAGAATAGCTCACAAACCGTGTAATCTCTAATACCAAATCTCACTTGAAATGGAAGCATAAGGAATCAAACGGAAGAATATAAGATTTAAGGAAGATGTATATATACAGGCTGGGGGACGTTCCTAGCTCAGAATCATGTGTCCTTTTATCTTTTGACATGGAGATAAGTGAAGAATAAATACCCGGCCTTGTTCAGATTTGAGAGGGTACGTGAGGTTGGCGAGTGACACGTCGATGATATGTCGAGGGAGCTAACAACGCATTCAGGTGAGCTGCCCTGGTTGGTCTGTGATCGCCGCGGCCGGTTGATGCAAGCGATGTTGGATGCCAGTGAAGCTGATTTTTGCGGACACTACGACGACACGTGGTTGATGTTAGCGACAGCATAGGTGGGCGATGGCTTGATAGAGGTACCAGAGACTATCTCCGACATGAATAGAGATATATGGGTGTATTGGTGATGAGTGAGAATTTGAGAAGATGGAGTAGAAGGATAGGAATCAGAGGAGGATGAAACGACAAGAACCAAGAAGGCCAGGAGAGGCAGTGAGTGTGAATTTGAGAAGACATAGAAGGGGGAGAGGAACCGTAGGAGGGCAAATGAAGAACATGCAATGACTGAAAGGAAAAACGGTTGCTCGTCTAGCATTTCTCATATCCATCAGTTGTTGCATATGGAGTACGAGTGGACAGTAAATACCATTAATGGCTAGTGGGCACTACATGAATGATGCTTGCTGCCGTTACATAGAAATAATTACACTGGTAATCAAGCATGCATGCAGTCACTGAATAATTTGTATCGTGGTGGGTTTGTTTGGATGATTAAATGTCTTTGATGCATGCATGGATGAAAGAGGTTCCGGGAAAAATAATTAGTGCAAGGAAATTGTTCTAAAAAAATTGGGCTGAGGTGGCAAAGTGGAGGACATGTGGCAGCATATGATTGCTAAGTGATGCTTGCTAAGGTGGATACTTTGCATGTTAAGAGAATTAGACTTAGTGGGTTGCTCCCATTTAGATATTTTAGATGCGCAGAGGTGGCACAGGTCAATTTGGTGATGCAGGCAGGGCCGGAGGTGTGCGAGACGAATAAAGCTCGCCTAGCTCACGTACGCGATGCGGCGTGGAAATCAACAGAGAGAACAACTATATTTTTACTGAAATAAGAACTGGATGAAAAGGAGTCAACTCTTGACACGTTACAATTAGTTGAGTTTTTCTTTCTTTTTGCCATAACAAAGAGTTGATCTTGGTCGTTTTTTTTTATTAAACGTTTAGTTGATTCTTTTTTTTCTTTTTGCCGCAACAAAAGAGTTGAGCTTGCTCGGGTTATTTATTAACGTGACATGAGTACCCACAACGTTTATTAGAGTTATGCTATTTGCTTAGATCATCACCATAGATTTTATATCCAACTATCAAAATAATTTTGATGATGTGGCTGAACGTGAGGGTTCTATTTTAGACATGTAAATTGCTTTTAGTATATAATAGATATTTCTAGTAAAGAAGAGGAGAGATTATTGGGAATATAGAGGAAACACAGAGGTGCTATTGGTTATACTCTTGATGATTTGAAGGGGATTTCTCCTACTATATGTCAACATGCTATTAATATTGAACCTGATGCAAAGCCAGTTGTTGAACATCAACGCCGTTTAAATCCTAAGATGAAGGATGTGGTAAGAAATGAGGTATTGAAACTCCTTGACGCTGGTATTGTTTATCCTATTGCTGATAGTAGATGGGTTAGTCCTGTGCATTGTGTCCCCAAGAAAGGAGGTATGGCTGTTGTGCCAAATGAAAATAATGAACTTATTCCTCAAAGAGTAGTGGTTGGTTATAGGATGTGTATTGATTTTACGAAGGTTAACAAAGTTACTAAGAAAGATCATTATCGTTTACCTTTTATTGATCAAATGTTAGAAAGGTTGTCTAAGAAAACTCACTTTTGCTTTCTTGATGGTTATTCTGGGTTCCTCAAATTGTTGTTAGGAAGCCTGATCAAGAGAAAACAACTTTCACTTGCCCTTACGGAACTTATGCTTATAGACGTATGCCTTTTGGGTTATGTAATGCTTCTGCTACTTTTCAAAGATGCATGTCTGCTATCTTTCATGGTTTTTGTGAAGAAATTGTGGAAGTCTTCATGGATGATTTCTCCGTCTATGGAACTTCTTTTGATAATTGTTTGCACCATCTTGATAAAGTTTTGCAGACATGTGAGGAGACTATTCTTGTTCTTAATTGGGAGAAATGCCATTTTATGGTTAATGAAGGAATTGTTCTTGGACATAAAATTTCTGAAATACGTATTGAAGTTGATAGAGCTAAAGTTGAAGCCATTGAGAAAATGCCCTGTCCCAGGGATGTCAAAGGTATTCGTAGTATTCTTGGTCATGCTGGTTTCTATAGAAGGTTTATTAAAGATTTCTCTAAAATATCAAAGCCTCTTACTAATCTTCTTCAAAAGGATGTACCTTTTGTTTTTTATGAAGATTGTAAATAAGCTTTTGAAATTTTAAAGAAGGCTTTAATATCTGCCCCTATTGTTCAACCCCCTGATTGGAATTTACCGTTTGAAATTATGTGTGATGCTAGTGATTATGTTGTAGGTGCTATTCTTGGACAACGAGTAGATAAGAAGTTAAATTTTATTCATTATGCTAGTAAAACTCTTTATGCTATTCAAAGGAATTACGCTACCACTGAGAAAGAGTTCCTAGATGTAGTTTTGCTTGTGATAAATTTAGGCAGTATATTGTTGATTCTAAAGTTACTATTCATACTTATCATGCTGATATTCAGTACCTTATGAAAAAGAAAGATGCTAAGCCTAAGCTTATTAGATGGGTGCTTCTCTTACAAGAGTTTGATTTACATATTGTGGATAGGAAGGGTGCTGAAAATCCTGTTGCTGATAATTTGTCTAGATTAGAAAATATCTCTGATGATCCTATTCCTGTTAATGATAGTTTTCCTAATGAAAAGTTGGCTGCAATAAAAGTGAGCTCTCAAGAGAGTCCATGGTATGTTGATTATGCTAACTTTATTGTTTCCAAGTATTTTCCTCCTACCTTTACAGCTGAGCAAAGAAGAAAATTATTCTATGATTTGAGGCATTATTTTTGGGATGACCCACACTTATATAAAGAAGGTGTTGATGGTATTATGCGAAGATGTGTTCCCGAAAATGAACAATGAGAGATATTGAGAAAATGTCATAGTAGTGCTTATGGAGGACATCACGCTGGAGATAGAACTGCACATAAGGTTCTACAATCAGGTTTTATTGGCCTACTCTCTTTAAAGATGCTAGAAAGTTTATTTTATCTTGTGATCAATGTCAAAGGGTTGGAAATATTTCTAGATGTAATGAAATGCCTATGAATTATTCTCTTGTTATTGAACCGTTTGATTGTTGGGGTTTTGACTTTATGGGTCCTTTCCCTCCTTAACAAGGCTACGCTCATATTCTTGTTGTTGTTGATTATGTTACTAAATGGGTAGAAGCTATACCTACTAAAAGTGCTGATGGTGAAACCTCATTAAAATGCTTAAAGACATTATTTTCCCTAGGTTTGGTGTGCCTAGATATCTTATGACTGATGGGGGTTCTCATTTTATTTATGGTGGTTTTAGAAAGACTCTTGCTAAATATGATGTTAATCATATAATTGCCTCACCCTATCATCCTCAAACTAGTGGTTAAGTAGAATTATCAAATAGAGAAATCAAATCTATCTTGCAAAAGACTGTTAACAAATCTAGAAAAAATTGGGCTAGGAAATTAAATGATGCTCTGTGGGCTTATAGAACCGCTTATAAAAATCCCATGGGCATGTATCCTTATAAAATGGTTTATGGAAAAGCTTGTCACTTGCCCCTAGAATTAGAACGCAAAGCTTATTGGCCAATGAGAGACCTAAATAGAGATTTTAAACTTACTGGTGAGAAAGGTTGCTTGACTTAAGTTCTTTAGATGAATGGAGGATTGAAGCATATGAAAATGCTAAGATCTTTAAAGAGAATGTTAAAAGGTGGCACGATAAGATAATCATTAAAAGAGAGTTTCATGTTGGTGAGAAAGTGCTATTGTATAGGTCTCGTCTCAGATTTTTTGCAGGAAAATTACTCTCGAGATGGGAAGGACCTTTTGTTATCGAAGAGGTATATCGTTCGGGGGCAATTAAAATTGCTTCCCTTGAAGAAAACACTTCATAAGTGGTGAATGGCCAAAGACTCAAGCATTATATTTCTGTAGATCCTTATAATGAAAATGTTGATTGTATTCGAGCCATGATCCCGGAGGAATTTATTAAGAAGCATATTTCAGAAACTGCAGAATCGGTTTTCGAATAGGTATCAGTTTTGGTAAGAAAACATTCGCGAAACATCTTCCAACTTTTATTTTTACAGTTTTTGGAAAATATGAGCCGGAAACGAGGCGGAGACGGAGCCCGGAGGCTCCTCAGCATGCCCAGGCGCGGGCCCGCCCCTGGCCGCACCTGGCTATGGTGAGGACGCCTCGGAGTCCGTCTCCGACCCGTTTTTACCTAGTACCTTCCTTTCGTTGTAAATTTTTTTGCTATGTAATCCCCTGGACCCCCCGAGGTATGTATATCATTTTGTCGCCGTGTTTTTGTTTCGAGTTGTTTTCTGCCAGGAAGTGCTCTCAGTTTTAGAATCACCATGGTCTCCGACAACAACGACAGGGTAAAGGAGCTTAAGGAAGATGACCCACAACATCCTAAGCCGGAGGAGGAGATGAAGAGTGAAGCTGAAGAAGAAGAAGTGGAAGAAACTCCGAGTGCGTACCCTCGCGCTACCGTCGCAAGCATTAGAGTGGTGGATAATCCCTTGAACCTCAAGAGAGGCGCGCGGATGAGCACCGGAGGGAAGGTTCCACGTCACTCCTTAGCTTCGAGGAGACCTGCTTCGAGCATCAAGAACCACTTCCACACATTAATCCATGATTATCAGTACAAAAAGGTGCCCCATAGGGAATTTCCCTCTATCAGGGATATCAATCGTTCTAACCACGCAGGAAAGACAGTGGAGTGGGGAAGTAACTCCAAAAGCGGGGATACGAAGGCCGAAAGTCACTCCAAGAGCTGGGACTCGAAGGCCGACATGCTCATGAACCGTGTTGAGAACAATGCGGAGATGATCCGTAATCTCACCTACCTGATTGAAGAATTGAAGGACCTGGTTAAAAAGCTCATTAAGGATTCGTCATCACCACCGAAGAAATAATTCTTCATTGGTTTTGGCATCCCCTCGGCTTGTTCCAAGCTTGGGGGAGTGTCGCGGTATCACATCACTATCTTTCATCTTTTTACCTTTTTTAGTAGAGTCATATCATGAGTAGAGAAGTTATCATATAGGATGGTTTGCACTATGGAAGTATCTCTCCTTAGTTGGTTATCGTTGTATCCCTTGGTGTGAGTTTCTGGTTTGAAATATTAATGAGAAGTTTCATCATTTACTTTCTCCACACCTTATTTTAGTTTTCAATTTTTGTCGTATGGTTGAGCTTGTTGTTAGTATTTGGTGTCACTCTAGAGATAAAGTTAATCTAGTTGGTTTTGGCAAACTTAGCTTGGGTCAGTAGAAATAATATTTTGAGATGCTAGTATAAGAAAGATGATTTTGCCTATTAGCTCATAAACTATTATTCAGAAGTTAAGACCGTTTGTGCTTTCAATGAAGATTGCATGATTGGTTTTATCATATGTATATTTGTTTGTTTTCCCTCAACTCTTATGCTTGCTACCCAGCCTTGCTAGCCAAAAGCCCTGTACTGAGTATGAGCTCTACTCGTGCATCCAACCCTGAACCAAAAATAAACCTGCCATTCGTGTCCACCATCACTACCTATATGTGGTAATTCACCGCCACTCCAAGTAAATTGCTCATGTGTTACATTTAAAACCTTCAAAATTATCCCTGTTTTGTGTTACATAAACATACACCTCTCTCAAAATTAGACACTCCTCCATGGTTTGTGATTGTTGGCAGGCACCCGAGGATTCGGTTAGCCATGGTTTGTGTAAGAAAGGTTGGGAGGAGTGTCAACCATTTTATACCTCTGTTTTACAAAATAAAAGCTCTAGCACATGAGTGATCCATGCTTCCCTCTACGAAGGTCCTATCCTGTACTTTTATGTTGAGTCAGTAAACCCATTCCTTTCTGTCTCCAGCAAGCATTTGAGTTGGTGTGATCTCACCATCTATATGTTGATTTATTCAATCATGTTTTCTATCCTTCTTTGTTTAGCACATGCTTTATTATCTGAATGAATATTACTTTGAAAGCTATGAATGACTGTAAAAGGATTGTTATAATTAAACATGTTAAGCTCTACAATATAAGCCTTGTTATGAAGACTTCATCTAAGATAAGTATGATATCATTAAATGTTCTCTGACCAAGAACGAAGTTTTCCATCATCAATTTTGATTCTCTCTTTTGCATCTTTGTTTGTGACTCTCATTACTCGTTTCAAGTTAAGTTATATGAGAGGAAGTTGTTTTCTATAATGATTTGCGCATAGATAAATGTGATGATTCTTGTCCGTATTTTATTTATCGACTCTTCACTCCATAAACTTGTGGTCATGTTTACTGAGTTCAGTTTCGCTTGGGGACAAGCGAGGTCTAAGCTTGGGGGAGTTGATACGTCCATTTTTCATCACTATTTTATATCATAATTTGCCTTTATTAATTGATATATTACATATTGGAGCATGATACTTATGTTATTTCACCTATTTTACATGTTTTCCAATAATTGGAGAATTGAACCCCGGAGTCAGAATTCTGCTGGAAAACGGAGCGTCAGGATACCATATTCGCGAAGATCAGAGCACCCCGGAAATCACCGGAAAGTTCCTATTTCACCCGAAGCCGGAGGAAGCCAAAAGGGGAGCCGGAGGAGGGCCACCAACGGCCCTCACCATGCCCAGGCGCGGGCCCACCTCTGGTCGCGCCTGGGGGTGGTGAGGAGGCCCTGGCCCACCTCTGGCTTGCCCCTTCGAGATACTTCATCCCCTGGGAACCCTAAGACACGGGGAATCATCGAGGAGTCTTTCCTCCGCCTCTACGGGACGAAAAATAACAGAGAGAGAAAAGCTTCCCGGCAGGGAGAAATCTGTCGGGGAAATTCCTTCCCGGAGGGGGGAAATCATCGCCATCGTCACCGTCATCGAGCTGGACTTCATCGGGATCATCATCGTCATCATCATAATCATCTCCACCATCATCACCCTCAGCTCCACTCTATTCCGCTGTAACATCTAGGGTTGCATCTTGTCTATTTCACTGGGGAAACTTTCCTGGTGTTGATTACTACTTGTAGTTGATTCTATTGAGTGAAACCAATGGATTAGGTTTATGTCCAGATTGTTAGTCACCATTATATCACCTCTGATCATGATCCATATGATGTCTTGTGAGTAGTTCTTGTTGTTCTCGACGACATGGGAGAAGTCAAGTTGTTAGTAGTGAAGTAATGTTGAGTAATATTTAATGGTTTGATATTTAAGTTGTGGTGTTATTCTTCTAGTGGTGTCATGTGAACATCGACTACATGATACTTCACCATTTATGGGACTAGGGGAATGCATCGTGTATTTAGCTACTAATTGTGGGGTTGCCAGAGTGACAGCAACCTAAACCCCCGTTAGGAAACCAATACACGAGGGAGCGTAGGATCCCAGAGTTTAAAGTTGTGGTTAGATTTATTTCTTAATTACTTTCTTGTAGTTGTGGATGCTTGCAAGGGGTATAATCACAAGTATGTGTTTGTCTTGGATGGGACGGTACATTAGCATATGTTCACCCACACAACACCTATCAAAACACTAAAGATTATTCAGCGGCATGAAACAAAAGCACTTGACAGAAACCTCCCGTGTGTCCTCGAGAACGTTTGTTGATCATAAGTAAACCCACCGGCTTGTCCTTTGCTGAAGAAAGGATTGGGCCACTTGCTGCAATTATTATTACTGCATTTTATTTACTCGCACTTTATTTATCCGCAATATAAAAAAAACCTACAAATTTATCTTTCAGTATTTATAGTTATTCCTTCATCGAAACTGCTTGTCAACACCTTCTTCTCCTCGTTGGGTTCGACACTCTTATTTATCGAAAGTACTACGATACACCCCCTATACTTCTGGGTCATCAACGTACTGTATTTTCTGTTTACCACTCGTTGACATAAGCATACACCTCTTTAAAAAATAGACACTCCTCCACGGTATGTGATTGTTGGCAGGCACCCGAGGATTCAGTTAGCCATGGTTTGTGTAAGATGGATGGGAGGAGTGTCAAGATTTTATACCTCTGTTTAATAAAATAAAAGCTCTAGCACATGAGTGATCCATCCTTCCCTCTGCGAAGGGCCTTTCTTTTACTTTTATGTTGAGTCTCCATCTTCTAACTTTAGGCACAGTTGAGAGAGCATAGTTGCCATTCTGAGTTTAATGAGCATTTGTCCCAGAAACATTATTGATTGATTCATGATGTGTTATTGCTTGTTCTATAATTATTTGTTCTAGTCTTCCTCATGAACTTTGAAGGTGTCCTGGCATTTATGTTTTGCCCCACTTTTAAGGACTAGCGAAATATCACTTTGCCATGTTTTCTCTATACTTGAAACAAACATATACCTTTTGTTGCATTGTTATTCATGATCTTTTATTTGTGTTACTTCTCATGATGCAAGGTGATTGCTATGCTTTATTATTAAAATTCTATTTATCATGCTTGTGTTTAAGTTCTATGATCTCAGCTTACTTATGCTTTTACATAATTGATGATCAAGTTTATGTTGGTAACATGTCACCTCAGAAATTTTGTTTTTTATCGTTGACCTACTCGAGGACGAGTAGGAACTAAGCTTGGGGATGTTGATACGTCATAAACGTATCCTTAATTTTTGATGTTCCATGTCGTTTTCATGTTGTTTCCTACATGTTTGCTACACACTTTATGTCATTTTTACGGATTTTCCGGACTAACCTATTGACAAGAGGCCACAGAGCCAGTTCCCTGTTTTCTGTTGTTTTTAGTTTCAGAAAAGTTGTTCTGGAAATATTCTCGGAATTGGAAAATTTGAAGTCCGGAGGTCCTAGAATTCCTGAAGGTTCCACGGAGTCCCGAAGAGACCCGGAGGGGGGGCACAGGGGGCCCACACCATAGGGCAACGCCCCCTGGCCGTGCCATGGGGTGGTGTGGGCCCCCCAGACCTCCACCGCCTTTGCCCTTTCGCCTATTTATACCCCCGAGGCGTAAACCCTAAAGATATACCACTTCGTCCCGAAAAACACCCGAGGCCGCCGTAATCGTCATCCTGAGATCGGGAGGGTTCTGGAGCTCTCCCTGGCACCCTGCCGGGAGGGGAATTCGTCACCGGAGTGGTCTACACCACCATGCCCTCCTCCGAAGTGATGCGTGAGTAGTTCATCCCTGGACTACGGGTCCATAGCAGTAGCTAGATGGTTGTTCTCTCCACTTTGTACCACATGTTTAGATCTCGTGAGCTGCCTCACATGATCGAGATCATCTTTATGTATTGCTACATGTTGTGTTTGCTGGGATCTGATGAATGTTGAATGCTATGTCTTATGATTATCAATCTATCATGTTATATTCATGCTTATGTTATTTATGATCTTGCATGCTCTCCGTCATTAGTAGATTCTTTGGCCAAGTAGATGCTAGTAACTCCAAGAGGGAGTATTTATGCTCGATAGTGGGTTCATGCCTCCTTTGCATCTGTGCTCGAGTGACAGAAACATGACGGATGGAGGATGTGTTGTTGCCATTAGGGAGAAAACAACGGTGTTTACCTAGTTTACATTGTTTACATTACACACTTTGCTTACGGAGATAATCTGTTGCTAGCAACTTAAAACCCAACGTTTGTTCGAATGATATTCGGAGGGTGGATTATTGATGCAGTTGGACGGCGGTCTATGTATTTTGTTGTAATGCCCGCATGAATCACATAGTAATCTTTATGTCTTGCATATGCACTAAGGTGCAACCTTCATTTATGTCAATTTCCCAGATGTAATTTGTTCACCACACATGTTATTTATCTTTCACGGAGAGACACCACTAGTGAACTGTGGACCCCGGTCATTTTTCCTCATACTGATAAAACACCTACTGCTTTCATACTGTTACTACTGCTTTCATAATGTTTTCCTACTGTTTCCCACACCATACATTTAACCTCTTTGTGTTCAGCAAAACCGGTGAGATTGACAACTTATACGTCCATTTTGCATCACCGTTTTATGTTGTTATTTTCTGTTTTTCATCGATATATTTCATTTTATGATGTATCCCTTATGTTATTTTATCTTATTTTGCATTTTTCATAATTTTTGGAAAATAAACATCGGGACCAGAATTCTGATGAAAAAAGCACCGCTGAGATACCCTATTTCAGAAGATCAGAAGAAGAAGGGGGAGACTGATACGTCTCCAACGTATCTATAATTTCTGATGTTCCATGTTGATAGTATGTCAATTGCTACATGTTTTCTCCCTTCTTTATATTATTTTTACACGTTTTCCGGGACTAACCTATTACAAGGATGCCAAGTGCCAGTTCCCTGTTTTCTGCTGTTTTTTATTTCAGAAAAGTTGTTTTGGAAATATTCTCGGAATTAGACCCCACGAATCCCGAAGTTCCTATTTTCCCCGGAAGCATCCAGAAGTCCGAAGAGGAGTCGAAGACGGGCACCAGGGAGACCTCACCATAGCCAGGCGCGGGCCCCCCTTGGCCGCGCCTGGGGTGGTGAGGACACCCTGGTGGCCCACCGACGTCGCACTTTCGCCTATTTATTCCCCTCCTAAGGAAAACCCTAGGGGGTTCGATCATTTTCCAGAAAGAAGTCCGTAGCTCTGCCGCCATCGCAAATCTTTTTTGGGGTTCAGAAACTCTGTTCTGGCACCCTGCCGGGACGGGGAATTGGAGGAGATCATCGCCATCGTCATCACCAACGCCTCTCCATCGACCATCCATGTTTCCCCCGTCCATGTGTGAGTAATTCCCCCGCTGTAGGCTGAAGGGGATGGTAGGGATTGGATGAGATTGTTCATGTAATAATGCCGTGATTGTTAGGGCATAGTGCCTAGTATCCTCTATTAGTGCTATTGACGTTGTTGCACTTGTTATTCTTAATGTTTGTCACTTTGGGCCCGAGTGCCATGATCTCAGATCTGAACATGTTACTGAATCATGATGATAATTATTGTTTCTTGATCATACCTGCAAGTTGTTTACACATATCATTGTCCGGGACCCGAGGCCCCAAAGTGACAGAAATTGGGACAACCGGAGGGGATGGCTGTGATGTGAGGATCACATGTGTTCACGGAGTGTTAATGCTTTGCTACAGTGTTCTATTAAAAGGAACACCTTAATTACCAGTAGTTCCCTTGAGGGTCCGCTGAAAACGGGCTGGTAGGACAAAAATATGTTCTGCAAGTTCTCATTGCGAGCACGTACGACTATTTACGGAACACATGTCTATGGTTAATTAGTGCTTGGATGATTTATCTTATTTATCTATAATGCACATTTCTTGATTATTATATGAACTATCTTATCCATGCAACGTCCGTTCATCTATCCCTATGCCTACATTATTTAATCCCATTGTTTACTTCAAACACTACTGCTGCTTTTTTCGTTTCACTGCTGCTATTATTTCACTATTGCTGCTACTATAAAACTGTTACTACTGATAAACCACTGCGAACAAGTCCACTTTCAGCTGCAGATGAATTTACAACTCACTTGTTAAGGCTCACAAATATTATTTGTCTCCCCTTGTGTAGAATAAATAAATTTTGATTTTACTTCCCTCGAAGACTGTTGCGATCCCCTATACTTGTGGGTTATCAAGACTATTTTCTGGCGCTGTTGCCGGGGAGCATAGCTTTATTTGCGAGCTCACCGGAGAGTACTATTATCTACTGCCAATCATTCATCATGGGTAAGACTCGTGATGGAAAGTTTCCTATATTACCATCCACTACAAGAAGAGGTACAACTCTGAACACCTTTGTTGCTCTTGATTCACCGTCTGTTATGAGTAAGCTGCTTACAACACCACATACACATGCTACACATGCTACTTCTGCTGAATCTGAAAATACTTCTGATACTTTTGATGATGCTTCTACTGTGCTTGATGAGAGTGGTTCTCTCGGTCCTTTCTTAGATGCTACTATTGCTAAAGCTAAAAATATAGCAAACACTGAAACTCCTGATAAAAATCCAGTTACTCCTGCTGTTTCACCTGAGCTTAGAGAGAATCCTAGTTATGATTTTGATGATTCCTATATTGAACTTAACGATGATCTTATTGATGAAATACATGCTATGAAGGATAAAGATGTTGTTATAAGTCTTATTGAAAGTCGTGCTGTTAAATATAAATTATCTCCTAATGCTAAGTTTACCACTTCTCCCATTAATATTAGGGATAAGGATTATGATTTCTCTCTTGATTTATCTTATATATCTATTGTTGAGAAAGAACCTTTTTGTGGTACTAAAAATAGAAGTGTTATGAAACATATGAATGAGCTCTCCTCTTTGAGTAGTTTATTCTCTGACGATCTTAAGAAACGTAGCTACTTTGTTGCTGGAATATTCCCTTTCTCATTAAAAATGAAGCTAAAACTTGGTTTCATAATTTTTCTCCGGGGTCTACAGACAGTCCTATTGGTTTGGTTAATGCTTCCTTTCAGAAATATTTTCCTGCTAGTGCTCAACATGCTGCTTTACAAAACATATTTAATTTCAAGCAATTGGAAGGAGGGAAATTGCCTGTATCTTGGGGCATAAGCTAGAAAATAATGAACTTCTTGATATATTCTATAATGGACTAATTGTTGAATCTAGGACATACCTGGATAGTTGTGTTGGTTGTGTTTTCAGGCAAAGAACTCTAGATGAAGCTGAGGAATTAATGGCTAAAATAAGCCAAAATCATGATGATTGGACTACGGTTGAGCCTAATACGACCCCTACTCCAGTATCAACACCAACACCAACACCCAAGAAGAGGGGAATGATTGAATTAAATGATGAAGTGATGAGAGAAGCCAAGAAATCTCTTAAAGAGAGGGGTATTAAATCTGAAGATGTGAAGAATCTTCCACCTATAGAAGAATTATGTAAGCCAATCCCTCACTCATCCACAATTGAGGTACACTCTATCAAACATTTTGATAGTAGAGATATTCCCTATAATAAACCTCCTGGTCAATGTTTAGATGAACTTGATAATTATGTTATTAAGCAAGATAATTTTGATATGAGAGTGCAAAATCACCTAATGGAAAACTCTAGAGCTATTGATAATTTGCATGGTATTATAGAAAGAACCTCTAATGATGTTAAAATGCTTGTTAAACATTTTCAAATGGTTCAAACTCAAATTGATCAACTTGCTAAAGTGCAAAAAGATTTGCTAGTTAATGCTTCTAAAGAAAAACATGCTTATGAAATAAGAACTAGAAGTGGTATTGCTACACACAATCCTTTATATCCTGAGGGACATCCTAAAAGAATTGAACAAGATTCTCAGCAAACTAATAATAATGTTATTCATACTAAGAAGAAAAAGAAGAAGAAACATAAAACTGCTGTAAAATCCTCTGAAATTGCTAAAGATCCTAATAGTATATCTATCTCTGATGCTGAAACTGAAAGTGGTAATGAAGAGAATAATGCTTATGATAAAGAAGAAATTGAAGAGGAACCTGAAATGTAAAAAAAAAGTACACTAAGAAAGATTTTGTTGCTAATAAACATGGTAATGAGAGAACCTTGGGTACAAAAACCAATGCCTTATCCTAATCAGAAACACAAATCAAAAGAAGAAGAACATTACAACAAGTTTTGTGAATGGATGAAACCTTTGTTCTTGCACATTCCTTTAACTGATGCTATTAAATTGCCTCCTTATGCAAAATATATGAAAGATATTGTCTCTAACAAAAGGAAGATTCCTAATGAGGAAATTTCCACTATGCTTGCTAATTACTATTTTAATGGCAAGGTTCCTAAGAAGCTCGGAGATCCTGGTATACCAACTATTCCTTGTTCTATTAAAAATAATTATGTTAGAATTGCTTTGTGTGATTTGGGAGCTGAAGTTAGTGTCATGCCTTTTACTCTCTATAAAAGACTTCTCCTAGAAAAATTGATACCAACTGATATATCTTTGCAAATGGCTGATAAATCCACTGCTATTCCTGTGGGTATATGTGAGGATGTTTGTCGGATATATACCGTATAGGGGTATATAAGATGGTAGTGAAAGTGCCTGGTTACCAGGGTGGCCCAAGTGGTAGTGGGCTATGGTCCATTGGGCGGCCCAGTAACCTGATGCACAGAAGCCGGATTCTAGAAGAACCCGGATCACGCCCGTGTGATCTGGCTTGGAGGAGAAGACGGATTCCTTACTTTCCAAGTTATAGTTACCGTAGTCTTCTAGGTTTCCTATTCTGTAAGCCCTAATCCGGCTATTATATAAAGCCGGACGGGAGATAAACAAAAACAACCAACGAATAACAGGGAAGCTATAGGCCAACTCGCCGAGAAGTTGATCCTCTGCGAGTAGCTAGATCCAAAACCTCACATTGTAATCCTGTTTCCAGGCTTTAGCCCTGATTAGTGAGAAGTGCAGGAGTAGGCACGTCGTACTGTCGCGACGTACCGAACTTGGGTAAATCCTGTGTTTACTGTCTACCACGCGATCCCGTTACCCCACATCTCTACCGTAGTCTCATGGCACCCCCGTCTATGAAAACTACTACGATGTCTCGACAGTTGGCGCCCACCGTGGGGTTCCGATCTGGGATACTTGGCGGAATCGGAAGATCAATCACTGTCGGAAGCTTGGAATTCAACGATGATGTCGGACGCTTCCTCGACAACGGATCCTACATACCGGCGCAAAACCACCTGGTAAGTGCCTGCGTGTTACCGATAGGATCTGCTAACATCTTTATCGGACTAACTGCAGAAGCAATGGGGTTTTGCGGTGGAAGCAAATTTATCCCACCCGCCCTATACCCAGTCGAGGATGACTATGATACCGGATTCTGCTCAGATCGCCGACAAAAAAGTGACACACACTTTATCGGCATGGTGCAGTCCGAAGTCGTCGAAAACACGAATGACGTAAATCCCGTGCAAGAGGCAGACAAAAACACACCCGTCACAGCAACGGAAGACCCGACACCCGTCATACAGGCGGAAGATCCGACATCCGTCAACGAGCCGATGAACTCGGAAGCAGAATCCGTACTAGCCACCATTGAGGCAAGATTAGAGTCGGAAACCGGATCAGAGGATTTTGATTCCGAAGACGAAGACGCGGACGCCTTCGAAAGGAAAGTTAAATCTTTTCAAGAGGGTTTCCATGAAGTGCTAATGGCGAAACCAGCTGATACCACGGACAACCGGCAGCCAGGAAAGCCCTAAAACCCCTCCGCCAGAGGAAGAGAGAGAAGACGGAGAAACTTCTCCGGTATTTCCCAATGTCAAGGAATTGACAGAGGATGAGCCTGTCAAAAAGCCTCCCTCTTCCAAGAAAAAGCATCGTGCTGCTAAGAAACTCCAATACAAAATCCGGAAGAAAAAATCAGCTGATCAAGCTGATGAAAACCTGGAAGTAGGAGATGCTAGCGGAACAAAGACTGCGGAGAAGAAAATCAAAGAAATCCTTGTTCCGCCAATGACGGAACAGGAAGAGCAAGAGCTGTTGCAAACGCCAGTGGGAGCAAATGAACCCCCTGAGATGCTGGAAGCCAGGAGGCAAGCTTTCCAAAGGCAACAGCAACATCTACTCAGATCTCGGCAACACCTCCAAAAAACCCAGGATGACATTAAGCTCATGAAGGAAGAAATAGAGGAGTACGAGAGAAAGAATAGATCTGGCATTAAACCTACAAGGTTACCCGGAATCGTAAGACCGGAAGTACTGCCGCCAAAAGAAAGGTTTCACAACCCATCTTGGCAAAAGCAGGTAAACGGCAAAGATGCCAGAGGCGAACCAATTTATAAAACCGCAACAAAAAACGCGGAAGCAGCGTTCGCCATCCTGAACAATGATCTGTACTCCAACGGTGAAAAACTTCAAGGGGTGTATGCTTTCCTAGGAAAAGCATTGCAACAACAGTAGCGGGCCCAAGAGCGATCAGGAAGACTGCAGGATAACTCCGCCCTATGCAAAACAGCTACTTGCGCCGCTGGAGCACCTGGACCAGAGGAACCTGGAGATTCAGACAATTCAAATGATAAAAAAGAGGATCCGAGAAAAGACAAGAAAAACCGCGATAATAGGGATGAAGCGTCACGAACCGGATCCCATCCCCCGAAAGGTGGATTTAAACCCCACGATCGGGAAGAAAAATACCGGAATGACGGCAAAACAATGCCACCTCCGAGAAACCCAGCTGAGAAAGCCGGAAGATACGATACACCTCACAGACGTGAGAGATCCCGGACACCCCCTAAGGATAAAGAAAGGCACAGGAGCAGGACTCCGCCTAATCCAAAAGGACATGATCATGGAAGAGATAGGTACAATCCCGGAAAAGCGCGTCCGCGCAACAATGGAAAAGAAAGGAGTAGATCCCCTTCTGTCCATTCAGCCGGAAGATATTCCGCACACATTGATAGAGCGGAAAAGGATGACCTATACTTTGGTCCTAAGTGTTTCACTGACAGGATCCGAAGAATAACCCTGCATTCTGGCTTCGCCAAAGTTGGTCCAACCTACCAAAAATATACCGGCAGCACAAACCCGGACACCTGGCTCTCAGACTATTATACAGCCGTCCAGATCAACAATGGGACAAACCTGGAAGCTGTCAAGTTTCTTCCCCTAATGTTACTGGATGGATCCAGAGATTGGATCACTGGATTACCATCAAGAACTATCGATAGCTGGGATGATATGGCTCGAGTATTTACTCAGCATTTCCGGGGAACATACAAGCGCCCGAACAGCATCAACCAGCTTAACCGTTGCACCCAATTCGAGGATGAACCATACGTGGATTTCATCTCCAGATGGACGGCAATGAAGAATAGTTGTTTTGGAGTAACTGACGTACAAGCAATGCATGCTTTCGTCAATGGCCTAAAACCCGGACTTGCACCGTTCATGGCTGGTTCCAAACAGCATAAAGATCTCGGATCTATGCTTACAACCGCCAACGAACATGCTGCAGCCGAAGACGACATCAGAGCAAGAGGGGGCAATATCGAATCACTGATACTTGCTAAGAAAACTCCTCGTTCTGACAAAAAAGGAACTCCAGAAACAACGACAAAACCCAAAGAGGTCAACATAGCCTTTGGAAGTGAAAAAGGGAATAAGTGGAAAGGACGCAGTCCAGATCCAATAAACTACACTCCAGAGGAGTGGGAGAGGATTAAGTCGGAACCTTGTGTCCACCATTCACAATTTGGGAAACCCACCCATACAAACGCACAATGCCGGCTGAATAAGCACATGAAAGGCAGTGCAGGATCCGGAAATAAGGGGAAGGGTTCCAAAAGGAAACCCGCCAAACAAAAGCCAGAAGCTGACAAAGAAGACAGTGAATCGGACACTGATGAAAAAATCCAGGAGCAACAGCGAAAGGGCGAACCCAAATTTCCGAGAGTTGATGGAGAAGCAATGCTAACATTCCTGGCAACTCCGTCAGCAAAGGTGGCCAAAAGAACACTACGAGAAATAAACGCGGTTGTTCCGGCAACCCCGAAATTCTTGAAGTACTCCAACACACCAATTACCTGGGATCAGTCTGATCATCCCGGGAATATCCCTGAACCCGGTACACAAGCTCTTGTCGTAAGCCCTATTGTCCAGAACACTAGGCTAAGAAGAGTGCTGATGGATGGAGGATCCAACATTAACATAATGTACTTGGATACACTGAAGCATCTGAAGATTTCCGAGTCCCAGCTCAATTACAGCAACATACGCTTCCGCGGCATTGTTCCTGGCAGACAAGCACGATGCCTAGGAGAAATTTCCCTAGATGTCACCTTCGGAGATAAAGATCACTTCCGGCAGGAAAAAGTATCCTTCGAAGTAGTGCCGTTCAAAAGCGTGTATCACGCAATACTCGGACGTCCAGCTTTCGCCAAATTCATGGCAAGATCCTGTTATATTTATAACAAGCTGAAGATGCCAGGACTCAAAGGAGGAGTAGTCACCATAGCTGGTGATTTTAAGCTAGCAAATGAGTTGGAGAAAGAAAACGCCCTTTGCGCTCAGAGAGTCATAGCAAAGGAAGAACTGAAGGAATTGGCCAAGGAGGTATCGCCGACAGAAATGTCGGCAGGAAAAGAAACCCGGAAGCCAACAGACAGCTTCAAGGCGTCCGAGAATACAAGACAGGTAATCCTAGATCCCAAAGATCCGACAAAATTCGTCGTTGTAGGGACTGGGATGACTGACAAATAGGAAGGCGAGCTCATCAAGTTCCTCCGTGAGAACTGGGATATTTTTGCCTGGTGTCCAGCTGACATGCCAGGCGTACCCAGGGAACTTTCTGAGCACCAACTCAAGGTAATTCCAGGATCAAAACCCGTCAAACAAGGTCTCCGTCGATTTGACGGAAGAAGACGGAAGGCTATTGGCAAGGAAATTATCCGGCTTTTAGCAGCAGATTTCATCCAGGAAGTAATCCACACTGAATGGTCCGCAAATCCGGTATTAGTACCGAAGAAATACACTACTGCTCTTAGAATGTGTATAGATTACACAGGCTTGAACAAATTGTGTCCAAAAGATAGGTTTGCGTTACAGCGAATCGATCAAATAATAGATGCCACTGCAGGCTCTGAGCTTTTGTGCTTTTTGGATGCATACTCCGGGTACCACCAAATACGTATGAAAAAGGAAGATCAAATTAAGACTTCTTTCATAACCCCGTACGAGACGTACTATTACGTAACCATGCCATTTGGCCTGAAGAATACAGGTGCAACCTACCAGCGTTGCATGCAACGTTGTCTGCATAGTCAGATTGGCAAAAACGTCCATGTTTACGTGGACGATATTGCTGTCGTAACCAAGGAAAAAGATACACTCCTTGAGGATCTGCGAGAAACTTTCGAAAACTTGCGCACTTACAAGATGAAGTTAAATCCATCTAAGTGTGTATTCGGGGTTCCCTCAGGAAAACTTCTGGGTTTTATCGTTTCTCACAGAGGAATAGAAGTTAACCCGGAAAAGATAAAAGCCATCTTGAACATCTCGAAGCCTACGTGCGTAAAAGATGTCCAAAGATTGACGGGTTCCGCCGCTGCCGTCAGCAGATTTATTAGTCGGCTGGGGGATAAAGCCCTACCACTCTACAAGTTGTTGAAGAAATCCGACAAATTTGAATGGACAGAAGAGGCCGATGCAGCGTTAACCCAACTAAAGGAAACTTTGATGAATGCTCCGATTTTGGCATCCCCAAAAGACGAAGAACCCATGTTACTGTACCTTACGGCTACAAAACGGGTTATTAGTGCCGTAATTGTTGTGGAACGGAAGAAGGATGAACAAAGCATACCAGATCAGCATCCGGTATATTACATAAGCGAAGTTTTCTCCGAATCCAAACAAAGGTACCCGCATTATCAGAAACTGGCATATGGTGTGTTTTTCGCATCTAGAAAACTGCGCCATTACTTCCAAGGGCATTCCATAACAGTGGTATGTAAAGCACCACTAGGGGATATAATAAACAATGCGGAGGCAACTGGCCGGGTAGCCAAATGGGGTATCGAGCTAGCAGCCTTCGATATTAAATACCAGCCAAGGACGGCAATAAAATCCCAGGTTTTGGCAGACTTTGTCGCCGACTGGACGGAAGCAATGGAGAAAACACCAATGCCGGAGTCCGAATATTGGATCATGCACTTTGACGGATCCAAGATGAAGGAGGGCGCTGGAGCTGGTGTAATCTTAAAATCCCCAAATGGCGATACAATGGAATACGTATTGCAAATACACTTCAACGCCAGTAATAACGTGGCAGAATACGAAGCTCTGCTTCATGGCTTGCATATTGCAAAGGAAATAGGAGTAAAGCGCATCTTGTGCTATGGAGACTCGGATTTGGTACAACATCAGCTTAACCAAACTTGGGACGCAAAAAGCCCTATAATGGCCGAATACAGAAGAACGGTGGACGAATTCGCCATTTGTTTCTTTGGGTTCGAGGTACTCCACATCAAAAAGGAGGAAAACTGGAACGCGGATGCATTAGCCCGTATGGGATCAGAAAAGGTAAAAACTCTACCACCAGGGGTATTTGTTCAGCACTTGCATGAGCCATCCATAAAAGGTGGAGATGTTGATTATCCTCTGGCTTCCGAATCCATTGAAGTTATGCTCGTTAAACCAGATTGGACGATTCCATATTTAAACTTCTTAGTTAATCAGAAGTACCCGGAAGAAGCAGATGAAGTCTTGAAAAGACAAATACAGCGTCGATGCAAAGGATACACGGTAATTGATAACTGCCTGTATAAACGAAGTACTTCCGGAATCTTTCTGCGATGTATCTCACCAGAAGAAGGAAGAGAAATACTGGAAGAAATCCATGCCGGAGATTGCGGACATCATGCTCAATCAAAAAGCATAGTTAAGAAAGCATTCCGAGCGGGGTTTTTCTGGCTAACAGCCAAGACAGACGCTGAGCACATAGTCAATACATGTGCAGGGTGTCAATACTACGCCAAACAGACTAATTTGCCGGCCCAAGCGCTTAAAACTATCCCCATTACGTGGCCGTTTTCGGTCTGGGGGCTAGATATGATGGGACCGTTCAAAACTGCAAGAGGCGGACTTACTCATTTGCTAGTAGCGGTGGATAAGTACACCAAATGGGTGGAGGCCAAACCCATCAAAAAGCTGGATGGTGCAACTGCTAGAAATTTCATCATCGACTTGGTGATGAGATACGGTGTTCCACACAGCATAATAACCGACAACGGGACAGATTTCTCCATCGGAGAGTTGGCAAGATATTGCCGACAAACGGGAATTCGCCTAGATCTAGCATATGTGGCACACCCGCAATCCAATGGACAGGTTGAGCGAATGAATAGCTCAATCCTGCAAGGAATACGCCCAAGACTCGAAACTCCTCTTCACAGAGCGGCCGGAGCATGGGTAGAAGAGCTACCTTCCGTGATTTGGAGTATTCAAACGACGCCAAATAGGTCGACTGGGCAAACCCCGTTCTTCCTAGTTTACAGCGCGAAAGCTATTCTCCCAACAGATATGATCCATGATAGTCCAAGAGTGCAAGATTTCGACGAATCAGATGCCGAAGAAGCACGACAGGATGCCGTTGATCTCCTAGAAGAGGAACGAGAGCTTGTGCTTCAAAGATCCGCCATTTACCAGCAAGGTTTGTGACGTTACCATAGTCGGAAAATCAGGCATCGTTCTTTTAAAGAAGGTGACCTAGTGCTGAGGCTGGTGCAGCAAAGGAAGCATAAATTAGCCCTAGTATGGGAAGGACCATTTGTCATAAGTAAAGCCATGAAGAATGGATCATACTATCTTGTCGATATTCGAGATACGGAAGATGATCCCGAGAAGCCGAATCGCAAAAGAAAGAGAAAGATAGATGATGAGCTAGGAGAGACAAAGAGGCCTTGGAGCATCCAGCAGTTACGTCCCTTCTATACTTAGTTCAATATCTATGTAAACATCTTTTGAGATCATGAAATAAAGTCGTCGGAATTCTGATATCCATGTTTTTTACAAGTTCACTATAGTACAAAGCATGATTCCACCTTATCTATTTCCCAATGATCTTACAAAATACTCAATGTTAACCCGAATTGTGCCTGCGTGCTCGGCGTTAAAAAACTGAATGATTTCAGCCTGCTAATGGCTAAAGGAAACTCGGATTGTGCCTGCGTGCCCAAGTTTCAAAAAAGTTCCTTAAAATTCTCTAAGCATTATCTGATCGAATTTGTGTTGGGTCACTGAAGCTAGTTTGTAAAAAATTGTCTTTAGTATGATCCATGTTTCTGAGTTTGAACTGATTAGTTATATCCAGTTACTCAGCAAGATGCTTCATAATACTACTGAGCCATTTTTTCAAAACGCTAAAGACAGTTAAAACACATATGCCAGAGAATTTAGAAGATAAAGGAATAATTAAACCCGACAATCTTGCAAGGAATTTCATAATTCAAAGCTGCAAAAGGCGGAGTTCTTGTTTTGACAAACGAAATAGAAGCGTTATAATATGAATTACATTGTAAATATAGTGCTCCTATTATACAAATCCACCATCCAGGTCAAGTGCAGTCCTTCAAACATCCGAGTCTTCCTCGCTGCTTTCATCCTCGGGGGGCTGCGGGAACCTCTTCTTCTGGATAAGTGATAGAAATGTTAACCATGGAAGCAATCTTGGTGGCGTGACCTTTGACTTCATCAAAGATGGCGGTTCGCTGATTTTCCGTATACCCTTGAGGGACACCAGATGCCACGCGCCAAGATTTCGCATCAGGATAATGCAGACGCATAAGGCCTAGGGCCATGCGCGCACCACCTCGTGCGGCGGAACGTAGGATGGATTCCTTCGATCCCGCAACCTCCATGATGGCACCCGGAAGTTTGTAAACTTCCGAGAATTCTATAGTACTTGTGGGAAGGAATTTGTTAATCAATTGCATTCCTGCATTTCTGATTGCATTCCATACCTCCCCAAAAGCTCGGATTTTCTCAATCCGAGAAATTCCTGGAATATTCCCTGTTTTGCTGACAAAAGCAACCAAAAAAGGTTAGGCGACAAAACACGGAAAATAAGACATGGAGAAATTGGTAAAAGGAACTAACTTACCAAGAACCTTGTCAATTTCGGTGCCTTCTTTCATGCGCGGGAATAGCATACTTTCCAAATCATGGATAATAGATTTATCTTCCGCCGCTTGCAAAGAAGCCTTGGATTGAGCAATCCCAAGGGCCAGATTACTTGCTTCCAGGTCTTCTTGAACTTTCATAAGCTCCTTGCGAAGGCTCGAGTTTTCTGCACGGAGCCGAGATGCATTGATGGCGTCCTCCGCTAATTCTTTGGCTTTAGCTAAAGCAGCTAGAGGGCACGAAAAACATTTCGAGTTTATAAAAATTCGGGAAAAATTTTATCTGGATAAAAACTGCAGAGGATAAATACCTGTTGTTTCCGATAATTGTAGCTGAGATGACGCCAGATTGTTGCTTTTTAACTCAATAATAGATTGAAGGGTTTTAACTTCTCTATTCTTGAGATTAAGCTTCTTAAAAACTTCCAAGTTTATGGCATCTGCGGAATGCTGAAACACGGAAATGAAAGCCAAATGCTTAAGTATGAACAAGCATACAAAGAAACATTAAGAAGAATTCAGGTTTTCAACTTAATGCTTGGGGGCTAGAAGTATCACCTGGCTCATTTCTCGCAAGTCGGCCAAGGTCTCGTTGAATTCTTTGGCATATTCCGATAAAAGAATCCCAACGTGATGAAGGCCATCTTGTATGACCTGGCGAGGGGAAAATATGATATCATTGCGAACAACTAATCCGCCTTGTGGCCAAGGGCGAATTAGAGGGGCAGGAGCGAAGAATTTTTTAGCCTCCGGACGAATATATCCAAGGTCGTCGAACGGTTCTTCCTTTATCCGGATGTTACTATCCAAATTGGAGATGGGTTCGTTTCCAACAGATGACCGGAGATTTCCACCCGTCTGTGTTTCCGTTCTCCCCCTCAGGCCCATGGTCGCAGAAGAAGACTCTTCTTTGATAGTAGTCTTATGTTTCTTCAACTTCTTTGTCTTCAGAGGAGTTGGGGCAAGACTGAAATAAGAATATCCGAGAGTTAAAAATCTCGAAGAACCAAAGGAGAATGACGATTAGGGAGGCTCCAGTAAAATACCTGGATGTGGCGATGGGAATTCCATCAACAGTCACCATCTTGCCGAAAGTCGCCTGTTTTTTACGTTTCCGATCATTATAAAAGCTAGCATGTAATTCGCTAAGCTCGATGTCGGAAGCAAGATCAGCTCCTTCAAGTTCATTGAACTAGGAAAGAACTCACGTTATGTCGAAGGTCAGAAAAAGAAGCTAGTCTGAAGAAAACTGGAAGCAAGGAAAGTATAAATACCTTAGGGGCCAGATTCTCCACGTGATAAATTGCCAGATTTTCTTCAATCTGACCGCTGGTGGCGACCAGTTGGTGAAGTCGTTTTATAAAATCATTTTTGGCATAAGCCTTATCCGTTCCTCTCATGCTATCTTCTGGTCCTTTGTATTCGCAAAGGAGCCGGGAACGAAAGGAGAGAGGTTGGATACGACGTCCGAACCAGCATAAAACGGTATCCTTCCCAGTCAAAGAAGGCTGAGAGGAAGTAAGCTTGGCGATGCGCCGCTTTATCTTCATCAGGTTTTCCGGCAATATTTCTACTGCTGCAACTGTCTAACTCTCACGAGGAGTAGCGGCAGAATTAACAAATGGAGGAACCCCGGTTTCTTTGCCTGGGAATGGAATGTCCTGATGGTAAAAGAAAGAACCCAGCCAAGATTGGGCAGGTTCCAGCATTTTTATCTTTGGGTACCAATCCTCTCTAAACTTCCGAAGGGTGAAAGATATAGTTCCACAGATAGGCGAAATACCATATGTGATGTTATGTTTTACCTCAAAGCAATATTGCCAGAAATCTAGATTAGGGGTTATCTCGAGATATCCTTCGAAAAGGGCTTGGAAACTGGCTAAATAGAGGATGGAATTCGGAGAGAGGTTATGTGGTTGAACGCCATAAAAGTTAAGGACGTCTAGGAAAAAGGCGGAAGGAGGGAAACCCATACCTCTCGCGATATGAGAGGTAAGGAGGACGCGTTCTCCGTCTTTTGGCTTGGGCTCGGGTTCACCTTCCGAGTTCCGCCATTTGCCTTTAACTATTAATCCCTCCCTTGACATCCGCCGAAGAAGGACGAGAGGAGTATTACTCGGACTCCAGTTGCCGACAAACTCTGTTTCTTCGTTGGCTCCCGTAGCGGAGTGCTCATCGTCACGGGATAAGATCTTCTCCTCCGCCGTTTCGGGAGCAAACGGCGGGGAGGGTGCGGAGCCCGATCCCGCAGCGTTCGTGGCGGCGGAAAGATCCTCTCCGCCCGCCGCAGAGGCCACGGTCTTTTCCGGCTCGTCGCCGGCGTGCTTTGGGGATCCAAGTTGCGGATCCAGGTCGTTGATGATATCGTCGACGGTGAGCGCGGCGGAGCGAGTGGGGGACGACGGCGAGGTTGCCATTTGGTGGCGGCGCGTTGCGCTGGTGCTCTGGGTGCGTTCGTGCGCTCGGGATGGTTCTTCACTCAGGATCTTGTGCGCGGCAATGGCGTGGACAGTGAGAGTGCGGAAGGTTTTTGACGAGGACGAAGACGGCTATTTATAGCTAGAAATCCGTTAAGATACGTGCCAACGGCTATTTTGACCGTTGGATGATCAACGCGTGTCACTCGCCGGAAAATCCGGGAAATGAAACGACAGGGTAATGATGGTTATCTCCTCGTTTCCCGTGAGAATCTGTCAGAGATATGTTACTGGGTTTTCCGCGTAAAACCCAAACGTCCCTTACGTCAGCATGATTAAGTGTGCTGACGTAAGAAGTTCCTTCTCCACGAAGGATCGTGAGAGAAAAGCCGGATTTTCAGGATTCCGAGTTTCACGTTACCATCTCTTTCAAAAGAAGAAGAATAAGAAGAATCAAGACTGCTGATTAAAATTTCTCGGACAAAGCACATTTGGCGAAAGACGGCAAATCAGAGTTTTAATCCTTCTTGGGGGCTACTGTCGGATATATACCGTATAGGGGTATATAAGATGGTAGTGAAAGTGCCTGGTTACCAGGGTGGTCCAAGTGGTAGTGGGCTATGGTCCATTGGGCGGCCCAGTAACCTGATGCACAGAAGCCGGATTCTAGAAGAACCCGGATCACGCCCGTGTGATCTGGCTTGGAGGAGAAGACGGATTCCTTACTTTCCAAGTTATAGTTACCGTAGTCTTCTAGGTTTCCTATTCTGTAAGCCCTAATCCGGCTATTATATAAAGCCGGACGGGAGATAAACAAAAACAACCAACGAATAACAGGGAAGCTATAGGCCAACTCGCCGAGAAGTTGATCCTCTGCGAGTAGCTAGATCCAAAACCTCACATTGTAATCATGTTTCCAGGCTTTAGCCCTGATTAGTGAGAAGTGCAGGAGTAGGCACGTCGTACTGTCGCGACGTACCGAACCTGGGTAAATCCTATGTTTACTGTCTACCACGCGATCCCGTTACCCCCACATCTCTACCGTAGTCTCATGGCACCCCCGTCTATGAAAACTACTACGATGTCTCGACAATGTTCCTGTTCAAGTTGCTAATAATTGTCCGATATTAACTGACTTTGTTGTGTTGGAAATGCCTGAAGATGATAATATGTCTATTATTCTTGGAATACCTTTTCTTAATACTGCAGGGGCTTTTATTGATTGCAATCTAGGAAAAGTTACTTTTAATGTTAATGATAAAGAGCACACTGTTTATTTTCCCAAGAACATTGATAAGAAATATGGTCTAAATTCAATTGACAATATTGAGACAATCAAGATTGGAGAATTTTATTGTCCTATTCCAAAGCCATCCAAAGAATATGAGACCGTCATGGTTGGGACTATATCAATAAGGGTTGAGGTAACATAAATATTTAGTGAGAAACAAAGTTTTATTTCATATAAAATTATTTTGGTAGCAAGACTTGATCAACCTTGTTAACAAAGTGATTTTAAATGAAGGAAACAATGTTGTCACTACGTGTTCGTTATGTTTTCTTATTCATATGCTTGTTTTTGCTATGCTTCCATAAAGTATATCATGTTTTCATATTGTTTTCACCATATTCGCTCATGCCCACGCACGTTTTCACCTCGTTTTCGCTCGTTTTCCATTGTCTACTCACGTTTTCGCTATCCCCAATCACGTTTTCCATATGTTTTCCTCTGTTTTCAGTGGGCATATGTTTAGTAGAGTGTCTTAGAACTGCTGTAGGTTTGGTTTTGCTGACGTTTTCCATCACTCCATCTTCGTTTTCCAGCGATATTATTATTAATTAAAATTCTGGAAAAGTCCAAAAAATAAAGTTTCTCGAAAAATCGCTAAAACGATTAATGAAACTAAGAGTGAACTTCATGTTGAATCTTCAGAAACACCTAGAGTGCCTATTTCTGCAAATAATGATTTAGATGAAGTTATAGATGTTGATGCTTCCTCACTTGAAAATACTTGAGTTGTTTTCTATGCCTAGTTGAAAGGCGTTAAAGAAAAGCGCTACAGGGAGACAACCCGTTTTATTTCTCCGTTTTCAACCCATTTTCCGTCGTTTCTTTCTGTGTGCTTTGCACCTGGGTGTTTTCTATTCCCTTATCAACCCTGCTGTATCTTTTCTTTTGTGTCTTTGTTGAGCCAAGTAAAGCCTCTAGTGGAAACTTGAGACTATATTTCGGATTTCTGCGCAGGAAACAGATTTCTGCTGTCCACTGTTAAATTCGTATAAAATCACAGAAAATTCAAAGTGACCTGAGTTTTTTTGTGCGTAATCCTGCGCTATGTACGCAACTTATCTTAGATTAACACTTTTTGATTTGAGCAACAGAAGATTTTCGAAAAAAATCATCTTTACCTGCTGTCCTATTTTGACAGATTTCTGCCAATAATTGCATTTGCATCTTAATCTCTTTCTTTTGGTGTTCTTTTGAGAAAAAGAGTTTTAAAAGAAGTTGTGACAATAGCTAATGTGTTTTATGAGTGTTAGGCTTGTGTTGAAACTGAACCATGTGAATTTATTATTTTGATTGCACTAATGTTGCTAATGAAGATTGTGAGAAGGTGTGAAGGAAGTTTTCAAGGGCCAAGAGAAGAGGATGATATGACGAGATCAAGAAGAGTGAAGAGCCTAAGCTTGGGGATGCCCTGGAGGTACATCTCAGCAAATTCCAAGAAGACTAAAGCGTCTAAGATTGGGGATTCCCAAGGCATCCCATTCTTCATCGACAAATTATCAGGTCACTTCTAGTGAAACTATATTTTTATTCTGTCACATCTTATGTGCTTTACTTGGAGCGTCTTTTATTTTTGCTTTCATTTTGTTTTTATTTTTGCAATAATCTTGGTTGGACCCCAGCATGCTTTTATTGGAGAGTGACACGCTCCGCTTTTTCATGGGAATACTTTGTATTCTTAATCTTTGTCTGGCTGCTGCATTTATTTAGCTCCTGTTTTGCATTCATCTCTTATTTAGAGCTGTTAGTACTCTCTAGTTTTAATTTTTGTATGCTTAGAGAGAGTTTTTGTTGTCATAAATATGTGCTTGGTTGAGAATATAAATTCTTATGTGGTAGTTGGTATCGTGGAAAAATTCGCACGGTCTTGTAGATCACTAAACTGCTTCACTTGAATCACTGCTGTTGTTTTGAGATATTAATTTGCTTAATGGATAAACAGGAAGGAGTAGCAAGTAGAAACTTTTAATGATTGGTCTAAGAAACTTGAAACTATGCCACACTTAAAATTACCAGCTGATAGAAACAATGGTATATGATTGCTACGAGTGATACATTTCTGATCGGCCTTTTGTTACGCGCTACGGTCGGGGTAGCTAAAAGTGACTTGTCACTGCCACAGACCCTCTTGGAGTGATTTTCATTGTGCCTTGTAAAGATTATTTGCTTGCTGCAACCTTTTAACTCGTGAGTCTATGTTGCGGTTCCTGGCACTTCCACCATCCATATTTGCTAGCCTCTTCGGTACTGTGCATTGCCCTTTCTCACATTGAGAGTTGGTGCACACTTCGCCAGTGCATCCAAATCCTGTGGGAGGACTTTGTTCTCCTACACATAAGCCCATATATTCTTCCTCAAAACAGCCACCATAACTACCTATCATGGCATTTCCATAGCCATACCGAGATATATTGATGCACAACATCCACCTCCGTTATGTTACTTGATGATGAGCTTCATGGTTATTTATGCATACTGCTACACTGGCAGGAGCATGCAGTTGGATACATCAGAGATATTCCATTATGAGTTATGAGTACTAAAAGTGTGATGATTCATTGTAATATAGGATGTTGCCCCTACCGGTGAGGATATATATAAAAAAAAGCCAAAAAAGAAAAAAAGGGGCTAAAGAGAGAATAAAGAGAGAGGGGGCGCATCACTATCCTTTATTCCACACTTGTGCGTCATGTTTAGCACCAATGCTTCAGTTTGGAGACAGTTTTCATATTATCATTCATTCATAACTATGTGGGGAATTTCACATTATAGAACTTTCTTATATATTCCAATGATGAGCCTCCTCAAATGATCTCTAGGTCTTTGTGAGCAAGCAAGTTGGATGCACCCCCACTAGTTCCATTGGAGAGCTTTCATACACTCATAGCTCTATGTGCATCCTTTGTGTGGAAATCCCTACTCCTTGCATAGTTTCGGTTGTAAGACTTTCTCTTGTCTAATGACCACTTTCAGCTTTGTGAGGCTTTCTTCCATTGACCTTCCGAACCCCCCATAATGTTCTCTTTGCCATAACATCCCGGTGCCACGGACCAACGCATAACACTTGCTTGTTTTTAGTGCGCAAATAGTTTAAGATTCAAGCATTGCATCGTGTGGAAAGTTTGACTTGATCCTAACAGGGGTTGTGAGGATCGTTTGACGTGCATGATATTGTTGTTCTTGAAATCTTAAATCATCTCTAATAAACTTTGCAACGTTGATAGTCTTTTATTATTGATTCATTAAAAGGTTTGCTTCTTTCTTCTTATTTGTTTATGCATTACTTATTGATATCAAGTACAGATAACAACTTTAGTTCATTTGATCCTAGTTTACATGCTCTGCTTTACATATTATGATCAAGATTGTGTGGTAGCATGTCACCTCATAATTTTTTTTATTGTTTACCTACTCGAGGACGAGTAGGAACTAAGCTTGGGGATGCTTGATATGTCTCCAACGTATCTATAATTTCTGATGTTCCATGTTGATATTATGCCAATTGCTACATGTTTTCTCCCTTCTTTATATGCCACCAGGGGCCCACACCATGAGGTGGCGTGCCCCCTGGCCGCGCCACCAGGTGGTGTGGCCACCCTGGCCCACCTCTGGTCGACATCTTTCGCGTACTTGACCCCCAGGGAACCCTAAGCCCAGACCATCATCGAAGAATTATTCCGCCGCCGCCTCGGGGCGGAAAACACTCGAGAGAGAAAATCTCTCTGGGAGGGATAAATCTGTCGGGGAAATTCCTCTCCGGAGAGGGGAAATGATCGCCATCTTCACCGTCATCGCTCCGGGCATCATCAAGATTGTCATCGTCATCATCATTACCACCAGCACCATCACCCTCATCATCCACCGTCATCCCGTTGTAACAATTAGGGGCCTCTATCGTTGTTTTACATTAGATCTCTCTCCCGGTGTGGATTACTTGTTAGTAGTTGATGCTTGTGAGATTTATCGGTGTTAGCACTTTATGACCAGATTGTTATCATCCATTATATCACCTCTAATTATGATCCATATGATGTCTTGTGAGTAGTTTGTTTAGTTCTTGAGGACATGGGAGAACTCATGATGTTAGTAGTGAAGTTATGTTGAACTAATATCTCGTGGTTCAGTATTTAAATTGTGGTGCTATTCTTCTAGTGGTGTCATGTGAACGTCGACTACATGATACTTCACCTTTATGGGCCTAGGAGGATGGATTGTGTATTTGGCTACTAATTGTG
This sequence comes from Alopecurus myosuroides, assembly GCA_028641055.1. Lineage (NCBI taxonomy): Eukaryota > Viridiplantae > Streptophyta > Magnoliopsida > Poales > Poaceae > Alopecurus > Alopecurus myosuroides. Next base: position 152,254,972 of record CM054057.1, read on the forward strand.
GGGTTGCCGGAGTGACATAAACCTAAAACCCCATTAGGAAACCAATGCACGAGGGAGCGTAGAATTCCGGAGTTTTAAGGCTATGGTTAGTTTCATATTAATTACTTTCTTGTATTTGCGGATGCTTACGAGGGGTATAATCACAAGTATGTATTAGTCCTAGTTAAGCGGTGCATTAGCATAGGTTCACCCACACGACACTTCACGAACCAATGGATATTAATCAACCGTAACGAAGCGAAAGCACTTGACAAAATTCGCATGTGTCCTCGAGAACGTTTGGTAGTCATAAGTAACTCAACCGGCTTGTCCTTTTCTCTCAAAAGGATTGGGCCACTCGCTGCAATATTATTTACCGCACTTTATTTACTCGCACTTTATTTATCTGCTATATCAAAAACCTCAAAACCCCGCTTGCTAGTGTTTACAGTGAATCCTCTATCCAACCTGCTTGTCAACACCTTCTGCTCCTTGTTGGGTTTGACACTATTATTTATCGAAAGTACTACGATACACCCCCTATACTTGTGGGTCATCAACAACCTCACTGCTTCGTTGGGGCAAAGTGATTTGATTGTGTTGTGTAGGCTCCACGTTGTTGCTGAACCGGTAGTGCGCCCTGCCACCTCAGCTGCATCAACCTTCAGAGATTGCTTTTCCTCCTACTGGTCGATTCAACCTTGGTTTCTTTTCTGAGCGAAAACTTGCCGCTGCACTCTTCACAACCTTTCTCTTGGGGTTTACCAACGAGAGCAAGTAGCCTCCCATCAACTACCAGTGCGGTCAGTGTCTCAGAGCCCAAAGGGATCTCTCCCTGCTCACCAGAATTCGCAACACCGGAGGTACCAGTGGAATTAGCGGTACTACCGCCCACCGGTACTACCGGTGGCCTCCGTCGTTGCCCCCGCGATGTACCAACAGAGCGTTGGTTTGGCGGTACCACCACCGGTAAAACACCGGTGGTGGAAAGCCCCTGGAATCCTGCAGAACCGCCGGAGGTACCAGTGGCACCAGCGGTGCTACCGCCCATCGGTACTACCAGTGGCCTCCGTTGTGGCCTCCGTGATGTACCAACAGAGCATCGAATTGGCGGTAGTACCACCGGTGCCGCCACCAGAGGTTGCCTCCCTGGAGATGTGCTGGAGAATACCAGGAGGCGGTACTACCGGTGGTTTCACCGGTACTACCGCCACCTGGAAAAAAGACTGGCCAGCTTCCTGCTTTTGAGATTTCCGCCACTTTTGGATTTGGTGGAGTTTACCCTACACATCGGATCAAAGAAAGTAAAGTATTCCATAACAAATGCATTAGTAAATATGCATGTAAATACTTTCAAGAACCAAACGGGATATGATGTGGACAAAAACACCAAGAAAACCAAAGAGGGTGCACAAGCTTGTGACTTGACAAAAGGTTGTCCAAATCATACCAAAGATCCAAATCAACACGTGGTTGACAAGAAACCAATTCAAAAAGAAATCAAGTGAAAATGAGATACACAAAGAACCATTTAACACTTGAAAGAAACAAAATAATAGTTAAATCAAGAAATGAGATATTGAACTCCCAAAAGAGATACCAAAAGAAATATTCATTAATTAAAAGAGGTCCAATATCCAAAATAGATCAATTAGAAATAAATCAATGAGAAGATAACCAACTCCCAAAAATAGCAAGGTTCCAACAACTAAAACAAACCCTCAACACTTTTCATGATGGCACAAAATACCAAGACGAAAAAGGGTTGTCTTCCAAATAGACACGTCATCGGGATTAAATACCAATTTAGAAAGATCTAAAGACAAATGAATAAAAAATAGTGTTATAAATAATGTAGGAAAGCTCCCACATGATGTGTGCATTAATATAGTTTTGTATTTGAATACAATATGCACACAAGTGGGATCCTTGCTTTAGCTTTACCAATTATAACACCAACCAAATACGAGTAAACCACAGGGATTATCAAAAGGCAAGGAAGACAATGGGAGTGAGCACAAATAAATTACTTGGCAAGAAATATGGGAAAAGAAGCAATAGCCCAAGTAAATATGATCAATACATTATACCAAAAATAAGATGATCACTTGTCAAGGACAAGGATAGGAGTTATTACTCGGTGGTATGTTGCATACATATTCGTGATCATATTCACAAAACAAAAGCTTACGAAAAGGATAGGAATAAAAACACCATGGTTAAAAAGAGATTCTTGGTGGCTTCAATAGTCGAATGATCATGCAAAGCAATGATTAATATATCATGAAGCAACCGGTTTCCGAAAAGGTAAATACTCGTGCACATTTGAGGAAAACCGCACCAAGAAACTCTCTCACAAACAAGATACCAAAAGATGAGAAAATAAAAACATTTAAGCAAATTGAAACTTGTTTGAGCACACATGCCACATAGGAACAAGATAATTGACAATATCAATTCTAGGTGGCAAAACCTCAAATGTTCACATTCTTTAGGCTTGTAATATGCACAAAGAATATTACTCCCCCATAATGTGATAATCCGTATCTTCTTAGCAAGAGGCAAACAAAGACCAACTATAGATAATTAATAGACATTATATAATTTGAATTTTTCATGAGTATGACATACCACATAGAGACTAGATAATATTGAAATATCAACACTAAGAGGTTCCTCAAGAACACACATTTTAGGATTGTGAAGTGCCAAAGGCATATTACATTCCCAAAATGGGATAGTCCATTAATCACTTAAAAGAACCAAATTAGATAAAACAAGATGCAATAAGGCTCAAAGCAAACTCACACATACATGTTGTGCAAACCGACAAACACATACTAGATTACTCAAGGATAAGTAAGTAGTAAACACAACATATGAAAAATACAAGCAAGGTACAAAACCAACACATGCAAAGGGGCAAGCAACTTTCAATGTATATATATATATATATATATATATATATATATAATGTATGTATATAATTTAAATACAAGTTACCGCAAGAAG